>NC_069488.1:4337724-4352724 GCF_026875155.1 Cherax quadricarinatus
AAAAAAGTAAAAAAGTTTATAAAATAAGGACAGAAGGGAACAAGAAATATGGATTCTTTTTCGAGGCTGTAGGATCACATTTAGCATTAGATCGATACCTACCTCTCTCCCCCCCCCCCCCGCGCGCGCGCGCACACACACACACACACACACACACACACACACACACACACACACACACACACACACACACACACACACAACCACACACCACACACACACACACACACGATATATATATATATATAATGTCGTGCCGAATATTTTAAAACTGGTCAATTAGCAAGAACTCATTTAAAATTAAGTCCTTTCTGAAATTTTCTCTTATACGTTTAAAGATATATTCTTTCATTAATGTTGATGTAAATTTTTTTTAATTTTGCACCAAAAGAATCTTAGAAAACTTACCTAACCTTATTATAACAAGAACAATTTATTTTAGCCTAACCCAACTAAATATATTTTAAATACGTTTACAATAATTTAAAAGTTCTAAACAAACACAATCAAACATATTTTTTGTCGTTAGGTTCAGAATGATTTTGGCGAAATTATTGCATACACAAATTTTCACTTGTCCTATTTACTTGGAGAGTTCCGGGGGTCAACGCCCCCGCGGCCCGGTCTGTGACCAGGCCTTCTATATGGCAAGATGAGCATTGCTATTTAAGCCAAGATCGCAAGTTCTGCCTATTCGGCACGATATATATGTGTATATATATAATATATATATATATATATATAATATATATATATATATATATATATATATAATATGTAAAATTGTGTGTGTGGAAAATTAAATTTACCTGGATGTAACTCATAAGATACATACCAGTAAATGGTAACAAAGATAATTATTCTTTATCAAGGTTACAGAGACAAGTAGGAATTTTATGACACCTAGGTCGCAAAAAATGTCCTCAGATACCTACGATAATCTATCTATCCACAAGTCACTCTGGACCTATATTAATTTCAAATGAAATATACATCAGGAATTCTGGTAAAAACATTAATATAAATATGTGGACTGTATATTAAATTTAAAATGTGAATACATATACATTGAAGGAGAATTTATAGCAATAAGACTCACCAATTAGTCTGGAGATTACGGTGTGTCATACCCAAAACCCCCTTGCCTAAATTATGAAGAAAATACTGGCCAGAATTTCAACACAGAATAGACGACTTAGCTGGGGTTCCAAGCTGTCCTGTCCATCTGCTTATAGCTTACGTTATGTAGGACTGCAAATCCAACAATTTCGGCTCCTATTTGAGAGGTTTTAAGCCCAATATAACCCCTAGAGTGACAAATTTATGAACATTTCGCTAACGTGCTTGTACCACATTCAAAACAATGGCGTCTCCCCCAGGCTCATCAGCGCAGGCGCAGAGCTTCCCTGTCGGTTCTCTTCTTTAAAATACACTTTAGAGCAATAATAATGTATTAATCAGGTATATTTACATTATAAAAAATATACAGCATAATTTTGGGAAATTTTCCAATATATATATATATATATATTTATTATACAATGTCATGCAATGTGATGAGGATAAAGAATGTAGGTTATGAAAGATTGGATATCAGAATGGAGGGAGGGAATATGGAGGAATGAATGTATTCCGATATTTGGGAGTGGACTTGTCAGCTGATGGGTCTATGAAAGATGTGAATTAAATAATTCATGAGGGGAAAAACGTTAGTGGAGCAATGAGGAGTTTGTGGAGACAAAGAACGTTATCCATTGATGCAAAGAGGGGAATGTATGAGAGTATAGTCGTACCACCGCTCTTATATGGGTGTGAAACATGGGTGGTGAATGTTGCAACAGGAAGGCTGGAGGAAGGGTAGATGTCTCTGAGGGCAGTGTGGTGTGAATATTATGAAGAGAATCTTGAGCTTGGAGATTAGAAGTATTATCCAGAGGGCTGAAGAGGGTTTTATGAGGTGGGTCGGAAATTTAGAGAGGATGGAATAAAATATAATAACTTGGAGGGCATATAAATCTTTAGTGGAAGGAAGGCAGGGTAGAGGTCGTCCTAGAAAAGTTTGGAGGGAGTGAGTAAAGGAGGGTAAAGCAAGCATGTCTGAAAGAGTTAGGAGCTACTGAAGACAACTGGAGTTTGTGACTCGACGCGCTGATAGAGATTTTCGCTTTACGGTATTCATATATATGCTTAATCATAATAAATATTTAATAAAGAAAATATCATTTTGGAAGGAAAGTTTTAATTACCATGTTTCTGTTCCTATTACATTTTTACTTTACTTATATTTAATTATGCCTGGAGGGGATTTTAATGGGAAGGTTACCAGCCAGATAAAAGTCGTTATGCAAATGAGGTCAGTTATATTAAATTACTTCGTCTATATACAATAAGTTAAAATAATTACGCGAGTATAAAATGTACCTTTTCAATTAACTGATGAAGCCACTGTGTGGCGAAACGTTTCCTCAATAAAGATACCCAAGAGTTTCACATGTGTCTAATTCAACAGCACATAGGAAATAGAAAATATTCAGGTTTGATCCAGGACACCTTCGCAAGCCTGATGACACCTCATGTGAAGGGGATAAGAGAATAAATGAATCAAAATTGTTAAAGCACCGACAACAGTGAAGAAAGAAACATGGTGAAGAACAAGTATTTATTGAGACGTTTCATTCCCTTCAGAGATCTGATAGTGCGAAATATTGTTCCTTTAAAAGCTTGTTCTGCAGTGATCATTTTTACCTCAAGAGAACAAATGTTGTACAGCACGATGAACACTCACAGGTAATACTGAAGCCAGATTTTGACTGTCCAGTCTAATGAACAGGAGATGAAGACCTGGTGGTGGTGGTTGTTCCAGGCGATGGCCCTGACGGAGGCAGTATGGGCGGGGTAGCGGGTCAGGGTGTAGGTGGGACATGAGGTAGACATCTGGTAGACACATCCATTATCCACACCCACCAATACCTCCGACACATCATCCGGTTTAAAGGCTATGCAAGTCCCCTTACCTGTGTATTATGACAGGTAATATGTTATATTAATGGGGCAGTGCCAAACCCGCAGGGGTTATAATACATTTTTGTAACAAGTGGTAATCAGATTTAATCTAGGTAAAGGGTGAGTCGTTATAAATCTCAGAGCCAAGAGTCCTTCACCAGCATCCAGGAACCTTGAAAGCAAGTTGCACTCACAGGTTGCACTCACAGGTTGCACTCACAGGTTGCCCTCACAGGTTGCACTCACAGGTTGCACTCACAGGTTGCACTCACAGGTTCCACTCACAGGTTGCACTCACAGGTTGCACTCACAGGTTGCAATCACTTAGAAAACCACGTTTTGACAATACAGTATTTTGATCAATACTCCGTGATGCTGTTCAACACAAATTACTGTATATTGTGTATTTATGTGTCACTGAGATTCCAAATATTGCAATACTGAAGTAAAATTCACTACTGCAATATTAAATTTTACTTGTAGTTTTTACAAATATGTTTTTCCTGAAAGATTTACAAGTGTGGTATTAAACACACTTATTTGTTAAGTAATAAGGATGAGCACGGTGTAATAAACATATTATTGAGAGGATATATTACACATCAATATCCAAATGCAATTTGGAATGATTGGGATTTAAAATTCCAAACACACATTCTGTTCTTTGAGGATTTTTTAAATTTGATTAGCTCTTTCAATTAGTTAGTTAAAGATTAGCCGGTATTCTCCCGGCCCGGGCCTTTTCCAAGTGGTGGCCCGGCCTTGGCTCCCTCTTTAGGGAGTGTCTGAGACCTAAGTCTCCCATGGGAGGAGGCACAAGTACCTCCTCATCTTTGGGACCAACTGTCCCCAGGCCTAGCCACAAGCTAGGCCTCTCTGGTCTGCCATCCCCGCCCCAAGGGGGCAAATGGGAATGAGTCTTATGAGCTAAAGGCTCGGGCTCAGGCACCTACCCTACCCTAGAAGGGTTAGGCATGGTGTCGATCCAGCTCTTTCAATGTGATTAACCCGTGTAGTAATATATTCCTTTTTTAATAATCTTTTTCCATCATACATATGTAAATAAATATGATGTTAATTAGCCTATGATTTTTTTCTCTTAAAAGTGACCTAGCGCATTTTCTTCCTTGGCATCTATATTCAATAAAATTAGTTAAGTTAATAAAAAAAGGCACAATACCGTGACTCGAACAATGCACAAAAAACCCGCACATACGAGAGAGGAGCTAAAGACGACGTTTCGGTCCGGCATGGACCATTTACAAAGTCGCACTAACAAAAAGGAGAGGAAGGGGTATATATAGTCCCTATATGCTGGCCTATATGAATTCCCTCCTCTCCTTTTTGTTATTGTGACTTTGTAAATGGTCTAAGTCGGACCGAAACGTCGTGGTCAGCTCCTCTATCGCATGTGCCTGTTACAGTTAAGTTAGTTTAGGATTTGAAATATTTGTCGATTTTTTTTTTACATAACATAAGAAAGGAGGAACACTGCAGCAGGCCTGTTGGCCCATACTAGGCAAGTCCTTTACAATCTTTCTCACTAACAAAACATTTACCAAACCCAATTTTCAATGCCGCTCAAGAAATAAGTTTTGATGATTCTATTTACTCATTATGCAAGTCTCACTCAAATCCAACCCCTCTCACTCATGTATTTATCTAACCTAAATTTGAAACTACCCAACGTTTTAGCTTCAGTAACCCTACTAGGTAGACTGTCCCACTCATCAACTACCCTATTTCCAAACCAATACTTTCCTATATTCTTTCGAAATCTAAACTTATCTAATTTGAATCCATTATTGCTGGTTCTTTCTTGAAGTGATATCCTCAAAACCTTATTTATATCCCCTTTGTTAATACCCATCTTCCACTTATACACTTCGATCATGTCTCCCCTCATTCTTCGTCTTACAAGTGAATGTAGTTTAAGAGTCTTCAATCGTTCTTCGTACGGAAGATTGCTAATGCTATGTATTAATTTGGTCATTCTACGCTGGATATTTTCTAGAGAATTTATATCCATTCTGTAATGTGGAGACCAGAACTGAGCTGCGTAATCTAGGTGAGACCTTACTAATGATGTATAAAGCTGTAAAATAACCGCTAGACCTGTTGCTTACACTTCTAGATATAAATCCCAGTAATCTGTTTGCTTTGTTACGTACGGTTAGGCATTGCTGTCTTGGTTTAAGGGTTGCTGCTCACCATAACCCCCAAATCCTTTTTGCAACCTGTATGGCTAAGTTCTACATTATTTAACTTATAAGCGCTAGGGTTATGGACACTCCCGAGCTTCAGAACCTTGCATTTATCTACATTGAACTGCATCTGCCACTTTTCTGACCAGGTATTGAGTTTGTCTAAATCCTCCTGAAGTTCTGTGACATCTACGTTTGAATCAATTATCCTACCTATCTTTGTGTCATCGGCGAATTTGCTCATTTTTTTTTTATCACACTGGCCGATTCCCACCAAGGCAGGGTGGCCCGAAAAAGAAAAACTTTCACCATCATTCACTCCATCACTGTCTTGCCAGAAGGGTGCTTTACACTACAGTTTTTAAACTGCAACATTAACACCCCTCCTTCAGAGTGCAGGCACTGTACTTCCCATCTCCAGGACTCAAGTCCGGCCTGCCGGTTTCCCTGAACCCCTTCATAAATGTTACTTTGCTCACACTCCAACAGCACGTCAAGTATTAAAAACCATTCGTCTCCATTCACTCCTATCAAACACGCTCACGCACGCCTGCTGGAAGTTCAAGCCCCTCGCACACAAAACCTCCTTTACCCCCTCCCTCCAACCTTTCCTAGGCCGACCCCTACCCCGCCTTCCTTCCACTACAGACTGATTACACTCTTGAAGTCATTCTGTTTCGCTCCATTCTCTCTACATGTCCGAACCACCTCAACAACCCTTCCTCAGCCCTCTGGACAACAGTTTTGGTAATCCCGCACCTCCTCCTAACTTCCAAACTACGAATTCTCTGCATTATATTCACACCACACATTGCCCTCAGACATGACATCTCCACTGCCTCCAGCCTTCTCGCTGCAAACATTCATCACCCATGCTTCACACCCATATAAGAGTGTTGGTAAAACTATACTCTCATACATTCCCCTCTTTGCCTCCAAGGACAAAGTTCTTTGTCTCCACAGACTCCTAAGTGCACCACTCACACTTTTCCCCTCATCAATTCTATGATTCACCTCATCCTTCATAGACCCATCCGCTGACACGTCCACTCCCAAATATCTGAATACATTCACCTCCTCCATACACTCTCCCTCCAATGTGATATCCAATCTTTCATCACCTAATATTTTTGTTATCCTCATAACCTTACTCTTTCCTGTATTCACTTTTAATTTTCTTCTTTTGCACACCCTACCAATTCATCCACCAATCTCTGCAACTTCTCTTCAGAATCTCCCAAGAGCACAGTGTCATCAGCAAAGAGCAACTGTGACAACTCCCACTTTGTGTGATTCTTTATCTTTTAACTCCACGCCTTTTGTCAAGACCCTCGCATTTACTTCTCTTACAACCCCATCTATAAATATATTAAACAACCACGGTGACATCACACATCCTTGTCTAAGGCCTACTTTTACTGGGAAATAATTTCCCTCTTTCCTACATACTCTAACTTGAGCCTCACTATCCTCGTAAAAACTCTTCACTGCTTTCAGTAACCTACCTCCTACACCATACACCTGCAACATCTGCCACATTGCCCCCCTATCCACCCTGTCATACGCCTTTTCCAAATCCATAAATGCCACAAAGACCTCTTCAGCCTTATCTAAATACTGTTCACTTATATGTTTCACTGTAAACACCTGGTCCACACACCCCCTACCTTTCCTAAAGCCTCCTTGTTCATCTGCTATCCTATTCTCCGTCTTACTTTTAATTCTTTCAATAATAACTCTACCATACACTTTACCAGGTGAGATGTTATCAACAAATTTTGTTGAAAATAAGAAAAAGTTTTGGAGTGAGATTAACAAGTTAAGAAAGCCTAGAGAACAAATGGATTTGTCAGTTAAAAATAGGAGAGGAGAGTTATTAAATGGAGAGTTAGAGGTATTGGGAAGATGGAGGGAATATTTTGAAGAATTGTTAAATGTTGATGAAGATAGGGAAGCTGTGATTTCGTGTATAGGGCAAGGAGGAATAACATCTTGTAGGAGTGAGGAAGAGCCAGTTGTGAGTGTGGGGGAAGTTCGTGAGGCAGTAGGCAAAATGAAAGGGGGTAAGGCAGCCGGGATTGATGGGATAAAGATAGAAATGTTAAAAGCAGGTGGGGATATAGTTTTGGAGTGGTTGGTGCAATTATTTAATAAATGTATGGAAGAGGGTAAGGTACCTAGGGATTGGCAGAGAGCATGCATAGTTCCTTTGTATAAAGGCAAAGGGGATAAAAAGAGGTGCAAAAATTATAGGGGGATAAGTCTGTTGAGTGTACCTGGTAAAGTGTATGGTAGAGTTATAATTGAAAGAATTAAGAGTAAGACGGAGAATAGGATAGCAGATGAACAAGGAGGCTTTAGGAAAGGTAGGGGGTGTGTGGACCAGGTGTTTACAGTGAAAACATATAAGTGAACAGTATTTAGATAAGGCTAAAGAGGTCTTTGTGGCATTTATGGATTTGGAAAAGGCGTATGACAGGGTGGATAGGGGGGCAATGTGGCAGATGTTGCAAGTGTATGGTGTAGGAGGTAGGTTACTGAAAGCAGTGAAGAGTTTTTACGAGGATAGTGAGGCTCAAGTTAGAGTATGTAGGAAAGAGGGAAATTTTTTCCCAGTAAAAGTAGGCCTTAGACAAGGATGTGTGATGTCACCGTGGTTGTTTAATATATTTATAGATGGGGTTGTAAGAGAAGTAAATGCGAGGGTCTTGGCAAGAGGCGTGGAGTTAAAAGATAAAGAATCACACACAAAGTGGGAGTTGTCACAGCTGCTCTTGCTGATGACACTGTGCTCTTGGGAGATTCTGAAGAGAAGTTGCAGAGATTGGTGGATGAATTTGGTAGGGTGTGCAAAAGAAGAAAATTAAAGGTGAATACAGGAAAGAGTAAGGTTATGAGGATAACAAAAAGATTAGGTGATGAAAGATTGAATATCAGATTGGAGGGAGAGAGTATGGAGGAGGTGAACGTATTCAGATATTTGGGAGTGGACGTGTCAGCGGATGGGTCTATGAAAGATGAGGTGAATCATAGAATTGATGAGGGAAAAAGAGTGAGTGGTGCACTTAGGAGTCTGTGGAGACAAAGAACTTTGTCCTTGGAGGCAAAGAGGGAATGTATGAGAGTATAGTTTTACCAACGCTCTTATATGGGTGTGAAGCGTGGGTGATGAATGTTGCAGCGAGGAGAAGACTGGAGGCAGTGGAGATGTCATGTCTGAGGGTAATGTGTGGTGTAAAATATAATGCAGAGAATTCGTAGTTTGGAAGTTAGGAGGTGCGGGATTACCAAAACTGTTGTCCAGAGGGCTGAGGAAGGGTTGTTGAGGTGGTTCGGACATGTAGAGAGAATGGAGCGAAACAGAATGACTTCAAGAGTGTATCAGTCTGTAGTGGAAGGAAGGCGGGGTAGGGGTCGGCCTAGGAAAGGTTGGAGGGAGGGGGTAAGGAGGTTTTGTGTGCGAGGGGCTTGGACTTCCAGGAGGCATGCATGAGCGTGTTTGATAGGAGTGAATGGAGACAAATGGTTTTTAATACTTGACGTGCTGTTGGAGTGTGAGCAAAGTAACATTTATGAAGGGATTCAGGGAAACCGGCAGGCCGGACTTGAGTCCTGGAGATGGGAAGTACAGTGCCTGCACTCTGAAGGAGGGGTGTTAATGTTGCAGTTTAAAAACTGTAGTGTAAAGCACCCTTCTGGCAAGACAGTGATGGAGTGAATGATGGTGAAAGTTTTTCTTTTTCGGGCCACCCTGCCTTGGTGGGAATCGGCCAGTGTGATAAAAAAAAAAAAAAAAAAAAATTTTGCACTCTC
Organism: Cherax quadricarinatus; assembly: GCF_026875155.1. Taxonomy (NCBI): domain Eukaryota; kingdom Metazoa; phylum Arthropoda; class Malacostraca; order Decapoda; family Parastacidae; genus Cherax; species Cherax quadricarinatus. Next base: position 4,346,745 of record NC_069488.1, read on the forward strand.
TTTTGTCCCCTTTGCCTTTATACAAAGGAACTATGCATGCTCTCTGCCAATCCCTAGGTACCTTACCCTCTTCCATACATTTATTAAATAATTGCACCAACCACTCCAAAACAATATCCCCACCTGCTTTTAACATTTCTATCTTTATCCCATCAATCCCGGCTGCCTTACCCCCTTTCATTTTACCTACTGCCTCACGAACTTCCCCCACACTCACAACTGGCTCTTCCTCACTCCTACAAGATGTTATTCCTCCTTGCCCTATACACGAAAATCACAGCTTCCCTATCTTCATCAACATTTAACAATTCCTCAAAATATTTCCTCCATCTTCCCATACCTCTAACTCTCCATTTAATAACTCTCCTCTCCTATTTTTAACTGACAAATCCATTTGTTCTCTCGGCTTCCTTAACTTGTTAATCTCACTCCAAAACTTTTTCTTATTTTCAACAAAATTTGTTGATAACATCTCACCCACTCTCTCATTTGCTCTCTTTTTACATTGCTTCACCACTCTCTTAACCTCTCTCTTTTTCTCCATATACTCTTCCCTCCTTGCATCACTTCTACTTTGTAAAAATTTCTCATATGCTAACTTTTTCTCCCTTACTACTCTCTTTACATCATCATTCCACCAATCGCTCCTCTTCCCTCCTGCACCCACTTTCCTGTAACCACAAACTTCTGCTGAACACTCTAACACTACATTTTTAAACGTACCCCATACCTCTTCGACCCCATTGCCTATGCTCTCATTAGCCCATCTATCCTCCAATAGCTGTTTATATCTTTCCCTAACTGCCTCCTCTTTTAGTTTATAAACCTTCACCTCTCTCTTCCCTGATGCTTCTATTCTCCTTGTATCCCATCTACCTTTTACTCTGTGTAGCTACAACTAGAAAGTGATCTGATATATCTGTGGCCCCTCTATAAACATGTACATCCTGAAGTCTACTCAAGTCTTTTATCTACCAATACATAATCCAACAAACTACTGTCATTTCGCCCTACATCATATCTTGTATACTTATTTATCCTCTTTTTCTTAAAATATGTATTACCTATAACTAAACCCCTTTCTATACAAAGTTCAATCAAAGGGCTCCCATTATCATTTACACCTGGCACCCCAAACTTACCTACCACACCCTCTCTAAAAGTTTCTCCTACTTTAGCATTCAGATCCCCTACCACAATTACTCTCTCACTTGGTTCAAAGGCTCCTATACATTCACTTAACATCTCCCTAAATCTCTCTCTCTCCTCTGCATTCCTCTCTTCTCCAGGTGCATACACGCTTATTATGACCCACTTTTCGCATCCAACCTTTACTTTAATCCACATAATTCTTGAATTTACACATTCATATTCTCTTTTCTCCTTCCATAACTGATCATTCAACATTACTGCTACCCCTTCCTTTGCTCTAACTCTCTGATACTCCAGATTTAATCCCATTTATTTCCCCCCACCGAAACTCCCCTACCTCCTTCAGCTTTGTTTCCCTTAGGGCCAGGACATCCAACTTCTTTTCATTCATAACATCAGCAATCATCTGTTTCTTGTTATCTGCACTACATCCACGCACATTCAAGCATCCCAATTTTATAAAGTTTTTCTTCTTCTCTTTTTTAGTAAATGTCTACAGGAGAAGGGGTTACTAGCCCATTGCTCCCGGCATTTTAGTCGCCTCATACGACACGCATGGCTTACGGAGGAAAGATTCTTTTCCACTTCCCCATGGACAATAGAAGAAATAAAGAAGAACAAGAGCTATGTAGAAAAAGGAGAAAAACCTAGATGTATGTATATATATATGCATGTGCGTGTCTGTGAAGTGTGACCAAAGTGTAAATTGGAGTAGCAAGATATCCCTGTTATCTAGCGTGTTTATGAGACAGAAAAAGACACCAGCAATCCTACCATCATGCAAAACAGTTACAGGTTTCTGTTTCACAGTCATCTGGCAGGACGGTAGTACTTCCCTGGGTGGTTGCTGTCAACCAATTTGCTCATATCACTAGTAATTCCCTCGTCAAGGTCATTGATATATATTATAAACCATGTTGACTGTTGTTATACGAGTGGAAAATGTTAATTACTAACGTATACACACAACAAATATAGGGTGCGCAGTAGAGGGCAGAGTCGTGTTGCCTGGGGAGAGACCGGCGACGAGCTACGATCTCACTCCATTGTATAGCGGTGTTGCCTGTGTAGAGACCGGCGAGGAGCTACGATCTCACTCCCTTGTATAGCGGTGTTGCCTGTGGAGAGACCGGCGAGGAGCCACGATCTCACTCCTTTGTATAGCGGTGTTGCCTGGGGAGAGACCGGCGAGGAGCCACGATCACACTCCATTGTATAGCGGTGTTGCCTGTGTAGAGACCGGCGAGGAGCTACGATCTCACTCCCTTGTATAGCGGTGTTGCCTGTGTGGAGACCGGCGAGGAGCCACGATCTCACTCCCTTGTATAGCGGTGTTGCCTGTGGAGAGACCGGCGAGGAGCCACGATCTCACTCCTTTGTATAGCGGTGTTGCCTGGGGAGAGACCGGCGAGGAGCCACGATCTCACTCCCTTGTATAGCGGTGTTGCCTGTGGAGAGGCCGGCGAGGAGCCACAATCTCACTCCCCTGTATAGCGGTGTTGCTTGTATAGAGACCGGCGAGGAGCTACGATCTCACTCTCTTGTATAGCGGTGTTGCCTGTGGAGAGACCGGCGAGGAGCCACGATCTCGCTCACTTAGAGGCGTTAGTCTGCGCAAAGAAATTTCGGTGTTGCACATTTGCGAGAGCGCATCAACACCCGTAACATAATCACTCCTAATACTATTCGCCGCGTTCTTGTTGCCTGGATATCTTATCAGCGTTCATGCAACAATAATAAGTAAGTAAGTAAGTTTATTCAGGTATACACAAATACAGTTACATAGAATTATCATACATAGCAGCATATGTGTAGAGAACCTAGGATAACCCAAAAAAGTCAGACAGTGACTTATTTCCAATGGTGAGCATATTGAGTACGTTGTATCGTCGTTTTTTTTTTAATTTTCTCCTATGGTTTTAGACTTTTGGAACAGCAGAAAATGGCTTAGAAATACCTGTAAGCAAAAGATGTTAGTTAATAATGCGCAATAAAGAATTACGTAGTAACTTTTCAGCCTTTGATAGTATCGGGGAAAAGGGGAACCTACTAACTTCCATCATAACACTGCTACCAAGGTTGCTCTTTCAGGCATAGAAAATGACTTCCGGCACTTTATATGCCTAATCAGGCCCTGATCCACCGTGAGGCCTGGTCACGGACCAGGCCTCTTGGGCGTTGACCCCTGAGAACCCCTCCAGGTAAACGCTGTTGTTTCGCCTCTCAAATCATGTTCATTGGAAATGTTTAAGGTGCAACCTTCCCTTTAAAGACCAATTGTTTTATTTCAAATGGATCTTTAATAACATCTACAACTCTCAACCCCTTGGATCAAAGATCTCAAGACTTTGATGTGGAAGAAAATAACTCCGATGGGGATGTTACTACCCAAAGTTTTCAGCCACGACCGAGTGAATCTGAGCATTTTTCTGACACCGTTAATGTTCTAAGTAGACCTCAAGCTAAGGTGAAAAATACTCTTCCTCTAGTTTTCCTTGATTTTAAATTTCTTGAACTTCCTAAGAGGGACTTTCTTTAGCCTCTAGTGGAAAAAAGTCATATACCACAAAAAGGTTGCCTTAAAATATTGCTATCCGGACGCTTTTCTCCAAAAATCTATTTAAAGTCCCACTGTAGATAACCTACGCAGTAATGCTCTAGTTATACCTAGGCAGTGCCATGAGACAGTGATCAAAACAGTGCATGTCTTCCCTATATCTGGTTATTTCTCAAAAAGAAAAACCTGGTTAAAGATTCAAGTGTTTATTTTGGGCTAGGAATGTCAAGCGATATAACTAATTATTACAGGTCCTGTAAGCAATGTCAGCTTTCTTCTTTAAGAGATGCTAGAAGAGTACCCATGGTAAAGATGCCGATATTCGCGGTTCCATTCGAGAGAGTAGCAGTCGACATAGTAAGCCTTCTGACTCCACCCTCTTCTGGGGGGACAAATACATTTTAACGTTAGCAGACTATACTACTAGTTTCCAAGAAACAGTAACTCTTAAATCCATCTCTGCTTCAGAGGTAGCAGAAGCCCTCTTATCAATATTTTTACGAGTGGGTATACCAGGAGCAGTCCTCTCTGATCAAGGTACTGAGTTTGCCTTGAAGCTGTTAGCCTAACTTTACGAACTTGTGGGTATTAAACCATTATTTACAATTCCTTATCACCCGAGTTGCTGACTGGCACAGGACTTTAGAGGTCTGAATGCTGTATCCAAATGGGATGCAAAAGGAGTGCCTATTATAGAAGATTTACACAAGTTCTCAAACTGTGATTATTTTCGGAAACAGACATCACACAGGCCTATCACCACGTCTTACTCCATCCAGACTCAAAACAATATACAGACTTCCCGACACCTATAGGTTTAATGCAATACCGGACCATGCCTTTCAGGTTAGTTACGGCGAGTGCCACGTATGTACGCTTGATCAGGAAAGTTGTAGGTGAGTTTCCTAACGTTTTAGTCTTTTGGTAGCATCTATGTGGGAGAAGCATCTTTATACACGGCCTGTTGTATTAGAACATAAGAAAGAAGGAACACTGCAGCAGGCCATGATCTCGAAGACTATTACATAGTCTTCGAGATCATGGCCTCACTGCGAAACCCAAGAAATTTTTTCTTGGTTATAGTAAGATTCAGTACTTAATGTTTATTATCTCCAACAATTCCTTATCTCCTCGCTAGAAAACATTGATGCCTTGCGAAATTTCAAGTTAACTACATCTAAAAAGATCCTGAGAAGCGTCTTAGGATCTGTAAACTTCTATAGAAAATTTGTTCCTCGTCTAATTTATTTACACACTGGAAGAATGTCTTAAAATTTCAGTGACTAGTTTGCATTTTTAGAGTCCAGATACAGTATGCGTGCTTGTCTCAGTTTCCTCCTTTTATTTAGTTCTACGAATGTTTTCTATGTAATGTTCATAAGCTTTGATGTTCGTGTATGTGTTTCCTGAGTCATAAAAAATTGATTACTGAAAAAGTACTCTCACAATGGCGTAAAGTTAAACAAAGAATGGAAACCCCTTGTATATTTCCTCTTTAGCAGATAAAGATGGTTTCTGATTGTCCTGAAATTTGCAGAAATTCATTGCAATTTGTGTTCCTTCTGTGTGGGATTTATTGTTCTAAATACGTGTGATGGAACACAACTATAGTACCATGAAATCGGGCGCGGGCAGCCGCAGAGTGGCGTCGGTTGAAGGTAGGTAGACCATCCGAGGTGAAGTCAAGGACACCAGAGGGCAGGAGAGCCGACGTTGTCACTTGCCACTGCGTCACTCGACCATCCAATGATACAGAGAACAGACTCAGTCCAGCCTCCACATCTGTCTCTACCCACCGCACCTGCCACAAAAAATCAACATCTTACTGTATATGGGACACAAATTACAGGAAGCAACCCACATGGAGATACAGTCTGATTTTAACCCTTAATAGTTGCAATACACACACACACACACACACACACACACACACACACACACACACACACAACACACACACACACACACACACACACACACACACACACACGCGCGCGCGCGCACACGCACGCACACACACACACACACACACACACACACACACACACACACACACACACACACACACACACACACACACACACACACACACACACAGCTGAGTCTCGACCCTTGCAACCACAAATACTTAAGTACACAGAAGTATAGAAGGCAAAGGACTCGGCCGAATAAGGAGAGTAGTAGAAGAGCAAGAAATGAATATCCCTAGGGAAGGAGGAAGGCCCAACGACAATGTGAAAATGACATTTGCAGCGAAAGCTAAGTCTGACC
>NC_069488.1:4357724-4446543 GCF_026875155.1 Cherax quadricarinatus
GATGGAATAACAAACAAGCGGGAGGAGTGGCACGAAAGAGTCAAAGACATCACCGGACATCATAGCGCTCACAGAAGCCAAGCTTATAGGTATGATAAAAGATGCCATCTTTCCAACGGGATACCAGATCCTGAGGAAAGACAGAAGGAACAGGGGGGGGGGTGGAGGAGTGGCACTGCTGATCAAACACCGATGGAATTTTGATGAGCTGGAGAGAGGAGACAGTGGAGAAGAAAGTGATTACATAGCTGGAACGCTTCAATCTGGAGGTCCCAAGGTGGTAATAGCAGTGATGTATAACCCACCACAGAACAGCAGGAGACCAGGGCATGAGTATGACGAGAGCAATAGAGCGATGGTTGACACACTGGCTGCAGTGGCCAGAAGAGCTCATGCATGTAGAGCAAAGCTCCTGATCATGGGAGACTTTAACCACAAGGAGATCGACTGGGAGAACTTGGAGCCACATGGGGGCCAAGAGACATGGAGGGCCAAGATGATGGAGGTGGTACTGGAAAACTTCATGTACCAACATGTAAGGGACACTACAAGAGAGAGAGGAGAGGATGAGCCAGCAAGACTGGACTTCGTATTCACCTTGAGCAGTGCAGATATTGAGGACATCACATATGAAAGACCCCTTGGGGCCAGCGATCATGTGGTTTTGAGCTTCGAATACACAGTAGAGCTACAAGTGGAGAGGGAAGCAGGAAGGCCAGGACAAATGAAACCAAACTACAGGAAAGGGGACTACACGGGAATGAGGAACTTCCTGAACGAGGTTCAGTGGAACAGTGAACTGGCAGGGAAGCCAGTAAATGAGATGATGGAATATGTAGCAACAATGTGCAAGGAGGCTGAAGAAAGATTTGTACCCAAGGGAAACAGGAATAATGAAAAAGCCAGGATGAGCCAATGGTTCACCCAAAGGTGCAAGGAGGCAAAAACCAAATGTGCTAGGGAATGGAAGAAATATAGAAGGCGAATAAGGAGAGCAGTCGTAGAGCCAGAAACGAATATGCACAAATAAGAAGGGAGGCCCAACGACAGTATGAAAACGACATAGCAGCGAAAGCCAAATCTGAACCGAAGCTGTTATACAGCCACATCAGGAGGAAAACAACAGTCAAAGACCAGGTAATCAGGCTAAGGAAGGAAGGAGGAGAGACAACAAGAAATGACCATGAAGTATGTGAGGAACTCAACAAGAGATTCAAAGAAGTGTTCACAGAGGAGACAGAAATTAAAGTTGCTAGGGATTCTAAAACTAACCCAAAAAGTTTTTTCCAGGTCTATAGAACAAAAGTTAGAGATAAGATAGGTCCCCTTAAAAATAACTATGGGCACCTTACTGACAAAGAGAATGAAATGTGCTTGATTTTAAATAATTATTCTCTCTGTTTTTACACAGGAAGACACTAACAATATTCCAGTAATTAATTTTTACAGTGGGCTAGAAGAAGATAAATTATGTAACATCACAGTCACTAGTGAGATGGTTGTGAAGCAGATAGACAGACTGAAGCAAAATAAGTCGCCGGGTCCTGATGAGGTTTTTTCAAGGGTTCTTAAGGAATGCAAAATGGAACTCTGTGAACCATTAATATTTTTAATTTATCTCTTCAAACAGGTGTAGTGTCTGATATGTGGAAGATGGCTAATGTAACTCCTATTTTTAAAACGGGGGACAAGTCGTTACCGTCAAATTACCCCCCAATAAGCCTGACCTCAATTGTAGGCAAATTACTAGAGTCAATTATAGCCGAGATTATAAGAAGCCATCTCGATAAGCATAGCTTGATTAATGATACTCAGCATGGATTCACAAGAGGCCGGTCTTGTCTAACTAATTTATTAACTTTCTTCAGTAAAGCTTTTGAGGCTGTTGACCACAATAAAGAATTTGATATTATTTACTTAGATTTTAGTAAGGCTTTTGATAGAGTTCCGCACCATAGACTGTTAAAGAAAGTGGCAGCTCATGGCATTGGGGGAAAAGTGCTCTCGTGGATCGAGTCATGGATCACTGACAGGAAGCAGGGAGTGTCCATAAATGGGGTTAAATCCGAGTGGGGATCTGTAACAAGTGGCGTTCCACAGGGATCAGTCTTGGGCCCATTGTTGTTTATAATATATATCAATGATCTTGATGAGGGAATTACTAGTGATATGAGCAAATTCGCCGATGACACAGATAGGTAGGATAATTGATTCAAACGTAGATGTTATGGAACTTCAGGAGGATTTAAACAAACTCTATTCTTGGTCAGAAAAGTGGCAGATGCAGTTCAATGTAGATAAATGCAAGGTTCTGAAGCTTGGGAGTGCCCATAACCCTCGTACTTATAAGTTAAATGATGTAGAACTTAGCCATACAGATTGCGAAAAGAACTTGGGGGTTATGGTGAGCAGCAACCTTAAACCAAGACAGCAATGCCTAAGCGTACGTAATAAGGCAAATAGATTACTGGGATTTATATCAAGAAGTGTAAGCAACAGAAGTCCAGAGGTCATACTGCAGCTTTATACATCATTAGTAAGGCCTCACCTAGATTATGCAACTCAGTTCTGGTCTCCGTATTACAAAATGGACATAAATTCGTTAGAAAACATTCAGCGTAGGATGACTAAATTAATACATAGCATTAGAAATCTTCCTTATGAAGAAAGATTGAAGACTCTTAAGTTACTTTCACTTGTTAGACGAAGAATAAGGGGAGACCTGATCGAAGTGTATAAGTGGAAGATAGATATTAATAAAGGGGATATTAATAAGGTCTTGAGGATGTCTCTCCAAGAGAGAACCCGCAGTAATGGATTTAAATTAGATAAGTTTAGATTTAGAAAGGACATAGGAAAGTATTGGTTTGGAAATAGGGTAGTTGATGAGTGGAACAGTCTACCTAGTTGGGTTATTGAGGCTGGGACTTTGGGTAGTTTCAAATCTAGGTTGGATAAGTATATGAGTGGGAGGGGTTGGATTTGAGTGGGACTTTCACATCAGAGCTTATTTCTTGGGTGGCATTGAAAATTGGGTTGGGCAAATGTTTTGTTAGTGGGATGAATTGTAAAGGACCTGTGGAAAAAGACACTTATGTACATAAGTGTCTTTTTCCACATCTTGTCGGTATCACCATACCATTTCCTCACTGTAAAGGACCTGCCTAGTATGGGCCAGCAGGCCTCCTGCAGTGTTCCTCCTTTCTTATGTTCTTATGTTTAGAGGGACGAAGAGGTGTGGCACATCACCAGGTGCTGGACACGATACACACAACCGAGGAAGAAGTGAAGAGGCTTCTGAGTGAGCTAGATACCTCAAAGGCAATGGGGCCAGATAACATCTCTCCATGGGTCCTGAGAGAGGGAGCAGAGGCGCTATGTGTACCCCTAACAACAATATTCAATACATCTATCGAAACAGGGAGATTGCCTGAGGCATGGAAGACAGCAAATGTGGTACCAATCTTTAAAAAAGGAGACAGACATGAAGCACTAAACTACAGACCAGTGTCACTGACATGTATAGCATGCAAAATCATGGAAAAAATTGTCAGGAGAAGAGTGGTGGAACATCTAGAAAGGAATGATCTCATCACCAGCAGACAACATGGTTTCAGAGACGGGAAATCCTGTGTCACAAACCTACTGGAGTTCTATGACATGGTGACAGCAGTAAGACAAGAGAGAGAAGGGTGGGTGAATTGCATTTTCTTAGACTGCAAGAAGGCGTTTGACACAGTACCACACAAGAGATTAGTGCAAAAACTGGAGGACCAAGCAGGAATAACAGGGAAGGCACTGCAATGGATCAGGGAATAATTGTCAGGAGACAGCAGCGAGTAATGGTACGAGGAGAGGTGTCAGAGTGGGCACCTGTGACCAGCGGGGTCCCACAGGGGTCAGTCCTAGGACCAGTGCTGTTTCTGGTATTTGTGAACGACATGACGGAAGGAATAAACTCCGAGGTGTCACTGTTTGCAGATGACGTGAAGTTGATGAGAAGAGTTCATTCGATCGAAGACCAGGCAGAAATACAAAGGGATCTGGACAGGCTGCAGACCTGGTCCAGCAACTGGCTCCTGGAGTTCAATCCCACCAAGTGCAAAGTCATGAGGATTGGGGAAGGGCAAAGAAGACCGCAGATGGAGTACAGTTAGGGGGTCAGAGACTACAAACATCACTCAAGGAAAAAGATCTTGGGGTGAGTATAACACCAGGCACATCTCCTGAAGCGCACATCAACCAAATAACTGCTGCAGCATATGGGCGCCTGGCAAACCTCAGAACAGCATTCCGACATCTTAATAAGGAATCGTTCAGGACCCTGTACACCGTGTACGTTAGGCCCATATTGGAGTATGCGGCACCAGTTTGGAACCCACACCTAGCCAAGCATGTAAAGAAAACTAGGAAAGTGCAAAGGTTTGCAACAAGACTAGTCCCAGAGCTAAGAGGTATGTCCTATGAGGAGAGGTTAAGGGAAATCAACCTGACGACACTGGAGGACAGGAGAGATAGGGGGGACATGATAACGACTTACAAAATACTGAGAGGAATTGACAAGGTGGACAAAGACAGGATGTTCCAGAGACTGGACACAGTAACAAGGGGACACAGTTGGAAGTTGAAGACACAGATGAATCAAAGGGATGTTAGGAAGTATTTCTTCAGCCACAGAGTAGTCAGGAAGTGGAATAGTTTGGGAAGCGATGTAGTGGAGTCAGGATCCATACATAGCTTTAAGCAGAGGTACGATAAAGCTCATGGTTCAGGGAGAGTGACCTAGTAGCGACCAGTGAAGAGGCGGGGCCAGGAGCTTGGACTCGACCCCTGCAACCTCAACTAGGTGAGTACAACTAGGTGAGTACACAGTATAACACCAGGCACATCTACTGAAGCGCACATCAACCAAATAACTGCTGCAGCATATGGGCGCCTAGCAAACCTCAGAACAGCATTCCGACATCTTAATAAGGAATCGTTCAGGACCCTGTACACCGTGTACGTTAGGCCCATATTGAAGTATGCGGCACCAGTTTGGAACCCACACCTAGCCAAGCACGTACAGCAACTAGAGAAAGTGCAAAGGTCTGCAACAAGAGTAGTCCCAGAGCTAAGGGGTATGTCCTACGAGGAGAGGCTAAGGGAAATCGACCTGACGACACTGGAGGACAGGAGAGATAGAGGGGACATGATAACGAGATACAAAATATTGAGAGGAATTGACAAGGTGGACAAAGACAGGATGTTCCAGAGATGGGACACAGCAACAAGGGGACACAGTTGGAAGTTGAAGACACAGATGAATCACAGGATGTTAGGAAGTATTTCTTCAGTCACAGAGTAGTCAGGAACTGGAATAGTTTGGGAAGCGATGTAGTGGAGGCAGGATCCATACATAGCTTTAAGCGGAGGTATGATAAAGCTCACGGTTCAGGGAGAGTGACCTAGTAGAGACCAGTGAAGAGGCGGGGCCAGGAGCTAGGACTCGACCCCTGCAACCTCAACTAGGTGAGTGTACACACTCCCTATATTGTGCAGTCACCTAATTGTGGTTGCAAGGGTAGAGACTAAGCTCCTGGCCCCGCCTCTTCACTGATAGCTACTAGGTCCTCTATCTTGCTGCTTCTTGAGCTTTGTCATACCTCGTCTTAAAGCTATGTATGGTTCCTGCCTCCACTACATCACTTGCTAGGCTATTCCACTTCCTGACGACTATGAAGAAATACTTCCTAACATCCTTGTGACTCGCCTGAGTCTTCAGCTTCCAATTGTGACCCCTTGTTTCTGTGTTCCCTCTCTGGAACATCCTGTCTCTGTCCACCTTATTTATTCCACCTATTCCACGCAGTATCTTGCATGTCGATATCATGTCTCCCCTGATCCTTCTGTCCTGCAGTGTCGTCAGTCCGATTTCCCTCAACCTTTCATCGTAGGACATTCCCCTGAGCTCTGGAACTAGCCTTGTTGCAAACCTTTGTACTTTCTCTAACTTCTTGACGTGCTTGACAAGGTGTGGGTTCCAAACTGGTGCTGCATACTCCAGTATGGGCCTGACGTACACAGTGTACAGTGTCTTGAACGATTCCTTACTAAGGTATCGGAACGCTATTCTCAAGTTTGCCAGGCGCCCATGTGCTGCAGCAGTTATCTGCTTGATGTGTGCCTCCGGAGACGTGCTCGGTGTTATGGTCACCCCAGAATCTTTCTCCTTGAGTGAGGTTTGCAGTCTTTGTCCAACTAGCCTATACTCTGTGGTCTTCTTTGCCCTTCCCCAATCTTCATGACTTTGCATTTGACAGGGTTGAATTCGAGTAGCCATTTTCTGGACCACATGTCCAGTCTGTCCAGGTCTCTTTGTAATCCTGCCTGATCCTCATCTGATTTATTCATTTTCATCGACTTCACATCGTCTGTGAACAGGGACACTTCAGAGTCTATCCCTTCAATCATGTCATTCACAAATATAAAAAATAGCACTTGTCCTAGAACTGACCCCTGTGGGACCCCGCTCGTCACAGGCGCCCACTGTGATACCTCTTCATGAGCCATGACTCGTTGTTGCCTCCCTGTCAGATATTCTCTGATCCATTGCAGTGCCTTCCCTGTTATACGTGCCTGATCCTCCAGCTTCTGCACTAATCTCTTGTGAGGAACTGTGTCGAAGGCCTTCCTGCAGTCCAGGGAAATGGAATCCGCCCACTCCTCTCTCTCGTTTCTTCTGTTACCTTATCATAAAACTCCAGAAGGTTTGTGACACAGGTTGGTTGTCATTTATGATCTTGTTCCATTGCAGGTGCTCCACCACTCTCCTGATAATCTTCTCCATGACTTTGCATACTATCAGAGACACTGGTCTGTAGTTTAGTGCCTCGTTTCTGTCTCCTTTCTTAAAAATGGGGACTACATTTGCCTTCTTCCATATCTCAGGTAGTTGCTCAGTTTGAAGGGATGTATTGAAGATTGTGGTTAGGGGCACGCACAGCGTCTCTGCTCCTTCTCTAAGGACCCACGGGGAGATGTCCGGTCCCATTGCCTTTGAGGTATCAAGGTCACTTAGCAGCTTCTGCACTTCCTCCTCAGTTGTTCGTATGTCATCCAACACTTGTTGGTATATTTCCTGTTGATGTTCCCCTCTGTGTTGTCTTCCCAGAGCCCTTTCTGTCTCTACTGTAAATACTTTCTTAAATCTCCTGTTTAGCTCCTCACATTCCTCCTGATCGTTTCTTGTGAGTTCCCTACCTTCTGTTCTCAGCCTGATCACCTGGTCTTTGACTGTTGTCTTCCTCCTGATTTGGCTATACAACAGTTTCAGGTCAGACTTGACTTTCGATGCTATGTTATTTTCATACTGTAGCTGGGCCTCCCCCCTTAACTGTGCATACTCGTTCCTGGCTTTGCTACTAATCTCCCTATTTTCATGTCTTTTATGTCTTCTGTATTTTTTCCATTATCTATTGCGCTTAGTTTTTGCCTCCTTACACCGTCGGGTAAACCAGAGGCTCGTTCTCGTCTTCCCATTATTTCTGTTGACCTTGGGAATAAACCTTTCCTCTGCCATTGATCCAGCCAATAGCACTCTCCTTGGCGCTCCTCTTGGGTCCAGTGCTATTGATCTGATCCTAGAAAAAAAAATCTCAGACCCCCGGACTACGGAAGGCAGGATGAAAGACACTGATACACATGATGCCTTCTACCTACTCACCAGGTGCCTGTCAATCCCAAAACTTACCTACTTCCTGAGATGCTCCCCAGCCTTCAGCAGTCCAAAACTCAAGGAATATGACTCTCTCCTTAAGACCATGCTAGAGAGTGTATTGAATCTTTCCCTTGAAGATGGGCAATGGTCGCAAGCCTCGCTTCCGGTCAGGCTTGGTAGGCAATCTGGGAATATACAGATCCTCCCAGATTGCCCTACTAGCTTTCCTATCCTCTTCCATAGCATCAAGTGAGTTAAGACAAATGCTTTCTAACCACGTCAGTGACTCAGCAGGAATACAGGGCCCTAACTATGCCCGTGCCATCACTGAATAGGAGACTCTTACTGCTCCGACACAAAACCCTAGTGCAGCACTGGCTTACAGTCAAACTGGGATGGCCCCATCGCTAAAAAGGAGATTGCCCGTCTCCTAGATGTGAGCGCACCTCACTCTGGAGAGTTACCTGGAGAGAGTTCCGGGGGGTCAACGCCCCCGCGGCCCGGTCTGTGACCAGGCCTCATGGTGGAACAGGGCCTGATCAACCAGGCTGTTACTGCTGGCTGCATGCAATCCAATGTACTAACCACAGCCCGGCTGGTCAGGTACCGACTTTAGGTGCCTGTCCAGTGCCTGCTTGAAGACAGCCAGGAGTCTATTGGTAATCCCCCTTGTGTATGCTGGGAGGCAGTTGAACAGTCTCGGGCCCCTGACACTTACTGTGTTGTCTCTTAGCGTGCTAGAACATCCCTGCTTTTCATTGGGGGGATGTTGCATCGTCTGCCGAGTCTTTTGCTTTCGTTGTGAGTGATTTTCCTGTGCAAGTTTGGTACTAGTCCCTCTAGGATTTTCCAGGTGTATATAATCATGTATCTCTCCCGCCTGTGTTCCAGGGAGTACAGGTTCAGGAACTTTAAGTGCTCCCAGTAATTGAGGTGTTTTATCTCTGTTATGCATGCCGTGAAGGTTCTTTGTACATTTTCTAGGTCAGCAATTTCACCTGCCTTGAAAGGTGCTGTTAGTGTGCAGCAACATTCCAGCCTAGATAGAACAAGCGACCTGAAGAGTGTCATCATGGGCTTGGCATCCCTAGTTTTGAAGGTTCTCATTATCCATCCTGTCATTTTTCTAGCAGGTGCGATTGATACAATATTATGGTCCTTGAAAGTGAGATCCTCCGACATGATCACTCCCAGGTCTTTGACGTTAGTTTTTCGCTCTATTGTGTGGCTGGAATTTGTTTTATACTCTGAATATACGTGTATTTGCAGCGATGCACTTTCCGACTAATATGGTCTACATGGTCTCAACTGTTCCGAAACCAAGGGCTGGCATGCAAGACACAATAAGGTCAACGATATCATCCAGCTACAGCTGGATGCCCAGCCAAGAGGGAGCCACGATCACTAGCAGCCAACAATACCCACAACTCAGCAAACTGCTCCAATGGGATCACCATCTATCCTTGGAAGAATGGAAAGCTCTTAGCATGGGACTATACCTATGTGTCCACACTAGCGGACACCTATATCCATCACAGTGTCGAGCGACAGAGAGGAGCTGCTGACCACAGGGAGGAGTACAAGATTGGCAAGTACCGGGACATAAGCCAAAAATATCAATTTGTCCCAGTGGGATCAGAGACCTTGGGATCATGGTGAAAACATGCCATACGTTTCCTTAAAGAACTGGGTTCCAGACTCATCGACACCACCAGGGACCCAAGGGCAGCCACTTTCATGTTCCAGCACCTCAGCATGGCCCTCCAGAGGGAAAATGCATGCTGCATACTGGGCTCGCGTCCAGCTTCGGAGGAGCTGGAGGAGATTCAGAACCTTTGATATATTGTACCAATGTATTCATGCTTGTGTTTTCTATCAATGTATTCTGTCTATTAATAAAGTTCATATGTAGCTTAAAAATATAGGGGATGGTAGGAGAAGAAAATATTCAAACAGCTCCGGGGAGAACCTTGAGTTTTCCCTGATGTATGTTTATTGTTTCTCTGAGGATGAGGGTCCCCAGTCTAGTTCTAGAGGTGATACCTTCCTGTACATTATATATATATATATATATATATATATATATATATATATATATATATATATATATATATATATATATATATATAAAATACACCACACACACACACACACACACACACACACACACACACACACACACACACACACGCTTGCCGGCGTGGAGGGAGGGAGCCAGTTTATGGTGCTCCATTCATTTTGTGTGTAAACCAAGAACCAACATGGTTTACATGAGCCAGTTTCGGCAGACATCATCGTGAGTATCCACCGAAGATTACAGAGTTGCGACAATCCTCTGCATTAGACCGTTGCTTCTGTATCAGTGAAAGTGAAGTGTGCATGTTGGGATTTGGGGAGTAGCGGTGGTGAGGGGATCCTGCCAGGGGTGATGAGGAGGTTTTGTTTACCTCTGTGTCCGGCTGGGGTCGGGGATTGGGGGAGGAAGTGGTCGCTCACGACATCATCATCGGATACTGAACAGAAGAACACCTCGGTTAATAGTGAGAGAATGGTGATTAGTGTGCCTAATGGCAAGGGTTTTTCCTAAATGGAACAATAAGTGTATAACAGTTAGCAAAAGTTAGTGATGTGCATCTTTAGTGAACACACAGGGCCACTCCCTCTGCCTCCCATCGCTGATCCCCTCCCGTCATCCAAGCCTAGGCCCACTGCCTTCCTGACCAAGGTTGTTGCCGTTTAGTGTCCCACCAATTACAAGTTCTGCCGCTCGCTACTCCCCCACCCTCATCCTCCATGCATCCATGTGGTCCTTTACCTGTCACCTCACAACTGGTGCCCTCCCACCCCCACAATATCAGCAATGTCACAAGTAGTCGCAGGTTCCCAGGAATCTTCACGACAGAGCCAAAGCTGTCATTCACGAGGCATCTGCCGGGTGTGCTACAGGGAATGTGCACTCAATCCCTCAACTGGCAACATCCGTGCACACAATGGATGTCTAGGCTCCAGGAGAGCTCCAAATGAGAACAACCAACAGCCCCTCCCAGCAGACAGTGCTGACAGCTACCGTGACTTCACCTCTACAGAGGACCTCAAATCTGCAATCAAATTAACATCCACCAGGACTCTGACACACATCCCCAAAGCAGCTCGCCCTCAAGCTGCTAGCAAATTCACTGACCTTCTGAAGAAAGTCAACGATGCTCCTTCAAATAACAGATCCTGGCAAAACCTGCTGCTTTTTGACAATGCCTGTTTGGCTGTCCCACCAAGGAGGGACAAGTCACTAGCAACACATGTTATTAGGGCAATAAATGCATTCCCAAGGGATGACAACCTCGTCCGTTTCCCCCCTAGGGCGACAAACACCACTGGGCAAATGCCAACAAGACACCCGACGCCTCAAAAATCAGAGCCCAAATTAGCAAAAAAATAGAAGAGGGTAATACTATTGGAGCTCTGAGGCTTATAACCAGTGAGGATACCATCGCTCCCAAAGACGTCAGCATGGCGCAAGCTCTGAAGGACAAACATCTACCTAGGGTTCCTAGTACCAACATTGACCTCCCTGACATTGCAGCAGGCGAAGAACATCTAACTTTACAGGATGCTGATGTGTATAAAGCTGCTATGTCATTTCCACAAGGCTCAGCAGGAGGTTTCACCGGTTTAAGGCCTCAACACTTAAAACAAATACTCAGTCCAGCACTTGGTGTTTCAGAAAGGCTGCTGTCTGAACTCACCAAATTTTCCAACCTGTGCCTGGCTGGCAGTGTCCCAGAGGCCATCAGACCCCTTTGGTGCCTCATTTTGTGCCCTCCGGAAAAAGGATGGCAGAATCAGGCCTATTGCAGTGGGCAACACCCTTCGGCACTTAGTCGCCAAGGCTGCAGTAAGAAGGGTGAGTCAAGAGGCTGCTGCAATGTTGAAACCAACTCAGCTCGGTTTTGGCGTTCAACAGGGCTGTGAAGCAACGGCCCACACAGCACGAGTGTATATCAACAATATGTCGGATGAAAAAGCCTTGGTCAAATTGGACTTTGCCAATGCTTTCAACCCAGTCAGAAGGGATGCTGCTCTCCAAGCAGTTTATAGAAACTTCCCTTCCCTTTATCCCTTCATAGAATTATGTTATAGTGTGGCTTCCAAACTATTGTTTGGGGACAATGAAACTGACTCACGTGAGGATGTGCAACAGGGGAATCTCGCCCCATTTCTATTCTGTTTGTTCATCAAGGAAGTCACAGAAGCACTCTCCAGTGAGGTCAATATCTGGCTCCTGGATGATGGTACCCTAGCTGGCACAACAGAATCTCTCCTAGAGGACATCAGTGAAATTAAAAACATGGGAGAGAGCCTGAGCCTGAGCCTGAGCCTGAGCCTATCTTTAAACCCCACCAGATGTGAAATAGTTTCTACCAATCGACAGATGATCCAGAATATTAGCGCCGTTTTACCAGGAGCACGAGCCATTGATCCAGCCAACAGCACTCTCCTTGGTGCTCCTCTTGGGTCCAATGCCATTGATCTGATCCTAGAAAAAAAAGTCTCAGACCTCCAGACGATGGAAAGCAGGATGAAAGACATTGACACACATGATGCCTTATACTTACTCACCAGGTGCCTGTCAATCCCAAAACTTACCTCCTGAGATGCTAATCAGCCTTCAGCACTCCAAAACTCAAGGGGCCCTTAGAGATTACTCAGCGCAACTGACAGAAATATTCGAAAAAATTCACAAATTTAGTTAATCATATAGAAAAATAGTTAATAATAATATCTTTATTTTACTACAAGTACATGTACGGGGTATACAGTCCTAGCTGACAACAATGACATACTACTATATAGAAAGTCCCTTGTTATGCTCCGTATTTCGGGCAAATTAGGTCAGTGTCCCAGGATGCGACCCACACCAGTCGACTAACACCCAGGTACCCATTTTATTGATGGTAACATAGACAACAGGTGGAAAGAAACACGTCCAATGTTTCTACTCTGGCTGGGAATCGAACCCAGGCCCTCGCCGTGTGAAGCGAGAGCGTTAACCACCAGAGCACTGGTACAAGAATCATTGTTCTACGACATTCCTACAAGGAATTATAGTCATTTAAAACACCTAGGGTGACCTCTCCACCTGCGGCAGGTCTGCTCACATGTCCTCAATTTTCATGTTTTTTTCCTATTTTCTTTGGTGTATTTATTGTATTATTCTTTCTAAGATAATAATTGACGATTTGGCATCGTAATAAAATGGGTGGGACTTATACGTAGACTTACAGCCAATCAGGAACCTTCTTGGAACATATTGCTGACGTCATTGAAAATTCCAGTCTCGGGATGGCCGGGGAATATGCTTCAATATAAACGCTATTATCGCTTCTAGGGCTTATTTACCTATCACAATTGATCTAATATGACATAATAAACAATATAAATAACAAAGAAATATGGTAAATTCTCCAGAATGAATAATATATGGCATATTCCTAGTGCGTTCCTTCGGGAATATAAGATTCCAATAGATAGGGATGGCTTCCATTCTCCTTCTTTCACCTCCATGGTCCTTATATTAAAGAAAACGGACATGGGTAACTATGATATACACTCGTAATATAGTATAAACCTGACAAAAATGCTATTTTCTCGGAAAAAAAAAAAAAAAAAAACGGTGGTCCGGCTGTTTCGCGGATTATCTCGGAAGTAGGTTATTCACATATATATTGCCGTACTGTCGTTAATAATAGCAGGAATGCAATGAAATTCACAGACAACATAAAGGAAAGATTGTTTTACAAACTGCAGATTACAATTTTGAGTTATAATTTGTTTTTTTATTTTTCTGAGGGCAAAAGTCAGATATTTGGCTGAATGTCAAAACCATACAAACTTTATTTTTTTTAAGAATGAAGACGGGATAAATTACAGTAAAGTTAGCCCGGATAATTACAGTTTAGCATTGTTTTATGCGTAGATAATGTCAAAACAGCTTCTCCAAGTCCCACCTCGACAGTACCGTGCAATAACTTGCAATATGTATGAAAAATAAGTAAATAATTTTTTTCTCAGTTGTTTTTTGAGCTGTCTTATTGAAACTTGGTCACATTAAAATAGAAAGGTGCGTCTTTATGTACAAAAAAAATGAACGAAAAAGAAGAAAAAATAAAGAAGTTCAGGTGCTAAAGATTATGGGCCCCTCAAGGAATATGACTCTCCTTAAGACCATGCTAGAGAGTGCATTGAATCTTTCTCTTGAAGATGGACAGTGGTTGCAAGCCTCACTTACGGTCAGGCTTGGGGGGGGCTGGGAGTACGCAGATCCTTCCAGATTGCTCTACCAGCTTTCCTATCCTCTTCCATAGCATCAAACGAGCTGATAAGACAAATTCTTCCTAACAACCTCAGTGACTCAGCAGGAATGCAGAACCCTAGCTATGCCAGTGCCATCACCGAATAGGAGACGCTTGCTGCTCCAGCACCAAACCCTAGTGCAGCACTGGCTCACAAACAGTCAAGTTGGGATGTCTTGATCGCTGAAAAGGTGCTTGCCAACATGCTCAGGTCTGCAACATCAGATAGGGAGACTGCCTGTCTCCAGGCTGTGAGCACATCTCACTCCAGGGACTTCCTCCAGTTTCCATATTTGCAATGGGAACACGACTCGACCCTAAGACCATCCATATTGCAGTGGCTCTGCGCCTTGCTTCCCCAATTCATACAGAATATATGTGTATTTGCAGTGAAGCGCAAGCAGACCAATATGGTCTACATGGTCTTAACTGTTCCAAAACCAAGGGCTGGCATGCAAGACACAATGAGGTCAACGACATCATGAAGAGAACCCTTGCTACAGCTGGATACCCAGCCAAGAGGGAGCCCCGATCACTAGCAGCCAACAATACCTACAACCCAGCAAACTGCCCCGACGGATCATCTATCCCTTGGGAAAAATGGCAAGCTTTTAGCATGGGACTATACCTGTGTGTCCACACTGGCTGACACCTATATCCATCACAGTGTCGGGCGACAGGGAGGAGCTGCTGACCACAGGGAGGAGTACAAGATTGGCAAGTACAGGGACCTAAGCCAACAGTATCAATTTGTCCCAGTGGGATCAGAGACCTTAGGATCATGGAGAAAAAATGCCACACGTTTCCTTCAAGAATTGGGTTCCAGACTCATCGACACCACCAGGGACCCAAGGGCAGTCACTTTCATGTTCCAGCACCTCAGCATGGCCATCAAGAGGGGAAATGCTTGATGCATACTTGGCTCACATCTGGCTTCGGAGGAACTGGAGGAAATTCATGATCTTTAATACATTGTACAATTGTATTCATGTTTGTGTTCTCTGTAAATGCATTCTGTTTATTAATAAATGTTCACGTAGAATATAAAATATAAGGGGTGGTAGGAGAAGAAAATATTCAAACAGCTCCGGGGAGAACCTTGAGTTTTCCCTGAGGTACGTTTATTGTCTTCTCTGAGGATGAGGGTCCCCAGTCCAGCTATAGAGGCCTGGTCACAGACCGGGCCGCGGGGGCGTTGACCCCCGGAACTCTCTCCAGGTAAACTCCAGGTGCTTTGGTAGTAGGTTGGTAGACAGGAACCACCCAGAGACATATATATATATTGTGCAATAATCGTGAACAAGCTAGATCTATCATTTACCTCCACAGGGGAGTTGAATGATAGTTCTAGGCCTTTCGTGTTGCAATCAATACATCATCAGGAGCTTGCAATGCTGCAGAAAAGAGGAAGAATTCAGAGGAAATTTGTTCAGGGGGAACGTATTTTGCTCCAGTGAAGTAAGGTGGCAGGATATGGTAATTGACCCAAGTACACCAGTGCCCAGTACCAGAACAACTGAATATTAAAGCATTAGAAGACAGTCAGCCTACTATAGAAAGGACTTAATGAACATAACATTAGTGACATAACAGTAATAAAAAATTCTGTTAGACTTCGATATGATGTAAAAGACTTTATATTCTGAATATAGATCAATCCGGCAACTGTCTTAGGAATTTCAGTTCACTTATAAAGCAGGTCTATGACCAACTAACTTAAAATAAGCTAAAACATCTGTAATTTATCCACAGGGAGAAGGCCATAATTTATCAGTCCCACAAGACTCGTGGCAGATTCAGGTTTAACCATCAAAAACAAGCAGGAAATTGGACTCTAATTCATTGGTGTAGAACTACAACACTTAAGACATTCCTAAGCATTCTTATAGGAGTCTGGTTCTAGGCTCAATTATAAATAAATCAAGTTTGAATAAGATGCCAATGTTAATGTATAATGAATATTTATCATGTTTTATAATTGCCAATTCCAGAATATTTCATTGAAGACAAGTGAAGCAAGGAACAATGACTCTGGCTTCTGACTAATTTGCAGAGTTATTGCATACTCTAATATGGCTGAAAATTGCATTTAACTCCTGCACAGTTCATATTGAATATTGGTGTTGTGATATCCTGACATTTACAGGTTTTCCAGTCTGTCCCACATAAAATAAGTTGCAACCATTGCATCCAATTCTGTGAACACTCCAACACAATGTTGAGGAGAATTCCTCATCAAAATGCTTTTAACAGTCGATGAATTTTTAAAAACTACTTTTATGTTAAATATTTTAAGGACATTCGGCAGGACAGATAGTTTCTCATTCTAGATTCAGCCCTATAATAAGTTTTCCTAGCAGTCAGCAATGCTGATTCCACAAACTCCTTAGGGTACTACAGTTTCATGACAATATGAAATATTTTCCTAATTTTTTCATCGAGAAACTCTGGGCTGCACACTGGATAACCTCTCATAAACATAGTGAGAAAGACACTCCTTTTTACTCTTGTCTCATGGTTGGAATAAATGTATGATCACATATTAGTGGCCTTCCTATATACTGTGAACTTGAACTTTCTTTCAACCCAATGTATCAACACATCTAAGATTTGAAGGTTAGATTCCACTTCTTTATCCACAGTGATTTTGATAGACGGGTCCCGAGAGTTAAGGTAGAGATATATCCAGGGTCATATCATATGGCCAAAAATACAAGATGTCATCCACATGTCTGAACAAGTTAACTTTACAAGGTATTAAGTTTTTCAACAGCCTAACCTCGTAAAACTCCATATAAACATTGTTCAATAGGAAAGACAATGGATTTCCCATAGCTATTCCCTGCCTTTGCTCGCAGTATTTTCCCTCAAACTCGAGCCTGCAGTCAGCTACACACAGCTTAATCAGCTTAGTAATGGTTTTCGTCATGAAAGGTATGGAGAACATATCTAATTCTTCTTCCAAATAGAGAGCAAATAGGAAAAAGTCACTCGGGTGAACAGCGCCTTGACATCAAAACTTACTGGTGCAAAATCATTAGACATGTTAACATTATGCAAATTGTCAATGAGATCAACATTGTTCTTTATGTGGGATTCAGAAATGTTGCCCAGCATTGGAGTTAATACTTTTACCAATAATTCTGACAGGGCATATGTCACCGATCGTACAAGGCTAATAATAGGTCTCCATGGAAACCGGGCTTGTGGGTCTTAAACCGTACATATAAGGAAGTGTCGCCTACCTAGCCGATAACCTGATTAATTAATTGTTCATTACCTCTCAGTAAGGTCCTAAACTGTTTATCAAACTTACTAATAACCTGGTCCAATGGGTTATTATTAAGGGGCACATAAGCTTCCTTGTCTTCTAATAAAATGTTAATTATTTGTTACAATCTACCATAATTATCACATATGCTAAATAATTTACATAATTATTATCGCAATTGCTATGTCTGCTTTTGCAAGGTAAAATCTAGGATCTTTCATTCATGGTATGACTTAACAAATCTACGAGAGCATGTCGGTTACACAGGTGCGAGCAAAGTCACATATACCATGCCTTTACAAATGGTGAACGTTTCAGGGGACAGATCCCCTTGTTTCTCCAGACTGCAAAAAGATTTGGCATGGTCAATATAATTAGTGTCACCACTAGTAGGCGTGAAATTTAACTCATATCCTAGGTCTGTCTGTTGGTCACGGGTAAGTTCAACACTCGACAGGTTAATAGAACTTCGGGTTGAGAATAATGAAACGGAATATTGTTTGCTAGAAAACTAAACATGGTGATGTAGGATCGAATCCTGGTCAGCTGCAGTTCTGTTTATGATTTAAAATCACTTGTTTCGTGATTTCATTAACATATAGACTGAAGGCTGGTACCCAAACAGGATAAGGTTGAAATTAATCTGCGAGGCTCCACGGCCACGTATGTTCTCATATCAGAGTAAACACGCCCAGTTCCACTGGGCGCATGGTGTTTGAGAATTGTTGGCTCAGTGAATAGAGTGATGTGTACATTGTCCTGTTCTCACGGGGCTGGACAGGGTGACGCAGGATCGAATCCTGGCTAGCCATAGTTCTGTTAATGATTTAAAATCACTTATTTCGTGATTTCATTAATATATAGACCGCTAATGAGGGATGAGGCTCAAATTAGTTTCTAAGGCTCCACGGTTACGTATGTTCTTGCATCAGGGAAAACTTGACAGAAGGAAACACCACCATTACCATAAAAACGTGTACACTCTTTGCAACCCTTCCAGGTTATTGGGTGGAACTTCATGAGGATATTCCGAAGATTTTCGACGGTTATATCTGTCCACAGATGTTAATCTCGGACCATGGGACCATCTTCGTGGCAAGCTCTAACTGCATCACGGAGTTACGCCACCATCAACAGGTGCAGAATCTCCTTACCACCTGGGGTTGGATTATAGGTATGGTTAAACGCTGCATCGGGAAAAACGGAACACCGACAAAAAAAATCGGTCTCGAGATTGGAATGAGAATCAGCAACCGATCTCTAATCTACATAAGGTAAACAGCGAACCTGAAAAGTCCTTACACCATCACATTTACTGAGAGGATTAAGGTTAGAACCAGTCCCCATGTATAGAGAGGCACCTGATCAGTATGACCAGAAGGCTAGAACCAGTCCCTATGTATGGAGTGGCACCTGATCAGTATGATCAGAAGGCTAGAACCAGTCCCTATGTATAGAGTGGCACCTGATCAGTATGACCAGAAGGCTAGAACCAGTCCCTATGTATAGAGTGGCACCTGATCAGTATGATCGGAAGGCTAGAACCAGTCCCTGTTTATAGAGTGGCATCTGATCAGTATGACCAGAAGCCTAGAACCAGTCCCTATATATAGAGTGGCACCTGATCAGTATGACCAGAATATAATGACAGAAATATCATTAGAGAAATTTTGAAATGAGTTAACAAAGTTATTGATCGCTGGGTCAAAAACAGGCATGACGAGCATCTGGTCTCTCTTTGTGAAAGACATTATGAAGTTTGAAGAATAACAGACACAGTACAAGGACTCGAACAATATACAAACAACCCCCACTTAGGAGACAGGTTGTGTTATGGCATGTGTAAACTTTGTAAAAGATAAATAATATCCCCTGACGACATTGTTTCAATTGATAACCAATGTCTCCCAACACAGTGGCAGTTCGTCAATATATTGTAAGTTGGACCTGAGTGGTAATGAGTAATTCGAACAGCCAAATTGATAAACAACCGGAAACACTAGTTTGTGAACTCTAAATAAGTTAATTCACTTGGAAGATATAGACTTATGATATAGACTTTAAGAAACTTACACCAGAAACTCAAGAAATACTTTACGAACTTAGACCTTAAATTATTATGTGTCTGTTATTGATAGGGTGATGACAGACATCTCCGACTAATGATATTATGATTTTTATGAGTTGAGGATGTCATATTTGTCATTTTATGAGCTGAGGATGTCATATTTGTCATTTTATGAGCTGAGGATGTCATATTTGTCATTTAAAAGGATCTCGATACGCTAGCTTCATTTTCAGTCATATTTGATAGAATCCTAAGATTAATTATTTGTCATGAAAATAAAGTCAAAGAAAACCTGACTAGCTAAGAACACAAAAAAAATCAATAGTCATTACAGTAAAATAAGCGAGATAATCCATAGACTCTGATATGCAGTACATAACGAATGATGTCACATTCTGAGGGTTCTGGCGTCTTCAGGCGTTATTCTCCTCCTAGTTTATATAAGGAATGGATCTCGCTTTTTAGTTGTTCCCAAGAAACGTTATGTTTACCAGACTACGAGCATTAATTTTTACTTCCAAACTTCTAAAATGATCTGTTTTATCAAAACACACTATAGTGTGGTAACATTACGATAAGAATAGAAAACAAATCATTCACGGATTACTGTAGTAGCCAAAACCACATGCATTCACATCAACCATCCCACATGTTGCTTTGTAAGTGCGTTTACCACCCATAAACTCCACCTGGAACTCATGCAAATATTAAAGACAATTCTCATGGGGGCTAATCAAGGGAGGTGTCCCAATATAGGAGAGGTCTTACGGGGATATAACTTCTATAATGTAATTGCAACAGATCCTGAATGCTCTGAATAACATACTTAATGAGGATCCTTGCAAGTTGTTAATAACGTTGGTGTGACTTTTGAGGGTGTTGGTGTGGAAGATCCCAAGAAAAGTTAAACCCTTCCTCCTTCCCTCCGGATCAATCTTGGATCAGAGATGTTTGCTTTCATTGATTCTTCATTAACTATAATTTCCAAAAATGAGAATAAGGTTGTCTACCCTAAAAGCCATCACTTACCCGAGTAACAGGAAGGAGATGCTTGCCGTTGACAGGAGAGGAGTAGATGGTAAGAGGAGACTGTAGAGAACTAACATCATAGACAACCACAGTACCATCACTCCACCCAGCACCAACCATGCTGCCGTACTGACTCCACCATCACAAAATATAACAATATATCAGTATACATTGAGGAAACATCAAACCTTTATTTTAACATCATGCTCACCTACGAATTTTTAAATAATTATTAAATTTTGCATAAAACAGGGACATTATATGAACGACATTCTCATAAAATTACCTTAGGATGAAAGTGGACACAAGTCACTCCACACTGAGAGCGAAACGTTCTCTCAGGAGTGCTGGGATTCTTCAGTGTAAATAAACAAACCATTCCTCCCTCCTCAGCCCCATCCACCTCACCTGATAAACACAACAATATCCTTGGTAAATATTTACCATTACACCCTCGTGTAAGTTTGGAATTAATTAATGATTAAACACGTCAAATAGTAAGTTATTTCTATAAAGAAAAAAAACTTTATTTAGTGCAAATGAGCGGAAATTTTTCCTATCCCATCTAATCCAACGTTACCTAACCTG
This sequence comes from Cherax quadricarinatus, assembly GCF_026875155.1. Taxonomy (NCBI): domain Eukaryota; kingdom Metazoa; phylum Arthropoda; class Malacostraca; order Decapoda; family Parastacidae; genus Cherax; species Cherax quadricarinatus. Next base: position 4,378,730 of record NC_069488.1, read on the forward strand.
GTGCTTCAATTTATCCAACAGTGCTACTGATGTTTCTCAGGTTTTCGTCAACTAAATTTTCGAATTATCTCAAAGAAAATAAAGCTCTTGAAATAAACTGGGAAAACATTACTTATGGTAAGTTTGTTTATGAAATGTATTAGCGATGCTGTAGTTTGACGCCAAATGACTTTGAAAAGGCGATAAATGACATGCCCATGCACTCTGCCCCAGTGCCAGACTCGTGGAACTCCGTGTTCATCAAGAACTGCAAGAAGCCCCTATCACGAGCCTTTTCCATCCTATGGAGAGGGAGCATGGACACGGGGGTCGTCCCACAGTTACTAAAAACAACAGACATAGCCCCACTCCACAAAGGGGGCAGTAAAGCAACAGCAAAGAACTACAGACCGATAGCACTAACATCCCATATCATAAAAATCTTTGAAAGGATCCTAAGAAGCAAGATAGCAACCCATCTAGAAACCCATCAGTTACACAACCCAGGGCAACATGGGTTTAGAACAGGTCGCTCCTGTCTGTCTCAACTATTGGATCACTACGACAAGGTCCTAGATGCACTAGAAGACAAAAAGAATGCAGATGTAATATATACAGACTTTGCAAAAGCCTTCGACAAGTGACCATGGCGTAATAGCGCACAAAATGCGTGCTAAAGGAATAACAGGAAAAGTTGGTAGATGGATCTATAATTTCCTCACAAACAGAACACAAAGAGTAGTAGTCAGCAGAATCAAGTCCGAGGCAGCTACGGTGAAAAGCTCTGTTCCATAAGGCACATTACTCGCTCCCATCTTGTTTCTCATCCTCATATCTGACATAGACAAGGATGTCAGCCACAGCACCGTGTCTTCCTTTGCAGATGACACCCGAATCTGCATGACAGTGTCTTCCATTGCAGACACTGCAAGGCTCCAGGCGGACATCAACCAAATCTTTGAGTGGGCTGCAGAAAACAATATGAAGTTCAACGATGAGAAATTTCAATTACTCTGATATGGTAAACACGAGGAAATTAAATCTTCATCAGAGTAGAAAACAAATTCTGGCCACAAAATAGAGCGAAACACCAACGTCAAAGACCTTGGAGTGATCATGTCGGAGGATCTCACCTTCATGGACCATAACATTGTATCAATCGCAGCTGCTAGAAAAATGACAGGATGGATAATGAGAAGCTTCAAAACTAGGGATGCCAAGCCCATGATGACACTCTTCAGGTCACTTGTTCTATCTAGGCTGGAATATTGCTGCACACTAACAGCACCTTTCAAGGCAGGTGAAATTGCTGACCTAGAAAATGTACAGAGAACCTTCACGGCGCGCATAACGGAGATAAAACACCTCAATTACTGGGAGCGCTTGAAGTTCCTGAACCTGTTCTTCCTGGAACGCAGGCGGGAGATACATGATTATATACACCTGGAAAATCCTAGAGGGACTAGTACCAAACTTGCACAGGAAAATCACTCACAACGAAAGCAAAAGACTCGGCAGACGATGCAACATCCCCCCAATGAAAAGCAGGGGTGTCACTAGCACGTTAAGAGACCATAAAATAAGTGTAAGGGGCCCGAGACTGTTCGACTGCCTCCCAGCATACATAAGGGAGATTACCAATAGACCCCTGGCAGTCTTCAAGCTATCACTGGACAAGCACCTAAAGTCGGTACCTGACCAGCCGGGCTATGGCTCGTACGTTGGTTTGCGTGCAGCCAGCAGTAACAGCCTGGTTGATCAGGCTCTGATCCACCAGGAGGCCTGGTCACAGACCGGGCCGCGGGGGTGTTGACCCCCGGAACTCTCTCCAGGTAAACTCCAGGCAAGTAACATGGCTGAATACTAACAAGGACTGACCAGGCGCGTCAGGCATCGAGTGTATTCTAACAAACAGTTATGTAATGTTTTTAATAAAATCTCCAAAATTTTATGGAAAGAAGGAATATTTGGAGACATTACTTGCATTTGCAATCTGATACCCAATCTTTCATTGCCTATTTTTTTTTTTGTTACCCTAATTACTTTCCTCTTGTATTCACTTTTCCTTTCCACCTCTTACACACCCTTTCAGATTCGTCCACCAAGATTTGCAATTTCTTTTCAGAAATTCCCAAAAGCACTGTCATCAGCAAAAAAACATTTGTGACAACTCTCACTTTGTGTTGGATTCTTTATCTTCCAATCCCATACCTCTGCCCAACACTCCTATAAATACATTAAACAACCATGGTGACATCACACATCCTTGTCTAAGGTCTACTTTTCCTGAGAAATACTCTCCCTCTCGCCTACGTACTCTAACCTGAGCCTCACTATCTTCGTTAAAACTCTTAACTGCTTTCATTAAACTACCATCTATTCCACACACTTGCAACATCTACCACATTACTTCCCTATCCACCCTATCATATGACTTTTCCAAATCCATAAATGTAACAAAGACTTCTTTACCCTTATCTAAATACTTTATTCCGAAACGTTTCGCCTACACAGTAGGCTTCTTCAGTCGAATACAGAAAGTAGGCAGGAACAGTAGAGATGTGAAGATGTAATCAGTCCATCACCCTTGAAGTCGTAGAATTTGAGGTTGTCAGTCCCTCGGCCTGGAGAAGTTCAGTTCCATAGTCAGGAACTAACTTCTATGACTATGACTATGACTTCTATGACTATGGAACTGAACTTCTCCAGGCTGAGGGACTGACAACCTCAAATTCTACGACTTCAAGGGTGATGGACTGATTACATCGTCTTCACATCTCTACTGTTCCTGCCTACTTTCTGTATTCGACTGAAGAAGCCTACTGTGTAGGCGAAACGTTTCGGAATAAAGTTGCCTAACTGTTGCCTTTGTGTCTTACCTACCAACCTGTCGGTATTGTATACCATTTTGATGTTTATCTAAATACTGTTTACTTTAATGTTTCAATGTCTACACATCACCTACCCTACACAACTCTACACCTATACACCTCACCAGGCATACTCAAAAGGCTTATTACCTTATAATTATTACACTATCTTATGTCCCCTTGCCTTTATATAAAGGAACTATACATGCTCTCTGCCAGATTATTGAATAAAAGCACCAACCACTCCAAAAGTATATCTCCCCCCCACCTGCTTTTAACATTTTTGTTTTGATCCCATCAATCCCAACTGTTTCATTCCATTTCATCTTACCCACAGCCTCACTCACTTCCCGCACACTCACATCTAGCTCTTCCTCGCTCCTAAAGGATGTTATACCTCCCTACCCAATGCTCGAAATCACAGCTTCTCCTTCTTCTTCTTCTTCATTAACATTCAACAGTTCCTCAAAATATTCCCTCCATCTTCCCAATACCTCCAACTGCCCATCTCAAAACTCTCCTCTTCTGTTTTTAGTTGTCAGATATATTAGTTCCCTAGGCTCTCTCAGCTTATTAATTGCACTCCAAACATTTTCTTATTCTCAGCAAAATTTGTTGACAACACTTCACCCACTCTCTCATTTGCTCTATCTTTATATTCTGTTACTACTGCTTTTTCTCTCCATATACTCCTACCTCCTTATATCACTTTCTTTTTATCACTTTTTACTTCATTATTCCAAAACTCACTCTTCCCCCCCCCCCTCCTCCGCGCCCACCCTCAAATCTTACCTTAGCCGCCACCTCCTTTAGTTACTAAATTTTCACCGGTCTCTTAAACATTGATGGCATTCTTTTGATACATCTCTTGCCCCTCCATAAACATTCATATCCGTAAGTCTATCCATCAATTGTTCATAAACTACTACATAATCCAACAAACTAGCGTCACTACGCCCTGTGTCATATCGCATATACTTATTTATCCTCTTTTACTTAAAAATGTGCATTACCTATTACCAAACCTCTTTCCATACATATGTCAGTCATAGGACCCCCAATGGAAATAAGTCACTCTGACTTTTTTGGGTTATCCCAGGTTCTCTACACATATGCTGCAATGTATGATAATATATGTAACTGTATTTATGTATACGTGACTAAACTTACAGGCTTCCCTTTTATCATCTACCCCAGGCACCCATGACGAGGCCTCAATAAGGAATTTCACAGCAGACCTAGAGACTGTTGACTGGCCTACAGAATTCTCCAATGCCAATGGTATTGACGATTGGACAGACATTTTTCTTAACAAAATACTTAGACTACACAACAAACATTTTCCTATAAAAACGAAACATTTCACGATTAAACGGCTTGGTTGCCCATGGCTAACCAGCAGCATTCTGAAATCCATTGATAAGAAACACCAATATGAAAAGCAATATAGACAGGACTTAATACACAAAGATATTCTTAAACAATATTCATCAGTTCTCACCAAAGTAATAAAGAAAGCCAAACAACTGTACTACTCCAGCAGATTCACTGACACAAGAGGAGATATAAAAAAGACCTGAAAAACACTTTCCCAGATTCTGGGGACCCACAAACTGAAAAAAACAAGAATATTGTTCTAACTGAACCTCATGAAACGGCACTGAATCCCACTGATACAGCTAACAAGATAAACGACCTCTTCTCAAACATAGGATCTAATCCCGCCAGTAAAATCCCACGTACCAATGCCCGTGCTGGGGACTACCTTGATGGGAATTTCCCAAATTCCTTCTATCTTGTACCAACTGAGTCCACGGAAGTCACAGCGATCATAAAGTCACTTAAAAATAACTCGGGGGAATCTGTCTCACGTCCCACCATTATTGTACAAGTGAGCGGCCCATGTCCTATCGCATGCTATTACATTACTTTTTAACAAGTCACTAGAAACTAGCACTTTCCCGACACTACTCAAGACAGCAAGGGTTACACCAATACATAAAGGTGGTGACCCTACAGACGTAAACAACTATAGGCCAATATCAAACTTACCATTGCTATCCAATATCTTCGAGAAACTCGTGCACAGGAGACTATATTCATTTATAACGTCACAAAACATACTCAACCCTTGCCAATTTGGATTCAGGAAAAATAAAAGCACTAATGATGCAATTATAAAAATGCTAGACCTGCTTTACACAGCATTGGAAAATAAGGAATATCCGCTAGGAATTTTTATTTACCTAAGAAAAGCGTTTGACACAGACCACGGCATCCTACTTCACAAACTTGACCAGTATGGTATAAGAGGCCATGCGCTTGCATATTTTAAATCCTACCTTTCTAATAGGTATCAGTATGTCACCATTAAAGACACAGCCTCATCAATACGGCCACTTGATACTGGAGTTCCGCAGGGAAGTGTCCTTGGACCCCTGCTCTTCCTCATTTACATCAATGATCTTCCAAACATATCCCAACACCTAAAACCCATTCTCTTTGCTGACGACACGACTTATGTCATCTCCCACCCTAATCTTGCCACCCTCAACATCATTGTTAACGAGGAGCTGCTCAAAATATCGACTTGGATGACAGCCAATAAACTTAAACTTAACACTGACAAAACCTACTATATTATGTTTGGTAGCAGAGCAGGTGTTGCGCAACTTAACATTAAGATCGACAACACTCTAATTGCCAGACATAATGAGGGCAAATTCCTTGGCCTATACCTCGACAACAACCTAAATTTCAGCACCCATATCCAACACATAACAAAAAAAAGTATCCAAAACGGTGGGGATCCTCTCCAAGATACGATACGACGTGCTGCAAACTGCACTTCTCACACTATACCATTCACTTGTATATCCATACCTCACCTATGCTATCTGTGCTTGGAGTTCAACTGCAGCAACACACCTAAAGCCAATAATAACCCAACAAAAAGCCGCAGTAAGAATAATCACTAAATCCCATCCCTGGCAACACCCCCCCCCCCACTCTTCATAGATCTAAACTTACTCCCTGTTCAGTACATCCACACTTACTACTGTGCAATCTATATCTACAGGACCTTAAATTTCAATATTAACCTTGACCCAAAACGCTTTCTTGATAGTTGTGACAGGATCCACAGGCATAACACCAGACAAAAACATCTCTATGGCATTCCCTGTGTTCGACTAAACCTTTACAAAAATTCAATGTATTTCAAAGGACCTAAAATCTGGAACTCCCTACCTGAAAACTCTAGAACTGCAGACACATTCATCACTTTCAAAACTACAATTAGAAAACATCTTAACTCCCTGATCCACCCCGACAACTAACTACATGATAACCACCTGGTGGTTCACAATTACACTCACTCACCCACTGACTATAAACCCAGAAATACTAATCTTAATCTTAAAATAATAAATCCTAACTAGTTAAGTTTGCCTATGATACTCCAATACAGACACTTTGTATTGTGTCAAAACAAAAGCATTCACATTGCTAAACTCACAAATTATGATGTAGTCACTTAGCCTTAATACCATAATCTGTATGGATTTAATGTTAAGAATTAATCTAAGTCTGCTCGAAATGCCTAGCCATGCTAGGTGTCCTAGTGGCCCCCTCTGTAATTAGTATTTTATAACATGTAAACCACACAAAACCCAAAACCTGTAAACCCCACAGTATAACCCTTATAGAGAATAAACTTGAATACTACACTGCTGACAACGGTTTCTCCCACTTAGCATTTAGGTCCACTACCACAATTACTCTCTCACTTGACATCTCCGAAAATCTCAATCTCTCTCTCTCTCTCTCTCTCTCTCTCTCTCTCAGTGGTGACCTGTACTTAGCTCTGTGAAGATCTGTCCAGTGTGTTCTCCGTGAATCTGCACAAGATGTCCTCTCTTGAGCAACTCTGCCAGCAGCTAAAAGAGGAGCTTAGGATTGCTAAGCTTGAAATACGGCGACTGACGGAGGAAAACAAGAGGATTCGAACTAGTCCTCCTGTTGTGAGTCCTCAGGTCAAGAGAGGAACCTGGTCAGTGGCCGGCCAACATGGAACGAAGCTCAAAATCAAGAAGACTGTTAGAGTGGCGGAAACAACGAAGATCCAGAAGACTGCTGTGGAGACTTCCAACCCATTTTCGGTGTTACCAGACGAATGTGTGTTGTCTACTGGAAACGTCGCTATGAGTACCTAGGAATCATTGGTAGAGGAGAGTGAGTCGACATCCCTTAAAACACCAACGAAGACCATCGAAAACGTCTCTACGAACTCCACCAGTGAAGGTAAGAACATTGTTTTAGTTGGGGACAGTCAAGTGAAATTTATGGATAGGGCATTTTGTCTTAGGGACAGGAAGAGGAGGCAGAGGGTATGTTTTCCTGAGGCTGGGATGGGGGATATTGTTAGCCGTCTGGACGACATCAAGAAAGGTAATGGGACCAATCCTATTATCTGCCTCAGTTCGGGAGGCAACGATGTTGCCGGACGTAGGAGTGAAGACCTGATTAGCAGGTATAGGACAGCAATAGAGATAATTAGGAAGAAAGGTGGGAACCCTGTGATCTGTGGCATTTTGCCCAGGAGAGGAACTGGAAATGAATGGTTCTCCAGGGAAATTGGTGTCAACTGCTGGCTGGACAAACACTGTAAGGAAAATGCAGTGACATTCATAGACAACTGGGACCTCTTCTATGGCAGAAATGACATGTATGCCAGGGATGGGGTTCACTTATCTAGGTCTGAGGTGGGAGCACTTGCCAACGCAGTGGAGGGAGCTGTTAGGTCTTTTAAACCAGAAATAGATAGTGGTATGGGTATTTGTGGAAAATCAAGGTATTCTGAGTATACCGACAGTGTGAGTTTTAAGGAAACCAGTTATAGGAAGAATGAAGAAGAATTATTGGTGAACATAGGAAAGCCAGTGGCATTAGGTGATAAGGAGAGTAACAGGCAAAGTGGAGGAACAGCAATCAGCAGGAAGAAAAAAGAGAAGGGAGGATTTCTGAAAATATATTATACTAACAGTCGTAGTGCGAGAAATAAGATGGACGAATTGAGATTAGTTGCAAGTGCGGGTAACATGGATGTTTTTGCCATAACTGAGACGTGGTTTAATATGAAAAATAGGGACATGCCTGCTGAATGTCACATTCAGGGTTTTAAATTGTTCCAAGTAGACAGAAATATCGGAAAAGGGGGGTGGGGTGGCACTCTATGTCCGAGATCATTTAAATTGTTGCATAAAAACTGGTATAAAGTCCGAAACACATACTGAGTCTGTTTGGGTAGAATTTTCAAAGGGGCATAAAAAATTTATTTTAGGTGTGATATACCGTCCCCCAAAGGAAGACTACTGTGGGAGGAAACTGTTAAGGCCACAAGGCACGACAACGTTGTAATTCTAGGAGACTTTAACTTTACTCAGATTGACTGGAATTTTTTGACAGGGAATTTATAATCTAAAAATTTTTTAGAAGTAGTGCACGATTGTTTTTTGAAGCAGTTTGTGACAGAACCTACAAGGGGTAATAACCTGCTTGACTTGGTTCTGGCAAACAAGGAATCACTTGTTAATTTAGAAATTTCAGAGGAACTTGGCACAAGTGACCACAAATCAATTACCTTTAGCATTGAATGGAAGTTTGATAGTAGGGATAACTCAGTAACAGTCCCAGATTTTCGCTTAGCTGACTACAATGGGCTTAGAGAACACTCATCTGGTTGGTAGATAAGACACATAGGCAACATTTAGGCAACTTTATTCCGAAACGTTTCGCCTACACAGTAGGCTTCCTCAGTCGAGTACAGAAAGTAGGCAGGAGCAGTAGAGATGTGAAGACGATGTAATCAGTCCATCACTCTTAAAGTCGTAGATTTGAGGTTGTCAGTCCCTCAGCCTGGAGAAGTTCTGTTCCAAAGTCTGGAACTAACTGAAGATCAAGCGACAGTGTTGAGACTTAAATACTGTCGGAAAGAGAGGTGCAGAGTAGTAGTAGTGAGATTGCAGCCATTGAGAGGTCATGTCCCTCTCAGAACAAACGGTTCTCACTTGAAGAAGCTGTCCAAAGTGTTTTCTGTTCTGTACCAAGATGCCATTGTGTTTGCAGTGTCTGACAGAGTGAATATCAAAATGGTATACAATACCGACAGGATGGTTGTTAAGACACATAGGCAACACTTAAGCAACTTTATTCTGAAACGTTTCGCCTTTCGTGTAGGCGAAACGTTTCGGAATAAAGTTGCTTAAGTGTTGCCCATGTGTCTTAACAGCCATCCTGTCGGTATTGTATACCATTTTGATATTCCCTCTCACTCATGTATTTATCCAACCTAAATTTGAAACTACCCAAAGTCCTAGCCTCAATAACCCAACTAAGTAGACTGTTCCACTCATCAGCTACCCTATTTCCAAACCAATACTTTCCTATGTCCTTTCTAAATCTAAACTTATCTAATTTAAATCCATTACTGCGGGTTCTCTCTTGGAGAGATATCCTCAAGATGCTGTGAACACTAACTGTGAACACTAACCTCATCTTTTGTATATAGTTCTACTGTCTTTCAATTATGTCCTAGAATCTGTATTGATAAAGCCACTGGATGGCGATACGTTTACAATAAAGATATCCAGATGTTGCACATGGGTTCTCTCTTGGAGAGATATCCTCAAGACCTTATTTATATCCCCTTTATTAATACCTATCTTCCACTTATACACTTCGATCAGGTCTCCCCTCATTCTTCGTCTAACAAGTGAATGTAACTTAAGAGTCTTCAATCTTCAATTCAATCTTCAATCTTCAATCCCAATTTTCAATGCCACCCAAGAAACAAGCTCCGATGTGCAAGTCCCTCTCAAATCCAACCCCTCCCACTCATGTACTTATCCAACCTAAATTTGAAACTACCCAAAGTCCTAGCCTCAATAACCCAACTAGGTAGACTGTTCCACTCATCAACTACCCTATTTCCAAACCAATACTTTCCTATGTCCTTTCTAAATCTAAACTTATCTAATTTAAATCCATTACTGCGGGTTCTCTCTTGGAGAGATATCCTCAAGACCTTGTTAATATCCCCTTTATTAATACCTATCTTCCACTTATACACCTCGATCAGATCTCCCCTCATTCTTCGTCTAACAAGTGAATGTAACTTAAGAGTCTTCAATCTTTCTTCATAAGGAAGATTTCTAATGCTATGTATTAATTTAGTCATCCTACGCTGAATGTTTTCTAAAGAATTTATGTCCATTCTGTAATATGGAGACCAGAATTGAGCTGCATAATCTAGGTGAGGCCTTACTAATGATGTATAAAGCTGCAGTATGACCTCTGGACTTCTGTTGCTTACACTTCTTGATATAAATCCCAGTAATCTATTTGCCTTATTACGTAAGCCCAGGCATTGCTGTCTTGGTTTAAGGTTGCTGCTTACCATAACCCCCAAGTCCTTTTCGCAATCTGTATGGCTAAGTTCTACATTATTTAACTTATAAGTGCTAGGGTTATGGACACTCCCGAGCTTCAGAACCTTGCATTTATCTACATTGAACTGCATCTGCCACTTTTCTGACCAAGAGTAGAGTTTGTCTAAATCCTCCTGAAGTTCCCTAACATCTACGTTTGAATCAATTATCCTACCTATCTTCGTGTCATCGGCGAATTTGCTCATATCACTAGTAATTCCTTCATCAAGATCATTGATATATATTATAAACAACAACGGGCCCAAGACTGATCCCTGTGGAACGCCACTTGTTACTGATCCCCACTCGGATTTAACCCCATTTATGGACACTCTCTGCTTCTTGTCTGTGAGCCATGATTCGATCCACGAGAGCACCCTTCCCCCAATGCCATGAGCTGCTACTTTCTTCAACAGTCTTTGGTGCGGAACTCTATCAAATGCCTTACTAAAATCTAAGTAAACAATATCAAATTCTTTATCGTGGTCAACAGCCTCAAAAGCTTTACTGAAGAAAGTTAATAAATTAGTTAGACAAGACCGGCCTCTTGTGAATCCATGCTGAGTATCATTAATCAAGCTATGCTTATCGAGATGGCTTCTTATAATCTCAGCTATAATTGACTCTAGTAATTTGCTTACAATTGAGGTCATGCTTATTGGGCGGTAATTTGACGGTAACGACTTGTCCCCTGTTTTAAAAATAGGTATTACATTAGCCATCTTCCACATATCAAACACTACACCTGTCAGACACTGCAACTTCTTGGGATCTTAATACTTGGGAATTCTTCGCTTGCCTAATTCTTGGGCACGACCTACTTCCACATTGAACAAATGTGACACCACCTATGACAGCTGCACCTCTTCTGCCAACGGTTTATAAGCTCGTTCTCCGCACGTATGCCGTATTCTATTCAAAATTGGACTGACCACATCGACTCAAGGTTGAGGGACTGATTACCTCATTCTCCTCCTGTTCTTCAAGATTCTCCTTTGTATGGACTGATGAAGCCACTGTGTGGCGAAACGTTTCCTCAATAAAGATACCTAAGAGTTACACATGTCTAATTTATCAACCTTTCATAGGACGACCCCTGCCACGAGAATCCTCACAACATGAAACAAGCCTAGTTGGCTAGGCTCGTGTTTGTATGGTTGAAGGCTTAGTTGTTAAGGTGACATGTACATCGTGTGTCTTTTTGAGGGGGGACAATGTGTCGTGGGATCGAATCTTGGCCTGCCACCTAGTTGAGGTTGCAGGGGTCGAGTCCGAGCTCCTGGCCCCGCCTCTTCACTGATCGCTACTAGGTCACTCTACCTGAACCGTGAGCTTTATCATACCTCTGCTTAAAGCTATGTATGGATCCTGCCTCCACTACATCGCTTCCCAAACTATTCCACTTACTGACTACTCTGTGGCTGAAGAAATACTTCCTAACATCCCTGTGATTCATCTGTGTCTTCAACTTCCAACTGTGTCCCCTTGTTACTGTGTCCAGTCTCTGGAACATCCTGTCTTTGTCCACCTTGTCAATTCCTCTCAGTATTTTGTATTGTGGCATGCAAAGAGTACGTAATCTTTATTCGGCGCATGTACATACCCTCATTTACAGGCTGTCTCCCCCAACCAGCGAACCAGGTTGCTGAGAGTTGATGATGGGGCCCCGTCGTTCAACTAGTGACCAGGTTCCAGCCAATAAGATGATGGTTTTGGCAATCGCAGAGGTTATGTGGGTACCACTCGCCTGTCTGCCCTTGTCATTTCCATTCTAGAGCTGGTTGAAGCACGGTCTGCTATCTTTTGGCTTCTGAGTAAGGAGAGTAGAAGTTTGAGGTAATCAGTCCCTCAACCTGGATTCGATGTGTTCAGTCGATCACTCTTGTAGGAAGTGCAGCATAGGGCCAGAGAGGTGGCTTATATACTGCGGTGAGATGAGTTGAAGCAGGAGGAGGTCGGATCACAGTGGGACCTGCCACTAGTGTAAGTAGGTCGTCGTCCAAAGGTTGGGCAAGCGTTGAAGTCTTTGTACCAAGATCCCATGGGAATCTTTATTGAAGAAACGTTTCGCCACACAGTGGCTTCATCAGTCCAATACGAAGTAGAAGTGAGTAAGGAGAGTAGAAGTTTGAGGTAATCAGTCCCTCAACCTGGATTCGATGTGTTCAGTCCATCACTCTTGTAGGAAGTGCAGCATAGGGCCAGAGAGGTGGCTTATATACTGCGGTGAGATGAGTTGAAGCAGGAGGAGAAACGAAACGTTTCTTCAATAAAGATTCCCATGTGTTGCATAAGTGTCTCAATTCTTCAACTTGTCGGTTTTCAAAACCATTCATCACACTTTTGGCTTCTATTTCTGCCTTGCTTACCGTGGAGTGCACTATACTTATCACTGTACATAGTGTACATATTGCTGTCTAAACATTTTCTGCTGTGTTTATTTTGCTCCCTTTACACCCAGGATAACAGGCCATTTGGAATCCTGGGTTGTAATATGGGTAGCCTGTCCGCGAGCTGGAGCTGGACTTAGAGAAACGGTTGAGCTTAGGGTGAAGCTCGTAGGAGGAACATTGTACAGCTTGCTGTCTGACATTGCATTAGCTTTACAAATTTACAAATTTTGCGTGTCAGTTGCTTTGTTATGGTCAGCCTTGCTATTGTGTGATCGTTCAACAGCTCGCTACTAGCTTGTTCGGTGTGCTCGCTTCGCTACGGTCAATCTTCTAGAACAGTGTAGCTGTCTGGCATTGCTTTACAAATTTTGCGTGTCAGTTGTTACTAGCCTGTTCGGTGTGGAGAATTTTGCAGTCAGCTTTGCTTGTATGCGTATTCTGCAATCGTACTGTGCATAGCTAAGCGTGTTCTGCAAATTAACGTGTTACGTTGGGGTATTCTGCAATCGTACTGTGCATAGCGAATAACTTATGCCACCTAGACGAGTCAGACGCCCCTACAGCGTTGTTGGAAAATTGCTCGTTCCATTGGCATTAAATACAAACGCAGTCTCACAGCTGCGCAACTGCGTTCACTGATTGCTGACAAACTTCGAGAAGAAGAGATGGCGCATCAGACTCCTTCCTCTACGGGAGCTAGGGCAAAAACTACTATGTTCTCGCAGGAGGAAGATGATACACCTACGGAGCAAAATGGTCAGTATAGTGCAGCTGGGTTGTCTCAAGGTGAATCAGCGTCGTTGGCACTTGAGCTGGCAAAAATCAATCTTGAGCAAACTAGGGAACAGAGAGCATTCGCAAGGGAAGAATTTGATAGAGAAAGAGAAAGGAGGCAGTTTTCGCATTCTGTAAATGATTTTAGTTTACAAAAAGCAGTACAGCTTGTTCCCGCTTCAATGAGGCCGAACCAGAACAATTTTTCGAAAGCTTCGAAAATCAGGCTCGAGCCTTGAGGTGGCCGGAACAGCATTGGGCATCGTTGGTTTATACAGCATTGTTTGGTAAGGCACAGGAATTTACGTCAGTATTAAATGACGCTGAATTTTCTTGATTATAAAGTATGAAGACCACAGTGTTTGGGAGCATATACAAGTATCCCAGCCAAATACCGTAAGCTTTTTAAACTAAGCAGGCGGCAGCTTGGTCAATCCCTGGTGAATTTTGTATGGCAGCAAACCCAAAAGCTTTTACCAGCGGGTAAAAGCAAGTGGTGTCTCTACCTTAGAAGATTTGGTACAGCTTATTCTGATTGATAACCTGCTGGAGTCTGTGGGACCAGAGGTTAGAGTCTTTCTGCTGGATCGTGACTTAACCACTGCATTGGAGGCAGCAAGGTTGGCTGATACCTTCGAAACTAACCGCTCCTTGTCCGAGCGGTCCAGTCTCTCTTTTTCAACACCCTGGAAATGAGCAGAGATCGTCAACCTTGGAGAATAAAGTCCCAGCCGAGGGAGAACGTCTACGTCAGCCAACTAAGTCACCTGGTGAAGCCACGTTTCTCAACTTAGGGGTCTACCGGCTGAGAGACAAACTACCAACATGGTGCATCTCGACAACAGTATCCAGAGAGACACCAGCCAGAGCGACACCATTGCAACGTCCGCAGGGAGTAAAGGGCAAGCCTGTCGTCTGCTTCCTCTGTAACAAAATAGGTCATATCCCTCCCAACTGCCCCCACAAACCCCAACCCATCGGGAAAATCTCTAATATCCCTAGTAACATGTCCCCTAGAGAAGTAGAAAAAGGATGGCCCCTTATTTGCAAGAGTCTTTTTTTCCCTTCAGGAAAACTCAGAAACAACTAAAGTAAAGCCCTTTTAGAGATACTGGAGCATTTTCCCTCACTATAAGAGAAGGAATACACCCCTTTCAGAGAACACTTCCTTGAATTCCTCTGTTTTATTGGAAGCATTTGGAGGAGCTATATATTCTGTCCCTTTGCATAAAATTTATGTACGGTGCAAATATTACACTGGGTACTTGACGTGGGTGTCTAAAAAGGATTCCCCATGAAAGAGGCCATGTTATTACTGGGTAATAATTACTACTGTTAGTGCGTGTCCTGAACCTATAATGATTAATTCTTCCCCGGGTGTTGGCCATAACTCGGGAAAACTTCCCAAGGGGTTGTCTGGAGAGAATGTTGACCTATCCTTGGACGACTCCGATCTCGGAATAGCCACGTTGTTTTATGAGTCACACCGGCCGGAGCCTCGTAAATCTAGTGAACAGACCCCGATCAAGCCTTCCTATTCCCAGGTTGCAGGATTGCCAGATGTCTCTTTTTTCCATGCCCGAGGACTGTCCTTCCGGGAGGAACAACGAAAGAACCTTTTTTTAAAAAATTCGCTTTTCAGGCAGCCATGGTAAATCCTCTTTGGGTCATCCGGTCAAGTATGAAGTTAAAAACGATTATTTGATCTTCACTGAGACTGGTAAGGAGATAGAGGGCCGGTAATTGTATGACAGGTTAGTGGTTCCAACTAAGTTTAGAACTCAAACATTATATATAGCTCATAATACTTTATTAGGAGGTCACTTAGGAATTACTAAAACCTTGTATAGAATCACAAAAGAATTTTATTGGGCCCAAAAATTTAAAAAAAAGATGTGAAGAATCATATTAGGTGTTGCCGAGAATGTCAGCAAGTAGGGAAACCTGGACATTCCATTAAACCTGCACCTCTCCAACCTATACTTGCTGATGGAGAACCTTTTGAAGATTTAATTATAGATTGTGTAGGTCCACTACCTAGGTCAAAGTCTGGAAATCAATATTTATTTACGATTATGGATAAAGTAACCAGATATCCTGAAGCAATTCGTAGTATTAATACTAAAGCTATTCTCAAAGCTTTAACAAAATTCATTCCTAAAACTATTCAAAGTGATCAAGGTACTAACTTTACTGCCAAATCATTTAGGGAAGTATTAACTAGGTTAGGGATAATCCACAACTTATCCACTGCCTATCATCCTCAGTCCCAAGGCGCCTTGGAAAGATTCCATCAGACATTAAAAACCATGATGAGAACTTTTTGCATGCACTTTCCTACAGACTGGGATGAATTGCAAGAGTCTACAGGGTATAGTCAGTTTGAGCTGATCTTTGGGCACAATGTACGAGGTCCTCTTCGGGTGCTCAAAGAAGGATGGATGGGAGAAGACGTTAGCTCAACACTCTACAACCCGTCTTCAAGGTTGCAGGTGGCACGTCAGTTAGCCAAGGCTAACCTAAAGACAGCTCAAAGATGAAACAGAGGTATGACAGAAGTGCACAATTCCGCTCCTTCCATCCAGGAGACAAGGTGTTGGTGCAGGAACCTATACCTGGCCACACCTTGAAAGCTAGATTTACGGGACCTATGCAAATTTTAAGTAGATTATCTGATGTAAAAATTTTGTGGTAGCTCCCATTGATAAGGGCCTCGAAAACTAAATTTACCACATTAATCAATTAAAATATTTCCCGTACACCAGATAAAGTCCTAATGACTCGTCCCCTACCTCTGAGGACACTCTGATTCTTTGCACTCTCTCTGAAATTAATTTTTAAACTTTCAATTCTGTCCTCCTCAAGATCCTAGCCCTTTAATGGAGGACTATCTGAAACGCAAGCAACAAGTTTAACTGACTTCCACATCCATATCCTAATATTTTTTCGATTCCGAAAAAAATTACTTAGGTTATCATGATGTAGATGTGGAAACTCTAACCTATTAACTCTCCCCCTACAAGTAATCCTGAAAAGCAAGGTTACTTCAAAAAAAAGAATTTTTTGTTAAGGGGTCTCTAGCCCGTGGCCCTTTACCGTGCATCCTTGTTAAGAAAACTATGAGAGTTTCGTATGGTGTACAGACTACCGTAAGGTGAATGAGTCACAATTACAGATGCTTACCCTCTTCCCCGTCTGGATGACGTAATTTCTTTGTGGGTAGGCTACTTTTGTGTCCATTAGATCTCCTTAAAGACTACTATCAGGTACCTTTGCGATAACGAAGGGGAAATCTCTGCCTTCGTATTCCTGAGGTCCATTACAATACACGTACCCCTTCGGGTGAAAAATTTCCCCCTCTTCCCTTCAAAACTTATCCATCAGGCTATTAAAACTTGAAGCACGCAGCAAACTAATGATATTGTTGTGGTGTCGATACTTTGGACACAACCTCTTAACTTAAGGCTCTTTTTTGAGACCATTCAGAGTTCCCATTTAACAGTTAATTTATCTAAATTTTTCCTTTGGCCAGGCCACTATCACTTTTCTAGGCCATGAAGTAGGTAGTGGTAAAGTTGCCCTAAAACTTGCTAAAGTTCTTGCTATTAAAGATTATCCAGTTCCTCATGATAGGAAATCTCTTCAACGTTTCCTAGGCCCATTTTAAAGGATTTTACAGAAGATTCCGTAAAAATTTTCAGATATTGGGGCCCCCCCTTACCTCTCGTACCAGTCACAAGTTCCTTTAATTGAACCCCAGATTGTCAAACTTCTTTTGACAAAGCAAAAAGAATATTGTGTACTGCACCCATTCTCTTGTCTCCAGACTTCTCCAAACCTTTTTCATTACAGGTTGATGCTTGTGAGTCTAGGGTTGGGGCAGTACTATTACAAAACGAAAATGAGGAGTTGCAGCCTGTAGCATACTTTTCAGCCAAGTTCCAGCCACATCAGAGGGCTTACTCTACCATCGAAAAAGAAGCCCTCGCGCTGGTACTGGCTTTGGAGCTTTTTCGATTTTTTATAGGGCCAGACATCGCAGTGGTCACCGTCTACAGTGATCACAATCCTCTAGTATATCTCCAAGCCATGAAGAACCACAACACAAGGCTCATGTGCTGGACACTAAGGCTGCAGCCCTCTAATATCAAAATTGTACATATTGCTGGCAAAGAAAATGTGTTGGCAGACTTTTTATCTAGAGTCTAATATTCTATTTACTTAGGTTAGGATGTTAGGTTACTTGTGGTAACCCTTTCCACGCTCTTTTTTTTTATCCCCTGGTGTGGGTTTTTTTTTTAGTGAGGGGATGCGGGCTACTGTCCGCCTGTATCTTGGACCTATGCTAGCCCGACTGACTGCTGTCTCACTCTGAGTTTAGGGTTTGGCTTTTGGTCACTAGAAAAGCTGAGCTCTAAGAGTTGGATGGTGGAGAGGAAAGGTGGTCCCATTATTTTGTGCCATGGCGGCACGGTTACCACTGGGGGTGGCAGCCTAATCCTGAGCCTTCTCGGGGTGGGGGTGTGGCATGCAAAGAGTACATAACCTTTATTCGGCGCATGTACACACCCTCATTTACAGGCTATCTCCCCCAACCAGCGAACCAGGTTGCTGAGAGTTGATGGGGCCCCGTCGTTCAACTAGTGACGAGGTTCCAGCCAATAAGATGATGGTTTTGGCAATCGCAGAGGTTATGTGGGTACCACTCTCCTGTCTGCCCTTGTCATTTCCATTCTAGAGCTGGTTGAAGCACGGTCTGCTATCTTTTGGCTTCTATTTCTGCCTTGCTTACCGTGGAGTGCACTATACTTATCACTGTACATAGTGTACATATTGCTGTTCTAAATTGGTGAAGGATAATATAAGTCTAAACTTTTTCTGCTGTGTTTATTTTGCTCCCTTTACACCCAGGATAACAGGCCATTTGGAATCCTGGGTTGTAATATGTATGTTGCTATCATGTCCTCCCTATCTCTCCTGTCCTCCAGTGTCGTCAGGTTGATTTCCCTTAACCTCTCCTCGTAGGACATACCTCTTAGCTCTGGGACTGGTCTGGGACTAGTGTGTGTGTGTGTGTGTGTGTGTGTGTGTGTGTGTGTGGGGTGGGGGTGTGTGTGTGTGTGTGTGTGTGCGCGCGTTGTGCTGAATAGGCAAAACTTTCGATTTTCGCTTAAATAGCAACGCTCTTTATGCCTGATAGGGTAGGCGAAAATTTGTGTATGCAATAATTTTAGTAAAAATCATTCTGAATCTTACAAGAAAAATATATTTCATTGTGTTTACCTGGAGTTTACCTGGAGAGAGTTCCGGGGGTCAACGCCCCCGCGGCCCGGTCTGTGACCAGGCCTCCTGGTGGATCAGAGCCTGATCAACCAGCCTGTTACTGCTGGCTGCACGCAAACCAACGTACGAGCCACAGCCCGGCTGGTCAGGAACCGACTTTAGGTGCTTGTCCAGTGCCAGCTTGAAGACTGCCAGGGGTCTGTTGGTAATCCCCCTTATGTATGCTGGGAGGCAGTTGAACAGTCTCGGGCCCCTGACACTTATTGATGGCCTCTTAACGTGCTAGTGACACCCCTGCTTTTCATGTTGCATCGTCTGCCAAGTCTTTTGCTTTCGTAGTGAGTGATTTTCGTGTGCGAGTTCGGTACTAGTCCCTCTAGGATTTTCCAGGTGTATATAATCATGTATCCTCCCGCCTGGTTCCAGGAATACAGGTTTAGGAACCTCAAGCGCTCCCAGTAATTGAGGTGTTTTTATCTCCGTTATGCGCGCCGTGAAGGTTCTCTGTACATTTTCTAGGTCAGCAATTTCACCTGCCTTGAAAGGTGCTGTTAGTGTGCAGCAATAAATTCAGCCTAGAAGAACAAGTGACATGAAGAGTGTCATCAGGGGCTTGGCATCCCTAGTTTTGAAGGTTCTCATTATCCATCCTGTCCCTTTTTCTAGCAGATGTTATTGATACAATGTTATGGTCCTTGAAGGTGAGATCCTCCGACATGATCACTCCCAGGTCTTTGACGTTGGTGTTTCGCTCTATTTTGTGGCCAGAATTTGTTTTGTACTCTGAAGAAGATTTAATTTCCTCGTGTTTACCATATCTGAGTAATTGAAATTTCTCATCGTTGAATTTCATATTGTTTTCTGCAGCCCACTGAAAGATTTGGTTGATGTCCGCCTGGAGCCTTGCAGTGTCTGCAATGGAAGACACTGTCATGCAGATTCGGGTGTCATCTGCAAAGGAAGACACCGTGCTGTGGCTGACATCCTTGTCTATGTCAGATATGAGGATGAGGAACAAGATGTGTTCGTTTATTATTAAATTATTGTAAAATATATTTAGGTTGGGTAAGTTTCCTAAGATTCTTTTGGTACAAAATCATTTTTTTTATATTAACATAAATGAAAAATATATTTTTAAATGTGTATGAGAAAATTTTAGAAAGGACTTAATTTTAAATGAGTTCTTGCTAATTTGACCAGTAAATTTGATTTTTCTGTCGATACGATAGATTAAAACATCTAGGAATGGTAGTGTTGTCTATTTCATGCTCTGTTGTGAACTTAATGGAAGGTACCAGACCACTGAGTCTAGGCAGGAACTCATCTGTGTTGTGATCACTAGACCAAAGACAAAGAACATTATCTACACATCTAAATCACCTAGCAATATTTATTAAAATATCTTTCAAGAGTCTAGTCTCATTGAATTCCACATACAGGTCGCTGAGTAACGTGCTGAGGGGATTTCCCATGGCCATGCCTTGATTTTGAGCATAATGCTTATCTTCAAACACCAACTTGAAATCAGGAACACACTTTAATCGGTTCAATAATCAAATGGGGTAGTTCAAACAGTTTTCCATTTCCTCTTCAAGGTACGTAAACAAGTCAGGGACAAGGACTTTGGTAAACAGGGCTGGGAAATCAAATTCATAAGTAGAGACGGTATATCAGGAAAGTTTTCTTGGTAAGGGAGAACCAACATATTCTGGGTTAAATATGATTGTCATTTATTGAATTGTAAAATATATTTCTAGCATTTTTAAAGGATTTATCAATTAAGTATATTGGGTATTTTAGATCATTAGAAATATTTATGAAATATCTAATGATCTAAAATACTCAAAATATTTAATTGATAATACATTGAAATGCATTTTACAATCCAATAAAGGATAATCATATTCAACCAAGAATATCTTTGTTTCCCCCTACCGTGAAAACTTTATTGATATACTTTTTCTACTTATGAATTTAAAAGCTTTTAAAAACTGGCAAGACAATATGTGAATGACTAATGCTATCCTTTTTTGAGTCACCGTTCCTTAAGAAAAATAGCCCTCGACAAGGAAGAAGCCATGAGACCGGGGGAAGCTCCATCAAAGAAGCAAGACGGTGCTATTGTCACAACAGAGGCTGCTTTGCCAGCCTCTCACTGGCATGTGTAGCCGGAAGAGAAAGTAGTTATGAACAAGCTTCTTAATATCCATACATTCAATGTTCTACAGGACAGCTACCTACCAGTAGTGTAAGAGGCAGCAAAGAGGTCACGGTAAACAGGGCTCCAGCAGACATCAGAGACGACCAGAGATCTGCTGGTGTCTGTGGCAAACTTCCAGAGTGGCAGCAGTGAACCTTCCAGGGGATGGTAGTCATCACCTCCGTCTTCCCAGTACATGAAGTCTGCATCAAAAGAGCAGAATATAAGGCCTCCAGGAAAAATTCAATTGCATTCTTATATCTACAATATAAAACCTCAACATTATGTTTTTAACGCAATTCTACAGCTTAAGAATACAACGTAAATTTATAAGATATTTTTAACATTTTTAAATTACAACATAATTATAGAGTGTAAGTCCTCAGGCTAAGGCTACAACATAAGTTTACAACACAAGACTGCAGTATACGACAAAACCATAAGTCAATACAGACGTTAGCAATATAAGTAGAAAACAAATCTACGACATCAGGCTACAATATATAACAATAAGCCTACAACATAAAGCTTCAAAATACGACTACACCCTAAGACTAATACATAGTTCTTGAACATAACATTACAAGGTCAGGATGTAGCATCCTAATACAACATATAACTACAACGTAAGATTACATTACAAGTCTGCAACATCAGCCTTGTACCAGTAACTGAATGCTCAAAGACCCACAGCAGACAAGACTCACACTAATAAATAATATCCTTGTAAGGAGACGAGGGATGCTGTATCTAATGACGGGCTCTTGATCCACAGAATTGAAGCTACCCACACTTTCCTCCATTCCCCACGTCACTTAGGGGTTTATCAATTCCAATTATAAAAATATGAATAACGGAAAAAATGATAGCAATAATACCGATAATGAGGCAGATCAAGAGGATAATGTTGATAACAGAAGCCTACGACAAATTTATTTGCTTCCTCTCAGGAGAGATAAATGCCTTAATGCTGGTGAGGTGCTCTTGATCCAAGGAAGTGGGCTTCCGCTCCTGTTCTTTGGATGGAATCTGAGTACTTCCATTCCCCAGGCACCATATGACACCTACGTGTTGATGGCTTCCTCCATGATTAAATTAAATAAATGAAATATCTCTACATAAGATTTATTGCTAGTTTCGATGCTCTCACTTCAATAAACAATGCTCAGAATTATGTATCGCGTACAGTTGTTGTCCAGGAGAAGACAGTGTAGTGTTACCACTGTTACTTATCAGTAAGAGGTGTTAACATGAATGTGGGTTGAGGGAGAGAGGTTATGAGGGAGAGAGGGTGAAGGGCACTCGACGAGGCTGAGAGCTGTCCGTACACTAAGTGTCTGCAGTGTGTGAACGTGTATTGTATTTGTGATTTGGTTTAGTACATGTATATACTGTACTTTAGTTTCTGAGTGGAGCTGTGATACTTACGACGATGGCTACACAAGGCTGTGTTAACTCTAGGAATAAGTAAGTTTATTCGGGTACACACAAATACAGTTACGTAGATTATCATACAGAGCAGCATATGTGTAGAGAACCTGGGATAACCCAAAAAAGTCTAAGTGACTTATTTTCATTGTGGTAAATTTATAATTAAGTAACAGACAAATATTATACAATTTGTCAAAAAAAGAGAAGCTTACTACGGATATTATGGAGAGAAAGCTGGAAACCAGGACAAATCATGGACTCTCCATAATGTCTGCTCAGCTTGTGTCATAGAATTAATGCAGTAGACAAAAGGTACGTAGGAATTATTTCGTTTTGGTGTTCACTGATCTGAAGGGGAAAAAAGCATCCGTCTGTGGCATGGCAAACTCAAAAAAAAATATTACAGGGCCAGAATTAAAGAAACTCCATCAGGATGAAAATTTTCAAAACTCTCTCTCCATGATGTTGAAAAAGAGAGACAGACTGCCTTCAAAGATGTCACAAACAGTACATATGACCCAAGCTACAAAGAATCATAACTGGAGCTGGTAAGTTCAAGGTCTAGGAGATTATATAGAGACAATATATTACATTTCCTGGATGCTCATCTGGATGCTTCGAAAAATCTAGAGGATTTGAGTCAAACTAAGAAGTAGAAGGATTTACTAGGACAGAAGAAGACGAAAAGATACTAAGCAAATGGAGTGTCAATTGATGGCTGTCTACTGCTGAATGTTACACACACACAACACACAACACACACCATCACAGACACACACACACACACACAAAACACTAAACTAATAATTATCATACTTTCATAATACTATATTATATGAGACTATTAGTACATTTCATATAATTTGTGATAGAAAATCTATACGTACTGATAATACAAATATTACTATCTGAACAGGCACTAATAAATACAAATAAACTAAAAAAAAACTATGTCACGTCTAACTGTGATTAGTTACTACTAATTACATACACTACATACTAAAACAAACACACTCACTATATACTACTACTACACAACTATTACTACTACTACACTACTATTACTACTACTACACTATATATTACTACTACACTACTATTCTACTACTACACTACTATTACTACTACACTACTATTACTACTACTACAACTACTATTACTACTACTACACTACTATTTACTACTACACTCTATTACTACTAACTACTATTACTATCATACTATACTAATAACTACTATTACTACTACTACACTACTATTCTACTACTACCTACTATTACTAACTATACACACTATTACTACTACACTACAATTACTACTACTACACTACATTCTACTACTACACTACTATTACTATACTACATACTATACTACTACTACACTACTATTACTACTACTAACTACTATTAACTACTACTACACTATTACTACTACTACACTACTATTACTACTACTACACTACTATTACTACTACTACACTACTATTACTACTACTACACTACTATTACTACTACACTACTATTACTACTACACTATTACTACTACACTACTATTACTACTACACTACTATTACTAACTACACTACTATTATTACTACACTACAATTATACTACATACACTACTATTACTACTACTACACTACTATTACTACTACTACACTACATATCTCTACTACTACTACAACTACTATTACTACTACACTACTATTACTACTACTCAACTATACTACTCACTACTACACTACTACACTACTATTACTACTACACTACTATTACTACTAAACTACTATTACTACTACACTATTACTACTACACTACTATTACTACTAAACTACTTTACTACTACATTATTATACTCGCACTACTATTACTACTACACTACACTACTACAACTATTACTACTACACACTATTATACTACTATTTCTACACTACTATTACTACTACACTATATTATACTACCAACTTACCTACTATTACTACTATACACTACTATTCTACTACTACACTACTATTACTACTACTACACTACTATTACTACTACTAAACTACTATTACTACTACACTACTATTACTACTACACTACTATTACTACTACACTACTATTACTACTACTACACTACTATTACTACTACACTACTATTACTACTACTACACTACTATTACTACTACACTACTATTACTACTACTACACTACTATTACTACTACACTATTATTACTCACTACTACCTATCTTACTACTACACTATACTACTACTACACTACTATTACTATACTATACACTACTTTTACTACTACTCACCTACTATTATACTACTCAAACTAGTTACTTACTATACACTCTACTATTATTACTACACTATTACTACTACACTACTATTACTACTACTACACTACTATTACTACTAATACACTATTACTACTACTAAACTACTATTACTACTACTACACTACTATTACTACTACACTACTATTACTACTACACTACTATTACTACTACACTACTATTATTACTACACTACTATTACTACTACACTACTATTACTACTACTACACTACTATTACTACTACTACACTACTATTACTACTACACTACTATTACTACTACACTACTATTACTACTACTCAACTACTATTACTACTACTAAACTATTACTACTACACTACTATTATTACTACACTACTATTACTACTACACTACTATTACTACTACACTACTATTACTACTACTAAACTACTATTACTACTACACTACTATTATTACTACACTACTATTACTACTACACTACTATTACTACTACACTACTATACTACTACACCACTATTATACTACTACACTACTATTACTATACTACACTATTACTACTCTACACTCTATACTACTACTAACTATTACTACTACACTATTATTACTACACTACTATTATTACTACACTACTATTACTACTACCACTATTACTACTACTACACTACTATTACTACTACTACACTATTACTACTACTACACTACTATTACTACTACACTACTATTACTACTACACTACTATTACTACTACACTACTATTACTACTACACTACTATTACTACTACACTACTATTACTACTACACTATTACTACTACACTATTACTACTACACTACTATTACTACTACACTATTACTACTACTACACTATTACTACTACACTATTACTACCACTACTACTGCTACTACTACTACTATTACTACCACTATTACTACCACTACTATTACTACCACTACTATTACTACCACTACTACTACTACCACTACCACCACTACTATTACTACCACTATTACTACCACTACTACTACCACTACTATTACTACCACTACTACTAACACTACTACTACCACTACTACTACCACTACTATTACTACCACTACTACTACCACTACTATTACTACACTATTACTACCACTACTATTACTACACCACTACTACACCACCACTACTACTACCACCACTACTACTACCACCACTACTACTACTACCACTACTACTACTACCTACTACACTACACTACTACTACTACCCACCATACTACTACTACCACCACCACTACTACTATACACCACCACTACTACCACTATTACTACCACTACCACTACTACTACCACACTACCACCACTACCACTACTTCCACTGCTACCACTGCTACCACTACCACTACTACCACTACTACCACTACCACCACTACTACCACCACTACTACTACTACCACTACTACTACCACTACTACTACCACTACCACCACTTCTACTACCACTACTACTACCACTACTACTACTACCACTACTACTACCACTACTACTACTACCACTACTACCACTACTACTACCACTACCACTACTACTACCACCACCACTACTACTACCACCACTACTACTACCACCACCACTACTACTACCACTACTACCACTACTACCACTACTGCTACTACCACTACTACTACTATACTACCACTACTCCACTACCACTACTACTACTACTACCACTACTACCACCACTACTACCACTACTACCACCTACTACTACCACTACTACCACCACTACTACTACCACTACTACCACCACTGCTACTACCACTACTACCACCACTGCTACTACCACTACTAGTACCACTACTACCACCACTACTACCACCACTACTACCACCACTACTACCTACTACTACCACTAACCACTACTACTACCACTACTACCACCACTACTACTACCACTACTACCACCACTACTACCACCACTACTACTACCACTACCACCACTACTACTACCACTACTACCACCACTACTACTACCACTACTACCACCACTGCTACTACCACTACTACCACCACTACTACTACCACTACTACCACCACTACTACTACCACTACTACCACCACTGCTACTACCACTACTACCTCTACTACTACCACCACTACTACCACTACTACCACCACTGCTACTACCACTATAAATAACAAAAAGGCACAATACCGTGACTGGAACGATACACAAATAACCCGATACACAAATAATCCGACTTGGACCATTGACTTTGTTAATGGTCCAAGTCGGACCGAAACGTCGTCGTAAGCTTCTCTCTTTTATGTGCTGGTTATTTGTGTATACTACCACTATTATTACTACCACTACTATTACTACCACTACTACCACCACTACTACCACTACTACTACTACCACTACTACTACCACTACTACTACCGCTACTACTACTACCGCTACTACTACTACCGCTACTACTACTACCGTCACTACTACTACTACCATCACTACTATTACCACTACTACTACCACCACTACTACTACCACTACTACTACCACTACTGCTACCACTACTATTACTACCACTACTACTATCACTACCACTACTACCACTACTACTACTACTACCACTACTACTAATAATAAAATAATGATACATAATTATAGTAGGAGCAATTATAATACATAAAATTAATAATATGTAATAAAGAAGATGAATAATGTATAAACTAGTTTAAATCAAACATTTGTTCAAGTATGATTTATTTCAGGTTTATTTCCTTGGATCAACACTCCTTCAGCATCATCATGGCGCCACATTGAAAGAGATGTGTGATGAAGTATTCCTATGGTTAGTTATACTTATTATGCAGTAATCTATAACGTATAATTTTCGCTGAAGTCTCCAAGCTTCCAACTGCTTCACGTATTTGGATTCATCTTTACATCTTGTTCTGGGAATTTCATTTTTTCTTTTCATTATATAATTATGGTCTGCATTTGGAATGTTTTTAATTTTTATTTTTCTTCATGGTTGCGATCTTACATATTCTTGGGCTGCTTATTGTAAATATCTAAACCATTTTGCTCTGTTGCAAATGGATTTTGAATAAAATACAAATTAATGATAAAAAATGTGAATTTCTAATAAATTGTTAATTTATTAAAATTAGGCACGTAATCATGGAAAAGCACATTCTGTTTTAAGAACTTATGAATTTCAAATCAACATGAATCACATCAAAAGATTTCATTAAAAAATTGTGCTCCTAATGGTTAGCCTGCATGTTGAATCAAAGGAAGGAGGACCGCTTTGAGTTTTGCTTGTGCTGTGCATCGAGACCATTACGGTTCAATGACCAGCAGTAATCCGCCATCATGCTGACATTCCATTTACTCTGGTATCGAGTTTCCATGTTTCCATGGTGCAAATATCCTGGTGGAACCGCTCTCCTTGTTCCTCACTGTAGTCCTCACAATTATTGGGAAAATAGTCAAGATGTGAGTGCAAAAAGTGCATCTTCAGTCATTCTAGACCCAAGTTGTTGGAACTGGATCATTTGTTCTTGGATCATTGTTGGTCTTGGATCATTTTTTTCATATACAGGAGAGTGCTTGTTTCCCAGGATGTTGTTGACAATCTACTTGAATGAAAACCAGACATTCACCGCGACACCTGCTAATGCTTCATCAAAATGTTTGTCCTTCATCAATTCCCGAATCTGAGGAAACTTTGACTTCAGGTACTTGAAAGCAGTTCCATTCTTGTTCAAGGCCTTCACAAAAGTTTTCATCTGCCCTAATTTGATGTGGAGTTGTGGCAGCAGAATTTTCTTAGGGTCAACTAGTGGCACAATTTTCACGTTGTGATTTCCGGGTAAGAAGCTGGTTCTTGGTGGCCAGTGTTTTTGTTCATAGTGCTGGTTGTCTGTCCTACAACTTTGAAGTCACCACAAATGAGAAAATTGTAATTCTGGTATTTGATTGCAGATATTAGTGTCTTCATATTTAGGTAAGTTTCTAACATTTGGACACTATGGCCAACTGACATAGATGCAGCTGTGTTGCCATTGTAGAGAAGTACAGCCTCTAAACTTCTTTTAGAAGAATCAATGAAGAGTCTCCATTCATCTGCTTTGTATGACATCCCCATGTGTTCAATAAGGCCAGAAATATTTGAACAGAAAGCTAAAGATTCCTCTTTGTCAAAGAACTGAGTGAATTCCGCTTGACGATGACGGTACCAAGCGAATGTTGTTCCAGTAGCTAGAAGCATGTGTTCCTTCTGTTTAGAGCCAAGTAACTCTGCTCTTTCTTTTGAAAGGTTAAGGTCTCTCACCAAGTCATTGAGCTTGACTTGGTTGAAGGGTTTGGGATCGTCATTTGTTGGTGGTTCATAGTCTACTTCCATCTCGTTAGAATCATTGGTATCAGACTTTGATGAAATTTGCCATGTCTCAGGTGGCACAGGTACAGGATTATCTTCAGAGTGTGGAACACGCCTTATTGCTGAAGGAATATTTGGATATATGCGATCTTTAGTCTTGTTGAATCCAGCTACTTTAGTCATACAAAAGTAGCAGTCATCATGGTGGTACATCTGCTCCCGCCATACCATTGGTACTCCAAAGGGCTTACATTTAAGGTTTCCAACTGACCACATTTGAAGCTTACTGATGCAACTCTTGCAAGCTTTGTGTGGTGCAGATGGTTTGTCCTGGTCTCCAAGTTTGCAGCCAAAATAAGCAAAGTAGCGGCGCTTCAATAAAGGAGTAAAGTTGCTCCGGGAATCTGAAGGTGTGAATTGCCCGCAGACATAACAAAATATGTCTGGTGAATTTATTCAGCCTCTAGAAATATTAATAATCTGAAAATAAAGAAAAATATATTAAATTTAACATCTAAGTCAATATAAGGTATTTTAATTGGTAATATACCACTTTCTCATTTACTTATGTTATACGATAAGAGAAAAGAAATATTTCCGTATAACTTGACAACCTGATGTGACAGGGATAAATAAACACAATGAATCAATATTCTCCATATATGTACAGAAAAAGATACCATAAAGTCAAAAAAATCATGCAGACCAGTATAATTATTCCTTAAATAATAAAAGTCACAGTAACGTGGCTAAAACAATCTATATCTGATTCACTTACCTGTAGTTTACCTGGAGAGAGTTCCGGGGGTCAACGCCCCCACGGCCCGGTCTGTGACCAGGCCTCCTGGTGGATCAGAGCCTGATCAACCAGGCTGTTACTGCTGGCTGCACGCAATCCAACGTACGAGCCACAGCCCGGCTGGTCAGGTACCGACTTTAGGTGCTTGTCCAGTGCCAGCTTGAAGACTGCCAGGGGTCTATTGGTAATCCCCCTTATGTATGCTGGGAGGCAGTTGAACAGTCTCGGGCCCCTGACACTTATTGTATGGTCTCTTAACGTGCTAGTGACACCCCTGCTTTTCATTGGGGGGATGTTGCATCGTCTGCCAAGTCTTTTGCTTTCGTTTTGATTGAGTTTCGTGTGCAAGTTCGGTACTAGTCCCTCTAGGATTTTCCAGGTGTATATAATCATGTATCTCTCCCGCCTGCGTTCCAGGGAATACAGGTTTAGGAACCTCAAGAGCTCCCAGTAATTGAGGTGTTTTATCTCCGTTATGTGCGCCGTGAAGGTTCTCTGTACATTTTCTAGGTCAGCAATTTCACCTGCCTTGAAAGGTGCTGTTAGTGTGCAGCAATATTCCAGCCTAGATAGAACAAGCGACCTGATGAGTGTCATCATGGGCTTGGCCTCCCTAGTTTTGAAGGTTCTCATTATCCATCCTGTCATTTTTCTAGCACATGCGATTGATACAATGTTATGGTCCTTGAAGGTGAGATCCTCCGACATGATCACTCCCAGGTCTTTGACGTTGGTGTTTCGCTCTATTTTGTGGAAGGAATTTGTTTTGTACTCTGATGAGGATTTAATTTCCTCATGTTTACCATATCTGAGTAATTGAAATTTCTCATCATTGAACTTCATATTGTTTTCTGCTGCTCACTCAAAGATTTGGTTGATGTCCGCCTGGAGCCTTGCAGTGTCTGCAATGGAAGACACTGTCATGCAAATTCGGGTGTCATCTGCAAAGGAAGACACGGTGCTGTGGCTGACATCCTTGTCTATGTCGGATATGAGGATGAGAAACAAGATGGAAGCGAGTACTGTGCCTTGTGGAACACAGATTTTCACCGTAGCCACCTCAGACTTTTCTCTGTTGACTACTACTCTTTGTGTTCTGTTTGTGAGGAAATTATAGATCCACCTATCAACTTTTCCTGTTATTCCTTTAGCACGCATTTTGTGCGTTATTACACCATGGTTACACTTGTCGAAGGCTTTTGCAAAGTCTGTATATATTACATCTGCATTCTTTTTGTCTTCTAGTGCATCTAGGACCTTGTCGTATTGATCCAGTAGCCGAGACAGACAGGAGCGACCTGCTTTAAACCCATGTTGCCCTGGGATGTGTAATTGATGGGTATCTAGATGGGTCGCCATCTTGCTTCTTAGGACCCTTTAAAAAAAATTTATGATATGGGATGTTAGTGCTATTGGTCTGCAGTTCTTTACTATTGCTTTACGGCCCTCTTTGTGGAGTGGGGCTATGTCTGTTGTTTTTAGTAACTGTGGGACGACCCCTGTGTCCATGCTCCCAATCCATAGGATGGTAAAAACTCGTGATATGGGTCCCCTTCTTGCAGTTCTTGATGAACACGGAGTTCCATGAGTCTGGCCCTGGGGCAGAGTGCATGGACATGTCATGTTCGAAGTCATTTGGCATCGGGATAATATCAAATAGGCTTGTGTTAACCAAATTCTGTGGCTCTCTCATTAAAAATTCATTTTGATCCTCGACTCTCAGTCTGGTTAGCGGCTTGCTAAAAACTGAGTCATATTGGGACTTGAGTAGCTCACTCATTTCCTTGCTGTCATCTGTGTAGGACCCATCTTGTTTAAGTAGGGGCCCAATACTAGATGTTGTTCTCGACTTTGATTTGGCATAAGAAAAGAAATATTTTGGGTTTCTTTCGATTTCATTTATGGCTTTTAGTTCTTCCCGCGATTCCTGACTCCTATAAGATTCCTTTAGCTTTAGTTCGATGTTTGCTATTTCTCTGACCAGTGACTCCCAACGCATTTCAGATATATTGGCCTCTTTTAGCCGCTCTGTTATTCTTTTCCGTCGCCTGTAAAGGGAGCGCCTGTCTCTTTCTATTTTACATCTACTCCTCCTTTTTCTTAAAGGAATAAGCCTTGAGCATACATCGAATGCCACCGAGTTAATCTGTTCTAGGCATAAGTTGGGGTCTGTATTGCTTAGTCTATCTTCCCAGCTTATATCGTTTAGGACTTGATTTACTTGGTCCCACTTTATGTTCTTGTTATTGAAGTTGAATTTGGTGAAGGCTCCCTCGTGACTAATCTCATTTAGTCGGTCTTGGGCTCCGCGCATAGATGTCTGAACCTCGATTATGTTGTGATCTGAGTATATTGTGTTTGATATGGTGACATTTCGTATCAGATCATCATTGTTAGTGAAGATGAGGTCTAGTGTATTCTCCAGTCTAGTAGGCTCTATTATTTGCTGGTTTAAGTTGAATTTTGTGCAGACATTTAAAAGCTCGTGTGTGTGTGAGTTCTCGTCAGAGCTGCCTCCTGGTGTTATCACTGCAACAATATTATTTGCTATATTCCTCCGTTTTAGGTGCCTCAAGTTGAAATCCTCCAGGAGCATGATGTTTGGGGCAGGAGCTGGCAGATTTTCCAGACAGTGGTCAATTTTTGACAGCTGTTCCTGGAATTGCTGGGACGTTGCATCTGGAGGCTTGTAGACTACCACAATGACTAGGTTTTGGTTCTCGATCTTTACTGCTAAAACTTACACTACATCATTGAGGCATTAAGCAGTTCTGTGCAAACATGTGACTCTGTGATATACAGGCCAACCCCCCCCCCCCTTTTTTTGCCTGTTCACTCTGTCGCATCTGTATAGGTTGTAATCTGGGATCCATATTTCGTTGTCCAAGTCATCCTTTATGTGGGTCTCTGTGAAAGCCGTAAACATTGCATTTGCCTCTGCAAGCAGTCCACGGATGAATGGTATTTTGTTGTTCGTTGCTGGCCTTAGACCCTGTATATTTGCAAAGAAGAATGTCATCGGACTGGTGGTATTGGTGGTATTGGGGGGGACTTTTTTTTCCGGCACTAGTATCTGTATCTGTTGGTTTGGAGTGGAGGCCATCGACTGTGGTTCCACTCCAGACATGACTGGATTTGGCGTACGATTTCCTCCATTTCCTGCCAGTTTTTTTCCTTCCTGGCACTGAAAAACCTCTCCCTCTTGAGTGGCTGTGGCTACCCAGGTTTTTCCATGACCTGGATGTTTTGTATCTTTTTGTCCCCTTCAGATGGTGTGCCTGGCAATTTAAGTTAGAGCACAGTCTTTCCTGTACTGAAGAGGGGCACATTTCAGGGTGAAAAGGTTTACAGGAAGTGAGTTTGCATTTTCATGTTGTCATATGGGCAAGGCATTTTCTAGGGTGGTCAAAGGTGCACGTCCCATCAGTTTTTCCAGATTTCCCATGCCTGCAGATACCAAGTGCATAATATGTGTACAGGCTTGGTTTCCGTTTGCCTTGGGTTTCTGTGACTGTATTCCCTGTTGGTGCATGTTTACCTGTCTCATTCCTGTCCTCACTAGTACTAACAATGGAGCTCTCACCAGTTGTTTCTGGTAATATATTCTCACTATTGCTAGTGGATTCCCCTTGTTTGCTGTCTCCTGTGGTATTACTAGTTTGCAATATTGGTTTTATCTTGTCCTTGACTACACTTGTTTCCCCACTACAGCTCCTGTCTCCCTCGAGGCCATTAATATGCCTTCCCTCATGCGTACATTTACTGACTACCAGGACAGCACCTCCAGTTTCACCATTACTGTCTCCCAGGACAGCACCTCCAGCTTCACCATTACTGTCTCCCAGGACAGCACCTCCAGCTTCATTACTGTCTCCCAGGACAGCACCTCCAGCTTCACCATTACTGTCTCCCAGGACAGCACCTCCATCCTCAATGTTACTGTCTCTCAGGACAGCACCTCCATCCTCACCATTACTGTCTCCCAGGACAGCACCTCCATCCTCACCATTACTGTCTCTCAGGACAGCACCTCCATCCTCACCATTACTGTCTCTCAGAACAGCACCTCCAGCTTCACTATTACTGTCTCCCAGGACAGCACCTCCAGCTTCACCATTACTGTCTCTCAGGACAGCACCTCCATCCTCACCATTACTGTCTCCCAGGACATCACCTCCAGCTTCACCATTACTGTCTACCAGGACAGCACCTCCAGCTTCACCATTACTGTCTACCAGGACATCACCTCCAGCTTCACCATTACTGTCTCCCAGGACAGCACCTCCAGCTTCACCATTACTGTCTACCAGGACAGCACCTCCAGCTTCATTACTGTCTCCCAGGACAGCACCTCCAGCTTCACCATTACTGTCTACCAGGACATCACCTCCAGCTTCACCATTACTGTCTCTCAGGACAGCGCCTCCATCCTCACCATTACTGTCTCCCAGGACATCACCTCCTGCTTCACCATTACTGTCTACCAGGACAGCACCTCCAGCTTCACCATTACTGTCTACCAGGACAGCACCTCCAGCTTCACCATTACTGTCTCCCAGGACAACACCTCCAGCTTCACCATTACTGTCTACCAGGACATCACCTCCAGCTTCACCATTACTGTCTCCCAGGACAGCACCTCCAGCTTCACCATTACTGTCTCCCAGGACATCACCTCCAGCTTCACCATTACTGTCTCCCAGGACAGCACCTCCAGCTTCACCATTACTGTCTCCCAGGACAGCACCTCCAGCTTCACCATTACTGTCTCCCAGGACAGCACCTCCAGCTTCACCATTACTGTCTCCCAGGACAGCACCTCCAGCTTCACCATTACTGTCTCCCAGGAGAGCACCTCCAGCTTCACCATTACTGTCTACCAGGACAGCACCTCCAACTTCACCATTACTGTCTACCAGGACAGCACCTCCAGCTTCACCATTACTGTCTACCAGGACAGCACCTCCAGCTTCACCATTACTGTCTACCAGGACAGCACCTCCAGCTTCACCATTACTGTCTACCAGGACAGCACCTCCAGCTTCACCATTACTGTCTCCCAGGAGAGCACCTCCAGCTTCACCATTACTGTCTACCAGGACAGCACCTCCAACTTCACCATTACTGTCTACCAGGACAGCACCTCCAGCTTCACCATTACTGTCTACCAGGACAGCACCTCCAGCTTCACCATTACTGTCTACCAGGACAGCACCTCCAGCTTCACCATTACTGTCTACCCAGGAGAGCACCTCCAGCTTCACCATTACTGTCTACCAGGACAGCACCACTCCAACTTCACATTACTGTCTACCAGGACAGCACCTCCAGCTTCACCATTACTGTCTACCAGGACAGCACCTCCAGCTTCACCATTACTGTCTACCAGGACAGCACCTCCAGCTTCACCATTACTGTCTACCAGGACAGCACCTCCAGCTTCACCATTACTGTCTACCAGGACAGCACCTCCAGCTTCACCATTACTGTCTACCAGGAACAGCACCTCCAGCTTCACCATTACTGTCTACCAGAACATCACCTCCAGCTTCACCATTACTGTCTACCAGAACATCACCTCCAGCCTTACAGTTTCTGACTACATGGTAATTAAAAACTAGTTAGCGTTTGGTATTATTTTTGATCCCGTCATTAAGTAAAATTTAAATGTTCTTTTAGTATAGTTAAAATAACATTATGAAAATGTTCACATGTTGTTGGATTCGACTGGAAAACTACTGGACGTGAAAAAAATATTACCCCTAGATGAAAAAATATTACCCCTAGACTAAAAAATATTACCCCTAGATGAAAAAATATTACCCCTAGACTAAAAAATATTAAATTTTAACTGAGAATTCATTCTGAATCCACAGGAATGTGATAGACCCCACATGACCTGCAGCTACATTGGAATTAATATGAAAAAAAAAGGTCTAACTGTATCCGAAAAGTTGTGTAAGGAACACTAGAGACCGAACCTTCCTACTTGCTATTACATGTACAGTTCTGTTTAAGAATTCGCAAACGGGCGAACTTTTAATAAACATTATCTCTCATTCCACAGCAGGATTCGAACCTCGACACTGTATCAAAGTACACAGTAATTTCGCCACTCGGTTTTCTTTGATACAGTGTGTGCAGGTTCGAATTCTGCTGTGGACTGAGAGATTATGTACAGTTCTATGTTAATTCCTTTAATGTCAGTGCTCTACAGACAGTTTCACTGTTCCAAGTCCAGATGGTCAATTCTTCACGTCCATAAAATTCTTACCCAGTCATATTCTACCTTGGATTATATCATCGTAGATATTTTGGTTGACCATCCTCTCCAGTATCATGGCAGCCTGATGAAGCCCTGGCAGGTTGAAGGAAGGTTTGTCTGGGTCTTCGGCAAGTGGCGGTGTCATTGTTGTTGCAAGAGTGAGACTCTGCAAGATAATCCTCATCTTAACATGAATATTAAAGTACATTCACTATTGGGATAAATTAAATTGTTACTTTTCTTTCTTTCAACACACCGGCCGTATCCCACCAAGGCAGGGTGGCCCAAAAAGAAAAACGAAAGTTTTCTTTTTAAATTTAGTAATTTATACCGGAGAAAGGGTTACTAGCCCCTTGCTCCCGGCATTTTAGTCGCCTCTTACGACGTGCATGGCTTACGGAGGAAGAATTCTGTTCCACTTACCCATGGAGATAAGAGGAAATAAACAAGAACAAGAACTAGAAAGAAAATAGAAAACCCAGAGGGGTGTGTATATATATGCTTGTACATGTATGTGTAGTGTGACCTAAGTGTAAGTAGAAGAAGCAAGACGTACCTGAAATCTTGCATGTTTATGAGACAGAAAAAAGACACCAGCAATCCTACCATCATGTAAAACGATTACAGGTTTCCATTTTACACTCAATTGGCAGGACGGTAGTACCTCCCTGGGTGGTTGCTGTCTACCAACCTATTACCTTAACATATATTTCGTGAATGATTCTTATCATCTGAAATTATTATTCACATCGACTCACCTAATAGTAGGTATTCATAATGATGCTGAGGGCTCTTGATCCAAATAAATGGAGTTAATATCCCTTCGTATCAAGGCTGTTACTTCATGTGGAAAATACTGCATTTCCCATGCGGCTATTTGTTAACAAAAAAAGGCACAATACCGTGACTGGAACGATACACACACAACCTGCACATAGAAGAGAGGAGCTTACGACGACGTTTCGGTTCGCCTTGGATAGGATAGGAGGAAGTATATATAGGCCAGGAGGTGGTAGTAGTAGTAGTAGTGGAGGTAGAAGGTAGCAGTGGGGAAGGTAGTATGGTGGAGGTGGAGCCAGTCAAATGCTAAAAAAGAGGAGCACTGCAAGGAAGCTAGGGGCCAACAGAGGGTAAGAGCAAGAGCACATAGGGAAGGGAGGGGAATAGATAATGAAGGAACAAATACCCAAGGCAGAAGAAAGACACCCCAAAGGAGAAAGAGGTAAGGGAAGAGGGAGAAGAAGAAAAATGAATCAGGTTAAGTCTCGGGTGTTCTGAAGTCTGGAGTATTTTACAATGTAGTGGGAAAAGAAGGCATCTACAGAGACGAAGCCAGGGCTAAGATTCATACATGGAAAGTTGTGTATTAGGGAGGATTCAACCAGACGGCGACTGTTAAAGTTGGAAGTAGGGAAGATCGTTTTAGCAGAAGACCAGTCAACAGGATGACTGTGATCTCTGACATGACAGGAAAGAGCGTTGTTAGTGTCGGCCAGCCTAACACTACTTTTGTGCTCCCTAAGTCTGTCAGAAATTGATCGGCCAGTTTCTCCAAAGTACTGAGAAGGACAGGAGGAACAAGAAATAGAGAAGACACCAGGAGCCTCAATAGAGGGAAAAGTGGTACGAACGAGATTAGTGCGAAGAGTGTTAGTCTGGCAGAAAGTAAGAGTTCTCTACTCCTGGGAACTCTTCTGTCCTCTGTCTTCCCTACATTTCCGGTCTTTCTAATCTCAACAACTCTACCGCTCCTTAGACACCAAACTTACTTTCCGCCAGACTAACACTCTTCACGCTAATCTCGTTCATACCTCTCTTCCCTCTACAGATGCTCCTGGTGTCTACTTTATTTCTTGTTCCTCCTGTCCTCTTCAATACTTTGGAGAAACTGACCGATCTCTTTCTGACAGACTTAGGGAGCACAAAAGTAGTGTTAGGCTTGCCGACACTAACAATGCTTTTTTGTCATGTCAGAGATCACAGTCATCCAAGTTATGCGGTCATGTGTTGCCTACTGTTCGTTTGAAAGGGGATGTGGCCGTCTTAGTAAATCATGCCCGTATGTGTATCATCGTAGTGAAAATGGAGGAGCTGGTCATGTTATACGTGTGGATGGAGCTTGGCAGACCTTCCCTGGCTCTTACATGTGTGTATGTGCCAGTGGATGGGAATATGAGCATTAAAAATACTTTTATTAGGGCTGATTTAGTATTTTTCTTTACGTCATTGCCCGACTAATCATTTATGGGGTTGGACTGGAATTGTGTGATTAAGAAAAAACATCGACGTTCATGAGAGAATATAGTGAATATCGCGTTGGGGGCAGATATTGAAGAGAAGGAAATTTTTAGGGCTCTGTATGCAATGGCATCGGGTAAACCCCCGGGAACTGATGGTATTCTGGTTGAATTTTATGTCAAGAATTGGGAATTATTGCGAGGGTTTTTGGTGTGTATGATTAATGCAATAAAAGACGGGGGAAGATTGGGATCTGTACAGTCGACGGTGGTCGTGGTGGTGGTCACAAAGGGCAAGAAGCAGGTAGGTATTTGTGATTATCGTGGTAGTTCATTTTTATGCGTGGATTATAAACTCTTTAGCAAGGTGTTGGGTAATCGCATAAAGTGTGTAGTGGGTCGTGTCGTTACACCCGGACAGAATGGTATTCCAGGTTGGTCCATGTTAGCGGGACTTCAATTCTTGTTGATTTTGTGAGTGCACTACAAGAGAAGGGAAGGAGAGGCATTATTTGCCCTTGACTAGAGAGGAGTGCATGTTTCGGTGGAAAGGGAAACGAGGCATCATATCCTACGTAAGTAGAAGTTTAAGGAGGAAATAGTAAGGTGGGTGTATACTTAGTATTGTAGACCAATTGCTAGAGTTCAAGTAAACGGTAGATTATGTGGGATGCACCCGAAGGTAGAACACAAAGGGTAGTAGTAAACAGAGTAAAGTCTGAGGCAGCTACGGTGAAAAGCTCTGTTCCACAAGGCACAGTACTCGCTCCCATCTCGTTCCTCATCCTCATATCGGACATAGACAGGAATATTAGCCACAGCGTCGTGTCTTCCTTTGCAGATGACACCCGAATTTGCATGACAGTGTCTTCCATTGAAGACACTGCAAGACTCCAGGCGGACATCAACCAAATCTTTAAATGGGCTGCAGAAAACAATGTGAAGTTCAATGATGAGAAATTTCAATTACTCCGATATGGAAAATGTGAGGAAATCAAAACTACGTCGGAGTATAAAACAAATTCCAACCATACAGTAGAGCGAGAAACTAATGTAAAAGACCTGGGAGTGATCATGTCAGAAGATCTCACCTTCAAAGGCCATAACATTGTATCAATCGCATCTGACAGAAAAATGACAGGATGGATAATGAGAACTTTAAAAACTAGGGATACCAAGCCCATGATGACACTCTTCAGGTCGCTTGTTCTATTTAGTTTGGAATATTGCTGCACACTAATAGCACTTTTCAAGGCAGGCGAGATTGCTGTCCTAGAAAATGTAGAGAGAACCTTCACGGCATTCATAACTGCGATAAAACGCCTGAATTACTGGGAACGCTTGAAGTTCCTCAACCTGTACTCGCTAGAACGCAGGCGGGAGAGATGCATGATTATATACACTTAGAAGATACTACCGGGCCCCTGACACTTATTGTGTCAGAGGCCCAAGACTGTTCAACTGTCTTCCAGCATACATAAGGGGGATTACCAATTGTTCCCTGGTTGTCTTCAAGCAGGCACCGAACATTCACCTAAAGTCAGTACCTGACCAGCCGGGCTGCAGTTCGTACGTCGGTTTGTGTGCGGCCAACAGTAACAGCCTGGTTGATCAGGCCCTGATCCACCATGAGCCCTGGTCACAGACCGGGCCGCGGGGGCTTTGACCTCTGGTTTACCCCAGGTAAACTCTAGAGGTTTAAGGCAGTGTTGTCCACCGTCTCATATGCTCTTCGCATATCTGCAGGACCCGTTCTATAGGATGGTGAAGGATGGTAGGATAATGAGTGTGGGTAGGAGAGTTATGCAAGTAACTGTGGGATATGTTGATGAAACGACGTTATTAGTGAACGAGCATACACTTCAAGCTCTAGAAAGGGTAGTTGGGACGTTGGGGAAGGCGTCGGGCATGAACGTTGTGATGAATGGTTTGAAAAACCGACAAGTTGAAGACTGAGACACTTATGCAACATATGGCTGAGGGACTGATTATCTCAAACTCCTCCTCCTCCTTACACCTTCTGCTTTGTATTGGACTGATGAAGCCACTGTGTGGCGAAACGTTTCCTGAATAAAGATTCCCATATGTTGCATATGGGTATGAACGTGAATTTAGATAAATCTAAAAATCTTGGGTTTTGGTGAGTGGATTCACCGTAGGGATTGGGAATGCTCAATAATAACGAATGTGGTAAGGTCTTTAAAGATATGTGGGATTGTGTGTGCAGATGATACAGAGAAGGCGAAAACAGTAAATCGAAGTGGAGAAAAGTATTTTTAATCGATTACAGGGAATCCAACCTTATCACTTAACACTATTGCAGAGAGCCATTACTGTAAATTCCCTCATGTATAGTAAGGCATGTCATGCCGCCAACGTTTACCCTTTAACTAGTGTTATGATACGAAGGATTCAAGGGAGAATTTTTCGGTTCTTGTGGTTGAGGAGGGAAGTGATCACGTTAACACTGAGAAGAGGAGGATTGACGTTATTCGATCTCCGGAAACGTGTTTTGTGTTTATGCTCAAAGGGAAGTGCTGCATGTAGGGTTCTTTATAAAGAGATGTCTTGAGCGAGTGTATGGTATGTTAATACTTTTAGAGGCACTGATCTTAGAGATAATTTTGCGGCTGGTGAGGGTGATGATGTCGGTGAGGGAGCCGGGACAGCTTAAGATTGAGGTGTTGTACAACGTGCTGATGGCAGATATAAGGGCTCCTGTAATATCATTGTATCTTATGTATGATTGGTGGAACATTTGGAGTAGGTTTGCGAAATTATGTATCCCTCCGAGGTAACCTGTGGTTATGTCTAAGGTTTTACATGGAATTCTCCTTGCTAGTGTTGTTATTGTATCGGAAGATGGTGGGGGATGGATCATGTGGAGTATGTGGGGAAGATGAGGTGTTTTGAAGGGTCGTGGGAATGGCTCGTTCGTGTGTTAATTTTGGTTACAGATAGTAAGACTGATTGGCAGATTGGCAGATAACCAAAAGCTTCCTGCTTTTGGTTATCTGACAGAGACCTTTAGCTGGCTTACCGGTCCACCCCCTTTAAAAATTATGATCATAGTTATAACCATTTCTGTTCCTAGATATTAGGAATGTTTTAATATTGAGAGTGTTGAGTGTGGTTTAGAAAGACACGTAAGCGAACACTATAACATATTTATTAGAAAACGTTTCGGTCCTGGGACCTTGATCACTTCTAACCAATCACTTCTGATCAAGGTCCCAGGACCGAAACGTTTTCTAATAAATATGTTATAGTGTTTGCTTACGTGTCTTTCTAAACCAACTTGTCGGTATTTATTACCAAGGTTTATACCAGTGTTGAGTGTGGACGTGAGTGGGGTTACTGATACTGCAGCGAATGTTATTGTTGAGTATGACTCAAGAAATCGTAATGACATGATTACAAACAAACCATACCATGGGTGGGGTTAGAACCCGCGATCGATGAGTCTCAAAACTCCAGACCGTCGAGTTAGCCACTGGACCAACTAGCCACAACCGCACGTGAGTGTACATGGTTATTATATATTCAATGCTTCATTACAAAGTGTTGTATTGCTTAACAATTCGCAAACAGGCGAAATTATTTACAAACATTGTCTCTACGTCCACAGCAGGACTCGAACCTGCTAACTCTGTATCAGAGTCCACAGTACTTTACCACTGAGCTAGACCCGCGATAAGGAATATACGAATATACGTTCCTCTCTCATGTTTGTAATGAATATCCTCTGTATATATTGAGTTAATTTGGGTGCATATATTTAATTTTTGAGGTGTTGAGGTGTATATGTTTTGTTTATGGATAATATCTTCGAGGTTTTAGGTACGTTTGAACTACTTATAAATTTTGTATACAAAGTCTTAAATAAAATAAAAACCTGTTTATTAACTGAACTTTAACAATATTGTTATATAACCTTCACTTACCTGGTAAAGTTATTATTGATGTAGTTTATAACTTACAGGTGTATATTAATTTACCTGATACAGGTGTAGATGTGTATATGTATGAAATATCTACATTATGTATACTTGTGACTATAGTGTTTATATAATACCCGTGTTTGTTTATATTAATAACTTAAATTACTAAGGTATTCAGGATACGCTTCTGGAATAATGTTTAATTATTGTTTTGATTGTGTGTTCAGGCTGGTGGAAGTTGCCAGACTTTTCCCTTGTGTGGTGGTGGGGGGGGGGAGTGTCAGCACCTTTGTTGTGTAGTACCTTTGTTGTGTAGCGCCTTTGTTGTGTAGCGCCTTTGTTGTGTAGTACCTTTGTTGTGTAGCACCTCTGTTGTGTAGCACCTTTGTTGTGTAGCACCTTTGTTATGTAGCACCTTTGTGTAGCACTGTTGTGTAGCACCTTTGTTGTGTAGCACCTTTGTTGTGTAGCACCTTTGTTGTGTAGCACCTTTGTTGTGTAGCACCTCTGTTGTGTAGCACATTTGTTATGTAGCACCTTTGTGTAGCACTGTTGTGTAGCACCTTTGTTGTGTAGCACCTTTGTTGTGTAGCACTGTTGTGTAGCACCTTTGTTGTGTAGCACTGTTGTTGTAGACAGCCTGTACTGTCTGCACAGACAGCCTATGCTGTCTGCCAGCTCAGTTCACATTTTGCGCCACTAAAGTGCTGCCCTATGGGCCTGTCCAGGTCTGTGGGAAGCTGGTCCCACACTCACTCACACAGCGGCCTAGCAAGAAGACACAAGGCCTACTAGTAGCTCTCTCTCGTGGGATGGCCCTCCCGGGCCATGGGCATAACTCACAAGCCTGTGTACCCACCACGACTTAACAATAAAGTAAGAAGCCTCCGAAGATGTCTATCATTAACCACCTGCTTTCAGCTCTACCAAATAATTTCGATATAATTGGTGGGAAGCAGTGGTCGCAGCAGTTGTTTGCCTGGAGAGAGAGGAAGGGATGAAGTCATCTTCACTTCATCACCCCATGCAAGAAGCATCCTTCTCTCAACGAGTTATCCTGATGTTGTGTGTGCATGTTTCAGCATCCAGACACAGGTACAAGCAGGATCCAGCCGAAATTTACCGAAATTTACAGCGTCCCACGCTGTTTCTCAAGTCACGTGTTCAGCATCACTTGTATGTTGCTGTTGTTGTTCAGCTCAGCACAGCTGTTTCAGCAAGCCAGAGGTGAGTTTTGTGGTGATTTCTGCGTCCAGTGTGCGTTTCGCAGTGTTGTGGGTTTGAGAGGAGGAAGTGGCCAGATCCTTCCTCGCCATACACTCACCCATGCTCCTTGCCACCACTCTACAATACACTCACCACTACTCACTCCCTCTGCCGTGTTTTATGCTGTTTTCCGTGGGAATTCATTGCCAGAGCTGTGTATCCGAGTGCCCGAGGCCACTCGAAACTACGTGGATCAGCATGCCACGTAGATCAGCAAGCCACATGGATCAGCAAGCCACATGGATCAGCAAGCCATGCGGATCAGCATGCCACGTAGATCACGACACCACGTGGATCCCGACGCCACGTGGGGTGTGGGCGATGTCACGTGGATCT
Organism: Cherax quadricarinatus; assembly: GCF_026875155.1. Taxonomy (NCBI): domain Eukaryota; kingdom Metazoa; phylum Arthropoda; class Malacostraca; order Decapoda; family Parastacidae; genus Cherax; species Cherax quadricarinatus. The sequence continues at coordinate 4,422,666 of NC_069488.1, forward strand.
ACAAGCCACGTGGGTTACCAAGCCAGATGTCCCAGGCCACATGCTGTGGTCTGCTGCCCGCATCACATAGACATCACCGACGATGCTGCCTGACTTCATGATGTCACGATGTCTACCTGACGTCACCTCGAGATGTCTGCTGACGCCAGTGCTGCTGATGTCACCTCGCAACATCACGCCTGACATCACACATGTCACATCGAGTGTTTCTAGTAATTATTTCAGTATTGTCAAGAAGATTGAGAGAAGATATGTCGTGTGTTAATTCCTCTCAGTCAGTGTTCTCACATGTTAGTGTATGGCTTAGCGTCAGTTTTGTGCACAGAAAAGCATCATTTGCAAGTTTAAGCCATGTTGTACCACATGTACTGCGGGTGTGTGTAGTTTCCGTGTGTCCAGTGAGGTCTGCGGCCAGACCTGAGTAGCACCACTGTGCTAAGTCACCTGGTGTGACCAGTGCGTTTGACAGCTGATATCAGTCAGCTCTGATCCCCAGCCCACTTGTACAGAAAGCTCTTATACTCGTCGCTCGTGATGTTCTGCAGAATCGTACCTGCTATGATTCCCATCGAGATTTGTTTCACTTCACCTTCAGAATGCAGTTATATGTAGACAAACAAGTCTGGGGATGCTTAGACTAACCTCTGCTATAACTCCAACTGCCGAGAGAATGGCACTCGTCAAGCCACAGTTAGCCCTGTCAGCAGGCACTGTGTCAGCCTCGTGTCACAAGCTTCAGTGAGCAGCCTGCACGAAGATGTCACTTTGACTGCAGTCTGGTGTATGATGTTACGACTCCCAGATGTTTTGCCCAGTCGTCTCTGCCACGACTTGCTCCACAACTCACTCCACGCTCGCCGGCAGTGACAGCCCAGCGACAGTACCAGTCGAGAAGTGTCCTCCTGAGTTGCTTGCCAGAAGTCCTGCCCAGTTGCCGAGTTTTGCGACGCCTTACTCGAGGGCACCAGCAGGTTGTGCCCCAGGTTGAGTGAAAACCTGCAGCTACTCCTACGATGACTCGCCATTCCAGAGGAGACTGTAACCTGTTATGTCACAGCTCAGCCGCAGCGATGTCTCCTGTGTTGCAGTATCTGTCCAGAAGCAGGAAGGCGTGCAGTGATGCCCTTCGGCACTCACTGCCTATGACCACGATGTTTAACACACCCACATTTTTTTTTCTTCCCTCGCTGTAGGAAGTTTTTTTTTTCCATGTCCTTATGTATATACATGTTTTATTTTGTGTTCTGTGCCCTGTTCCTACGAGAGACCGATATTTTTTTTACCACCAGTATTGTCGCGTCGGGACGACCCGCGGTAGGTGGCCGAGCATATGTAGACAGCCTGTACTGTCTGCACAGACAGCCTATGCTGTCTGCCAGTTCAGTTCATATTTCGCGCCACTAAAGTGCTGCCCTCTGGGCCTGTCCAGGTCTGTGGGAAGCTGGTCCCACACTCACACAGCGGCCTAGCAGGAAGACACAAGGCCTACTAGCTCTCTCCTCTCGTGGGATGGCCCTCCTGGGCCATAAATAAATAAATAAAGTAAAGGAGCCTCCGAAGACGTCTATCATTCACACACCCGCTTTCAGTTCACTAAATAATCTCATTAAACATTGTGTAGCACCTTTGTTGTGTAGCACAGTTGTGTAGCACCTATGTTGTGTAGCACTGTTGTGTAGCACCTTTGTTGTGTAGCACCTTTGTGTAGTACTGTTGTGTAGCACCTTTGTTGTGTAGCACCTTTGTTGTGTATCACCTTTGTTGTGAGGTGTAATAGCGCCATTGTGTATTGTATGTATTTAATGGACTGGAGTTGTACCAATGAAGATTCTTATTCACAACCGCTATTATTATACCATATTTCTATACGTTCATACCTATATATATTTTTTGTACATAGTTTTAAATAAAATATAGAAAAAATATTACGTTACTATGACGTTCATTGGGAAGTACAAAACCTGTAAGAGTTGTGCAGCTCCAGAAGTATAAGATAAAATTGTTGTTTGGATCAAGAGCCCTCCAGCATCAAGGCCCCTCAGTTGAAGGACATATGCATCATAGACAATCAAGTGAAGAAAGACGTATAGAACCTTTGTAGGAGCTGAGTTTTGCTGTGCTCAGCTTTTTTCGGGTCGAGATTTTACCAAATTACGTTTTTACCAAGTCATAACATTATACAAAGAGTAACAAAGTCCCAAATAAAATATGATCTCACTATTGATGGTGTTATGCCGTATGGATCCAATTATCATTATTTTATTCGTATTACATTTTAACTATCTTCTGTTTTGTAGAACTCACTGAGGTATTTACAAAATCATGATCGTTTAGCCTCAACACATTTAACTCAGTGGTATAGCTCCAGGCTTCCAGCCTGAAAAAAAAAAAAACCTGAGTTTGATAATGGACAGGAACGGACGCAAACGTCGTTGATATTGGTCAAGAACGGACGCAAACGTCGTTGAACTTTGTTCTCCAAATTGCGGTTGTTCTTTGTGATTTGTATCAGCCAGAGATTTATTACTTTTACTCATCAATGTCATGCAACACCGGGAAAATGGAAGGTAATTCATTTTGATATGAGAAAGAGGAAGGTAGGCTCCAGTTCCTTCTCCCAAGAATCCTTCACCAACATCAGTGTACCAGTATACTTACAATACGTCTTTGTATGATTCCCACCATGATGTCGTGACCTTGTTCCTTATCCACTTCCTTCTGTTTTTCAAGCAGCGTCAGACTGTGATCTTTCTCGTAGGCATCATAAACACTGCTGAAGCTGACGGTCTGCGAGAAGGAAGTCCCGGGAGGTTGGTCAGTTTGCACCTCCGTGTTCTGTCACAAGTACAAAAATCACAGACATGTACATAGTAAGCAACACTACCACTGAAGATTTAGACACACATGCAACGTCTGGGTAGTTTATTATAGACGTTTCGCCATCAGTGGCTTTATCAATATAAATTCTAGGACATAATTTGAAGACAGAACTACATGCAAAAGATGAGATGATCAATCCCTTGGAGTTGGTGTGAAGAGCATTGGTCGTGTAGATTCCAGAATCTACACGACTACGGTATTGTATATCATTCTTGTACAATAATACCAGTGTAACAGGGAGACAGAATGTAAACTGGATGTTTTAAGAGCTGGTCGTGAAATGTGAGGAATGAATAGATTAAGGAAAACGAATTAAGAAGCTAATTTTTGCTATAATGTAAATGGTCCAGAAAACCGACTGGTTGAAGAATGAGACACTTGAGTAATGTTTGGGAATCTTTATGTGGAAACTTTTCGCCAGCAGTGGTTTCTTCAGTCCAGCACAGATAAGAACGGTGAGAGATAAGGAGTTTGAGGCCGTCAGTCTTTCAGGCTGGAGTCGATGTGTTCAGTCCATCAATCTTGAGAGAAAAAAAAATCTACTCCAGGCTGAGGGACTGATTTACCTCAAACTCTTCATCTTACACCGTTCTTCTCTGTACTGGACTGAAGAAGCCACTGGCTGAGACACTTGTGCATCAAATGATGCATAAGTGTCTCGTTTTTTGCTACTTTTATCAAACTAACCAAGTAAAACCATGGATAAATTAAGACTCAGATGCACATTGTAAACAACTCTGTTTTCGTACAGAAATGTAATAAATTCTTGTCCTGGTGACCCGTGGCCTAGTGACTAAAGCTCTCGCTTCACACGGCGAGGGTTTGGGTTCGATTCAATGCGAGGGAAGAAGCATTGGGCGTGTTTCTTTACATCGGTTGTCCATGTTCACCCATTAGTATAATGGGTACCTGGGTGTTAGTCTACTGGTGTGGGTCGCATCCTGGGACAAAACTGACCTAATTTCTCAGAAATGTCATTGACGTCAGCTAGGCCTGTTTACCTTGTACATAAGAACATAAGAAAGAAGGAACACAGCAACAGGCCTACTGGTCCATGCGGAGCAGGTCCATGTACCCCCCCCCCCCGATAAGACCAATGACCAACCCCCTCCGGATTAGCCCAATGACCCACCCAGTCTGGTCACCTCCACTTAAGGATGGAGAACTGCACCAGACCCAGCAGCACAAGCTAGTCAGGTTCAACTCACACCCACCCACACCCACTCATATATTTATCTAACCTATTTTTAAAACTACACAACGTTTTAGCCTCTGTAACTGTACTTGGGAGTTTGTTCCATTCATCCACAACTCTATTACCAAACCAGTGCTTTCCTATATCTTTCCTGAATCTGAATTTTTCTAACTTGAAACCATTGCTGCGAGTCCTGTCTTGGCTGGAAATTTTCAGCACGCTATTTACATCCCTTTTATTTATTCCTGTTTTCCATTTATACACCTCGATCATATTCCCCCTAATTCTACGCCTTTCGGGAGAGTCCAGATTCAGGCCCTCAGTCTATCCTCATAGGGAAGATTTCTGATACATGGGATCATCTTTGTCATCCTCCTCTGTACGTTTTACAGAGCATTTATATCCATTCTGTAATACGGTGACCAGAACTGAGCAGCATAGTCTAAATGAGGCCTAACCAAGGGTATATAGAGTTGAACAACCTGAGGACTTCTATTATTTATACTTCTAGATATGAAGCCAAGAATTCTGTTAGCTTTATTGCGAACACTAATACACTAATGTCCAGAACTCCTAAATCCTTTTCGCAATCAGTAGCATTAAGATCTGCATTATTTAGTTTATATGTGGCATGGTTATTTAACTGTCCAACATTTAGAACTTTGCATTTGTCAATATAAAGTGCATCTGCCACTTCTCCGACCATTGCATCAGTCTATTCAAATCATCCTAGAGTGCTCTAGTGTCCTCATTAGAATGAATTGGACGGTCTATTTTGGTGTCATCAGCAAATTTGCTTATGTCTCTATTTATTCCCTAATCTATGTCGTTTATGTAAATTGTGAACAACAACGGGCCCAACACTGACCCCTGAGGAACACCGCTTGTGACGTGCCCCCATTCTGATTTCTCCCTATTTATGCAAACTCTCTGCTGTCTATTTGTCAGCCATGCCTCTACCCAGGAAAAAAATTCTCCTCCTATTCCGTGTTCCTTAAGTTTCCTCAGTTGCCTCTGGTGTGGAACTATCGAAAGCCTTACTTAAGTCCATATACACAATATCACATTCATTAACATGATCTACCTCCTCAAACACCTTAGTGAAAAAAGTTAGTAAATTCGTAAGACAGGAACGCCCCTTTGTAAAACCGTGTTGAGATTCATTAATCAATCTGTGCCTGTCAAGATGACTACGAATTGCTTCGGCAATTATTGATTCCATAAATTTTCGCACTATGGAGGTAAGGCTTATTGGTCTATAGTTGGAAGCCAAGGACCTGTCACCTGCCTTGTAAATAGGTATTACATTTGCCATTTTCCACTTATCAGGCACTATGCCAGTTTGTAGTGATATGTTAAAAAGATTAGCCAAAGGTATGCTAAGTTCCTCTTTACATTCCTTTAACACTCTTGCAAACAGTTCATCAGGACCTGGGAATTTGTTAGGTTTAAGTTTCTCTGTTTGTCTGAGGACCATGTCACTAGTTACCGCAATTGTACATAGTTTATTATCATCCTGTTCTACATAATCTATTACTTCAGGAATATCGCTAGTATTTTCCTGGGTGAAAACTGAGAGGAAGTAGGTATTGAGAATTTTACACATATCCTTATCACTGTCAGTGATCTGACCAGAGTTACTCTTAAGTGAGTCAATCTTGTCCCTAATCTTACTTCTGTATACCTGAAAGAACCCTTTTTGGTTAGTCTTTGAATCCCTTGCGACCTTAGCCTCATAATCTCTTTTAGCTTTTCTTATTCCTTTCTTTATTTCTCTCTTTAATTGAATATACTGATTTCTTAACTGCCCATCCCCTCTTTTGATACGCCTATATATGCCTCTCTTTTGACCAACGAGATGTTTTAATCTTTTGTTCATCCATTTGAGATCATTTTTGTTAGATCTAATTTCCCTACTCGGAACAAAAGTTGTCTGAGCAGCTAGAACTATGCTCTGAAAAACGTCATATTGGCAACCAAGATCACCTACCTGACCCATAGTCAGGACATCCCAATTTAGCCCACCCAGGTAATTTTTCAGTCCCATGAAGTCGGCCAAGCGAAAATCTGGGACAGAGATTTGATTGCAGTTATCTGGGTAATTCCATGATATATAGAAACTAAGTGATTTGTGGTCACTTTCCCCAGGCTCACCATTAACCTCAAGATTATTAATTAGTGAATCTTTGTTGGCAAGAACCAAGTCAAGCAGATTGTTTCCTCTAGTTGATTCTGTCACAACCTGTTCTAAAAAACAATCCTGAACCGTATCAAGAAAGTCACTAGACTCAAGATTTCCTGTCATATTGTTCCAATCAATTTGTCTAAAGTTAAAATCTCCCATTTTCACAACATTTTTATATCTAGATGCCTTATGAATTTCGTCCCATAACAGCTTACTGCACTCCCTATCAAGGTTTGGGGGCCTATAAATCACACCCAAAATTAATTTGTCACGACCCTCGAGAAACTGTAGCCAGATTCTGTGTTCGATGTTTCTAATCTTATATCATGTCTAAGACAATTTAAATTTTCTCTGACATTCATCGCCACTCCACCACCCTTCCTGTTGACCCTATCAGTGTGGAATAGTTTATAATCCTGTATGTTGCATTCAGAAGGCATTTCTCTATCTTTCAGGTTGAACCAGGTCTTGTTATACCAATAATATCTATTACCTAGACTTTCAAGTAATCTTAGCTCATCTATCTTATTTTTTAGACTCCTACTATTTGTATAGTAAACCTTAAGGGAGCTAGTCACTCGTTGCCCTCTGCTACCTCTCTTTGTTTGTTGATCAATTGATTTGCCATTACTAGCAACTTTATTTTGAATATTGTCTTTTAAACATATCCCTGAGGTATCCTAGTAATAACTGCTGTTTTTAACCCTAATGCTGCAGCCTGATTGTTTCCCACAAACACCCATACCTCTATAATCTTATCAGTTTAAATTCTTAGACAAGTCATCAATTATCCTCTCAATCGAATTGGCTAATGCTACCACTGCATCCCCAGAGAGATGAACACCATCCCTTGCATACATATTAAGTTTGCCAAAGAATAGGTCCCAGTTATCAATGAATGGGATTGCAAATTCCTTGCAGTACCTGTCTAGCCAGCAATTTATACCAATTGCCCTAGACATCCATTCATTGCCCACTCCCTTTCTAGGCAAGATGCTACATATGACCGGGATGCCTCCCTTAGACCTAACTGCTTCTATGGCAGACCTGTACTTATCTAGCAGCTCCTGTCTCCTGCCCTTCCCAAAGTCATTGCCCCAAGCACTAAGACAGATAATGGGCTTGTTTCAATTACCTGACATAATATTATCCAACCTGCTGACTATGTTACCAACACAAACACATATTCTTTGTCTGACCTTTCTGTCTCTGTTACAAAAAGCACATTTCATATATCTTACCTGAGAATCTCCTACTATTAAAATATTCTTACCTTGATTAGCAGGGGAATCAGTGGTACCTTCAACCTCACTAACCACTGAAGTGCAATCGTCCTGGAGAACAGAGAATCGATTTCCTACCTTCACAATAGTCTCTGATAACCCTTCTTAGCTTCCTGAACTGTGTACCACTTGCCACTTAAAGCAGCTGCCACTATCACTGCTAGTGACCATTTCCTCCTTACCAGCTAAATCCTTCTCCCACTCGCTCCCAAACTCATCTAGGCGAAGCTTCAGCCTCCTATTTTCCTCCTGAAGAAGTAGAACCTCATTCTTCAACACTTAAACCTGAGATTCTAAATCACTACAACAAGCCATGGTGCTTGGTAACACCCCATGCTAACTCCCAGAGCTTAGGACAGGTATGACCACTGACATAAATGGGGAAAGAAACTAGAAGAACTTAGCATGAGAATGTAAGAGAGGATAGATATGGAAAGCATGAATTGGGAGATGCAAGTCATAGCAGCAGAGGCTAGAATACAGAGAGTAGAAGAGGAACTGAAAAATCTGAAACAGCCTAAAGAACTAAAAATTTGAGAATGACACCAGAGACTGCTACCTCAGTCACAATCAAGGGGACTGTAGGGAACGAAGGAGCGAAACTACATGTAGAAGCCCTGTCAGAGGGGACTGTAGTAAATGAAAAAGCTAAGCTGTATGTGGAGGCCCTAACAGGTGAAGAAGCTGCTAAGTGACCTTGTTACCTCAAAGGCAATGGGACCAGACATCTCCCTGTGGGTCCTCAGGGAGGGAGCAGATATACTGTGTGTGCCATTAACCACAATCTTCAACACATCCCTTGAAACTGGGCAACTACCTGAGGTATGGAAGACCACAAATGTAGTTCCCATTTTTAAAAAAGGAGACAAAAAAGAGGCACTAAATTACAGACCAGTGTCACTGACCTGTATAGTATGCAAAGTTATGGAGAAGATTATCAGGAGGAAAGTGGTGGAGCACCTGGAACGGAACAAGATTATAAATGATAGCCAGCACGGATTCATGGAAGGCAAATCCTGTGTCACAAAACTTCTGGAGTTATATGACAAAGTTACAGAAGTGCGACACGAGAGAGAGAGGTGGGTTGATTGCATTTCCTTGGACTGCAAGAAGGCCTTCGACACAGTTCCTCACAAGAGAATAGTGCAGAAACTAGAGAATCAGGTGCGTATAACAGGAAGGGCACTGCAATGGATCAGAGAATATCTGACAGGGAAGCAACAACGAGTCATGGTATGGGATGAGGTATCACAGTGGGCACCTGTGATGAGCAGGGTCCCACAGGGGTCGGTCCTAGGACCAGTGCTATTTCTGGCATATATGAATGACATGATGGAAGGGATAGAATCAGAGGTGTCCCTGTTTGCAGATGATGTGAAGTTAATGAGGAGAATTAAATCAGATGAGGACCAGGCAGGACTTCAGAGAGACCTGGACAGGCTGGACACGTGGTCCAGCAACTTAGTTCTTGAATTCAACCCTGCCAAATGCAAAGTCATGAAGATCGGAAAAGGGCAAAGAAGACTGCAGACAGAGTATAGACTAGGTGGCCAAGAACTGCAAACCTCACTCATGGAGAAAGATCTTGGGTTGACCATAATGCCAAACATGTCTCCGGAGGCACACATCAACCAGCTAACTGCTGCAGCATACGGGCGCCTGGCAAACCAGAGAATAGCGTTCCAATACCTTATTAAGGAATCGTTCAAGACACTGTACCCTGTGTACATCAGGACCAAACTGGAGCATGCAGCACTAGTTTGGAAGCCACACCTTGTCAAACACATCAAGAAATTAGAGAAAGTGCAAAGGTTTGCAACAAGGCTAGTTCTGGAGCTCAGGGGTATGTCCTACAAAGAAAGGTTTAGGGAAATCAGACTGACGACACTGGAGGACAGGTGGGTTAGGGAAGACATGATAATGACATACAAAATACTGGGTGGAATAGATAAGGTAGATAGAGACAGGTTGTTCCAGAGAGGGGACACAGAAACAAGGGCTCACAATTGGAAGCTGAAGACTCAGACGAGTCAGAGGGATGTTAGGAAGTATTTCTTCAGTGATAGAGTCGTCAGGAAGTGGAACAACCTAACAAGTGATGTAGCGGAAGCAGGAACCATACATAGCTTTAAGACGATGTATGACAAAACTCTGGAAGCAGAGAGAGAGGACCTAGTAGCGATCAGTGAAGAGGCGGGGCCAGGAGCTGAGTCTCGAACCCTGCAACCAGAATTAGGTGAGTACAGCAGAGCCCAAGGAAAGCTGAGAAGGGAAAATGACATGCCACTGAGCCCAAGTACAACAGATAGTGAAACTGAAGAAAGGAAAACTGCAATGGATGAAATTAAATCGAATCAGTGGATACATAAGGATATGCAGTGGGAGAATGAAAGGAAGAGGTCAGTCTTTGTGTATGGTCTCCAGGAAGTTGAAGGGGAAACTTGTGAAGTAAGAAAAGGGGAAAAAATGCAATCGAAAGCATCATAAAAGGAATAGGAGAAAATGACATGACCCATGGAAAATTTTTTCGGAGAATAGGGGGGTTTGCAAGAAGAACCTGGCCAGTGAAAGTGACTTTCAAGGCAGAATCGACTCGGACCAGGATCCTGCAGGAGAAAGCAAGACTAAGGGACATGCTGGCATACCAGAAGGTGTATCTCGACCATGAGAGAACACAAGAAGAAAGGCAGAAACTGAGAGAGATGGTACAAAGGCAAAAGGAAGAGAGAAGAAGATGGAGACGGACAGGAGAACCCAGGCTCAGAAGCCCCCCAACCAGGACAACCCCAATGCAACCAAACATTCTAACCCAAAACACCCATGCCATATCCAATGCCCCCACCCACCTCATTACAAACTCCACCCCCACAGCAACCACCCATAGTTCCTTATCAGGTCTCCCACTTCCCTAACCCCAATGTACCCCCCAGACCACAGTCTTGGAAAAGTTGAAGATGTAGTATACAAATGCAGATGGAATAACAAATAAGTGTGAGCAGTGGCATGAAAGAATTAAGGAGACATCGCCTGACACAATAGCACTCGCAGAAACAAAACTCACCAGGATAACAGATGCAATCTATCCACCCAGATATCAAATCCACAGGAAAGACAGAGGGAGGATAAGGGGAGTAGGAGTTGCACTGCTCATTAAAAACCAGTGGGGTTTTGAGAAAATGGAAGGAATGGATGGCATGGGCGAAAGGGACTACTTAGTAGGAACAATCCAGTCTGAGAGCCATAAGGTGATAATTGAAGTAATGTACAACCCACCACAGAACTGCAGGAGGTCAAGAAGAGCAACAGAGCATTGGTCGACACACTAGCCGAGGTGGCCAGAAGGGCTCACATGGGGGAAACAAAGCTACTAGTTATGGGTGATTTCAATCACAAGGAGATTGACTGGGAAAACCTGGAGCTCCATGGGGGTCTCGAAACATGGAGAGCCAAGATGATGGATGTGGTACTGGAAATCCTCATGCATCAACATGTTAGAGACACTACCAGAGAGAGAGGTGAGGATGATCCAGCAAGACTGGACCTTGCATTCACCTTGAGTAGTTCGGACATCGAGGATATCATGTATGAAAGGTCCCTAGGAGCTAGTGATCATATGGTTCTGTGCTCTGACTACATAGCTGAGCTACAAATGGAGAGAGCAACAGGAATAGTATGGGAAAAAATGAACTACAAAAGATGGGACTACTCACGCATGAGGAACTTCCTGCACGACATTCAGTGGGAGAGAGAACTGACAAGAAAACCAATACAAGAAATGATGGGGTATGTGACAAAATGCAAGTAGGCAGAGGAGAGGTTTGTTCCCAAGTGAAACAGAAATAATGGAAAGACCAAAACGAGTCTTTGGTTCATCCAAAGGTGTAGGGAAGCAAAAACTAGGTGTACTAGAGAATGGAAAAGGTACAGAAGACAAAGCACTCAGGAAAATAGAGAGATTAGCCGAAGAGCCAGAAACGGATATGCACAGATCAGAAGGGAGGCTCAGCGACAATATGAAAATGACATAGCATCGAAAGTCAAGTCTGACCCGAAGCTGTTGTATAGCCACATCAGGAGGAAAACAACAGTCAAGGACCAGGTAATCAGACTGAGGAAGGATGATGGGGAGTTCACAATAAACGACCGAGAGGTATGTGAGGAGCTCAACACTAGATTTAAAGAAGTATTTACAGTGGAAACCGGTAGGACTCCAGGAAATCAGAACAGGGAGGTACACCAACAAATGCTGGATGAGGTACACATAACCAAGGAGGAGGCGAAGAAGCTTCTATGTGAACTTGACACCTGAAAGGCGGTGGGACCAGACAACATCTCTCCAAGGGTCCTTAGAGAGGGAGCAGAGATGCTGTGTGCGCCACTAATAAAAATCTTCAACACATCCATTGAAACTGGGCAGCTCCCTTAGTTATGGAAGATGGCAAATGTAATCCCAAGTTTTTTAAAAAGGAGACAGGCATTAGGCATTAAATTACAGACCTGCATCACTAACGTGTATAGTATGCAAGGTCATGGAGAAGATCATCAGGAGGAGAGTGGTGGAGCACCTGGAAAGAAACAAGTGTATAATCGACAACCAGCACGGTTTCAGGGAAGGAAAATCCTGTGTCACAAACCTACTGGACTTTTGTGACAAGGTGACAGAAGTAAGGCAAGAGAGAGAGAGGGGTGGATAGACTGCATTTTCTTGGACTGCAAGAAGGCCTTTGACACAGTTCCTCAAAAGAGGTTACTGCAAAAGCTAGAGGATCAGGCACACATAACAGGAAAGGCACTGCAATGGATCAGAGAATACCTGGCAGGGAGGGAACGAGTCTTGGCACGTGAAGTGTCAGAGTGGGTGCCTGTGACAAGCAGGGTTCCACAGGAGTCAATCATAGGACCTGTGCTGTTTTTAGCATATGTGAATGACATAACGGAGGGATAGACTCAGAAGTGTCCTTGTTTGCAGATGATGTGAAGTTAATGAGGAGAATCAAATCGGTCGAGGATCAGGCAGGACTACAAAGAGACCTGGACAGGCTACAAGCATGCTCCAGCAACTGGCTCCTTGAATTTAACCCTTCCAAATGCAAAGTCATAAAGATTGGGGAAGGGCAAAGAAGACCGCAGACACAATATAGTCTAGGTGGCCAAAGACTGCAAACCTCACTCAAGGAAAAAGATCTTGGGGCGAGTATAACACCGAGCACATCTCTTGAGGTGCACATCAATCAGATAACTGCTGCAGCGTATGGGCGTCTGGCAAACCTAAGGATAGGGTTCCAATACCTCAGTAAGGAATCGTTCAAAACTCTGTACACCATTTACGTCAGGCCCATACTGGAGTATGCAGCACCTGTTTGGAATCCACACCTGGTCAAGCACGTCAAGAAATTAGAGAAAGTGCAAAGGTTTGCAACAAGACTAGTCCCAGAGCTAAGGGGATTGTCCTGCGAAGAAAGGTTAAGGGAAATCGGCCTGACGACACTGGAGGGCAGGAGGGTCAGGGGAGACATGATAACGACATATAAAATACTGTGCAGAATAGACAAGTTGGACAAAGATGGGATGTTCCAGAGATGGGACACAGAAACAAGAGGTCACAATTGGAAGTTGAAGACTCAGATGAACCAAAGGGATGTTAGGAAGTATTTCTTCAGTCATAGAGTTGTCAGGCAGTGGAATAGCCTACAACGTAGTGGAGGCAGGAACCATACATAGTTTTAAGATGAGGTTTGATAAAGCTCATGGAGCAGAGAGAGGACCTAGTAGCAATCAGTGAAGAGGCGGAGCCAGGAGCTATGACTCGACCCATGCAACCACAAATAGGTGAGTACACATACACAGAGGGTGATAGGAGAGGGTGATAGGTCGAATGCTGAGGCACAACAAGGCTATCAAGAGCCACTGGAAAAATCAAGGGAGAAACTGACCACATACAGGCAGGATCCAGAGTCACAGAGGGTGAGGCAATGGGAGGAAGAAAGGGCAAAATCAGTGTTTATCCATGGGCTTCAGGAGAGAGAGGAAAGGACACACACTGAAAGGAAGCAGGAAGAAAGAAAGGAGATTGAGAAAATCATCACGGAAATAGGTGAAGAGATGGACGAGATTGTAAATTTTCAGAGAATAGGGGGGTACTCGAAGGGGAGAAACCGACCAATCAAGCTGATTCTCAGGACGGAAACAGTGCGGAACAGGATCCTCCAAAGAGAAACCACGATTGAAATACTCGGAAGAGTACAAGAGGGTGTTCCTAGACAGAGACAGAACAAAATCAGAACGACAGCAGCTGAGGGAGAGGACAAAAAGGGAAAGGAGCTAGGAAAAGAGACAAGGAGGGAACCAGCAGAGGTCAGTCAGAGCAGGACAGAACAGCAAGGGCAAGCACACACACAACTACTCTCAGAACCATACAACCTATCACACCATCCCAACACACTACAATCCATACCCACAGCCTCCACCCAACACCGAGCTATAGAATCCCACAGTATGCCACCAGGTCTCCCACCCTCACAGGCCCCCCAAACCACAGTGTTGGAAAGGAAACTGAAGGTATGGTACACAAACGCTGATGGAATAACAAATAAGTGGGAGGAGTGGCACGAAAGAGTCAAAGAAGCATCACCGGACATCATAGCTCTCACAGAAACCAAGCTTACAGGTATGATAACAGATGCCATCTTTCCAACGGGATACCAAATCCTGAGGAAAGACAGAGGGAACAGGGGGGGTGGAGGAGTGGCGTTGGTGATCAAAAATCGCTGGAATTTTGATGAGCTGGAGAGAGGAGATAGCGGAGAAGAAAGTGATTACATAGTGGGAACACTTCACTCTGGAGGTCCCAAGGTGGTAATAGCAGTGATGTATAACCCACCACAGAACAGCAGGAGGCCAAGGCAAGAGTACGACGAGAGCAATAGAGCGATGGTTGACACACTGGCTAGAGTGGCCAGAAGAGCTCATGCATGCAGGGCAAAGCTCCTGATCATGGGTGACTTTAACCACAAGGAGATCGATTGGGAGAACTTGGACCCACATGGGGGCCAAGATACATGGAGGGCTAAGATGATGGAGGTGGTACTGGAGAACTTCATGTACCAACACGTAAGGGACACTACAAGAGAGAGATGGAGAGGATGAACCACAAGGCTGGACTTAGTATTCACCTTCAGTAGTGCAGATATCGAGGACATCACATATGAAAGACCCCTTGGGGCCAGTGACCATGTGGTTTTAAGCTTCGAATACACAGTAGAGCTACAAGTGAGGGAGAAGCAGGAAGGCCAGGACGAATGAAGCCAAACTACAAGAAAGGGGAATACACAGGAATGAGGAACTACCTGAACGGGGTTCAGTGGGACAGAGAACTGGCAGGGAAGCCAGTTAATGAGATGATGGAATATGTAGCAACAAAATGCAAGGAGGCTGAGGAGAGGTTTGTACCCAAGGGTAACAGGAGTAATGAAAAAGCCAGGATGAGCCCATGGTTTACCCAAAGGTGCAGGAGGCAAAAAAACCCAAATGTGCTAGGGAATGGAAGAAATATAGAAGGCAAAGGACCCAGGAGAATAAGGAGAACAGTCGTAGAGCCAGAAACGAATATGCACAGATAAGAAGGGGGGCCCAAAGACAATATGAAAATGACATAGCAGCGAAAGCCAAATCTGACCCGAAACTGTTGTACAGCCACATCAGGAGGAAAACAACAGTCAAGGACCAGGTAATCAGGCTAAGGAAGGAAGGAGGGGAGACAACAGGAAATGACCGTGAAGTATGTGAAGAACTCAACAAGAGATTCAAAGAAGTGTCACAGAGGAGACAGAAGGGACTCCAGAAAGACGGAGAGGTGGGGCACACCACCAAGTGCTGGACACAGTGCACACAACCGAGGAAGAAGTGAAAAGGCTTCTGAGTGAGCTAGATACCTCAAAGGCAATGGGGCCAGATAACATCTCCCCATGGGTATTGAGAGAGGGAGCAGAGGCGCTATGTGTACCCCTAACAACAATATTCAATACATCTATCGAAACAGGGAGATTGCCTGAGGCATGGAAGACAGCAAATGTAGTCCCAATCTTTAAAAAAGGAGACAGACATGAAGCATTAAACTACAGACCAGTGTCACTGACATGTATAGTATGCAAAATCATGGAGAAGATTATCAGGAGAAGAGTGGTGGAACACCTAGAAAGGAATGATCTCATCAACAGCAGCCCGCATGGTTTCAGGGACGGGAAATCCTGTGTCACAAACCTACTGGAGTTCTATGACATGGTGACAGCAGTAAGACAAGAGAGAGAGGGGTGGGTGGATTGCATTTTCTTGGACTGCAAGAAGGCGTTTGACACAGTTCCACACAAGAGATTGGTGCAAAAACTGGAGGACCAAGCAGGGATAACAGGGAAGGCACTACAATGGATCAGGGAATACTTGTCAGAAGACCCGCAGCGAGTCATGGTACGTGGCGAGGTGTCAGAGTGGGCACCTGTGACCAGCGGGGTCCCGCAGGGGTCAGTCCTAGGACCAGTGCTGTTTCTGGTATTTGTGAACGACATGACGGAAGGAATAGACTCTGAGGTGTCCCTGTTTGCAGATGACGTGAAGTTGATGAGAAGAATACACTCGATCGAAGACCGGGCAGAACTACAAAGGGATCTGGACAGGCTGCAGACCGGGCCCAGCAATTGGCTCCTGGAGTTCAATCCCACCAAGTGCAAAGTCATGAAGATTGGGGAAGGGCAAAGAAGGCCGCAGACGGAGTACAGTCTACGGGGTCAGAGACTACAAACCTCACTCAAGGAAAAAGATCTTGGGGTGAGTATAACACCAGGCACATTCCTGAAGCGCACATCAACCAAATAACTACTGCAGCATATGGGCGCCTAGCAAACCTCAGAACAGCATTCCGACATCTTAATAAGGAATCGTTCAGGACCCTGTACACCGTATACGTTAGGCCCATATTGGAGTATGCGGCACCAGTTTGGAACCCACACCTAGCCAAGCACGTAAAGAAACTAGAGAAAGTGCAAAGGTTTGCAACAAGACTAGTCCCAGAGCTAAGAGGTATGTCCTACGAGGAGAGGTTAAGGGAAATCAACCTGACGACACTGGAGGACAGGAGAGATAGGGGGGACATGATAACTACATACAAAATACTGAAGGAATTAAACAAGATGGACAAAGACAGGATGTTCCAGAGATTGGACACAGTAACAAGGGGACACAGTTGGAAGCTGAAGACACAGATGAATCACAGGATGTTAGGAAGTATTTCTTCAGCCACAGAGTAGTCAGTAAGTGGAATAGTTTGGGAAGCGATGTAGTGGAGGCAGGATCCATACATAGCTTTAAGCAGAGGTATGATAAAGCTCACGGCTCAGGGAGAGTGACCTAGTAGCGATCAGTGACGAGGCGGGGCCAGGAGCTCGGACTCGACCCCCGCAACCTCAACTAGGTGAGTACAACTAGGTGAGTACACACACACACCACACACACACACACACACACACACACACACACACACACACACACACACACACACACACACACACACACACACACACAGAAAAAGGAGGTGAAGGATACAGACACATGAAAATTTGAATCAGTGCCAAGAGAGAGTGGAATGGTCATAGGCCTAGTGTTGGTGTAGGTGGTATTGCCACGTCCCAATACCAAAATTCAAACAGAATAAGTGTGACCCAAGCCAGGGAGATAAAAGACAAGGGTAGTTGAGTTAGTGACTCCAGTGTATAGTGCATACAGTGATAAAGGAGTTAGTGAATACAGTGAAGAGGAAATAGAAGAGGAGCCAGAACGGGAAGCATCGTACAGCGCATGAGTGAAGCAGTGCAGACCTGCCAGACGTAACGTAGTCTTTTTGTGGTTGCTGGGGTATTGGCCCTGTATATTACTGATAGCTGAGGGTCACAAACCCTGCTCCGGAGAGCTGAATATCATACTTAGGGCACTAATCACTGACAAAGGAGTAGAACTGGGGAAGGTGAACAAAGGTGGGGACCAGAGGCACTGTAGTGCACGTGCAGGCAGTAAGGTTGGACAATTAACACTAACATTGTTTATTCATTAAGTATAACTCCAGGTATACACGTGTAGGTACACAGGCGTTTATTCAGCAAGTATAGCTCCAGGTATACACGAGTAGGTGCACAGGTGTTTACTCAGTAAGTACAGCTCCAGGTATACACGAGTAGGTGCACAGGTGTTTACTCAGTAAGTACAGCTCCAGGTATACACGAGTAGGTGCACATGTGTTTACTCAGTAAGTACAGATCCAGGTATACACGAGTAGGTGCACATGTGTTTACTCAGTAAGTACAGCTCCAGGTATACATGAGTAGGTGCACAGGTGTTTATTCAGTAAGTACAGCTCCAGGTATGCACGAGTAGGTGCACAGGTGTTTACTCAGTAGGTGCACAGGTGTTTACTCAGTAAGTATAGCTCCGGGTATACACATGTATTTGCACAGGTGTTTGCTCATTAAGTAAGTATAGATCCAGGTATGCACGAGTAGGTGCAAAGGCATAGGCGGGTTACTCCGGTACAGGCTGTTCGGTACTGCAGCATTGCACGTGAAATCTGGGAAAAGCCCATAAGCCTGGCAGCGAGATATCGGTGGCCCGGTGGTCTGGTGGCTAAAGCTCCCGCTTCACACGCGGAGGGCCCGGGTTCGATTCCAGGCGGGTGGAAATTCCGACACGTTTCCTTACCCCTATTTTTCCAGTTCACTAGCAGCAAATAGGTACTGGGTGTTAGTCGACTGGTGGGGGTGCATCCAGGGGACAAGATTAAGGAACCCCAATGGAAATAGTTGGGGACAGCCTGATTGACGTATGACTTTCTTGGGTTATTGGGTGGCTAACCCTACGGGGTTAAAAACCGAACGAAATCTTATCTTATCTCTTATCTCCTCCCTCTCCCCTCGTTTGACTCGGGTGGCAGGACAGTACGCGCGCGCGCACACACACCACACCACACACACACACACGCACACATACACACACCATACCATAACCGACATGTCTCTCATACCCACACATACCCACAGTTCACACTCTCCTCATACCTCCCCTACCTCTCTCTTTACCTCCCTCCCTCTCTCATTCCCCCCCTTCCTCCTCTGCTCCTCATCCTCCTATACCTCCTCATCTTTACCCCACCTCCCTCCCTTCCTTTCCCTACCTGCCTCCCTACCTCTCTCTTTCCCTCTATCTTTCCCTCCCTTTCTCCTCCTGCTCCTCCTCCTCCTATACCTTCATATTCCCCCACCTCTCCTCCCTTCCTCCATACCTCCCCTACCTCTCCCATTCCCTCCCTTTCTCTTTCCCTCCATTCCTTCCCCTGCTCCTCCTGCTCCTATACCTCCTGTGGAAAATATTTTAATTTTCCAAAGCTATAGTGCCTAATAGGTGTTTAATGTGTTGATTTGGGTCAAAAAATGTATTTGAAAATGGAATAGAACCAACAGGGTTCCTTCTGCGCCTGCGCGGATGTGCGGGGAGAGAGGTCGAGACGGGGCATCAGGAGCGGGAGTGTTTTGATAAGATAAGATAAGATAAGATTTCGTTCGGATTTTTAACCCCGGGGGGTTAGCCACCCAGGATAACCCAAGAAAGTCAGTGCGTCATCGAGGACTGTCTAACTTATTTCCATTGGGGTCCTTAATCTTGTCCCCCAGGATGCGACCCACACCAGTCGACTAACACCCAGGTACCTATTTGCTGCTAGGTGAACAGGACAATAGGTGTAAGGAAACGTGTCGGAATTTCCACCCGCCGGGAATCGAACCCGGGCCCTCCGTGTGTGAAGCGGGAGTTTTAGCCACCAGACCACCGGGCGTTAAGAGGCTGGGAAAGCATGGGACCAGGAAATTGGCGTTCACGGTGGCCTAAGGATTAATATAGGCCTCACTTCATAATAGAAAGTGCCGTAACTGTTCCTGGTGAAGAGTGAGGGAATGTGATTTATGGGACCACCATAATAAAGTAAAATTAGTGAATAATGGTGGGACCGGTGGTGACTGGTGTGCCGCCATGGAGGGTGTCCAGGGGAAAATACCCATGATTTAATCCTCATTCATCGGTCTCAGATCTTAATGGAGTGACCTCTAATGTGTTTAATAATTATGAGACATTAAATCGTCTTGTGAATTGTAGGGTAATCAGTGATGATAACACTAAGTTAAGAGAATGCTTGAAGTGAAATAAGTTGCCCTGCTCCGAGTGAACACAGACCTCGTGGTTCCTGTCCCGAGGATAGTGAAGTTTTTATGGAGTCCCGACTTCTAAACTGGGACAAACCAATGGACACCTCGTCCTGCTGGAATAAGAACCGTGTCGGTGTAGCAGGACATTGAAATGAGAGTGAATGGAGGAAATAAGGAGCATCAATCACCCACAGTTAAGTAACCCTTCTAGCAGACTGATACTGACCAGTTAGGTATGTTGTAATTGGATAGGTTGGGGGTGATCCAGCTACATCAAGTGACCACCAGAGAATATCTGGTAAGTGTTGTATATAATACCAAGTGTTTTTTCCTTGATGGATATATGTACAACCTACCCCACCCTTCATTCAGTTAAACTAATATAATCTGTACAGCCCACAATTTAGTAGCGCCGTACTTGTGGGTGCTATCCAATTTATACTAGTCTTGGATAGATATGGATAAGATTGTGAGGTCGAAGGGACCACCTGCAGGGACCAGGGGTGGTTAAGTTTTCTCACATGTCTACACGGGGTGACTACGGTAAACAATATGGCTGTTGTCTCCCAATGAGATTACTTGTATGCATATAATGTACATACAGGTAACCCCCTATAAAATTTTCCCATACCTCCTCCATCTTTCCCCACCTCCCCTCCCTACCTCCCCTACCCCTCTCTTTCCCTCCCTCCCTACCTCCCCTACCCCTCTCTTTCCCTCCCTCCCTACCTCCCCTACCCTCTCTTTCCCTCCCTCCCTACCTCCCCTACCCCTCTCTTTCCCTCCCTCCCTACCTCCCCTACCCTCTCTTTCCCTCCCTCCCTCCCTGCTCCTCCTCCCCCAAACTACCTCCTCCATCTTCCCCACCTCCACTCCCTCCCTACCTCCCCAAACCTCTCCCATTCCCTCCCTCTCTCTCTCTTTCCCTCCATTCCCCCCCTGCTCCTCCTCCTCCTCTACCTCCTCCATCTTCCCCCACCTCCACTCCCTACCTACCTCCCTACCTCTCCCCATTCCCTCCCTCCCCTCTCTTTTTCCCTCCATTCCCCCCCCTGCTCCTCTCCTCCTATACCTCCCCATCTTCCCCCCACCTCCCCTCTTCCCCCCTACCAACCTCCCCTACCTATCTTTTTCTCTCCCTTCTCCAATAACCTCCTCCATCTTCCCCCCACCTACCCTCCATTCTCCCCTCTCCTTCTCCCCTTGCCTCCTAGGCCTGCAAGCACACTCCCCAAACCCCACATACCCCACACACTCTAACACCCCCCTCCTTTCCCTCTCTCTCTCCCTTTCTAACCACACTCAACCACACGGGTCTTTATCCCCTCCTCTTTCTCTAACCCTCTAGCTCACACTCAGACATACCCTCTGTCTTTATCACCTCCTCCTATCCCCTCCTCCATCTCTCCCCTCATCTCCTCCCTCTCCCTCTCCCCCTCCTCCCCCTCTCCTCCGAGGCCTGCAAGCACACTAAAGGCTGATCTTCCACAAATCACATTCTCCACACACTCGACTCCCTTTTCCCCTCTCTCTCTAACTCGCACTCCCTGCCTCTTCTTATCCAAATTTCTCTCCCTCTTTTACTTCCTTCTCATCCCCCTTTTATCTTCTACCTCCCCTTCCCCCTATTGCTTCCCCCCCCCCCGTCCCCTTAATCTTCCCCCCATCTCTCTTCCCCCTGCTGCTGTCCCACCTGCAGCTCACTATCCTTTTCCCCTCCCTGTCTCCTCCTCCCTTCTCCCCACAACAAACACCCCTCTCCCTCCCCATAACAAACACCTCCTCCCTCCCCACAACAAACACCCCTCTCCACAGCACTCTTGGCATAAGCTCTTCCTTCTGTGAAGAAGAAACATGGGACACCAAAAACCAGGATGGAGAACCAGAGGAATGGTGGATGGAGTGGTGGACCTGGGGGAGAGGACTGGGAGGCAGAGCTCACGTGAAGAGAGAAGAGTGGAGGAGGAGGCTGGAAGAGATCAGCAAGAAAATGGAAGAGAAAATAGCTGAGGAGAGCAGGAAATCGGAATTACAAATCCCAGCAGCTAAAGCTAAGATACAGAGGTTAATAGAAGAACTAAAGAGTCTGAAACAGCCTAAAGAACCAAAGAACAGTACAGCCATGACACCAAGAGCTACTACATCAGTTACCGATGAGGGGACAGTAGGGGATAAAGGAGATATACTGTACGCAATGACTTCATCCAACCCAAGGGGGGCCTGGGAAAAGGCAGAGAGAACAGCAAGAACTAATGAGGGGACTGAAGTCAATGAAGGAGCTAAGCTATACACAGAGGCTCTAACAGACAACTGCCATGTTCAGGAACAAATAAGCAGAGGGACACCGAATAGGGAAGAGACAGAAAGAAGCAATGGTTCAATGGCAAGAAATAATTTGAATCAGAGGATGCTCAGTGAAGCACAGTAGGAGGTTGAAAGGGAGAGGGCCATTTTTGTCTTTGGGCTCCAAGAAGTAGATGGGGAACCTTACAAGGCAAGGAAACAGGAGGAGAAAAAATGATTGAAAGCATCATGAAAGCAATAGGAGAGGACGACATGACCCAGCTGACAAATTTTCGAAGAATTGGGTGATTTGTGAGGGGAAAAAAGCGTCCAGTCAAAGTGATTTTCATGGCAGAGTCAGCTCGAAACCGGATCCTGCAAGAGAAAGCATGCCTAAGGGACAATTAGGCATTCTGGAGTGTGTACCTCGACCGAGACAGACCACAAGGAGAAAGGATTACTCTGAAAGAGAGGGTGCAATGTCGCAAGAAGGAATGGGAGTCAAGAAAGGTGGAGAGCAGGAGAAATCAGGGCCATGTGGAAGCACAAACACAACCCCCTCCAGTACCACCCACAGAAGGAACACAACCACGGCAGTCCCAAAGCAATCAAATGACCTAACCCAAAACCCACTCACTGTACCCTCTGCCCCCGTCCCCTTCAGCACAAATCCCACCTCCACAGAAACCCACAGTAACCCACACATCCCCCTCAGCTCAAACCCCACCCTCACAGTAACCCACAACAACTCACACATTGTACCCTCTAAACCCCAAACCCCCTCAACCCCAACCCCTCCCCCACTGTAACCCCCCACTGTAACCCCCCCATGGCCCTCTTCCCCATCCCCCTCACATTCACCCCCCCCCCCCACTGAAACCCCAGGTAGGCCCTCTGCCCCCACTCCCCACACCACAGACCTCACCTCCACACCAACCCCCTAAAGGCCTGTGCCAGGGCGCCTGCTCCCCCTAACCCACCTCTCTCCCCAGACCACAGTTACTGAAAAGAAGTTGAAGGTTTGGTACACGAACGCAGATGGAATAACGAATAAATGTGAGGAGTGGCATGAAAGAATCAAGGAGATGTCCCCAGACATCGTAGTGGTTACAGAAACAAAACTCTGGGATGATAACAGATGCAATCTTCCCACCCAGATATCAGATCCTGAGGAAGGATAGAAGGAACAGGGGGGGAGGAGGGGTTGCACTACTAATAAAAATCTATGGGGTTATCAAGAAATGGAAGGTATGGACGAGATTGGAGAAATGGATTACATAGGTACAGTTCAGTCAGGGGAACACAAGGAAGTCATTACAGTGATGTATAACCCACCACAAAACTGCAGGAGGCCAAGAGAGGAATATGATGAGTGCAACAGAGCAATGGTGGACACACTAGCTGAGGTGGCAAGAAGGGCTCACTCGAGTAGAGCGAAGTTACAGGTCATGGGCGACTTCAATCACAGGGAGATTGATTGGGAAAACCTGGAACCACATGTGGGTCCCGAAACATGGAGAGTTAAGATGATGGATGTGGTGCTGGCAAATCTCATGCACAAAAATTTTAGGGATACTACCAGAGAGAGAGGGGAGGATGAGCCAGCAAGACTGGATCTCATATTCACCCTGAGTAGCTCAGACATTGAACACATCACATATGAAAGGCCCCTTGGAGCTAGTGACCACGTAGTTATGAGCTTTGAATACATCGTGGAACTAAAAATGGAGAGGGTAATAGGAGTAGAAAGGGAAAAGCTAGACTATAAAAGGATCTTCCTGCAGGAGGTTCAGTGGGGAAAAGGGGTTTTTAGGAA
>NC_069488.1:4447043-4488180 GCF_026875155.1 Cherax quadricarinatus
CTCCTCCATATCCTCCCTACCAATACCTTTGTCATCTGATCCCTAAATTCCCCAAGAGTCCAACATTTTATTTTTAGTAAAAGGAAGAGAGAGAAAGAGAGAAGAGAGGTGAAGAAAGAGAGAAGGGAAAGGAAGGAGAGAGGGGGAGTGTAAGGAGAGAAGGGAAAAATAGGAAGAGAGGGAGAGAGAAGAGGGAAAGGAGAGAGAGGAGGAGAGAGAAGAGAGGAGGGGAGAGAGAGAGAGGAGGGGAGAAAAGAGAGAGAGAGAGAGAGAGAAGAGAGAGAGAAGAGAGAAAAGGAAGAGTAGAGAACAGAGCAAGACGTCTCCTCTCGCCTGGACCCACCCTGGATAATCTGTCATTTCAGCGGGAGCCTTCAACACAGGAGGGATGTGGGTGGCCTTACTTTTATGTACAAGGCCAATTTTGTCAAAGTACCACACTTGGATCCACTTCGAGGACTTTCGTGAAACAAGCTTTTATGTCACAAGAGGGGCAGAAAGCAGAAACTTCACTCTGGCTGTTACCCTTCCCAGAACATCACCCCATCTGAGTTTCATATACTCCAGGATGACTCGAGTATGGAACACATTCGTACAGCATAATGATGTCAACGAGATAAAGTCAGTTGATCAAATGAAAATGCTGGCCCACAGATGGCCCCCAACTTCATCCTTTTCCCTACTTTATGTCTCATAACAATAAAAATGCTTTCAAATGAGCTGATGTAGGGTAACCAGCTCTTAGTTCCATAAGTTAGGAATCCTTAACTGTAATCTTGTCAATAAAGTTTAGGGATCCTTACCTAACCTTCAAACCTGTGTAAAATAAAAAAAAAAGAGAAAAAGAGAGAGGAAGAGAGAGGAAGAGAGAAAAAGAGAGAGGAAGAGGAGGTAGAGGAAAGGGAGAGAAAGTTAAGAGAGAGGGGAAAGACAGAAAGTAAGGGAGAGAGAAGAATAGAGATGATAGAGAGAGGAAGGAGAAAAGAGACAAAGAGACAGAGAGAGAAGGAAGGTTAGAGGGTCAATTCACATAAAGGTGTGAAATCCTGTATATTTTGTGTATGTGTGTGTGTGTGTGTGTGTGTTGTGTGTGGGGGTTGTGTGTGTGTGTGTGTGTGCTACAGCTATTAAGTGCCTAACAGCAGATCCTGTTTTCACCTAGTGTGTGTGTATGTGTGTGTGTATGCGTGCTTTTATGTAAGCAGTCCTTATTTCCCTTGTATGTACTACATATATTTTGCATATGTACCCTATCTCTTGGTTTCCACTGTACTGTCTTGTGTGCCTAAAATTACATAAATTCACATAAAGTTGTGAAATCCCGTATATATGTGCAGGGGTTGTATGTGTGTTTGGGGTGTGTGTATGTGTGTGTGTATTATGTGTGTGTGTATATTGGGTGTGTGTATGTGTGTGTTATGAAATGTGATATGTGTGTGTTGTGTGTGTGGTGTGTTGTTTATGTTTAAGCAGTCCTTATTTCCTCAAAATGTACTACATATGTTTTGCATATATACCCAATCTCTTGGTTCCCACTGTACTATCTTGTGCCTAAAATTACGTTCAGTTCTGTATGCTAGGCTTCGCTAGGACCTCTCATACTAGGACTATCATTAACTGCTTAACTCTCCTAAACCTCAATAAATTCTATTAAATGGGCCCGTAAATGCTGCTTATTTTAATTCTGATAGCTCGAGGAAAGTGACCCCCAAATTTTCCCGCTAAAACTGGTGCTGACCCCATGCAACTCAAACTAGGTGAATATTACTTGCGGCTGGCAGTGGAGTAATGTTGTCGTCGTCCTGGGTCCCAGCATGAAAATGCTTGATGCATCTCCCGGTAATTTTTCCCCTAACTTCCTGTAGGCACTGTGGTCTCTAGCTCATCTAATATTTTCACTCACTGTATTTACTGACATCTATACATATCTCTTATCTCCCTGGTCTTGAGTCGCACTTATTCTTCAAAATACCCCACTACGTTATTATGGCACACTATTTAAGGCCTGACAACCGTTCACCCTTCCAACGGCCCCCATAAACACTTAGTCACTATTCCTTTGTTTTCTTTTCTGTGATCACTTATATTTCCTTTTTTCGGGGCTTAAGTGATTATATGCACTCTTATGCGTGCACACGCCTATATCCCACACTCTATTCTTTATGGCACAGTCAGAAATTACCCCCAAAACACGAGCTCAAACTGCATGAAATCCTCCACGAGTGTGTGTGTGTGTGTGTGTGTGTGTGTGTGTGTGTGTGTGTGTGTGTGTGTGTGTGTGTGTGTGTGTGTGTGTGTGCGCGCGCGCGCGCAAGACAAATCACGGGTGGTGTAAATCTTTAGCTCAAGTACTTTCACACTTCTGAGTGCGTCATCAGGAGCTGTGCAATGTTGCACAATGAAATCATGAAACAAGTGATTTTGAATCATTACCAGAACTGCGGCTTGGCTAGGACTCTATCCTGCATTCCCATGCCAAACCCTGGAGCACCATCCTTAAACACCAGGCACTCAATAGTACTGAGCATGTTGGTTCTGGAGACTCGGAGACCTAATTTCATGGATGCATACTTTGTTCAGTCCACACAGGGCTGGGCATGTGAATGCAAGTTCAAGTCATGGCCATGCCACAGTTCTGTTAATGATTCGTGATTTCATTGATATATATACTAGTGAAGGCTGGTACACCAAACAGGATGAGGTTGAAATTAGTCTCTGAGGCTACATAACCACGAATATCCTAGCACCAAGATACCACGCTAAGTACTGCTGAGCACCTGGTGTTTAAGGATGGTGGTCCAGTGGATAGAGGGATGCATACTTTGTTCACTTCACACAGAGCTAATCCTCTGTTATATATATATATATTTATATATATATATATATATATATAATATATATATATATTATATATATATATATATATATATATATATTATATATATATATATTATATATATATATAAAATACTGCGATTTTGGCTTAAGTAACAAAGCAC
This sequence comes from Cherax quadricarinatus, assembly GCF_026875155.1. Taxonomy (NCBI): domain Eukaryota; kingdom Metazoa; phylum Arthropoda; class Malacostraca; order Decapoda; family Parastacidae; genus Cherax; species Cherax quadricarinatus. The sequence continues at coordinate 4,450,043 of NC_069488.1, forward strand.
TTCTTACCAAATAAGGCAAGTGAAATTTTGTGTATGCAATAATTTCGCAAAAATCAAGGTGTCCCCTTGTTGCTGTGTCCCATCTCTGGAACATCCTGTCTGTCCACCTTGTCGATTCCTCTTAGTATTTTATATCTCGTTATTGTATCTCCCACTATCTCTCCTGTCTTCCAGTGTCGCCAGGTCGAGTTCTCTTAACCTCTCCTCGCAAGACATGCCCCTTAGCTCCGGGACTAGTCTCGTTGCAAACCTTTGCACTTTCTCTAATTTCCAGATGTGCATGACCAGGCGAGGGCTCCAAATTGGAGCTGCATATTCCAATATGGGCCTGACTTACACGGCGTACAGGGTCCGGAACGACTCCTTACTGAGATGTCGGAATGATATTCTTAGATTCCCTAGTTGCCCATTTGCTGCAGCGTATTTGGTTGATGGGCTTTCTCAAGATATGTGCTCGGTATTGTACACGCTCAAGAACCCATTCCTTGAGTGAGGTTTGGTAGTCTTTCAACCTCCCTACACTGGGACTTTGAGTGCGGTCTTCATTGCCTTTCCCCCCGATTTTTCATAGCTTTATTGCACATGGTGAGTTGAACTCCAGAAGCCAGTTGCTGGACAGTCTGTGCAACACCTCTCCAGATCCCTCAGGATTCCTGCCTTATCTTCCTCCGACCTGAATTCTCATTAACTTCACATTCGCTGCAAGCAGGGACACTACTGAGTCTATAATAACCGTCCTCATGTCATTCACATATACCAGGAACATCATTGGGTCTTTAGGACTGACCCTGTGGAAACCCTCTCATCACAGCGCCGCACACTGACACTTCGACACGCACCATGATTTGCTGCTGCATTCCCTGTTAGTTTCTCGATCTTCTTGCAGTATGCCCATCTTCCCTGTTATACCTGACGTTCCTCGCATCTTTTGCACTAATCTTTTGTGTGGAAAAAAAAAACCCCTTGTGTCAAAAGTCCTCTGTAACAACAATTCGGTCAGACCTTAGCTTTCGCTGCATATGTCAATTTCCACATTGTGTCGATGGGCCTTCCTCCTTCCTAGTGATATTCCATTTCTTGCTTCTTCAACTACCTCCTTATCGTCCGAGTCCTTAGCCATCTATACTACTGTGTAACTTAGTATTTGTGGGTTGCAAGGGTCCGAGACCAGCTGTGTGTGTGTGTTTGTGTGTGTGTGATTTATTGTGCAGTGGTGTGTTGTGTGTGTGTTGTTGTGTGTGTGTGAGTGTGTGTGTGCGTGCGTGTGCGCGCGCGCGCGTGTGTGTGTGGTGTGTGTGTGTGTGTGTGTGTGTGTGTGTGTTGTTGTGTGTGTATTGTGTGTGTGTGTGTGTGATTGTGTGTGTGTGTGTATTGCAACTATTAAGGGTTAAAATCAGACTGAATCTCCATGTGGGTTGCTCCTGAAATTGGTGACCCATAAACAGTAAGATGTGATTTTTTGTGGCAGGTGGCGGTGGGTAGAGACAGATGTGGAGGCTGGACTGAACTGTTCTCTGTAATCAATGGATGGTCGAGTGGACGCAGTGGCCAGTGACAACGCGGCTTCGTCCTGCCCCACAGGTGCCTTGACTTCACCACTGATGGTCTACCTACCTTCAACCGACGCCACTCTGCGGCAGCCCGCGCCCGATTTCATGGTACTATATTGTGTTCCATCACACGTATTTAGAACAATAAATCCCACACAGAAGGAACACAAATTGTCAATGAATTTTCAGCAAATATCAGTGACAATCATAAAACCATCTTTATCTCTAAAGGGAAATATACAAGGGGTTTTACATTCTTTGTTTAACTTTTACGGCCATTGTGAAGTACTTTTCAGTAATCAATTTTTTATTGACTCAGTGAACACAACATAGACACGAACATCAAGCTTATGAACATACATAGAAAACATTCGTAGAACTATATAAAAGGAGAAACTGAGACAAAGAAGCACGCATACTGTATCTGGACTCAAAAAATGCAAAGCTATCACTGAATTTAAGACATTCCTTCCAGTGAGTAAATACATTAGACGAGGAACAAATTTTTCTATATGAAGTTTAACAGATCCTAAGACGCTCTCAGATCTTTTTTTAGATGTAGTTAACTTGAACTTTCGCTAGGCATCAATGTTTTCTAAGCGAGGAGATAAGTAATTGTTGGAGATACAAAAACATTAAGTACTGAAATCTACTATAACCAAGAAAAAAAATCTTGGGTTTCCGCAGTGAGGTCCATGATCTCAAGACATGTACTAGTTCATCGCGATATCATGGCCTGCTGCAAGTGTTCCTTCTTTCTTATGTTCCTAATACAACAGGCCGTGTAACAAATGCTTCTCTCCACATAGATGCTACCAAATTGACAAAACGTAGGAAACACACCTACAACTTTTCCTGATCAAGCGTACATACGTGCCTCGCCGAATACTAACCTTAAAGGGCATGGACCGTATTGCATTAAACCTATAGGTGTCGGGAAGTCTGTATATGTTTGATTCAGGATGGAGTAAGACGTGGTGATAGGCCTGAGTTAAGTCTGTTTCCGAAAATCAATCACAGTTGAGAACTTGTGTATTCTTCTATAATAGGCACTCCTTTTGCATCGCCATTTGATACAGCATTTCAGACCTTAAAGTCCTGTGCCATACAGCAACTCGGGTGATAAGGAATTGTAAATAATGGTTTTAATACCCCACAAGATTCGTAAAGTTATGCTAACGCTTCAAGCAAAGCAAACTCATAACCTTGAGCAGAGAGGACTCTCCTGGTATACCCACTCGTATAATATATTTGATAAGAGGGCTTTCTGCTACCTCTGAAGCAGTGGGGGGGAGATTGATTTAAGAGTTACTGAATCCTTGGAAACTAGTAGAATAGTCTGCTATACGTTAAAATGTATTGTCCCCCCAGAAAGGTAGGAGTCAAAGGCTTACTATGTCGACTGCTACTTCGTCACCGAAAGGAAACCGCGAAATAATCGGCATCTTTACCATGGGTACTCTTCTAGCATCTCTAAAAGAAGAAAGCTGACATTGCTTACAGACCTGAAATAATTATTATATCGCTTGACATTCCTAGCCCCCAAAATCAAACACTTGAATCTTTAAACCGGTTTTTCTTTTTGAGAAATAACCAGAAAAAGGAATACATGCAACCTCTGTGGGGTTATGAACACTGTCCATGGCAGCTGTCCTATGTAATAACTAGAGACTTACTGCGTAGGTTATTCATACAGTGGGACTTTAAATAGATTTTTGAGAACAGCGTCCGGATATGGCAATATTTTAAGGCAACCTTTTGAGGTGAATGACTTTTTTTTTTTTCCACTAGAGCTAAAGAAAGGTCCCTCTTAGGAATTCAAGACAAGAAATTTAAAATCAAGGAAAACTATAGGAAGATATTTTTTCACCTTAGCTGAGGTCTACTTAGAACATTAACGGTGTCAGAAAAATGCTCAGGATTCCAGCTCGTCGTAGGCTTGAAAACTTTGTATAACATCCCCATCGGAGTTATTTTCTTCCACATCAAAGTCTGAGAGATACTTTGTGATCCAAGGGTTAGAGTTGAAGATGTTATTAAAGATCCATTTGAAATAAAACAATTGGTCTTTAAGAGGGTAGGTTGCACCCTTAACATTACACAGAACATGATTTGAGAGGCAACAACAGCGTTTTTACCTGGAGGGGTTTCTCAGGGGTCAACGCCCAAGAGGCCTGTCCGTGACCAGGCCCACGGTGGATCAGGGCTGATTAGGCATATAAAGTGCCGTAAGTCATTTTCTATGCCTAGAAAAGCAACCTTGGTAGCAGTGTATATGATGGAAGTTTAGTAGGTTCCCCAATTCCCGAAATTATCAAAGGCTGAACAGTTATACGTAATTCTTTATTGCCAAAAATTAACTAAACACTTTTGCTTACAGGAATTCTAAGCCATTTTCTGTCTGTTCCAAAAGTCTAAAACCATAGGAAAATTAAAAAAAAAAACGACGATAACAACGTACTCAATATTCTCACACATTGGAAAAAAGTGCACTGTCTGACTTTTTTAGTGTTATCCTAGGTTCTCTACACATATGCTGCTAAGTATGAAAATTCTATGTAACTGTATTTGTGTATACCTGAATAAACTTACTTTTACTTACTTTATGTATTGTTGCATGAACCTGTATAAGATAAAAAAATCCAGGCAACAAGAACGCGGCGAATAGTATAAGGAGTGATTATGTTAACGGGTGTTGATCGCTCTCCAAATGTCACCACCGAAATTTCTTTGCGCAGGACTAACGCCTCCTAAGTGAGCGAGGATTCGTGGCTCCTCGCCGGTCCCCTCTCCACAGGCAACACCGCTATACAAGAGATTGAAGATCGAAGCTCCTCGCCGGTCCTCTATACAAGCAACACCGCTATACAGGGGAGTGAATTGTGGCACCTCGCCGGCCTCTCCACATGCAACACCGCTAACAAGGAGTGAGTCGTGGCTGCCTCGCCTCGGTCTCTCCCCAGGCAACACCGCTATAACAAGGGAGTGAGAGTCGTGGCACCTCGCCCGGTCTCTACCACATGCAACACCGCTATAAACAAGGGAGTGATATCGTGGCTCCCTCGCCGGTCTCCAACACATGGCCCACACCGCTATACAAGGGAGTGGAGATCGTAGCTCCTCGCCGTGTCTCTTACACAGGCAACACCGCTAATCAATGGGAGTGTGATCGTGCTCCTCCGCCGGTCTCTCTCCCCCAGGCAACACGCTATACAAAGGAGTGAGATCGTGGCTCCTCGCCCGACTCCTCCACAGGCAACACCGCTATACAAGGGAGTGAGATCGTAGCTCCTCGTGCCGTCTCTACACAGGTCAACCCCGCTATACAAAGGAGTGAGATCGTAGCCTAGTCGCCGTTCTCGTTCTCGCCCAGGCAACACACCTCTGCCCTCTACAGCGCACCCTATATTTGTTGTGTGTATACGTTAGTAACAAACATTTTCCACTCGTATAAAAACAGTCAACATGGTTTATAATATATATCAATGACCTTGACGAGGGACTTACTAGTGATATGAGCAAATGGTTGACAGTCAACCACCCAGAAGTACTACCGTCCTGCCAGAGACTGTGAAACAGAAACCTTTAACTGTTTGGCTGATGGTAGGAATTGCTGGTGTCTTTATCTGTCTCATAAACACCAAGAAAACATGTGAAATCGTTGCTACTCCAATTTACAACACTTTGGTCACACGTTCACAGACACCACGATGCATAATATATACATACATCTAGGTTTTTCGTCCTTTTTCTACATAGCTCTTGTTGCTTCTTTATTTCTTCCTATTGTCCATGTGGAAGTGAAAAATAATCTTCCCTCCGTAAGCCATGCGTTTCTATAGGCGACTAAAAGCCGTGGAGCAATGGCTAGTAACCCCTTCTCCTTTAGACATTTACTAAAAAAAAACGTATAGAGAAGCATAAAAACGTTAATAAAATTGTGATTCTTAAAGTGCGTGTAGGTAGTGCAATAACAAAAAAACAGATGGATTGCTGTTGTTATGAATTAAAAGAATTTGGATGTCCAGGCCCAAAGGGAAACCAACTGAAGGGTAGGGGAGTTTCGGTGGGGGGAAATATATTGGGATTAAATCTGGGAGTATCAGAGAGTTAGGAGGCAAAGGAAGGGGTAGCAGTAATGTTGAATGATCAGTTATGGAAGAGAAAAAGAATAATGAATGTGTAAATTCAAGAATTAGTTGATTTAAAGTAAAGGTTGGATTGCGAAAAGTGGGTCATAATAAGCTGTATGCACCTGAGAAGAGAGGAAGCAGAGGAGAGAGAGGATTAGGGAGATGTAAGTGTGTATGTATAGGAGCTCTTTGAACCAAGTGAGAGAGTAAATTTGTGGTAGGGATCTGAATGCTAAAGAATGAGAAACTTTAGGAGAGGGTGTGGTAGGTAAGTTTTGGGTGCCAGTGTAAATGAATTAAATTGGGACCCTATGAATTGAACTTTGTATAGAAAGGGGTTTAGTTTATAGGTAATACAATATTAAGAAAAAGAGGATAAATAGTATACAAGATATGATGTAGGGGCGAAATACAGTATTTTGTTGGATATGTATTGGTAGATAAAAGTCTTGAGTAGACTTCAGATGATCATTTTATAAGGGCCACAGATATAATCAGATCACTTTCTATGTAGCTACACAGAGTAAAAGGAGATGGATACAAGGAGAATAAAGCATCAGAAGAGAGAGGTTAAGGTTTATAAACTAAAAGGAGCAGTTAGGAAAGATTATAAACATCTATTGAGGATAGATGCTGAATGAGAGCAATAGGCAATGGGGTCGAAGGAATTATGGGGTAACGTTAAAAAATTTAGTGTTAGAGTGGTTCAGCAGAAGTTTTTGTGGTTACAGGAAAGTGGGTGCAGGATGGAAGAGGCGATTGTGGAATGATGATGTAAGAGATAGTAAGGGAAAAAAGTTAGCATATGATAAAATTTTTACAAAGTAGAAGTGATGCAAGGAGGGAAGAGTATAAGGAGAAAAAGAGAGAGGTTAGAGAGAGTGGTGAAGCAATGTAAAAAGAGAGCAAATGAGAGATGTGCGATGTTATCAACAAATTTTGTTGAAAATAAAAAAAGTTTTGGAGTGAATTAACAAGTTAAGGAAGCCGAGCGAACAAATGGATTTTGTCAGTTAAAGAAATAGAGAGGATAGTATTTAAATGGAGATTTTGAAGGTATTGGGAAATGGAGAATATTTTGAGGATTGTATAGATGATGAAGATAGGGGAAGCTGGTGATTTCGTTATAGGGCAAGGAGGAATAACATCTTGTAGGAGTGAGGAAGAGCCAGTTGTGAGTGTGGGGGGTGAAGTTCGTGAGCAGTAGGTAAAAAGAAAGGGGTAATGCATCCGGGATGATGTTATAAAGCTAGAAATGTTAAAGCAGGTGGGTGATATTGTATTTGGAAGTTGGTTGGTGCACTTATTTAATAAATTATGGAATATGGTAAGGTACCTATGGATTGGCAGAGAGCATGCACAGATCCTTTGTATAAAGTCAAATGGGACAAAAGAGATGTGCAAAATTTTTTTTTTTTTTTTTTTTATCACACTGGCCGATTCCCACCAAGGTCAATGGATGCCCGAATAAGAATAACTTCCACCAACATTCACTCCCATCACTGTCCCTTGCCATAAAAAAAAAAAGAAGTGATGCTTTACACTACAGTTTTAAAACTGCAACATTAACACCCCCTCCACAGAGTGCAATGCACTGTATTCCCATCTCCAGACACAAGTCCGGTCCGGCCTGGCCGGTTTCCCTTGAAATCCCTACAATAAATGTTACTTTGCTCCAACTCCAACAGCACGTCAAGAAATTAAAGAACTCATTTGTCTCATTCACACCTATCAAACACGCTCATGCATGCCTCCTTGAAGTCCAAAGCCCGACCTCGCACACAAAACCTCCTTTACCCCCTCCCTCCAAACCTTTCCTAAAGCCACCCCTACCACCCCCGCCTTCCTTCCGCACTACCGACTGATACACTCTTGAATTTCATACTGTTTCGCTCCATTCTCTCTACATGTCCGAACCAACCTCAACAACTCCTTCCCAGCCCTCTGGACAACAGTTTTGGTAATCCCGCTCCTCCTAAACTTCCAAACTACGAATTCTCTGCATTATATTCACACCACACATTACCCTCAGACATGACATCTCCCACTGCCTCCATCATCTCCTCGCTGCAACATTCATCACAACCCGACGCTTCAACACCCATAAAGAGCGTTGGTAAAACTAAACTCTCATACATTTCCCCTTCTTTGCCCCCAAGGAAAAAGTTCTTTGTCTCCACAGACTCCTAAGTGCACCACCCCCTTTTTTTTTCCCCTCATCAATTCTATGATTCCCCTATCTTTCATAGACCCACCGCTGACACGCCCACCCCCAAAAAATTTTGAATACTTCCCCTCCTCCATACTCTCTCCCTCCAATCGATATTCAATCTTCATCACCTAATCTTTTTGTTACCTCATAACCCTTTCTCTTTCCTGTATTTCACCTTTTTTTTCTTCTTTTGCACACCCCACCCAAAATTTATCCACCCAATCCTGAACTTCTTTCAAATCTCCAAGAGCACATGTCTCAGCAAAGAGCAGCGTGACAACTCCCACTTTGTGTGTGATTCTTATCTTTTAACTCCACGCCTTTTGCCAAACCCCTCGCATTTATTTCTCTTAAACCCCATTTTAAAAATATTTTAAACAACCACGGTGACACACACACCCTTTGTCTAAGGCCTACTTTACTGGGAAAAAATTTCCCCTTTCCAATACTCAAACTTGGCCTCACTATCCTCGTAAAAACTCTTCACTGTTTTCAGAAACCCTCCCCCCTACACCATACACTTGCAACTCTGCCACATTCCCCCCCCCATCCCCCGTCATCCCCTTTTTTCCAAATCCATAAATCCCAAAGACCTCTTGGGCCTTACTAAATACGTTCACTTATTGTTTCCTGAAACACCTGGCCCACACCCCCACCTTTCCAAAAACCTCCTTGTTCATTTTTCTCTTTTTTTTTTTTGTTTACTCTTAATTTTTAAATTTATAACCACCATAACTTTACCAGGTACACTCAACAACTTACCCCCCTATAAATTTTGCACTCCTTTTACCCCCTTTGCCTTTATAAAAAAAGGAACTTTTGCATGCTCTTGCCAACCCCCTAGGTACCTTACCCCCTTTCCTTTAATTTATTAAAAAATTTCACCAACCACTCCAAAACAAATTCCCCACCTGTTTTTAAAACATTTCACTTTTTTTCCCATCAATCCGGCTGCCTTCCCCCCCTTTCTTTTTTGCCCTACGCCTCACGAATTTCCCCCCACACCACAACTGGCTTTCCTCCCCCTTACAAGATGTTATTCCCCTTGCCTTAAAAACGAAATAAGCTTCCCATCTTCATCAACATTTTAAAAAATTCTTCAAAAAATTCCCTCCATCTTCCCAATACTCTAAAACCCCCATTTTTAAAAACCCCCTCTCCTATTTTTAATGACAAATCCATTTGTCCTAGGCTTTCTAAAATTGTTAATCTACTCCAAACTTTTTTTTTTTATTTTCAAAAAAATTTGTTGTAACATTCACCTGGTAAAGTGTTGGGAGATTATTATTAAAAATTAAAAGTAAGACGGAGAATGGAAAGCAGATGAACAAGGAGGGTTTAGGAAAGGTAGGGGGTTTTGGACCAGGTGTTTACGTGAAACATAAATGAACATATTTAGATAAGGTGAAGAGGTCTTGTGGCATTATGGATTTGGGAAAAAACGTATGCAGGGTGGGTAGGGGGCAATGTGGCAGATTTGCGGTGTATGGTGTAGGAGGTAGGTTATGAAAGCAGTGAAGAGTTTTTTACGAGGATAGTGAGGCTCAAGTTAGAGTATGTAGGAAAGAGGGAAATTTATTTCCCAGTAAAAGTGGGCCCTTAGACAAGGATGTGTGATGTAACCGTGGTTGTTTAATATATTTATAGATGGGGTTGTAAGAGAAGAAAATGCGAGGGCCCTTGACAAAAGGCGTGGAAGTTAAAAAAATAAAGAATCACAAAAAGTGGGAGTTGTCACAGTTGCTCTTTGCTGATGACACTGTGCTCTTGGGAGATTCTGAAGAGAAGTTGCAGAGATTGGTGGATGAATTTGGTAGGGTGTGAAAAAGAAGAAAATTAAAAGGGGAATACAGGAAAGAGTAAGGTTATGAGGATAAAAAAAATATTATTTATGAAAGTTGGATATCAATTGGGGGAGAGTGTATGGGGAGGTAAATGTATTCGATTTTGGGGTGGAGTGTCAGCGGATGGGTCTATAAAGGATGAGGTGAATCAAAAATTTGATGGGGGAAAAAAGTGTGAGTGTGCACTTAGGGTCTGTGGGAAAAAAGAACTTTGCCCTTTGGGAGGAAAAGGGGGGGAATTTTGGAGTATAGTTTTCCAAAACACTCTTATTGGGTGTGAAGCATGGGTGATAATTTTGCAGCGAAAAAGGTGGAGGCAGTGGAGATGTCAGTCTGGGGCAATGGGGGTGTAAATTTAAAATGCGGGAAATTCGTAGTTTGAAGGGTTGGGAGGAGGTGCGGGATTCCCAAAAAAGTTGTCCAGAGGGGGGGAAAGGGGTTGTTGAGGTGGTTGGGACGTAAGAGATGGGCAAAAACAAAATGACTTCAAGGTGTATCAGTCTGAGTGGGGGGGAAGGGCGGGGTAGGGGTCGGCCGGGAAAAGGTTGGAGGGGGGGGGGTTTAAAGGGGGTTTTTGTGGCGAGGGGTTTTGAATTCCCAGCAGGGGCGTGAGCGTGTTTGATAGGGGGAAATGGAGACGAATGGTTTTTAAAATTTGCGTGCTGTTGGAGTGGAGCAAAAGTAAATTTTGAAGGGGTTCAGGGAAACCGGCAGGCCGGATTGAGTCCGGAGATGGGAAGTACAGTCCTGCACTTGAGGAGGGGTGTTAATGTTGCAGTTTAAAAACTGAGTTAAAGCACCCCTTTGGCAAGACAGTGAGGAGGAATGATGGGGAAAGTTTTTCTTTTTCGGGCCACCCCCCCTTGGTGGGAAAAGGGCCCTGTGATAAAAAAAAAAATGAGCCAAAAATTTGCCCATGACCAAAAGATAGGTAGGATAATTGATTCAAAGTAGTTCACAGAACTTTAGGGGATTTAGACAAATCAAAACCGGCAAAAGTGGCGATTTCAGTTTAATGTGATAAATCAAGGTTCTGAAGCTCGGAGTGTCCATAACCCTACGCTTATAAGTTAAATAATGTAGAACTTACCATACAGGTTGAAAAAAGGTTTTGGGGGGTTATGGTGAGCAAAACCCCTTAAAACCAAGACAGCAAGCCAAACCGTACGTAAAAAGCAAACGATTACGGGATTTATATTAGAAGTGAAAGAAACAGGTCTAGGGGTTTATTTTACAGCTTTATACATCAAGAAGGGTCCCCCTAGATACGCTCAGTTTGGTCCCCACATTACAAAAATGGATATAAATTCTCTAAAAAAATATCCAGCTTTTAGAATGACCAAAAAATCATGATAGCATTTTCCTACGAAAACATTGAGATCTTAAACTAATTCACTTGTAAGAGAAGAATGAGGGGAGACATGATGGGAATGTATAAGTGGAAGATGGGTTTAAACAAAGGGGTATAATAAGGTTTTGAGGTTCACTTAAAAAAAACCAGAAAATGGATTCAAATTAGATAAGTTTAGATTAAAAGAATATGGGAAAGTTTTGGTTTGGGAAATAGGTGTTGATGAGTGGGACAGTTCCCTAGTGGGGGTTACTAAAGCTAAAAACTTTGGGGTATTTAAATTTTAGGTTAGATAAATAATGGTAAAGGGGTTTGGATTTGAGGGACTTGCAAAATTGGTAAATAAATCATCAAAACTTTTTCTGAGCGGCATTGAAAATTGGGTTTGGAAAAATGTTTTTTTAGTGAAAAAGATTGTAAAGGACTTGCTATTTAGGGGCCCAACAGGCCTGCTGCAGTTTCCCCCTTTTTAGTTAGTAAAAAAAAAATCGACAAATTTTTCAAATCCAAAACTAACTTAACTGTAACAGGCCCTGCGATAGGGAGTGCCACGACGTTTCGGTCCGACTTAGACATTTACAAAGCACAATAAAAAAAAAGGAGAGGGGGAAAATTTAAATATGGGCCCAGCAATGGGGGATATATTCCCCCTTCCTTCCTTTTTGTTGTGCGACTTTGTAAATGGTCCGCCGGACCAAAACGTGTCTTTAGTTTCCCTCTCGTATGTGGGGGTTTTTTTGTGCATTGTTCGAGTCACGGTTTTGTGCCTTTTTTTTTTAAACTTAACAAATTTTTATTAAATATAGATGCCAAGGAAAAAAAATGCGCTAGGTCATTTTTTAAGGGAAAAAAATCATAGGCTAATTAAAATTTTTATTTACATATGTAGATGGAAAAAGATTATTAAAAAAGGTAATTTATACAGGGTTAATCACTTTTTGAAGAGTGGATCGACACCATGCCAAACCTTCTGGGGGAGGGTGGGCCTGAGCCCGAGCCTTTGCTAAAAGCTCTTTCCCCATTTGCCCCCTTGGGGCGGGGGATGGCAACCAGGAGGTAGTTGTGGCTGGCCCTGGGGCAGTTGGTCCCAAAATGAGGAGGACTTGTGCTCCCCCCATGGGAGACTTAGGTTCAGAACCCTAAAGAGGGACCCAAGGGCCCGGGGCCCACCCTTGGAAAAGGCCCCGGGGGGAAAAATACCGGTAATTTTTAACTAACTAATTGAAAGCTTTTCAATTTTAAAAAAAATCCTCAAAAACAGAATGTGTGTTTGGAATTTTTAAACCCCAATCATTCCCAATTGATTTGGATATTGATGTGTAAAAATTCCTCTCAATAATATGTTTTTTTAACCGGCCATCCTTATTACTTAAAAATAAGTGTTTTTAAATTTTAAACACTTTAAACTTTCAGGAAAAACATATTTTTAAAAAAATACAATAAAAATTTTTTTGCAGTAGGATTTTACTTTAGTATTGCAAAATTTTTGGGAAACTCAGTGACAATAAAAACACAATATACAGTAATTTTTTGTTGAACAGCACCGGAGTATTGATCAAAATACTGTATTGTCAAAACGTGGTTTTCTAAGTGATTGCAACCTGTGGGCAAACCCGTGAGTGCAACCTGTGAGTGGAAACCTGTGAGTGCAACCTGTGAGTGCAACCTGTGGTGCAACTGTGAGGGCAACCCGTGGTGCAACTTGAGGCACCCTTTAGTGCAATTGCTTTCAAAGGGTTCCCGGATGGGGAAGGGCTCTTGGGCCCGAGATTTATAACGCTCCCCCTTTTCCCAGATTAAATCTGATTAACCATTGTTCAAAATGTATTTAAACCCCCGCGGGTTTGGCACTGCCCCCTTAATATAACATATTACCCGTCATAAAAAGGTAAGGGATTGCATGCTTTTAAAACCGGTGATGTTCGGAGGGATTGGGGGGTGTGGGGTAAGGTGTGTTACCCGATTCACCTTTGTCCCACCTACACCCTGACCCCCTAACCCCCCCCCCTACCCTCCCTCAGGGCCATCGCCTGGAACAACCACCCCCACCCGGTTTCATCTCCCGTTCATTTGACTGGACAGTCAAAATCTGGCTTCAGTATTACCTGTGAGTGTTCATCGTGCTGTACAAATTTGTTTCTTGAGGTAAAAATGATCACTGCAGAAAAGCTTTTAAAGGAACAATATTTCGCACTATCAGATCCTGAAGGAAAAAACGTCTCTATAAAACTTTTTCTTTACCTGTTTCTTTCTTCACTTTGGGGCGGTGCTTTAAAATTTTGATTTTTTATTTCTTATCCCCCTTTAATGAGGTGTCAAGGGTTGCGAAGGTGTCCTGGATTTCCCAAACCCGAATTTTTTCTTTTCCTATGGCTGTTGAAAATTTGGGGGACATGTGAAAAATTTTGGGGTTTTTATTTAGGAAACGTTTCGCCACACAGTGCTCATAGTTTTAAATTTAAAAGGTAATTTTTTACCGCGTAATTATTTTAACTTTTGTATATTCAAGAATTTTTTATAAATGACCTCATTTGCATAAGACTTTTATCTGGCTGGTAACCTTCCCCTTAAAAACCCCCCCAGGAAATTAAATATGTTAAAATAAAATGTAATAGGAAAGAAACATGGTAATTAAAAATTTCCTTCCAAAATATATTTTTTTTTAAAAAATTTTTATGATTAAGCTTATAAGAATACCCTAAAGCGAAAAACTCTTCAGGGTCGAGTCACAAAAACCCCGTTGTCTTCAGTTCTCCTAACTCTTTCAGCATGCTTGCTTTCCCTCCTTTACTCACTCCCCCCAAAATTTTCTAGGGCGACCTTACCCTCCTTCCTTCCCCTAAAAATTTAATTTTCCCCCCAAGATTTATTTTATTCCATCCCCAAATTTCCGGACCCCTATAAAACCCTTTCAGCCCTCTGGGTAATACTTTAATTCAAGCTCAAGATTCTTTCATAATATTTACACCACTGCCCTCAGAACTTTAAACCCCTTCCCCCAGCCTTCCGTTTCACATTCACCACCCTGTTTTTACACCCATATAAAAGCGGTGGTGATATACTTATACATTCCCTTTTGCATCAATGGATAACGTTTTTGTTCCACAAAACTCCTCATTGCTCCCTAACGTTTTTCCCTATGAATTTTTTAATTCCCCTTTTAGCCCATCAGTGACAAGTCCACCCCCAAATTTTTGGAATACATTCATTCCTCCAATATTCCCTCCCTCCATTCTGATATCCAATCTTTCATAACCTACATTCTTTATCCTCATCACATTGCATGACATTGTATAATAAATATATATATATATATATATTGGAAAATTTCCCAAAATTATGCTGTATATTTTTTATAATGTAAATATACCTGATTAATACATTATTATTGCTCTAAAGTGTATTTTAAAGAAGAGAACCGACAGGGAAGCTCTGCGCCTGCGCTGATGAGCCTGGGGGAGACGCCATTGTTTTGAATGTGGTACAAGCACGTTAGCGAAATGTTCATAAATTTGTCACTCTAGGGGTTATATTGGGCTTAAAACCTCTCAAATAGGAGCCGAAATTGTTGGATTTGCAGTCCTACATAACGTAAGCTATAAGCAGATGGACAGGACAGCTTGGAACCCCAGCTAAGTCGTCTATTCTGTGTTGAAATTCTGGCCAGTATTTTCTTCATAATTTAGGCAAGGGGGTTTTGGGTATGACACACCGTAATCTCCAGACTAATTGGTGAGTCTTATTGCTATAAATTCTCCTTCAATGTATATGTATTCACATTTTAAATTTAATATACAGTCCACATATTTATATTAATGTTTTTACCAGAATTCCTGATGTATATTTCATTTGAAATTAATATAGGTCCAGAGTGACTTGTGGATAGATAGATTATCGTAGGTATCTGAGGACATTTTTGCGACCTAGGTGTCATAAAAATTCCTACTTGTCTCTGTAACCTTGAATAAGAATAATTATCTTTTGTTACCATTTACTGGTATGTATCTTATGAGTTACATCCAGGTAAATTTAATTTTCCACACACACAATTTTACATATTATTTATATATATATATATATATATATTATATATATAGATATATTTTATATATATACACATATATATCGTGCCGAATAGGCAGAACTTGCGATCTTGGCTGAAATAGCAATGCTCATCTTGCCATATAGAAGGCCTGGTCACAGACCGGGCCGCGGGGGCGTTGACCCCCGGAACTCTCCAAGTAAATAGGACAAGTGAAAATTTGTGTATGCAATAATTTCGCCAAAATCATTCTGAACCTAACGACAAAAAATATGTTTGATTGTGTTTGTTTAGAATTAAATTATTGTAAACGTATTTAAAATATATTTAGTTGGGTTAGGCTAAAATAAATTGTTCTTGTTATAATAAGGTTAGGTAAGTTTTCTAAGATTCTTTTGGTGCAAAATTAAAAAAAATTTTACATCAACATTAATGAAAGAATATATCTTTAAACGTATAAGAGAAAATTTCAGAAAGGACTTAATTTTAAATGAGTTCTTGCTAATTGACCAGTTTTACATATTCGGCACGACATTATATATATATATATATCGTGTGTGTGTGTGTGTGTGTGTGTGTGTGTGTGTGTGTGTGTGTGTGTGTGTGTGTGTGTGTGTGTGTGTGTGTGTGTGTGTGTGTGTGTGTGGTGTGGGGCGCGCGCGCGCGGGGGGGGGGGGGGAGAGAGGTAGGTATCGCATCTAATGCTAAATGTGATCCTACAGCCTCGAAGAAGAAGTCTCATATTTCTTGCTTCCATTCTGTCCTTATTTTATAATCTATACTTTCATCAGTTTTTCTTAAACTTTTTTTATACACTGCACTCAATCCCTTATCTTCACTTATTAATAATAATATAATTTTTTCTATACCTGTGATTGCAGTTGCAACCTTAAGCTTACGTAAGATTTACAAATATCTCCAAATTGTGTTGCAGAGCTCCCTTGATGACACTGGATCTTGGTGGTGCTGTGGCTGGGGTACAGTGGGCTACCTACAGTAGCAGCGTCTTCGTTGCTGTCACTGATGATGGCTGTGTACATGTGTACGACCTCTTCATCCGCACAACACAGCCTATGTGCACGCAGAGGCTTCTCCACCGTCGCCAGTTGACGGTGTCTAGTGTAGCACTCAGCCCCCGCTATCCCCTCGTCTTGGTGGGTGGGGAGAGGTAATGTTGAAATTGTATTCAATAATTCGGATTGTATAAAAGGGAATTATGAAGACTGTCCATCTACTTCTTGTTGTTGGATGATGGTTTAATTAGATTTAAAGTCTGTTGAGTATCCATAAAACATGGATATATATATATAATTATATATATATATATATATATATATATATATATATATATATATATATATATATATATATAAGTAAACTATCAGGATATATTCACTGACAGTTATATAACTTTGTGTTTTAACTATTTTTGTTGCTGTTACTGCTGCTGTTAATGTTGCTTCTTTCGTTGTTGCTGCTGCTGTTGCCGTTGCTGCCTGTCCTGTTGCTGTTATACTGATGCTGCATTTGCTGCAGTTGAAAATAACACGTGCAGTATAATGTGATCCTTCATTGACAACGTTTCCCCCACACAACGGGCTTTTTCAAGTCAAACAGATCTGAACATTAAAATGGTATAAAATACCGACAGGTTGTTAGGTAAGACACACATGCAACAGTTAGGTATCTTTATTATGAAACGTTTCGCCTACACAGTTTCATACTATGGAACAATGCTCTTCTCCAGACTGAGGGACTGACCACCTCAAAACTTTAAGGGTGATGGACTGATTACATCGTCTTCAAGTATCTTCTGCTTCTATCAACTATTCTGTACTTGACTGAAGAAGCCTACTGTGTAGGCGAAATGTTTCATAATAAAGATACCTAACTGTTGCATATGTGTCTTACCTAACACAAACAGATCTACCTGGGTACGCGAGTATTTATAGTCAGGTTCAGAATGTTGAGGCCAGGTGGAGAATGCTGCATCTGATGATTTACCGAGTGGATAAGTTTGTGAGCAGACCTTCTGCAGTGTTCCTCCACTGCGTACCTTGTTCCAAGGTTAGAGTCTCCTTCGGCCAGAGATATATTATATATTTATTATGTCGTGTCGAATAGGAACTTTTAAAATTTAGTCGTTTCTAAAATTTTCTCTTAAACGTTTAAAGATAGTATATTTTTTCATATATGTTAACGTAAAAATTACAGGCTGATCCATCTTTCCACCACAGTACACTCATTACCTTTAACCAAAATGTTTGCGTCCATATGCAGCGTGTTCTGTGTTCCTTTCTGGGCGCCAGAGCAGGATCCTCACTTTATATAAATATATATATAACCGTATTGTAACCACGAACGAGTGGTATTTAATCAGTAACAACACCGCGACTAGCAGGGAGATCGAACCCGTGCTCTTTTAACACGCCTCATGGTCAGCGATAAATCCAAGGCGCTCTAACCCACAGGACTATACATGCCCCGGCTAGTCACAGCGTTATTGGTTAAATACCACTCGTTCGTGGTTACAATAATATAAAATACTGCTCGTGGAGGCTAGTACACCAAACGGGAGTAGAATGAAATTAGCTCAGAGGCATCCACACCACTTAGCTCTGCTAGGTGTTTTACCGTGGACACAGACGGGATGTTCCAGAGAGGGGACACAGAAACAAGGGGTCACAATTGGAAGTTGAAGACCCAGATGAGCGAAAGGGATGTTAGGAAGTATTTCTTCGGTCATAGTCAGCAAGTGGAATAGCCTAGGAAGTGAGGTAGTGGAGGCAGGAACCATATATATAAATTTAAGATGAGATATGATAAACCTCATGGAGCAGGGAGAGAGGACCTAGTAGCACTCAGTGAAGAGGCGGGGCCAAAAGTTGAGTCTCGACCTCTGCAACCACAATTAGGCGAGTGCACACACACACGCACACATATATATATATGCAAAACAACCACTGAAAGAATAGAGAAATTCCAAGCGCTTTCGCGACTACTCACATTATCAAGGAACATTGTTCTCAACATATTCTGAAATCACCTGTTTACTGTGATCTTATTGCAAATATATAGGTATCGGAACGCTATTCTCAGGTTTTCAAAACGCCTATATGCTGCATGTTACACCATGGGTTGTAACCACTCAGTTTCCTTCTGGTTAGAGCATAACAACAATCGTCAGAGAGGTTGGGGCAATAACAGTAATCCTCTGGAAATCTTATTTTAATGAAGTATATTTATAATACAACATAAAGCCAATAATAATACTATACGAATTATCGTATATAAGTTAAGAATGCTTGTTTGTTCTATATTGTCCGAAATATATATATATAAGGCTTTGATAACACATGATTTGGATGAGATCCTAGATATAACATATATATACAGAGATTACTTTAGTGTATAATGCTTATTTGCCATTAGGAAGCAGTCAGAATACAACAGAATAAGTCCAGGCCGGATAATCAACCTTGGCCAGTTACCAGAGACGAGCAGGAATGTTCTCGTTGGCTGCTACTACTTCACTGTCCGTCCCTCAACCTTGGGCATACAGGTCAGGTGGGTCACGTGACTCACCAACACTCAGTAGAGTAGTTGACCAAAAGGAAGTGGGAAAGGGGGGGGGGTATAACCATCGAACACCACAGCTAACCATACACCGGTACACAGAGTGGCAGGCATGTTGCTATACCTTCAATTTAACTTATGGCCATGTTACATAAATAATAATAATAATTGTTAATAAGAATAAGCCTTATTAATACAAGGACGTTCATTCCCAATTTAGCTATTAAAGGAAATGACCGCAATGTAATAAAGAAATAGGGGCATAACACTGCAGCAGTTATCTGGTAGATGTGTGCTTCCGGAGACATGCTCGGTGTTATACTCGCCAAAAGATCTTTCTCCTTGAGCAAGGTTTGCAGTCTTTGGACACCTAGTCTACGGTCTTCTTTGCCCTTCCCCGATCTTCATGACTTTGCATTTGGCGGGGTTAAATTCGAGAAGCAAGTTGCTGGACCAGGTGTCCAGTCTGTCCATGTCTATTTGAAGTCCTGCCTGATCCTCATCTGATTTAATTCTCATTATCTTTACAACATCTGCGAACAGGGACACTTCTTAGTCTAACCCTTCCATCATGTGATTCACATATACCATAAATAGCACTGGTCCTAGGACCGACCCCTGTGGGACCCCGCTCATCACAGGTGCCCACTGTGATACCTCATCACGTACCATGACTCGTTGTTGCCTCCCTGTCAGGTATTCTCTGATCCACTGCAGTGCCCTTCCTGTTATATGCGTCTCATCCTCTAGCTTCTGCACCAATTTCCTGTAAGGAACTGTGTCGAAGGCCTTCTTACAGTCCAAGATGATGCAATCAACACACCCCTCTCTCTCGTCTTACTACTCTTACTTTATCATAAAACTCCAGTAGGTTTGTGACACAGGATTTGCCTTCCATAAATCAGTGGTGGTTGGCGTTTATACTCTTGTTCCATTCCAGGTGCTCCACCACTCTCCTCCTGATAATCTTCTCCATGACTTTGCATACTATACACTTCAGTGACACTGGTCCTTTTTTAAATATGGGTACTACATTTGCCGTTTTCCATACCTCAGGTAGTTGCCCAGTTTCAAGGGATGTGCTGAAGATTGTGGTTAGTGGCACACACAGCATTGCTGCTCCCTCTCTAAGGACCCATAGGGAGATGTCTGGTCCCATTCCCTTTGAGATATCAAGGTCCCTTAGCAGCTTCACCTCCTCAATTGTGTGTATGTCATCCAACACTTGTTGGCATATTCCTTATTGGCGTCCCCCTCTGTGTCCACTCAGAGGCCTTCATGTCTCCACTGTAAATACTTCCTTAAATCTCTTGTTGAGCTCCTCGCATACTTCTTGATTGCTTCTGGTGAGTTCCCCACCTTCTTTTCTCAGCCTAATCACCTGGTCTTTGACTGTTGTCTTCCTACTAATGTGGCTATACAGCAGTTTCGGGTCAGACTTGGCTTTCGATGCTATGTCGTTTTCGTACTGTCGCTGGGCCTCCCTCCTTATCTGTTCATACTCGTTTCTGGCTCTTCAACTAGTCTATTTTCCTGGGTCCTTTGCCTCCTGTACCTTTTCCATTCTCTGGTGCACTTAGTTTTTGCCTCAGTACACCTTCTGGTAAACCAAGGACTTGCTTTGGTCTTCACATTATTTCTATTGCCCTTGGGAACAAACGTTTCCTCTGCCTCCCTGCATTTTGTTGCTACGTATTCCATTTCATTTACTGACTTTCCTGCCAATTCCCTGTCCCACTGAACCTCCTGCAGGAAGTTCCTCATGCCTGTGTAGTTCCCTCTTTTATAGTTTGGTTTTTCCCATCCAACTCGTTATCCTCTCTACTTGTAACTCTACTAAGTATTCAAAGCACAGAACCATGAGATCACTAGCTCCAAGAGGCCTCTCATAAGTGATGTCCTCAATGTCTGAACTGCTCAGGGTGAACAAAGTTCAGTCTTACTGGTTCATCCTTCCCTCTCTCTCTGGTAGTGTCCTTAACATGTTGATGCATAAGGTTTCAAGTACCACATCCATCATAATAGCTCTCCATGTTTCGGGACCCCCGTGTGGCTCCACGTTTTCCCAGTCGATCTCCCTGTGGTTGAAATAGCCGTTTGTGTGCACTCACTTATTTGTACTCGCCTATTTGTGGTTGCAGGGGTCGAGCCATAGCTCCTGGCTCCGCCTCTTCGCTGATTGCTACTAGGTCCTCTCTCCCCCTGCCCCATGAGCTTTATCATACCTCGCCTTAAAACTATGTATGGTTCTCGCCTCCACTACGTCACTTTCTAGGCTATTCCACTGCCTGACAACTCTATGACTGATGAAATACTTCCTAACATCCCTTTAATTCATCTGAGTCTTCAGCTTCCAATTGTGACCTCTTGTGTCCGTGTCCCTTCTCTGGAACATGCCGTCTTTGTCCACCTTGTCTATTCCTCGCAGTATTTTATGTCTATCATGTCTCCCCTGACCCACCCGTCCTCCAATGTCGTCAGGCCGATTTCCCTCAACCTTTCTTCGTAGGACAATCCCCGTAGCTCTGGGACTAGTCTTGTTGCAAACCTTTGCACTTTCTCTAATTTCTTGACGTGCTTGACTAGGTGTGGATTCCAAACTGGTGCTGCATACTCCAGTATGGGCCTGACGTAAATGGCATACAGAGTCTTGAACGAATCCTTACTGAGGTATCGGAACGCTATCCGTAGGATTGCCAGGCGCCCGTATGCTTCAGCAGTTATCTGATTGATGTGCGCCTCAGGAGATATGCTCGGTGTTATACTCACCCCCAGATCTTTTTCCTTGAGTGAGGTTTGCAGTCTTTGGCCATCTAAACTATATTGTGTCTGCGGTCTTCTTTGCCCTCCCAATCTTCATGACTTTGCATTTGGCAGGGTTAAACTCAATGAACAAGTTGCTGGACCAGGCTTGTAGCCTGTCCAGGTCTCCTTGTAGTCCTGCCTGATCCTCATCCGATTTGATTCTTCTCATTAACTTCACATCATCTGCAAACAAGGACACTTCTGAGTCGATCCTTTCCGTTATGTCGTTCACATATACCAAGAACAGCACAGGTCCTAGGGGCTGACCCTGTGGAACCCCGCTTGTCACAGGCGCCCCCTCTGACACCTCGTCACTACCATGACTCGTTGTTGCTCCCTGTCAGGTATTCTCTGATCCATTGCAGTGCCTTTCCTGTTATGTGTGCCTGATCCTCTAGCTTTTGCAGTAATCTCTTGTGAGGAATTGTGTTGAAGGCCTTCTTGCAGTCCAAAAAAATGCAGTCGATCCACCCCTCTCTTGTCTTACTTCTGTCACCTTGTCATAAAACTCTAGTAGGTTTGTGACACAGAATTTTCCTTCCCTGAAACTGTGCTGGTTGTCAATTATACACTTGTTTCTTTCCAGGTGCTCCACCACTCTCCTCCTGATGATCTTCTCCATGACCTTGCATACTATACACGTTAGTAATACAGGTCTGTAGTTTAGTGCCTCATGTCTGTCTCCCTTTTTGAAAATTGGGACTACATTTGCCATCTTCCATACCTCAGGGAGTTGCCCAGTTTCAAATGATGTGTTGAAGAACTTTGTTAATGGCACACACTATCTCTGCTCCCTCTTTAAGGACCCACAGAGAGATATTGTCTGGTCCCACCGCTTTTGAGGTGTCAAGTTCGCATAGCAGCTTCTTCACCTCCTCCTGTTATATGTACTCATTTCCCGCACTTGTTGGGGTACCCCCCTGTTCTGATTTCCAGGAGTCCTATGATTTCAAATGTAAATACTTCTTTAAATCTCGTGTTGAGCTCCTGACATACCTCTCGGTCGTTGCTTGTGTGTGTGTGTGTGTGTGTGTGTGTGTGTGTGTGTGTGTGTGTGTGTGTGTGTGTGTGTGTGTGTGTGTGTGTGTGTGTGTCGTGGCCGTATAGATAAAGTTGGTCAATTAGCAAGAACTCATTTAAAATTAAGTCCTTTCTAAAACTTTCTCCTATACGTTTAAATATATATTTTCTTTTTCATTTATGTTAATATAAAAATTAATAATTTTGTACCAAAAGAACCTTAGAAAACTTAACCTTGTTATAACAAGGGCAATTTAATTTAGCCTAATCAAACTAAAATATTTTAATTAAGTTTACAGTAATTAATAATTAACGAACACAATGAAATACATATTTTTCGTTAGGTTCAGAATGATTTTTGCGAAATTATTGCATACATAAATTTTCGCTTGCATTATTCGGCAAGAAGAGCATAGCCAAAATAGCAAGTTTTACCTATTCGGCACGACACATACTTATTATTCCGTTGCAAGAATACTAATTTATATTTTTGCTTTCCAGAGGATATTTGTTGATACTGAAGCTGTCTCCTAACCTCAGGAAGATCTGTACCAATCCAAAAAATGTCGAAGAAGTTCCCATCAAAGATCTAGAACTGTCTAAAATAGAAAGACTCATATCAGTCAACAAAGAAGTTGTAATGGATTCTTTTAATATCCAAAATAATGGAAAAGTGGATGAAAAGCTAAAGAAAGATGTCAGTTCTGCCATGTTAAGTGATAATAAGAACTGGAGGAACTGTTAGTAGTGAAAAGTAAACAAGTCTTCAGCTAAGAAACGTTCTAACAAACTGGACGTTTAGAAGTAAATAACGTTTTACAATTGGTGATCCTCGTACTCATAAATAACGTTTTACAATTACTGATCCTCGTACTCATAAATAACGTTTTACAATTACTGATCCTCGTACTCATAAATAACGTTTTACAATTACTGATCCTCGTACTCATAAATAGGAAACATTCTTTATACTGTTTTTTGTTATGGAAGCATCTTGTTTGTAGACTGAAAAATAAACAATATAAGTTGTTTGTAATGTAGGATCCTCCTGTTATATATTGTTATTCTTAAGAAGAGAAACTGGATAATCTCTGAGGATCATATTTTTGTAGCTGAAAAGTTCTTTGATAAAACATTTATGACATTACCTTTAAATAAATACTTTTGTAAATATCAGGGTGACTTTTCAGTAAACTAACAAGATTTTATCTATAAACATTTTATCTATGAATTTCACATAACTTATTTTGTCATTACATAATCACTTTAGCCTCTCTTCATACTTCCAGCTCTTCAACATTACCACCTTTCAGGAGAATAATTGTTGTATTAATGAGTTGTTGAGAAACAGATAACAAATACCTCGCAAATGAAATCTTTCAGCGAATTTGCTATCGTATGCACAACACCTTTGTTCAATTAGTGTTTAATGTCAGTTATATTTTGTTGTTGTGAATGAGTAGCATGAACACAGGGGTCATCCCACAGTCACTAAAAACAATGAATATAGCCCCACTCTTCAATGGCGGCAGTAAAGCAATTGCAGAGAATTACAGACCGAGAGTGTAAATGTCCCACATCATAAATCACGTTATGAAGCTTTGTGTAGTCTGAAGTAAATCAAACAAACGGGCTTCCACATGGATTACTTGAAATTTTTGTGAAAATTGGTGTCATGCCCCTTGTTCAGGTATCCAAGAACTATCTACAAGCAGTATTAAATCAGGGAAGTGTTTTTGGGTATGCCCAAATGAGATAAATCTGTGGATTAAAATCACATTGGTATTAAGAGAGGATAACATCAATGCAGCCTTCATAGAAAAACTGAGAATTCTTAACAGATTGCAATATAAAGTCTGGGCGGATGGTATCGCCCTTGATGTGTCCATGTAGTTCAGAAACTGTAAGGTGGAGGGGCCTGCCCTGGTAGCAGGTAATGGTGAAAACTGGAGGTTGCTGTCCCTGGGTGACGTATGGTGAGGATGGAGATGCTGCTCCTGGGAGACAGTAAATGGTGAGGATGGAGGTGCTGTCGTGGGATGGGAGTTCAGTAATGGGGATGGAGGTGCTGTCCTGGGAGTCAGTAATGATGGAGGATGGAGGTTGCTGTCCTGGGAGATCAGTAAATTTACGCATGGGGGAAGGAATATTAATTGCCTCCGAGGGTGACAGGAGCCTGTAGTGGGGAAACAAGTGTAGTCAAGGACAAGATACAACCAATATTTCAAAATAGTTATACCTCTACAGAGATAGCAAACAAGGGGACTCCATATCAATAGTGAGGCTATATTACCAGAAAACAATCTGTGTGAGAGCTCCATTATTAGTTACTAGTGAGGATAGGAATGAGACAGGTAAACATGCACCAAAGGGAATACAGTCACAGAAACAAGGCAAACGGAATTCAGCCTGTGCACATACTATGCACTTGGTATCGAGCATGGGAAATCGAAGAAAAACAGATGGGACGTTGCATCTATGACCACCCTAGGAAAATGCCGTGCCATATGACAATCGGAAAATGCCAAACTCACTTCCTGTAAGCTTTCTCACCCCTGAAATGTGTCCCTTTCAGTACAGGAAAGACTGTGCTATAACTTAATTGCCAGGTACTCCATCTAAAGGGGACAAAAAGATACAAAACATCCAGGCCATGGAAAACATGGGTAGCCACAGCCACTCAAAGAGGGAGGAGGTTTTTTTGTGCAGGAAGAAATAAGAATATGGCAGGAATGGCAGAAATTTGTATGCCAAACCAGTCATTTCTGGAAGGGGTTCACAGTCGATGGGCCTCCACTCCAAAACAAACAGATACAGATACTAGTTCCGGAGAAAAAAAGGTCACTCCAGTCCACAATACCACCACACGTTGACATTCTTCTTTGCAAAATATACAGGGTCTAAAGCCAGAACGGAACAACAAAATACTTTCATCCTGTGGACAGCTTGAATAGGCGGCTTTCACAGAGACCACATAAAGGATCACTTGGCCAACGAAATTGGATTCCCAGGTTACAACTTATACAGATGTGACAGTGAACACGGCCAGAAAGTGGGGGGGGGAGGGGGAGTTGGCTGTATTTCGCAGTCACTTGTTTGCACTGATGCTTTAATGCCTCAAAATGATGTAGTGGAAGTTTTAGCAGTAAAGATCGAGAACAAAACCCAGTATTCATTGTGGTAGTCTATAAGCTCGTTGCAAACTTCCAGCAATTCCAGGAAAATCTGTCAAAAAATTGTCCCACTGTTGGAAATTGCCAGTCCTGCACCCACATCTTGCTTCCTGGGGGATTTCATCTTGAGGCACTAAAATGGAGGAATTAGCAAATAATTTGTATGCTGTAGTGTGCTAACCTTAAACCAGCTTGACGAGAAACACAAACACACACCACACACACACACACACCACACACACACACACACACACACACACAACACACACCAAACGAGCTTTTAAATCTCTGCCACAATATTCACTTAAACCAGCAAATAATTAGAGGAATACTAGACTGGAGAATACATCGACCCATCTTCACTAACAATGATGTTCTGATACGAATATGTTTCATATCAAAAACAATATACTCAGATACAACATAATCGAGGTTCAGACTTGTATGCGCGAAGCCAGGACCGACAACAAATGAGATTGTCAACGAGGGCGCCTTCGCCAAAATTTAACTTCAATTATAAGACATAAGTGGGACCAAGTATATCATATCATCAATCGATATATGCTGTGGAAGATAGACTAAGGCAACAAGACCCACTATGCCGGATAAAGATTTAACTGGTGGCATTTCGATGTATGCTCAAGGGCTTTTTCCTCTAAGCAAAAGATGGAATAGATGTAAAATAGAAGAGACATGCGCCCCTTTAATGTGATGGGAAAAGAATAACAGAGCGGCTAAAAGAGGCCAATTTTTTGAAATGCGTAAGGAGGTCCTGGTCAGAGAAATAGCAACATCGATCTTTAGCTAAAGATCTTATGGAGTCAGGAATGGGGTAGAATAAAAGCCATAAATTAAATCGAAGAACCCAAAGTATTTCTTTTCTTATGCCAATCAAAGTCGAGAAAACAAAATTTTATTGGGCCATTACTTAAACCAAGATGGGTCCTACAAGATGACAGCAAAGAACTTGAAGTGAGCTACTCAAGTCCCAGTAGACTCAGTTTTTAGCAAGCGCTAACGGACAGAGTCGAAGATCATAAATGATTTTTTTTATGAGAGAGCCACTGAATTAGTTATCACAGCCATATCTGATATATATCTGACACCAAATGACTTCGACCAGGCGATAAATGACAGCCCATGCACTCTGCCCCAGTTGCCAGACTCATGGAACTCCCGTGTTCATCATGAACTGCCAAGAAAGATGCCCCTATCACGAGCTTTTACTTTCTATGGAGAGGTGAATGGAAACGGGGGGTCGTCACAGTTATAAAATAACAGACATAGCCCACTCCACAAGGGGTCGCAGTCACTAAAAGTCAATAAGCAAAGAACTCAGACATAGGACTAAGCATCCCATATCATAAAAATCTTTGAAAAGGGTCTAAGAAGCAAGATTGCTAGATACCAATCAATTACACAACCCAGGGCAACACTTGGGGTTTAGAGCAGGTCGCTTGTTTTGTCTCAGCTACTGGATCACTACGACAGATCGCCTAGATGTACTAGAAGCAATAAAGAATGCAGATGTAATTATAGACTTTGGCAAAGCTTCGACAAGTGCGACCATGACGTATAGTGCACACAATGCATGCTCTAAAGGAATAACAGGTAAAGTTGATAGATGGATCTATAATTCCTACAATACTGAAAAACACAAGAGTAGTAGTCAACAGGTAAAGTCTGAGGCGGTACGGTGAAAAGCTTTTTCACAAGGCACAGTACTCTCCATCTTATTTCTCATCCTCATATCTGACATAGACAAGGATGTCAGCACAGCACCGTGCCCTTTGCAGATGACACCGAATTACTACAATGTCTTCCCTTGCAGGACACTCTGCACGGCTCCATGGGACATCAACCAAATCTTTGGAGTGGGCTGCAGCAGAAAAACAATATGAAGTTCATCGACGATGAGAAATTTCAATTACTCGATATGGTAAACATGAGGAAATTAAAAGTTTGCAGAGTTACTGAAAACAAATTCTTCACAAAATAGAGCGAAAAAAACAACGCCAAAGACCTGAGTGATATGTCGGAGGATCTCACTTCAAGGACCATAACATGTATCATCGCAGTTGAGAAAATGGGACGGATGGATAATGAGACTTCAAAAATGGGGATTATCATAGCCGATGAAACTCTCTTCAGGTCGCTTGTCTAATTAGGCTGGAATATTGCTGCACACTAACAGCACCTTTCAGGCACGGGTGAAATGCTGAACTAGAAAATGAACAGTGACTTCAAGGCGCGATTTAAGGAGATAAAAACACCTCAATACTGGGAGCACTGAATGTCGCCTGAACCGTATCCCTGGAACGCAGGCGGGAGAGATGGCATGATTTATACACCTGGAAAATCCTAGAGGGACTAGAAACCGAAACTTGCACACGGAAAAATCACTACAAGATAGCAAAGACTCGGCAGCGATGCAACATCCTCCATTGAATCAGGGGTGTCACTAGACGTGAAGGGAAATACAATAAGTGTTCAGGGGCCGAGACGTTCCAACTGCTCCAGCTTTTCATAAGGGGGGATTACAATAGACCCTGGGCTGTCTTCAAAACAGGCAACGGGGAACAAGCACCTAAAGTTGGTACCTGACCAGACGGGCTGTGGCTTAGATACGTTGGATTGCGTGCAGCCAGCAGTGTATAACTGCCCTGGTTGAGCAGGTCTGAATCACCATGAGGCTGGTCACAGACGGGCTGGGGGGCGTTGTCCCCCGGAACTCTCTCAGGTAATCCAGGTATAAAAATTTTGATAGGGTTTAAGAAGCAAATCCTCAGCCACTTGGATTCCAACAATTTCACAACCCAGGGCAGTATGGTTCGAGAAGTGGCTTTCTGCCTCTCACAGTATGACCACTCTTGACATGGGTCGTGGCTGAAGGACAAAACAAAATACAGATGCAGTTACAAAGACTTTGCAAAAGCATCGACTAAGTGCGACCTGGTGTAAACGCGACAAAAGGAGTCAAGTAGAGTGCTACAAGTAATGAGGTCTGTTCGCAAGGCACAGTTCTCGCTCCCATCGCTTCCCCCCTCTTTTTCCCCCCCCTTTCCCCCCTTTTTTTTTCATCATGCAGACATAGACAGCGATGTAAGCCACCAGCACGAGCCTGCTGACTCATGCTAGGCAGGTCATTCTCAAACCCGACCATTTTCGCTCATAAAATCATAAAAAATATTATTATTACTCCACTGTTATCATTTTCATTCAATTTCAAGTAGCATAAACACAAGTCAGTGTTTTCATGAGACAAATTTTGTGTGAAAAATATACATTTTTTTTTTTTTGTAAATTATGTATGAGTTGTAGGAATAAAGGAATTATTTTTTAACACGCCGGCGGAAAAAGAAGAAACATTTTCGCCATCATTCACTTCACTGTTTTCTTGCCAAAGGCGCGCCGATACTACAGTTCAGATGTCCCTCCAGACTTCATCATCCTACATATTGCAAAGACCGTGGCCACAGAAGGATGTTGGAGAGGAGTCTCCTCCTTCCTCTACTGGGGAAAGTAGATGGAATCCAGGACGGGGTGGCCCTGGCTTGGATACTGAGGATTATAGTGCAGTCCCAGAACCTGCAGAAATTGACAACACACCTCCCAACAATTCTCAACCAAAGGTGAATTTGTGCAAATGTTATGCTTGGGGCATTGTAGCATGAATAACAGGTGAAAAAATGGGACATGCATGCAACTATGACATCCAAAAAATGTAGCGAACTGCTGTTTAAAGGAGTGTGTCGTTCTTCTTCCTGTACTTTCGTTTCACCAAAAATGTGCCACTCTCGTCCTCTGAAAGCAGTGTTTCAACATCGAGTGCCCTGCGATTCATATCTAAAAAGGGAACAGAGGCACAGGGACCAAACAAAACAATAGTAGCTACGACAACCCAATCAGGTGATTTTTTATAACTGGTAGGAAAGAAAAAAGAAAATGGAAGGAAATAACAAAACTAGTACACCGGAGCTTGTTGGACTGGAAAAGACGCAGAGCAGTGGCCACCATGGCCCTCCAGAATTACAATATGATGCACATAAACAAAATTCCCCAACAAAACTCAAGCATTACAACCTCGTTATATTTGCTATATACAGGGCCTTAAGCTATCCACCCAACAACAAAATACCTTTTATCAGTGGACTTCTAGAGGAGTCTAATGCAATGTTTGCAGCCTTCACGAGGATCACACAAAAAGATCACTTTGACAGTGAAATATGATAAAGTTGGTTACAAACCTTTTTAGATGCGACAGAAAAAACAGGCAAAAGGGGGGTTTGGCCTGTATGTCAAGAGTCCCTTATCGGGCACGGAGTCTGCTTTGAACATCACAAATGAGGGTAGTTGAAGTTCTATCAAATAAAGATCGAGAACCAAAATGTCCTTGTGGTGTATACAAGCCACAGATGCAACTCACAACGTTCAAGGAAACAGCTTCTGAAAAATTGTTACTGTTTGGCAAACCTTTCAGTCCATACCAAACATCTTACTGTTGGTGATTTCAACCTAAGGCATACAAAAATGGAAGAATTGTAGCAAATAATTGTTATAGCTGATAATAACAATCCCCGGAGGGGGTGGGTAGGCAGGCTGAAGGTCACACACGATATACGTAAGTCTCTGCGAAAAAACACACCTTAAGCCAGCAGTATAGTGGAGCCATCAAGACTAGAAAAACACACTTGACATTAATCTTCACAAATAATGAGGACCTGATCAGAGACATAGATTATCAAAAACAATAATTCGATCCACACCTAAATCGAAGTCAGGACGTAACATGATAGGGTCTGATCAGCAGATGAATTGTACATGTGAGGTGTCTTACAAAATACATATTCAAAACAGAACATCAATGGGACAGTAAACCAATGTCTAACGGAAACATTGTTGGGAAGATGTCTTAAATGACATGGATCCAAACCAGGCCTTGAAAGGATCACCTTCTTGGTAGCCCGAAGCATGTTTTCTAGGCATATTCCCTAAGAAAGAAGAAAAGCAGGAATAAACTGGAGAGAAACAGATTCCACTCTACAGAAGACGACGAAGAGAACTGAGCTCTCAGGGAGTGTGCTAGAACATCTGATACACGAAAGGAGGCGCTGTCCACGGAGTGGAAAACTATCGAACTTAAGCTAAATGACTCTTTAAAGGACAGGAGAGGCAGGAGGAGCTTAAAGCTATAGTGGATTTGAAAGAAAGAATCAAATTATTTCTTTTCATATGCCAAAACTAGGCAAATAACACAATCTAGTATCGGCCTTACTCAGACAGGTGGGACTTACACAGATGACAACAAGCAATGAGTGGAAATATTGAATCCCAGTATACTCTGTGTTTAGTTGAACACTAATCGGTCTGAGGTTTCGACGACCAAATGATTTTCTTATGAATAGCCTCAAAACTCCATAAATTATGCAGATTTCCTCGGGACATTACCCCTAAATCGATAGATTTCGAAAAAAGCCATTGACAACATGGCCTATGCACTCAGACCGGGCCCAGGGAATCGTGGAACTTGTTTTTCATTAGAACTGCAGGAAAACCCTCTCGCGTGCCCTAAGTCACTATGGAGGCGCTTGGACATGGAAGTGAATTCCAGCAGTCATTAAAAAAACAGATATAGCCCACTCATAAAGGTGTGGCAGCAAAGCATTAGCTAAGAAAAACTATAGACCAATAGCTCGGTCCGCAATATAAAAATCTTTGAAAGAGTTGCTAGAAGCAGGATTGCAAATCACTGGATTCCCAAAATTTTTTGCACAATCAGGGCAAACATGGGTTCAGGGCAGGTAGCGCTGCTCTCACAATATGGACACTTTGACATGGCATGGATGCATGGAAGAAAATCAGAATGCAGATGTAATATACACAGACTTTCCAAAAGCATTTGACAAATTATGCGGATCATGGCGTTAATAGCCATAAAATACGTGTAAGGAATAATGGGAAAGTGGGGAGATGGCTCTTCAACTTCTAACAAATCGAACACTAAGAGTAGTTGGTAACGAGTTAAATCGGAGGCTGCCATGTGAGAGCTCTGTTCACAAGGCACAGTACTCGCACCAGCTTATTCCGTTATCCTTATCAGATAAACAGAGATATACACAACAGCAACGTATCTCCTTTGCGGTGATTATAGGATCTGCAATGAGGCTTGTCATCGGCTTGAGGACGCGGTTATCTCCAAGAAGATATAAACAAGTTTTTCCATGGGCTCGGGTAAAACATATGATGTTCATTTAGGCCAAATTCCAATTATCTCCGTTATGAATAAACCTGGAGGAAGTTTAATAACTAGACAGGTCTACTCTGAATCGGCCATACATGAGCGGAAAACATAATGTAAAGGGACCTGGGAGTGTATGTTGAGGATCTCACTTTCAAGGATCACCACAGTGACACGATGCAGTGCAAAGAAAAAGTTAGGATGGAGAATGAGAACTTTCAAACGAGAGATGCCAAGCCCATGATGAACTTTTCAATCATTTCTCTCTAGGGTGGAATACTGTGTACATTACGATTCAATTCAAAGCCAGGTGAAATTCGCAGATCTAGAGGTGTACAGAGATCCTTTACTAGCACCGTATAAAGTTTGTCAAGCATTTAACTATGGGAACGCTTGAAAACACTTGACTTGTACTCGTGTGAACGCAGGCGGGGAGATATATCATAATTCTACACTTGGAAAATCTGGAAGGAATGGTCCCAAATTGCACACAGTAATCACTCCCTTCGAAAGTTAAAGGATGGGGCCGGAGATGCCAATATGCCCCAACCATAGTGTCCGGGGCCCAAATGTTTAAAAGCTCATCAGCATTAGGGGGAATTGCCAATAAACCAGGCTGCCTTCAAGAGAGAGCTGGAAGATACCTAAAGTCAGTGCCGGGTCAGCCGGGCGGGCTTCGTACGTTGGAGGCGTTGGCGGCAGCAGTAACAGCCTTAGTGATCAGGCCCTGATCCATTCGTGAGGCCTGGTATGGACGGGCCAGGGGAGTTGATCGGAATAACCTCAGGTAACCCTCTTCGGTATGTATGTTTATGATATGTGTGGGTGTGTGTTGGTGTGTGTGTGTGTGTGGGTGGCTGTGGTGTGTGGGTGTGTGTTTGTTGTGTTGTGTGTCTGTGTGTGTGTGTGTGGTGTGCGTGCTCGCGCGCGCGCGGTGTGAGTCGCGTGCGTGCGCGCGTGTGCATGCGTGAGTTACATGTTGGTGCTATTTGTGTCTGCAAAATCAAGTCTCGGCTCTGAACCAGCCTCTTCATCAGAATTAAAGTGTCAAACACCAACTAGGCTGATGGCTGGTTACCTCGTCCTCTACACTGTCCACGTTCAGCACCTTCAAATAACCTCTATACTAAAATAATAGCCAGGTGTTATAAACATGTTTAATTCTTCACTTCGTGTCCCATCTTCTCTGGCCCACTACTTGCAGAAGCATTTACCATTTTTATTCTTTAACTAACCTAACATTTTTTTTATTTTTTACAACTCTCATTCCCATTATAAAAAAAATCAGATTTCAAAACTTTGTAGAAAATATAAAATGGTTCCCCATTTAGCATATGGAGGCTCAAATCCATACTACTTACCTAATTTTAACTCGAAAGAAACACAAGGGATTTAGACGTGCTGAAGGTGGTGGATCACATAGTGATCCACCATGAGAGGCGACTTCATGTTAAGTTTCGTTAAACCCTACATCTCATGTGATCCCCACATTAAGCACTTTATATCCCCTTCTTTTCTTTGGAGGGGTTTACAATTTAATGGTTAATGTAGATTTATTCTGATATTTTAGAGAAAACTGTTATGGAACATTTATAAATGAATATTGTAGTGGAATATGTATTTTGTGTGACCTAATGATGAGAAATTAATTAGATATTGGTGGATGTATAAGAAATAGATTATCTTATTGGAGAGAAAACGCCCTTTTTTTTTTTATGTCGCGTATAGCGTTTATAAACTGCAGTTAGGAAGGGTTGGAGTTTGGTTTCTGGCTTTTATCAAAGATGAACCCAGCACCTCCGGCTTCTGCTACCAACATTCAGGTATGATTCATCAGAAACTAAGAGATGTTTATGGTGAGTTTATGTTTCTGTTAATATCAATTACTTTAGAGTTGAGTGTGTATTCACATTGTGTATGCTAACATAACTAGTGGAAAACTTTGAAGGGTATAACCACGTATAAGTCGTATTCTTAGTGAGTGCTTATTTGATAGGAACGAGAGATGCCTTCTCACAGTTATTAGGTATGGATATTACTACAATGAATGCTTTCACCTTGCAGATTGATCGGTGTAAACACTAAATTGAAAATATTTTGGGAGCAGCCGGTACTATCATCTACAAACTAAATTGTATCACGAATTCGAATATTGCCGATAGACAATTATTCAGTGATGTAAAGAATCAAATAGAAACACTAACAACAAAGCCCAAGACTGCCGTTTCCCGGAAAGTTACTCGCAGATCAAGTTCAACAGGAGTTATTATTAAAGACAGTAATATTCACGAAATCTATGGTATATATGTAAAAAGTGCGGTTTAAGGCTGGTCAGAAATTTATGTACGGAGTTTGGACCTCTTTTGTGATTTCAGAACCTCTCTAATAAAAGCAAAGAGAGATTCCCACGAATTGTTCAGTTGACATTCATATTAGTTCTTCTAATGATGATCTGAGATGATCAAAACTTTGAGACTTATAATCGAAGGATAAGGACAAATGAAAGATGAGGACGGAAAGAATCTTACGTTAGGATAACTATTCATATCATGATATTAATGATTTTTACAGTTCGCATATAATGATTTTTACGTTCGCTATATAATGATTTTACAGTCTCGCCATATAATGATTTACAGGTTGCCTATAATGATGTTACCAGTACTTCGCATATAATGATTTTACCAGTTCGCCATGATAATGTTTTTTTTTTCCAGTCTTCGCAATATAATGTAATCATGTTGCCATGTACTGTCATCAGAGGTGTATTGTTTTAACAGTCTTGAATCATGCATTACTTGTCTTTAGAATTTTCTATAATATATAGCAGTGTAATGCCATCTTTGGTAAAGCATGATACCACTGAAGTTTATGGAGAGAGTTCGGGGTCAACGCCCGCGGCGGTCTGTGAAGGGCCTCTGGTGGATCAGTGCCTGATCAACGGTGTTTGCTGCTGGCTGCCACGCAAACCAAACGTACAGAGCCACAGCACGGTGTCAGGAAACCGACTTTAAGTGTTGTCAGTGCAGCTTGGATGACTGCGGGGATGTGGTAATCCCCCTTATGTATGTGGGATGGCAGTTGAACAGTCTCGGAGTCCCTGACACTTATTGTATGGTTTTACGTGCTAGTGACATTGCTTTTTATAGGGGGGATGTTGCATCGTCTGGCCACGTCTTTTGTTTCTTATGAGTGATTTTGTGATTGCAAGTTCGGACTGTCCCTCTAGGATTTCAGGTGTATATAATCAGGTATCTCCCCGCTGCGTTCCAGGGGATACAGGTTTAGGACTCAAGCGTCCCAGTAATTGAGGTGTTTTATCTCCGTTATGTGCGTCGTGTCGGTTCTTGTAACATTTTCTAAGTCAGCCATTTCACCTGCTTCCCTGAAACGGTGCTGTTAGTTGTTGCAACATATTAGGCTAGTTAGAAAAGTGACCTGAAGTAGTGTCATCATGGGCTTGGCCTCCTTGTTTTGAAGGTTCTCATATCCATCTGTCATTTTTCTAGCACATGCGATTGATACAATGTTATGGTCCTTGAAGGTGAGATCCTCCGACATGATCACTCCCAGGTCTTTGACGTTGCTTTTTCTCTCTATTTTGTGGCCAGAATTTGTTTTGTACTCTGATGAAGATTTAATTTCCTCGTGTTTACCATATCTGAGTAATTGAAATTTCTCATCGTCGAACTTCATATTGTTTTCTGCAGCCCACTGAAAGATTTGGTTGATGTCCGCCTGGAGCCTTGCAGTGTCTGCAATGGAAGACACTGTCATGCAGATTCGGGTGTCATCTGCAAAGGAAGACACGGTGCTGAGGCTGACATCCTTGTCTATGTCGGATATGAGGATGAGGAACAAGATGGGAGCGAGTACTGTGCCTTGTGGAACAGAGCTTTTCACCGTAGCTGAATCGGACTTTACTCTGTTGACGACTACTCTCTGTGTCCTGTTAGTGAGGAAATTATAGATCCATCGACCGACTTTTCCTGTAATTCCTTTAGCACGCATTTTGTGCGCTATTACGCCATAGTCACACTTGTCGAAGGCTTTTGCAAAGTCTGTATATATTACATCTGCATTCTTTTTGTCTTCTAGTGCATTTAGGACCTTGTCGTAGTGATCCAATAGTTGAGACATACAGGAGCGACCTGTTCTAAACCCATGTTGCCCTGGGTTGTGTAACTGATGGGTTTCTAGATGGGTGGTGATCTTGCTTCTTAGGACCCTTTCAAAGATTTTTATGATATGGGATGTTAGTGCTATCGGTCTGTAGTTCTTTGCTGTTGCTTTACTGCCCCTTTGTGGAGTGGGGCTATGTATGTTGTTTTTAGTAACTGTGGGACGACCCCCGTGTCATGCTCCCTATCCATAGGATGGAAAAGGCTCGTGATAGGGCTTCTTGCAGTTCTGATGAACACGGAGTTCCGTGAGTCTGGCCTGAGGGCAGAGTGCATGGCATGTCATTTATCGCCTGTTCGAAGTCATTTGGTGTCAGGATAACATCGGATAGGCTTGTGTTAACCAAATTTTGTGGCTCTCTCATAAAAAATTCATTTTGATCTTCGACTCTCAGTCTGGTTAGCGGCTTGCTAAAAACTGAGTCATATTGGGACTTGAGTAACTCACTCATTTCCTTGCTGTCATCTGTGTAGGACCCATCTTGTTTAAGTAGGGGCCCAATACTGGACGTTGTTCTCGACTTTGATTTGGCATAGGAGAAGAAATACTTTGAGTTTCCCTCGATTTCATTTATGGCTTTTAGTTTCTCCCGCGATTCCTGACTCCTATAAGATTCCTTTAGCTTAAGTTCGATGCTTGCTATTTCTCTGACCAGTGTCTCCCTACGCATTTCAGATATATTGACCTCTTTTAGCCGCTCTGTTATTCTTTTCCGTCGCCTGTAAAGGAGCGCCTGTCCCTTTCTATTTTACATCTACTCCTCCTTTTTCTTAGAGGAATAAGCCTTGTGCATACATCGAGTGCCACCAAGTTAATCTGTTCTAGGCATAAGTTGGGGTCTGTGTTGCTTAGTATATCTTCCCAGCTTATATCGGTTAGGACTTGGTTTACTTGGTCCCACTTTATGTTTTTGTTATTGAAGTTGAATTTGGTGAATGCTCCCTCATGACTAGTCTCATTATGTCGGTCTGGGGCTCCGCGCATACATGTCTGAACCTCAATTATGTTGTGATCTGAGTATATTGTTTTTGATATGGTGACATTTCTTATCAGATCATCATTGTTAGTGAAGATGAGGTCTAGTGTATTCTCCAGTCTAGTAGGCTCTATTATTTGCTGGTTTAAATTGAATTTTGTGCTGAGATTTAGAAGCTCGTGTGAGTTTTCATCAGAGCTGCCTCCTGGTGTTATTACTGCAACAATATTATTTGCTATATTCCTCCATTTTAGGTGCCTTAAGTTGAAATCCCCCAGGAGCAAGATGTTGGGTGCAGGAGCTGGAAGATTTTCCAGACAGTGGTCAATTTTTAACAGCTGTTCCTGGAATTGCTGGGATGTTGCATCCGGAGGCTTGTAGACTACCACAATGATTAGGTTTTGCTTCTCGACCTTTACTGCTAAAACTTCCACTACATCATTTGAGGCATTAAGCAGTTCTGTGCAAACAAGTGACTCTGCAATGTACAGGCCAACCCCCTCCCCCTTTATTAACCAGTGCTCCCCGACGGCTGTTAATGGCTATGATGCCACAGTTACCCAACTGTTTGTGATGAAAAGTGAACGCAAAACAGTGAGAGGAAGCCAGCAAGATCAGGGCTAAGCACACAGTTACAAGACTCACAAATACTTCTCTTGTTGCAAAACACAGTAAAATAAAAATTGGATTTAGTAAGTGTACGAGGATAAACACTGGAAAATAGTTTCTGGGGTTATCACTATACAATGAGTGGTTGTTTTACTTATATACAGTGAAGAAGTTTAGTTGTGAATTATAGTGGCTGAGAATGAGATACCCAAACAGTAAAAGTATCTTGAAAATTGAATTAAATAAAAATAAACAAGTTCAGAGAGACATACAATTAGATTCAGATAATGAAAGATGAAGGTGGTGATTAACATTGAGTTTCCAATAGTTACCTAAATTGTGAAGAATAAAAATCTTGCAAACGATCCGCAGTGCATAGTGTAATATATATGTGAATGTTCCCTAAGTCCATTTTAATCCCTTTGGC
>NC_069488.1:4488680-4516502 GCF_026875155.1 Cherax quadricarinatus
GGATGGGTATGGTGTGACTACCTCCCACAGGATGGGTATGGGGTGACTACCTCCCACAGGATGGGTATGGTGTGA
Source organism: Cherax quadricarinatus (assembly GCF_026875155.1). Classification (NCBI taxonomy): domain Eukaryota; kingdom Metazoa; phylum Arthropoda; class Malacostraca; order Decapoda; family Parastacidae; genus Cherax; species Cherax quadricarinatus. The sequence continues at coordinate 4,488,756 of NC_069488.1, forward strand.
CTACCTCCCACAGGATGGGTATGGTGTGACTACCTCCCACAGGATGGGTATGGTGTGACTACCTCCCACAGGATGGGTATGGGGTGACTACCTCCCACAGGATGGGTATGGGGTGACTACCTCCCACAGGATGGGTATGGTGTGACTACCTCCCACAGGATGGGTATGGGGTGACTACCTCCCACAGGATGGGTATGGAGTGCATAATAAGACATATTAAACTAACCTAACTGTTAGCCGTGCATACGATCATTAAATCTCTGGGAATTTTCCAGGAGCTGACAACTTCATTCGCCTTCCCCATCAACACAAAAACAGAGACAAACCCAGCATTAAAAGTGATAAAACTAGAGTCCAGGTGAACTAAAAAATGGAAGAGGTTAACACAGTTGGGACAATCAGTAGCATATTAACCAGCGATGATGCAATTGCCCCCAGAGATGCTGACATTACCCAGTCATTCTGAGAAAAGCATCCTGCCAAAGACACCAGTGACGCCAGCAGCTCTGACACCAGAGTTTCCACTGTAGAACCACTGTTTATGCAAGAATCAGACGTTTACAAACCAAACCAGTTATTTTGTTTCCATTTGTCTCTGCTGGGGTTGCAGAGACTCCTAACGGAGATCAAAAGGGTCGTTAAAAACCCCTGTATCTGGTCTGATTCTTTTCACAAAATGTAAATTTTCGTCTTTGTTGCATCACTTCGAAATATTCAAAACAATGATTGAGAATCCCGTAACTCAATCGCTAATGCACTCAGCTCACACACTGAGGTCCGGGGTTTGAGTCTTCTCCGGTACGGCTGGAAAACATTAGGGACGTGTTTTCATAAGACACCTGCTGTCCCTGTCCCTGTTCACCCATCTATTTAAAATGGGTATCTGGGTGTTAGTGGACTGATGTGGGTCACATCCTGGGTGTTAGTGGACTGGTGTGGTGTTACACTTCATGGGTTGTAACCACTCAGTTTCCTTCTGGTTAGAACATAACAATATTGGTCAGAGAGGTTGGGGAAATAATAGTAATCCTCTGGAAATCTTATTTTAATGAAGTATATTTATAATAAAACATAAAGCCAATAATAATAATATACGAATTATCGTATATAAGTTAAGAATGCTTGTTTGTTCTATATTGTCCGAAATATATATATAAGGCTTTTATAACACATGGTTAGGATGAGATCCTAGACATAACATATATATACAGAGATTACTTTAGTGTATAAGGTCTTATTTTCCATAAGGAAGCAGTCAGAATACAACAGAAGAAGTCCAAGCCGGATAATCAACCTTGGCCAGTTACTAGAAACGAGCAGGAGTGTTCTCGTTGGCTGCTACTTCCTCACTGCTCGTCCCTCAACCTTGGGCATACAGGTCAGGTGGGTCACGTGACGTGACTCACCAACACTCAGTAGAGTAGTTGAACAAAAGGGGGGGAAAGGGGGTATAACCATCGAACACCACAGCTAACCATACACCGGTACACAGAGCGGCAGGCATGTTGCTAAACCTTCAATTTAACTTATAGGACGCTGTGGGACCCATTTTCCCTTATGGTGGGGAACGGCATGGTTCAGCGGAGGAAGCCATCGATAAGGTCCTAGAGACGGTGCTCACCTCGCTGTTTCCCCAGTCAGATGGGGAGAGCGAGTCGGCGACGAGGGCTGGTGTGAGGAATGCTGCAGACCTGTGTGGGCAGCAAAATGAGCCCACTGATTTGGCGGTGTCTCACGGGGCAATGTGCCCAGATGGCAGGAAGGTTGGACATGTGGTGGAGGTGGAGGTTCACCGTGAGGTATCACAAGAGGTGGAGATGGAGGTGGGTGGAGTCACGCGCAAGCGTGAGGCTGTGACATCGGATTCGGATGATGTTCTGACTCCAGCACAGAGGACCGGCAAGGTAGTGGTGGTGGAAGATGATGGCGGTGGTCCCTCGAGGACCTCGGACCCGAAACTGGACCAGGGAGGGGTTAGGGCTGCCAGTAGAGACATACATAAAGGAGGTCCAAAAGGATATGGTGGTGTTGTGCAGGTGTCAAAGCACAGGGAGAAGAAACCACCGCTGGCCTAAGGTGTATGACAGTTAACATTAATGGTTTGTGTGAGGATGTGAAGAGTGCGTGGTTTGCAAGTTTCTTGTGCCAGCATAGAGTGGATGTTGTATTTGTGCAAGAGCACTATATCAAGGTGGGGCATGTATTGGAGGTGGATGGATATAGGGCTATTGTGATGCAGACGGAACGCTGAAAGGAGGGGTGGGAGTCTTACTCCGGGAGGCGAGACCATTTGTGGCTAGTAGAAGTGAAGGGGGGGTGAGGGGCGTATTATAAGAGTGGATGGATGGTGGATGGGCGAGCGAGTGGCGTTAGTGTGTGTGTATGCACCCGCGGAGAGTGATGCACGTCTGAAAGCGGATTTCATGAGGGATGAGCTCGTTTATTATTTCCGTTCTTTACCACCTGTTGCTATCGTGGGAGGGGATTGGAATTGCGTTATTCGCAGGGCAGAAGTTGAGCTGTGGGGGGCGGGGCATTTTTCAACTATCCTAGGTGATCTTCTGAGAGATGTGTGTCTATATGACGTATTTGGGGGTGGGGCTTGGGCGGTGGAGCACACCTTTGTTAGACATGGATATGCAGCGAGGCTAGATCGGGTGTACATCACAAAGCAGGTGGGAGTCCTTGCATACAGTGGAGGTGGAATATTCTGATCATAGAGCGGTTGTGGTCGACCTGGGGTGGGATGGGCTGGCCAGGAGGTGTAAGAGTTATTGGAAACTAAATACGAGGATCTTGGGTGATGAGGAGGGGCAGAGAGGATTCGAGACATTGTGGGCAGAGCTCAGTGAGGAAAGGCGGGGTGTAGAGGATTTGCTGGAGTGGTGGAACAGGGTGGCTAAGGGACGAATACGTCAGTTTTATGTGAGGGAGGGGAAACGCATAATGCAACAATCGTATGGGCTCCTTCAGTACCTAGAGGGTAGGTTGAGGGATTGCTACAGAAGAGGTACCATTTGACATTGTTGCAGAGGGCCGTCATGGTAAACACATTACTATACAGTAAGGTTTGGCACATGGCGGCAGTTTACCCCATAACGGGGCAAGGAATTACGAGAATCTTAAAGAGGGTGTTTAGTTTATATGGGGTTCCGGGTGTGATTGGCTGAAGAGGGAGGTGGTCATGCTGCCGGAACGTCAGGGGAGGTTAGGGTTATTGGATCTGCGGCGTTGGGTAAAATGTGTTTACTTACGAAGGAAGTATGTACGAGTCAGGGGGTGTGGGGGGGAGTTAAAGCTTCTGTATGAGGGAGTGAAGAGGTGGTATGTGAGTGCAGAGTTGAGGGAATGTGAGGAGGTGCTGCATACCCTCATGGTCCTACGGGAGCCTGGCAAGATCCCTGTGGAGGTGCTGGCGAGAGTAATTGGGAGCCGGGTGGTGGTGCCGGCGGATGGGGAGATATTTGGTGTCATTTTTGTAAGTTGAAGCTCAGGCCTTGGGTGCAGAAGGTTATGTTCTGTTTCCTGCATGGCATTTTGTCATCAGTAGCAGTTCTATGGGCGAGACAAGTAGTGGAGGAGAGTGGGTGTGGGGTGTGTGGTGGAGAGAATACGGCATATCATGCGATGTATTTTTGCGAATGTTTGGGGAATGTTCAGGATTGGATGAGTAGGATAGTGAGGTGAGTGGGATGGGGAGGCATACTGGTGTTGAGAGCGCTCGTTTTGGAAGTGGGAGGGGTGCCAGTGAGTACACAACGAGCATTGGCATATTTAATGGTAGATTTTGTGTCCGTGTCGTGGGGTATGCGTGGGAATGGGGATTGAGTTGCGAGAAAACGGGTAATGGCAGCTACTTTCTATAGGACGGTTTGCAGGAATAGGGAAATATATGGATCGCAGTGGGAGGGAGCCTGTTTAACTGTTGGGATCTTACTAGCTTTGTAGTGGGGGAGGGGAGTTGTCATGGCTGGGGCAAAGATTGAGAATGTCATCCGGGGTTCCAATGGGCTCGCCTTCGGGAGTGAGTGTGCGTGTATGTGTGTGTGTGTGTACTCACCTATTTGTACTCACCTATTTGTGGTTGCAGGGGTCGATTCATAGCCCCCGGCCCCGCCTCTTCGTGATTGCTACCGGGTCTCTCTCTCCCTGCCCCATGAGCTTTACTTTCCCTCGCCTTAAACTTGTATGGTTCCCGCCCCACTACATCACTTTCAAAGGCCTTTCCCAGGGCCCTGACTTTCTATGAGGAAAAAATACCCCTAACACCCCTTTGATTCATTGAGTTTAAACCCTTCCAGTTTTTCCCTTTCTTGTGTCTTTTGCCCCATCTCTGGAACTTTCCCGTTTTTTGGGGTCCCCCTTGTCTATTTTGCACAGTTTTTTTTATGTCGGATCAGGGCCCCCCGGGACCCCCCTTTTCCTCCAGTGTCGTCAGGCCAAATTTCCCTAAAACCTTTTTTCGTAGGACAACCCCCTTTTAGCTCGGGGGAACTAGTCTTTTCCCAAACCTTTGCATTTTCTCTATTTTCTTGACGTGCTTGATATTTTGTGGTTTCCCAAAAGGGTGATGCTACCCCAGTAGGGGCCTTACGTAAAGGGTATACAGAGCTTGAACGAATCCTTACTGAGGTATCGGAAGGGTTTCCCTTTGGGGTTTGCCAGGCGCCCTTTATGCTGCAGCATTTATCGATTGATGTTTTGCCTCAGAGTTATGCTCGGTGTTATACTCCCCCCCAGATTTTTTTTCCCTTTGAGTGAGGTTTGCGCCCTTTGGCCATCCAAAAACATATTTGCTGAAAGTCTTCTTTGTCCCCCCCCAATCTTCATGATTTGCTTTTGGCGGGGTTTTAAAACTAAAGGGGAGCCAGTTGCTGGCCCGGGGCTTGTACCCTGTCCAGGCCCTCTTTGTGCCTGCCTGTTTCCTAACCCGATTTAAATTCTTCTCTTTAAACTTCGCATCATCTGAAAAACCGGACATTTCTGAGTTTACCCCTTTCCTTTATGTCGTTCACATATAAAGAAAAGCGCGGGTTTCCTAGGACTGACCCTTTTGGAAACCCCCGTTGTCCCCAGTGCTCACTCTGACCCCTCGTCACTTTACCAGGGACTCGTTGTTGCCCCCCTGTCGGGTTATTCTCTGATCCTTTTGCAGTGCCTTTCCTGTTATGTGTTTACCTGGAGTTTACGGGAAAGAGGTTCCGGGGGAAAACCCCCCCGCGGGCCCGGTCTGAGACCGGGCCCTCCGGTGGTTTCAGGGGTGATCAACCAGGCGGGTTGCTGTGGCTGCACGAAAACCCAAAACTTATGAGCCACACCCCGGCTGCCCGGGAAAAATTTGGATTTTAGGTGCTTGTCCAGTGCCAGCTTAAAGACTGCCGGGGGTCTGTTGGTAATCCCCTTATGTGTGCTGGGGAGGCAGGTTAAACATTTCTCGGGCCCCTGATTTTTAAATTGTATGGTTTTTAAACCCCCGGGTAGGGGAAACCCTGCTTTTCATTGGGGGGGGGTTTGCATCGTTTTTCCCCAAGTCTTTTGCTTTCGTAGGGGGTGATTTTCGTGTGCAATTTTCGGTATTGTCCCTCTGGGGTTTTTCCGGGGTTGTTTAAAATTTCATGTATTTTTCCCCCTTTTCCTGGTTCCAGGGAATGGGGTTTTTGGAAACCCTAAAGCGCTCCCAAAAATTTGGAGGTGTTTTATCCCCTTTAAAGCGCGCCGTGAAAGTTCTCTGTAATTTTCTAGGTGGAAATTTTCCCCTCCCCGGGAAAGGTGCTTTTGGTGTGCAGCAATTTTCCCAGCCTAGATAGAACAAGTGACCTAAAGGGGGGGTTTCATCTTGGGTTTGGGGGCTCCCTGTTTTGAAGGTTCTCATTATCCTCCTGTCTTTTTTTCTAGCAGTTTGCGTTTGATACAATGTTATGGTCCTTGAAGGGGGGGATCCCCCGACATGATCACTCCCGGGTTTCTTTAAACTTTGGGTTGTTTCCCCTCTTTTTTGGGGGGCCCCAGAATTTGTTTTGTACTTGAGGGAAGTTTTTAAATTTTTCCTATGTTTAAATATCTGAGAAATTTGGGAAATTTTTCATCGTTGAATTCTTTTTTTGTTTTCCCAGCCACTAAAAGTTTTGGGTTTGTTGTCGGGCCTGGGCTTTGCAGTGTCTGAAATTTGGAAGACACTGTCTTTGCAGATTCGGGTTTTCCTCTGAAAAGGAAGACACGGTCCCTGGGGACTGCCATCCTTGTCTTTCGGATATAAGGATGAGGAAAAGATGGGAGGGAAGTACTGTGCCTTGTGGAACCGAGCTTTTCCCCTTTTGCTGCCTCGGACTTTACTCTGTTGACGATTTACTTTTGTGTTTGTTAGTGGGGAAATTATAGTTTCCATAAACCGACTTTTCCTGTTTTTCCTTTTTAGCACGATTTTTTTGCGCTTTTTCCCCATGGCCCACCTTGTCGAAGGCTTTTGAAAAGTCTGTATTATTACATTGCTTTTTTTTTTGTTTTCCCTTTTGCATTTGGGGCCTTGTGTAGGGCCAATAGTTGAGACAGACAGGGCGACCTGTTAAAAAACCCATTTTTCCCCTGGGTTGTGAAACTGATGGGTTTCTAGATGCGTGGTGACCCTTGCTTTTTGGACCCTTTCAAAGATTTTTATGACTGGGGATGTTAGTGCTTTTGGTTTCGGTAGTTTTTGCTGTTGGGCTTTAGGCCCCTTTGTGGAGGGGGGCTTGTCTGTTGTTTTTAGTAAACTGGGGGACGCCCCCCGTGTCCATGCCCCTTCCATAGGAGGGAAAAAGGTCGGGGATAGGGGCTTCTTGCAGTTCTTGATGAACACGAGTTCATGAGTTGGCCTTGGGGGCAGAGTGCATGGGCATGTTTTTTATCGCCTTGTTCAAAAGTCATTTGGGCTTTAGGAAAACATCGGATAGGTTTTGTTTTTTTTTAATTTTAAAATTTTTGTGGTTTTCTCAAAAAAAATTCATTTTGATCTTCGACTCTCAGTCTGGTTAGGGGTTTTTGCAAAAAACCCTGAGTCATTTTGGGGAAATTGAGTACCCTTCATTTCATTTCCTTTTGTCATCTGTGTAGGACCCATCTTGTTTAAGTGGGGGCCCCAATACTGGACTTTTGTTCTCGATTTTGTTTTTGGAAGGGGGAAGAAATATTTTGGGGTTTTTCCTTTTCGTTTTTCATTTAGGGCTTTTAGTTCTTCCGCGTTTCCCTGACTCCAAAAGGATTTTTTTAGCTTAAGTTCGATGCTTGCTATTTCTTGCCCAGTGTCTCCCTAGGGGAAAATTTTTCAAAATTTATGACTCTTTTAGCCGCTTTTTAAATTTTTTTCCCGTGCCTGTAAAGGGAGCGCTTTTCCTCTTTCTTTTTTAACATTTTTACTCCCCCCTTTTTCTTAGAGGAAAAGCCTTGTGCATCATCGAGTGCTGAGTTAATTTGTTCTAGGCATAATTTTGGGGGGTCTGTGTTGTTAGTTTATTTCCCCACCCTTTTATGGGTTTTGGATTTGGTTTTTTAACTTTTTCCCATTTTTGTTTTTTTTTATTGAAGTTAAATTTTGGTGAATGCCCCCTGTGACTTTTTCCCCTTATGTGGGGTCTGGGGCTCCGGGGCATCCATAAACTGAACCTAAATTTAATGTTTTTGACCCGGAGTATATTGTTTTTGTTTAGGGTTTGAATTTCTTATCAGTTCATCATTGTTAGTGAAGATGAGGTTATTGTTTTTTCCGGTTATTTGGGCTCTATTATTTGGGGTTTAAAAAATTTGAATTTGTGCAGAGATTTAAAAGCTGCGGGGAGTGTGATTTTTCATCAAGCTGCCTCCGGGGGTTTTTTACTGCAACAATATTATTTGCTATATTCCTCCATTTTAGGTGCCTTAGTTAAAACCCCCCAAAGGGGGCAGATTTTGGGTGCAGGAGTGGAAGGTTTTCCGACAGTGGTAAATTTTTTAAACAGCTTTTCCCGGGAAATTTGCTGGGATGTTGCATCCGGAGGCTTGTAGATATCAAAAAGGATTGGTTTTTTGGTTCCCCGACCTTTACTCCCAAAAATTCCCCAACAAACATCTTTTGAGGCATTTGCAGTTCGGGTGCAAAAAATGACTTTTGAAATTTGGTACAGGCCAACCCCCCCCTTTTCCCTGTTCATTTCTGTCACTCTTTTATAGGTTTTTTAACCGGGGAAATCCATATTTCTTGTCCAAGTGACCCTTTTATGTGGGTCTAGTAAAAACCCGCAAACTTGGGCCTTTGCCTTTGAAAGCAGTCCACGGATGAAAGGAAATTTTGGGTTGTTTGTTGCTGGCTTTAGCCCCTTTTAAAATTTGCAAAGAAGAATTTTTCGGACTGGGGGTATTGTTGGTACGGGGGGGGGTTTTTTTTTTCCCGGCATTAGTATCTGTATTTTTGGGTTTTTGGGAGTGGGGCCTTTCGACTGGGGTTTTTCCACTCCGGGAATGACTGGTTTTGGGGGTGTACGTTTTCTCCCTTTCCCTGCCAGTTTTTTTTCCTTCCTGGACAAAAAAACCTTTCCCCCTCTTGAGGGGGCTGTGGCTACCCAGGTTTTCCCAGGCCTGGATTTTTTTGTATCTTTTTTTCCCCTTTTTTGAGGGAAACCCCTGGAAATTTTTAAGTTATAGCACGTTTTTCCCCTTTTACTGAAGGGTACACAGTTCAGGGTGAAAAAAGTTTAAAGGGAAGGGGTTTTTTTGTTTTTCCCTTTTGGGTTCATTTGGGCATGGCTTTTTCCTAGGGGTGGTCAAAAGTTGCCGCCCCAAATCTTTTTTCCAGATTTCCCTTGCCAGCAGATACCAGTGCTGTATGTGCACAGGTTTGGGGTTTCCCCTTTTGCCTTGGGTTTCTGTGACTGTATTCCTGTGGGGGCAGTTTTTTTTTACTTCATCCCCCTGGCACCAACAAGGGCCCCACCATTTTTTTTTTGGGAAATATCCTCCTTTGTTTAGGGGAAAGCCCTTTTGTTTGTATTTCCTGCGGTTTTTTCTATTTTTCCCAATTTTGGTTTTTATCTTATTTTTGACTACACTTTTTTCCCCTACTAGGGGGCCTCCTGTCCCCTATGCGGTCATTCATATGTATTTTTCCCTGCGTTTTTAAATTCCCCCGACAAACCGGGAAAAAACAAAAAATCCCCCGGGTTCACCATTACTGTCTCCCGGACAGCATCTCCAGCTTCCCATTAAATGTCTCCAGGACGCATCTCCCGCTTCACCCTTACTGTCTCCCAGGACAGCACCTCCAAATTCACCCCTTTCTGTTCCCCCCCAGGAAGCACTATCAGCCCCCCTTTTCTGATACCCAGGAAAAAATTTATCTCCACCCTTTCAGTTTCTGACTTTCATGGGCCCGTTCCCAAGGGGGCCCGGGACCCTTCAGCCCGGCCTTTTTTTTTTTTCCCATTTTGTTGTAGAAAGCTTCCCGGTTTTCTTGAAAGCCCGCCCTTTTTTGTTGACCTCTTTTAAAAACCCCCTTTTGATTTTTTGTCCACAAAATTTATCTCTTTGGGCATACCAAAAAAATTCCTGGGGTTTTTTTTCTGCTTGTAGTAGTTCTTGGATATCTGCCCCAAGGGGCCCGGGGCACCCAATTTCCCCCCGAAATGACAATTTAGCATTTTTGGAAAGGCCCCGGGTTTTTTTGACTGACCCCGACTACACACAGTTCATAAAGATTTGAATGGTTTATTTACGGGAATTCACTAGCAAAACCCCTTGATTTTTCTATTAATAACCCGCTTAGGTGGGTTTTCACAACGAAAAACCCTTTTAAACCAGTCCAGGGGTTTGGACCAGTCAAAGGGGTTTGGCGGGCCAGTCAAGGGTTCGGACCAGTCTAATTTGATCTATCAGTGGGTCCCCTTATTTTAAACCTTAAAAAGGGCGGTGTTTTGAGCTTAAAAACATGAAGGATCTACTGGAAATTATCCCACCCGAGTTTAAAATTTGATTTTTATTGATACAAAAAGTAAACTTGCGTGTTGAAGAGCCGGGGGACTGTGGCATTTTAAAAATTGGGCGAACGGCGGGCCTCCCCTTTGTTTATCAATCGCTGTTCTAGCTTCTTTTATTTTTTTTTTTTCCGCCCCCACCCCAAAAAAAATGTTTTATTACACTTTTGTTGGGCTGGTGCCAAAAATTTTTGGGGGAAGGGGCTTTTTTTTTGTAGTAAAAATTGCTTCTGTTGTGTATATTGCGACCGCTTTGGGAAAATCAGGTTATATGAAAATTAAGTAACGTTTTTGGGATTTTCAAGGAAAAAGAAACTAATGAAAACACTCCCCTTCCAAAGTTCCATTATAATACTGGTTAGTTGCTACTTTCAACATGTATTTTGTATTCACTGGTATCACTAGATTTTTTTGCGGAGTACACTAGAGGAGGGAAAATTTTTAAAAACAGCTGAATGTGGGAAGTTTTTGGCGACTTTGGCACCTGCCTCTATAGGCTTTCACTTCATTTACAAAATTTTACCCTTTTTTTCAAATGGACACTTTGCCTTTTTTCATCAATTTATAGGGAGCCCAAAAATGTATTCACTATACCAAAATGTATACTCAATGCTTTTTAGGGGGAGACTTTCTTTCCCCTTTACACCAAAATTCCCAAAATTATTATTTTTCCCCCACGGGACAGGGCCCCATGATTCCCCTCTGGCAGTAAACTCTGCTAGGAAGTGCCACTAATTTCCTTTTTTTAATCAGTATATAATGTTTTCCCCCCAAGATTGGTTCCAGGCGCTAGAGGGAAAGTATTTGTTTTTGGATTATGACACAAAATTTAAAATTTAGCACGTAAGAGCCCACCGGTTGGGGAAAAACCAGAAAAACCCGGGAGCACAACGAGGCACGCTGGGCACGATATGAAAACGCAGTCAGTGTGCCTTGTTCCCCTAGCTTTTTTAGTAAACCCCTTGGGAGGAATATATCGAAGGCTTCGGCAGTCCAAAAAAAATTTCAGGGCGATCCACCCCTCTCTCTTTTTTCTTACTTCTATCACCGTCTTAAAAACTCTTTTGTAGGTTTTTTGGGCACAGGATTTTCCTTTCCCCGAAACCCTTTCTGGTTGTCCTTTAACTTGTTTCCTTTTCCCGGTCTTTCCCCCCAAATCTCCCCCTGATTGATCTTCTCCTGACCTTGCATTAAATTTTTAAACGTTGGGGATACGGTTTTTGTAGTTTGTGCCTCATGTCTGTCTCTTTTTTTAAAAAATTTGGGGCTACATTTGCCATCTTTTCCCTTAAACCCTTTGGGGGGGTTTCCCCGTTTCAAATGATGTGTTGAAAATCTTTGTTAAATTTTCAAACAATATCTCTGCTCCCCCCTTTTAAAAAAAACCCCCGAAGAGATGGTTTTTGGTCCCCCCGCCTTTGGGGTGTCAAAATTCGCATTGCCCGCTTCTTCACCCCCTCCTTGGGTTTTATGTACCTCATCCAGCACTTTCTGGTGTACCCCCCCCGTTTTTATTTCCTTTGGGGTCCTTTCTGGTTTCCACTGTAAATATTCTTCAAATCTGTGTTGAGCTCCCGCATTTCCCCCCAGTTTGTTTCTTGTGAATTTTTTCCCTCACCCCTCCCCAGTTGATTACCGGGGCCTTGGGCTGTTGTTTTTTCCTGATGTGGCTTTTACAAACAGCTTCGGGTCAAATCTTGCTTTCGATGTATGTCCCTTTTATATTGTGCTGAAACCTTCCCCTTTTTTTCTGTTTCATTATTCGTTTTTGGCTCTTCGGGGAAAACTCTTTATTTTCCCGAGTTCTCTTTTCTTCTGTATTTTTTCCATTCTCTTGTACACCTAGTTTTTGGCCCCCCTACACATTTGGGGGGGGAACCAAGGGGGGGGGGGCTTTTCTGGTTTTTTCCCATTATTTCTGTTTCCCTTGGGAACAAACCCATCCTCTTTCTCCCTTTCATTTTTGTTGCCACATAGTCCTCCTTTTTTTGTAATGGTTTTCCTGTCAGTTCCCCCTTTCCCCCTGAATGTCTTAAAGGAAGTTTTCCCCATGCCCGGTGTTCCCCCTTTTTTAGTTTTTTTTTCCCACCCATTCCCGCTACTCTCTCCACTTGGAGTCAAAAATATGTAGTCGAAGCAAAAGAACATTTATCACTTGCTCCCCAGGGGGCCCTTTTATACTGATTTTCCTCGATGCCCAAATATCAAGGTGGAAAAACAAGGTCCGTCTTGTGGTTCATCCCCTTCTCTCTTTTTGGTAGTGTCTCTAACATGTTGAAAGATGAGGTTTTCCGTACCCATCCATCTTGGCTCTCCCTGTTTCGGGGCCCCCTGGGGGTTTTAAAGGGTTTTTCCCCCGTCAATCTCCTTGTGAAATTTAAAACACCCCTAACTGGGGTGTGTGGGGTGTACTCACCTATTTGTATCACTATTTTTTGGTTTAGGGGGCGGTCCCAGCTCCCGGCCCGCCTCTTCACCCCGGGTTTCTTTTTAGGCCCTCTTTTTCTCCCCGCTCCATGAGCTTTATCAAACCCCGTCTTAAAAAATGTTATGGTTCCCGCCTCCACTACGTCATTTTCTAGGCTATTCCAAATGCCTTACAACTCTATGACTGAAAAATATTCCTTTCTATCTCTCTGACTCCCTTTTTTTCTTCAATTCCTTTTTTGGCTCTTGTTTCTGGGGTCCCCTCCCTGGAAAATCCTGTCCCTTTTCCCCTTGTCATTTCCCCGCAGTTTTTTTATATTCGTTATCATGTCTCCCCTGACCCCCCTGTCCCCCGTTTTCGTTTAGGCCGATTTCCCCTTAAACTGTGTGTGTGTGCGGGGTGTGTGTTGTGTTTTTGTGTGTGTGTGTGTGTTTTGTGTGTGTGTGTGTTTTGTGTGTGTGTTTTGTGGTTTTGTGTGGGTTTTTAGGATGTAAGGGTGATTTACAGTGGATTTAAAATGCGATCCAGTTTGGTTGTGGAGATTTTGGTTTATTTCTTTTTTCGTTTTTGTGGGCCAAAGGGAGTGACTGCATTACTCTCTATGTATTATAGCCTTGAAGGTTGAGCACTTATTTCAGCCCAAAATGGGAATCTTTATTCAGGGGAAAGTTTCGCCACAAAAGTGGGGGTTCATCGTCCAAAAACAAAAAGGGGGAAGGGTTTAAAGGGGGGAGGAGTATGAGGTAATCAGTCCCCCAGCCGGGTCGATGTGTTTTAGTCCCCAATCTTGTAGAATGTACAGATAGGGGCCCTGACGTGGCTTTAAAATACTGTAGTGAGGTGAAAGGGGAAAAGGCGGAGGGGGGTCAAATTTTATTCCATCCACTAGTCGAAATAAAATCTTTCCTCCAAAGGGTAAAAAGTGTTTAAGAAATTTTTTGTAACAAGATCCCGATGTGCAGTGTCTAAAAATTGTGATGAAAAGGGTTTTAAAAAAACCCACAAATTGAAGATTTTAGGGCCCCTTATGGGGCATATGGGAATCTTTATTCGGGAAAAATTTCGCCACCAGTGGCTTCATCAGTCCAATACAAAGAGGAAGGGGGTAAGGATAGGAGGGGTTGAGGTAATCAGTCCCGCCCGGGAGGGCGATGTTTTTCAGTCCATCAATTTTGTTTTGAAGTACAGCCTTTGGGCCCAGGGGTGGCTTTTTATACTGTAGGGGATGTGGGTGAAAGGCGGAGGATTTGGGTAGGGAAGAAATTTTCTTTGGGTTTTTTTCGATTTCATTTATGGTTTTTTGTTTTCCCCCGATTCCTGACCTAAAAGGGTTTTTTTTAGCTTAAGTTTGATCTTGCTATTTCTCCCGGGCCCGTTTTCTCCCTTTCGCATTTCAGATAAAATTTTTACCCCTTTTAAAACCGCTCTGTTATTTTTTTTCCGTGCCTGTAAAGGGAAGGGGCCCGTCTCTTTCTATTTTCAAACTACTCCCCTTTTTCTTGAAAGGGAAAAATTTAAACCCTTTTGGGATACACGAGTGCCACTGGTTTAAACTGTTTTTAGGATAATTTGGGGGCTGTGTTGCTTAGTGTATCTTCCCGCTTATATCGGGTTTGGAAATTGGTTTATTGGGGCCCATTCATGTTTTTGTTATTTTAAGTTGAAAATTTTGGGAAATTTCTCCCCCGTGACTAGTCTATTTTGTCGGTCTTTGGGGGTCCCCGCATACATGTCTGAACCTCAGTTATGGTTTTGGGTCTGGTATATTTTTTTTTGATATGGTGGGCATTTCTTATCAGATCATCATTGTTAGTGAAGATGAGGTTAGGTTTTATTTCCAGTCTAGTAGGCTCTATTAAAAAGCTGGTTTTAAAATTGGGAAATTTTTGCAGAAAATTTTTAAAAACTGTTGTTTAGGTGAGTTTCTCAGAGCTGCCTCCCGGTGGGAAATTTCTGAACAATATTTTTTGTATAATTTCCCCCATTTTTGGTGCTTTAAATTTAAACCCCCCCGGAGCAAAATGTTTTTGGGGGGCCGGAAACTGGAAGATTTTTTCCCGACAGTGGTCAATTTTTAACAGCTGTTCCTGAATTGGGTGGGATGTTTTCATCCGGAGGTTGTAGGACTACCACAATGCCCAGGTTTTTGGGTTTTGACCTTTATGCTAAAACTTCCACTACATCATTTGGGCATTTAAAAAAAGTTCTGTGCAAAAACAAGTGGGCTCTGCAATGTAGAGGGCCAACCCCCCCCCCCCCTTTTGCCTGTTCACTCTGTTTACAAACTGTTTAGGGTTTTAAACCCGGGATCCATATTTTGTTTGTCCAAAATGATCCTTTATGTGGGGGCTCAGTGAAAGCCCCGAACCCTTGCCTTTGCCCCTGCAAGGGGAGTCCAGGATGAAAGGTTTTTTGTTTTTTTGGGTGGCTTTAGACCCCGTATATTTTTCAAAGAAGAAAGTTATCGGACTGGTGGTATTGTTGGTACTGGGGGGGGGATTTTTTTTCCGGGTTATATCGTATTTTTTTTGGTTTGGAGTGGGGCCATCGATGGGGTTCCACCCCAGGAATGACTGGTTTTGGTGTCGATTTCTCCCTTTCCCGCCATTTTTTTTCCTTCCTGGCACTAAAAAACCTCCCCCTCTTGAGTGGCGGGGCTACCCGGTTTTCCCAAGGCCTGGATGGTTTGTATCTTTTGTCCCCTTTAGATGGTTATGCCTCAATTTAAGTTATAGCACAGTCTTTCCTGTACGAAGAGCGGTACACTTTCAGGGTGAAAAAGCTTACAGAAGGGAGTTTGCATTTTCCGTTGTTCATAATGGGCATGCATTTTCTAGGGTGGTCATAGTTGCATGACCCCATCTGTTTTTCCCCGATTTCCCATGCCAGCAATACCAAGTGCATAGTAAGTGGCACATGCTTGGTTTCCGCTTGCCTTGTGTACTGTGACTGTATTCCCTGTTGGTGCATGTATCCCTGTCTAACTTCTATCCTCCCTAGCACCAACAATGACTCCCCACCAGTTGTTTTTGGTCAAGAATTTTATCTCACTATTGCTATTGGAGCCTCTTGTTTGCTATATCCGCCGTATTTCTAGTTTGCATATTGGTTTTATCTTATCTTTGACTACACTTGTTCCTACTATGGCTCCTGTCCCTATGAGGTCCATTTATATTTATCCTTCCAGCGTATAATTCCGACTACCTGGACAAAATCTCCAGCTTCACCATTACGTCTCCCAGGACATATCTCCAGCTTCACCATTACTGTCCTCCCAGGACAGTATCTCCAGCTTCAACCATTTCTGTCTCCCAGGACAGCACCTCCAGCTTCACCATAACTGTCTCCCAGAACAGCACTATCAACCCCTCATTTACTGCGACGACCAGGACATCACCTCCAGCCTTACAGTTACTGACTACATGGCAGTATCAAGGGCAGTACATGCAGCCCAGACTTTTTAGTTCCATCTGTTGTAGAAAGCTTCCAGGTTTCTATGAATAGTAGCATTGATGTTGTCCTCTTTTAATACACCTTGTGAGTTTTAAGTCCACAATTATCCACATTTGGCAACCCAATAACACTTCTCTGTTTTAATACTGCTTGTAGCTAGTTCTTGAATATCTGCCACAAGGGGCGTGACACCATTTCACACAAATGACAATTTATCCATGTGGGAAGCCCTGTTTGTTGACTGACCACAGACTACACACAGCTCATAATGATTTGAATGTTCTTGATTTACTGCAATTCTGCTGCCAACCTCTTGAATATCCTATAATAACCATAAATGAAGCTCTAGCTAATTGTATTTCAGTTTCTAACTGTTTTTGTATATTGGACAGCTTTACGGTCACGTCCGATTATTAATGTTTTGTGTTTATAAGGGCGCCTACAACCCCATCCTTTTACAGTCTGCTGTTATTGTCCAACGAAACCGTTTGAAACCAGTCCCGGGTTCGACCCAGTCAAGGGTTCGACCAGTCGATCTGATCTGATCAGTGGGTCACTTATGATTAAAAACATACTGGTCGGTGATTTGAGCTAACACATGAAGGATCATACTGGAAAATATCTCTACCCGAGTAATATGTTATTGAGACTAGATACAAAAGTAATAACTTGGCGATGCTTGCAGAAATCTGGTGACTGCTGGCGAGCCTACATTTCGAACGGTCGACAGCTCAACCTTGTTTAATCAATCGCTGTATCTAGCTTTCTATTTTTTTCCCCCGTCTTCCACCACCAATAAATGCTATATTCATCACTATAGTTCGGTGCAAATTCTTGGCGGAAAGGACGCTTTTTCCTGAGTAAGTCATAATTGCTTCTCTTTGTGTAAATTGCGACAGCTTGTACTAGCAGGTTATATGAAACTTCACAGTAACGTCTGGTATTCAAGAAAAAGAAATCTAAATGAAAGTCCCTCCACTCCACTAAGTACCGATTATAAACTGTTAGTTGCTACTAACAACACTGTATCTCTCTTACACTGGTATCACTAGATTATATGCGAGTACACTAGCAGGCCAGGAAGATTATTAAAAACAGCTGACCTGTGGTAAGTTTCTGGCGACTTCTGGCACCTGCCTCTATAGGCTTATCACTTGATTTACAAATTCACCTGTTTTCAAATGACACTTTAGCCTTTATCATCAATATACTGTACTAGGGAGCCACTGTAGTATACACTATACACTATGTATACTCAATGTTATCGGGGAGACTTTCTTTCCTCTGACACGAAAAGTTCAATTATTATTATTTTTTTTTTCACACGGGACACAGGCCTATGATTCCCCTCTGGCAGTAAACTCTGCTAGGTAGTGCACACTAATTCTCCTTTTTTGACTCAGTATATAATGTTTTCCGCCAAAGATTGGTTCCAGGCGCTAGAGGGATGTATCGTATGGGATTGATGACACAAATTAAAGTTCTAGCACGTAAGAGCGACCGTGAAAACACAGAAAACCCGGAGCACAACGAGGCACGCTGACACGGCCGGTTGGATTGCAATGTTACATAAATAATAATAAAAATTGTTAATAAGAATAAGCCTTAATAATACAAGGACGTTCGTTTTCAATTTAGCTATTAAAGGAAATGACCGTAATGCAATGTTAAAGAAAGGTTAACAAGAGAGGCATGACATGTGGGTCACATCCTGGGTGTTAGTGGACTGGTGTGGGTCACATCCTGGGTGTTAGTGGACTGGTGTGGGTCACATCCTGGGTGTTAGTGGACTGGTGTGGGTCACACGCTCGTTAGTGGACTGGTGTGGGTCACATCCTGGGTGTTAGTGAACTGGTGTGGGTCACATCCTGGGTGTTATTGGACTGGTGTGGGTCACATCCTGGGTGTTAGTGGACTGGTGTGGGTCACATCCTGGGTGTTAGTGGACTGGTGTGGGTCACATCCTGGGTGTTAGTGGACTGGTGTGGGTCACATCCTGGGTGTAGTGGATGGTGTGGGTCACATCCTGGGTGTTAGTGGACTGGTGTGGGTCACATCCTGGGTGTTAGTGGACTGGTGTGGGTCACATCCTGGGTGTTAGTGGACTGGTGTGGGTCACATCCTGGGTGTTAGTGGAATGGTGTGGGTCACATCCTGGGTGTTAGTGGACTGGTGTGGGTCACATCCTGGGTGTTAGTGGACTGGTGTGGGTCACATCCTGGGTGTTAGTGGACTGGTGTAGGTCACATCCTGGGTGTTAGTGGACTGGTGTGGGTCACATCCTGGGTGTTAGTGGACTGGTTTTGGGTCACATCCTGGGTGTTAGTGGACTGGTGTGGGTCACATCCTGGGTGTTAGTGGACTGGTGTGGGTCACATCCTGGGTGTTAGTGGACTGGTGTGGGTCACATCCTGGGGTGTTAGTGGACTGGTGTGGGTCACATCCTGGGTGTTAGTGGACTGGTGTGGGTCACATCCTGGGTGTTAGTGGACTGGTGTGGGTCACATCCTGGGTGTTAGTGGATGGGTCACATCCTGGGTGTTAGTGGACTGGTGTGGGTCACATCCTGGTGTTAGTGGGCTGGTGTGGGTCACATCCTGGGTGTTAGTGGACTGGTGTGGGTCACATCCTGGGTGTTAGTGGACTGGTGTGGGTCACATCCTGGGTGTTAGTGGACTGGTGTGGGTCACATCCTGGGTGTTAGGGGGTTTGGGTTTGGGTTTAATCCCGGGTTTAGTGGACTGGTGGTTCCCCAAACCTGGGTGTTAGTGGACTTTGGGGTGGGTCAAAACCTTGGGGGGTTAGGGGACTGGTGTGGGTCACATCCTGGTTGTTTTGTGGGGCTGGTGTGGTCAAATCCTGGGGGGTTTGTGGACTGGTGTGGGTCCCCATCCCCGGGTGTTTTGTGGGCTGGTGTTGGGTTTACTCCTGGGGTTAGGGAAATGGTGTGGGTTTACATCCCGGGTGTTTGTGGGAAATTTTGGGGCACATCCTGGGTTTTGTGGACTGGTTTTGGGTCACATCCCGGGGGGGTTTTGTGGAATGGTGTGGGTCACATCCTGGGTTTATTGGGGCTGGTGTGGGTTCCCCATTTCCCAGGTGTTAGTGGGGTGGTGGGTCACATCCTAGCTGTTATGGATGGTGTGGGCAAAATCCTGGGTTTGGGGGGGGTTGGGGGGCTTTGGGGTGGGGGCCAAAAACCCGGGTTTTTTAGTGGACTGGTTTGGGGCAATCCCGGGTTTGTGGGAATGGGGTGGGGCCAAACCTGGGTGTTAAATGGACTGGTGTGGGTACATCCCGGGGGTTAGTGGACTGGTGTGGGGCCCCATCCTAGGTGTTAGTGGAATGGTGGGGGTCCCCATCCGGGTTTTTAATGGACCCCGGTGTGGGTCACATCCCGGGGGGTTAGTGGACTGTTGTGGGGCCAAAATCCTGGGGGTTAGTGGAATGGTGTGGGGGCCCCAACCCCCGGGTGTTTATTGGGGCTGGGGTTTTGGGTCACAACTTGGGTTTTAGTGGGGCTGGTTTGGGTTTACACCTTTGGGGGTTTTTGTGGGTTTTTTGCCAACCCCCGAATTTGGGTTGCCAAAGATTATTTTGTATATTTTTTAATTTCCCTTTTTATTTAATTTTTTTTAATTTCTTATATTTGCGATAATTTGCTAAATCGTAAATTATTTCTTTTTAAATTTTTTATTTGACGTTGCTTCCTTTGATAGGTAGATGTAACATATTATGTGTCAATTCAAGTCTTGATTGTCTAACTACTGTAATTATCGCTCCTTGGGCTTCGTTACTCTGCCGGTTCAAAACTGCGTTGTCACGGAATCACGTGTCGAGGGGGGGGGTGTCCTCACCTCGCCTAAGTTTCGGTCTGCTTAGATTTCTCTTGGTGGTTGGACAGATTTTTCCCTTATTCTTGTTAGTTCTGTGAACTCTGTTCAAAGAACATGAAATAGACTTAGTGATTGTCAACGTTGTACTGAGGTTTGTGTTCACATTAACACTCGAAATCTCAGGTCCTGCCCTGAGCTTCTGACAAATTTGTACTGGTTTCTGTGTATTATCAAAATCGGGATTTTCTTATGCTGACTTTGTTCAGTAGTATGGGATTTTTGACTTTTTGGAGGATCTGCAATGTCTCTCCCTTAGTTTTCGTTATATTATCTCCTGTTCCTGATTTTTGTCGCAGTGCTTGTTTTTGCTTTTGGGTTTTCTTTGCATTCTTTTATTGGTTCAAGCAGACTGTTCGGGTTTTTGCCAGTCGGTCAAAAGATAGTTTATTTGAGGACTTTGTCAGTCACTTGTTTAAGTCTGGGCGAGTCTTGAGACATAACAAACTACTTAGAGCACTTACACACATACACACTTACTTTGTCATATTTTGTAAATATCTTATTAAATGTTAAGGTACCAGACGGGTACTTAAGAATTAAATGTGATATTGGGTTTCAGCACAAACTTTTGTATACGAGAGAGATTAATATTATTTTGATTACTGTGATTAATTTAATTTAATTTAATTTGATAATATACCTCTAGACTTAATAAATTTATTAAATTTTAATTTCTCTAGTTAGTAGCCTACCAGTTGTAAATCCTGAAGCACTATTGTATCATAACTGAATTCTAATGGATAATTGGACAAGGATACTGACTACTTGTTACGAAAACCCCAGTAACAGGCTGGATGCTAGAAGGGCGTCCTTTCTAGTTTTTCACTGGAGATTTCTAAGCTTTTAGAATCGCGTTTTTTGTAACAAATGGGGCCTGTCCGGATGCTCTTAAATCCAAGGTGTTGGAGAAATTGTCCAGTTTGACATACTAGTAACTCTATGATCAAACACTTTGAGTACTTTCCTAATCTGAAGACTTTGAGTTTAGTCTTGTAACAACATACCAGGTGGATGTATATACCTGACTGAGTCTCTTGATCCAAGGAGATGGAAATACTGTTTATGAGTTCTTGCTCTAAGAAAACCAAAACTAAAATTCCTATTAGGATTAAGTTTTCCAATAATCACTCTCTCGTAGTAAAAATTATTTTCGTGAGGGTATGCCAAAGTGAAACATTAATTGATACTCTGACTTTGTCTGAGTTATACATAAAACTTCAGACTGTTGGCGAGTAGCCAAAAAATCTCGGGTGGACGTATAACAGGAATTACACCGCAGAAACTGTCAGAGCGTTAATTAAAGATATATTGTTTCCTGCTCATACAGAGATGTCTGATTATGATTCAGATTCAGAAAGCCTAGTGTCACAATTAGGAAGTATGACTCTATTTGATGAAGTAGAAGAAAGAGCAACTAAGGCAGAAGTGAGCCTAGTGTCTGAGCCTAGTGTAGCTCAGTTCTCGCTCGCTCCTTCCCTCACTGACACAATAATACAGAGTGTAGCTGTTAGCATGACTCAGCCTAAAACAAGTACCTTGTATGCTACACCTGTATCTACTTATCCTAGACCAGATGTAGACACTCTAGAGACGCCTGAACGAAGTGTCCGACCTAAGAACCGTCCAGACCATGTTAATTTCCTTACTCCTCCATTACCCACTGGTCCTATCTCTCAGGAACAGTTTGAGAGGTATGAACGCCTCATTATGTTGCAGACTGCACAAATAGAGGCACAGAGGAAATTAAACGAAGAAGATTTCCAAAGAGAAAATTTTTCGTTTGGGAAGACAAACAGGACTGATATATCACAGCCCCCTTTTTAATGTGCAAAAGCTGCATCAGGGTTCCTAATTTTTGAGAGTGACTTAGACACCTATTTTGATGTGTTTGAGAACCAGGCTCGTGCTATGAACTGGCCACGTAAGCACTGGGCTACAGTGTTGCATACAGCTTTGACAGGAAGAGCTCAAACTTGTACTGCTACCTTACCATTTGCCAAGTACATTAGTTATGATGCTGTCAAACAAACTATTCTAGAGACATTTAACTTGTTACCTGTAAGTTATCAACGTGCATTTCGTACGTTACAACGACGACAAGATCAAACTTGTGTAGAGTTTGCTCGTGAGAAAAAAGTTGCATTTGAGAGATGGTCTAGAGCTGCTAAATGTAACAACTACGACAGCCTTGTTCAGTTGTTACTACATGAAGAATTTAACAACTGTATGTCTGCTGACATACAAGAATATCTGATCGATCATACTACCTCGGATATTCTGGAAACTGCAGCATTAGCAGACAATTACGAGATTTCTCACAAACTTGTACGTACTAAGTGTCAGGGGCCCGAGACTGTTCAACTGCCTCCCAGCACACATAAGGGGGATTACCAACAGACCCCTGGCAGTCTTCAAGCTGGCACTGGACAAGCACCTAAAGTCGGTTCCGGATCAGCCGGGCTGTGGCTCGTACGTTGGTTTGTGTGCAGCCAGCAGCAACAGCCTGGTTGATCAGGCTCTGATCCACCAGGAGGTCTGGTCACAGACCGGGCCGCGGGGGCGTTGACCCCGGGAACTCTCTCCAGGTAAACTCCAGGTAAACTAAAACACTAAGAAACAAGGTTACTAAAGATCGTCCTAGAAGTTGGCAACCTAAATCAGCTGCTCATTGCCGGCCTGATGTACCTGCTACTGTAACTTCTCGTACCTTTACCAGGAAAACTCACAATCCTGAATCTGTCTCTGTGGCTAGACAGAAATCTGATATCGAGAAGAAGAAAGTTAAATGTAACTATTGCAACAGAAAAGGACATGATAGAGAGTATTGCTATAAGTTAGAAAGAGATACGAGAAGCAGTCGTGCGGCTGGCGCCCCCACACAAGTCGTACCTCTTCCAAGCAACAAAGGCACCAAAATTCTAGTAATACCTCTGATCCTACTGTTTTAGATAATGTTACCTCAGGATAGTGACTAGCGTCAGAAAGTGTCTGACAAAAAAGTTTTCGTTCAGCCATGGGTCCTTACTTTTCGAGAGGTAAAGGGGGATTTGACGAATCACATCTAACTGAAATATTTTACTTTCAGAGACACTGGCAGTTATCTCACGTTTTTAAGAGAAGATGTACTGACCATAACTGACGATACCTATACCAAGATAGATGTATTGTTAGAAGCCTATGGGGGGGCTGTTATAAAAGTGCCTCTGCAAAAGTTTATATTCAAACAAGCTATTATACTGGTTATATTTCAGGGGGTATATCCAGTGGTGTATTTCCCATCGGGTCAGTGGACTTGTTGATAGGGAACGATATCCTTCATGCTGGTATATGTAAAGAATCACTTGTGATTGATAACAACACTGATGATAATTATGCCATTGAAGCTTGTAGAGAGAAACCTTTTTTTATTTCCTCTCAGGGCAATTACTAGAGCTATGTCAAAGATACAACAACCACCCTGTCTCCGTTGAGTTAGTTGATGAACAATGATTTGGGCTTGAATATGTTGTTTAGTGATGCTCTGCGCCCAGGATCATTAACACTGTCTCCCCTGTGTCATCAACCTAGTCAAGACACAACTGACGTTAAATTTCTAACTCATGTGATTTAATCAAGGATCAGTTTGTTTATCAGTCACTGGAAAGACTGAGAGATATAGCAGTTACTGAGAGTGAAGCAAAGGATCTCGATATTTGTTACTATTATAGTAACGGTGTACTGATGGAGAAAAATACATGTAAGTTGTCAGTTGATAGTGTTTCCACCACAGTCGAGCATCTCGTAGTGTTACCAGACACATTTCGTGAACAAGCCATTGATTTTGCTCACAATAGTCCCATAGGAGGACATTTGGGTGTCAAGAAGACACTCGGTAAACTGGCAAAACATTTTACTTGGCCAAAGATGAAGGAAACAGTAGCTGATCATGTGCGACGTTGCCACGCGTGTCAAGTGACAGGCAAGCCAGCGCACTCACCTCCACCTACACCTCTCACTGAATTCATTAGTAGCAAACTTCAGTTCATCTGGACTAGAGATTGTTCAGATTTGTTCAAAAGGTTGAAGCATCTGCTTTCCTCTGCTCCAGTGTTGAGTCCTAATTTCAATCTTTCCATCTTTTTACATATAGATGAGAGTGGTTATGCAGTGGGCGCTGTGCTGCTTCAACAGTCAACATCCACTGATATTCTCCATCCTATATGTTACTATTCATCTAAGCTCAAACGACACCAGAAAAATTATGCTCTAGCACTTGTGGTGTCCTTTGAACATTTGACGAGTATTTGGGCACTTCCCCATTTAAAATTTACGTAATTTTATGCCCAAATACCTTTTGTTACTTGCTATGTCAAATTCAGTAAAGTAACTTAATCCCTCCAGCCCATATTAACTATGTATACTCATGTCATGTCTAATTATTATATTTATATATTCACAGTATTTTTGAGTGTAAGGAGACATAAGCTGACGTTGAGTGGGTAGTGTGGGTGGGGGATGGTCTGCCCTGATGCAACACTGGGCCTGCCGCAGACCCCCCCCCCTCACTACACACCTTAAGCCGTTTTTTTACTCAGATGTCCATACTGCATACAATCCCACAACCACTACTTAAGAGTGGAATGCAGTCTCCTCTACTATGAATCGAGCCTCAAAATGCCTTGCTCATCTACCCCCATCCTGTCTCTACACTGATGTACATAACCCGAGTATGCAGAGATATGATACTGTGTACTGCCCTAGTACTTGGGGCATATCCTAGTGACGGACGCTGTGAAATTGTAGAAGTGCTTGGCACGAGAGTGACTCTGATTAATTTTTATATTATATTGTTAGTAATGTAACCTGAGTAATCAGTAATGTGAAAAACATTAATGCAACTCCTATGCGACCATCTGTCGTGTTGGGGGTGTTGCAACCCCCGAATGGATTGCAATATTATGTATATATAATTATTACCTTTTCATTTAATTTTATATTGCTTATATTTGCGATAATAGCTAAATCGTAAATGTATTGCTTTATATTGTTATTTGACGTAGCTTCCTTTGTTAGGTAGGATTTTAACATATGTGCTCAGTTCAAGTCTTGATTGTCTAACTACTGTAATTATCGCTCCTTGCTCGTTACTCTGCCGGCTTCTGAGCTGCAGTTGTCCACGGAGCTATCCACGTGATCGAGGGGGGGGTGTCCTCACCTCGCCTAAAGTATTCAGTCTGCTTTTAGACTCTCTTGGGGGTTGGACACATTGTCTATCTCATTTTTCTTGTAGTTCTGTAGAACTCTGTTCACAGAACATTGTATAGACTTAGGAGTTTCGACGCTGTACTGAGGTTGTGTGTCACATAACACTCGAAACATCTCGGTCCTGCCCTGAGCTTCTGACCTAATTTGTACTGGTTTCTTGTTTATCACAGTCGGGGATTTTCTCTTATGCTGAACTTAGATTCAGTAGTAAAGGGGGTTTTGTGACTTTTGTGGAGGATCTGCCCGATGGTCCCTACTTATGTCGTTATATTATCTCCTTGTTCCTAATTCTGTGTCGCAGTTGCTTGTTGTTTTGCTATGGGCTTAGCATTCTTTTTATTGTTCAAGCAGGGTGTTCGGGTTGCCAGTCGGTCAAGAATTAGTTTTTTTGAGGACTTTGTCAGTCACTTGTTTAAGTCTAGTCGAGTCTTGAGACATAACAAACTACTTAGAAACACTTACACACACACAACACACTTACTTGTACATATTTGTAATATCTTATTAAATGTTAATGTACCAGACGGTACTTAAGAATTATAAATGTGATATGTGCTTTTAGCACAATACTTTGTATACGAGAGAGATTAATATTATTTTGATTACTGTGATTAATTTAATTTAATTTAATTTGATAATGTACCTCTAGACTTAATAAATTTATTAAATTTTAATTTCTCTAGTTAGTAGCCTACCAGTTGTAATCCTGAAGCACTATTGAATCATACTGAATTCTAATGGATAATTGGACAAGGATACTGACTACTTGTTACGAAAACCCAGTAACAGGCTGGATGCTAGAAGGGCAGTCCTTTCTAGTATTCACTGGAGATTTCTAAGCTTTTAGAATCGCGTTTTTTGTAACAGTGGACTGATGCATGTCACACCCTGGGTGTTAGTGGACTGGTGTGGGTCTCATCCTGGGTGTTAGTGAACTGGTGTGGGTTACCTCCGGGGTTTAGTGGCTGGGGGGTCCATCCTGAGTGGCCAAATGGACTGGAGTGGGTCACATCCTGGGTGTTAGTGGACTGGTGTGGGTCACCTCCTGGGTGTTACTGGAAAGGTGGGTCTCACATCCTGCGTGTTAGTGGACTGGTGTGGGTCACATCCTGGTTAGTGGAGTGTGTGGTCACTCCTGGGTGTTAACGGACTGGGGTTTGGTCCCCTCCTGAGTGTTAATGGACTGGTGTGGGTCACATCCCGCATGTCAGTGGACCCGGCGTGGGTCAACCCCCTGGGTGGGTTGTGTATTGGGGGTGGGTTCCCCATCCGGGGGTTTAAATTGGGAAGGGGGGGTCTCACACCTGCGGTTTTGTGAAAATGGGGTTTGGGCATTTTCCCAGGTGTTTTAACCCGGGCTGGGTGGGGCACAACCTGGGGGTTTTAAAGGACGGTGTGGGGTCCCCATCCTGGGGGTTCGTGACGGTGGGGGTCACATCCGGGGGGTTAGTGAACTGGTGTGGGTTTTTCCCTCCTGGGTGTTGGGGACTGGTGTGGGTCCATCCTGGGGTTTTGTGGGCTGGTGGGTCACATCCTGGGGGTTAGTGACTTGTGGGTCGCTTTCCCGGGGGTTTAGTGGGCCCTTTTATGGGGCATTCCTGGGGGTAGTGGACTGGTGGGGTCACATCCTGGGGTTAGTGGACTGGGGTGGTCACATCCTGAAGGTTAAAGGATGGTGTGGGGCACATCCTGGGGGTTAGTTGACTGTATGGGTCCCCATCCTGGGGGGTTATGACGGGATGGGGCCCCATCCCGGGTTTAGTGGACTGGTGTGGTCCACCCAGGTTTAGTGGTGGGTGGTAGTCACCCCTTAACCCCTCCAGTGGGCCTAGTCCCCCCCCTACCCATCCTGTGGGTCAAATCACCCCATTCCCATTCCTGGGGTGTAGTCACCCAAAACCCATCTTTTTTGGGGAAATCACCCCCTACCCCTCCAGGGTTGGGAGTCCACCCAAACCCCTCTTTTGGGTGGTAGTCCCCACCCTACCCAACCTGAGGGTGGTAAATCACCCCATACCCGCCGTGGGGGGTATCAACCCCATACCCTCCCTTTGGGGGTAGCCCCCCATACCCATCCTTTTGGGGGGGGAGCACCCCAAAACCCCTTTCCCGTGAGGGGTAGTCACCCATACCCCCTCCCCGTGGGGTGGTCACCCCCTACCTATCCTTTTGGGGGGTAGTCACCCCCCAACCCCCTCCTGTGGCGGGAGTCACCCCATACCCATCCTCGGTTTTTTTTCCCCCCCCCATACCCCCCTGTGGGCGCAGTCCCCCTCCATACCAATTTCCCGTGGGGGGGAGTCACCCCCTACCAATCCTGTGGGGGGGATCAAACCCCATACCCCCCTTGGGGGGTTTGTCAAACCCCCTAAAACCCAAAAATGTGAGCGGTAAACACCCCCTTAACCCCTCCTTTGGGGGGTAGTCCCACCAAACCCATTTCCCGGGGCGGGATCACCCCCCTACCCATCCCCGTGGGGGGTAGTCACCCCATTTCCCATCTGTGGGCGGTATCAACCCCCCTACCCCTCCAGTGGGGGCCCAGTCTCCCCAAACCCATCCGGTGGGGGGTAGCAAACCCCCCTTTCCCCTTCCGTGGGTGGTATTCCCCACCATACCCCCTTTGGGTGGAAATCACCCCATACCCCTCTGTGGGGGGGTAGTCACCCCATACCCCCCATTTGGGGGCCCAGTCCTCCCCATACCCCCCTGTGGGAGGGAGTCACCCCATTCCCCTTCCTGTGGGGGT
>NC_069488.1:4517002-4550148 GCF_026875155.1 Cherax quadricarinatus
TGAAAAAAACCTTTTGGGTTAGCTTCGATTCTCTTGAAACTTTAACCTCATAACTTTTTTGTTTTTTCTTTCCTTTTTTCTTTCTACCTGAATTTATTGATTCTTAATTGCACCTTCCTCTTTTGATTTGCCTATATATGACTCTCTTTTGACCAATGAGATGTTTTAATCTATTGTTCACCCATTTAGGATAAATTTTTGGGGTTGATCCGATTTCCTTATTTGGAACATAAGATGTTTGAGCAGCTAGAACTATGCTCTGGAAATGTCATTTCGGCATCCATCACCACCTACCTGACCCATAGTCAGGTATTCCAGTTCACCCCACATGGTAATTTTTCATTTCCTATGAAATCAGCCAGCGGGAGTCAGGGACAGAGACTTGATTACCCTTATTGGGGGAAATTTCCCTTTGATATATTAAAACTGGTGATTTGTGATCACTTTCCCCGAGCTCATCATTAACCTCAAGATTATTAATTAGCATTTCCCTGCTGGCAAGAACCAAGTCAAGCAGGTTATTTACTCTAGTTGGCTCTCTCACAAACTGCTTTAAAAAATAATCCTGAATCGTATCAAGAAAGTCACTTGATTCTAAATTTCCTGTCAAATTGCTCCAGTTAATCTGTCTATAGTTGAAATCTCTCATTATCACAACATTTTCGTATGTAGAGGCCTTACGAATTTCATCCCAGAAGTTTACCGCACTCCCTATCACACCCAAAATTAGTTTTTCTCGGCCCTCGAGAAGCTGTAACCAAACAGATTCAGTGGCTGACGCTTCTAATTTTATATCTTGTCTAACACAACATTTTAAATTGTCTCTGACGTACATCGCTACTCCACCACCCTTCCTGTTGACCCTGTCAGTGTAGAATAATTTATAGCCTTGTATGTGACATTCAAAAGGCATCTCTCTATCTTTCAGATTGAGCCAGGTCTCTGTTATAGCAATGATATATATGTTTCCTGCACTTGCAATTAATCTTAGCTCATCTATCTTATTTCTTACACTCCTGCTATT
The DNA here is from genome assembly GCF_026875155.1 of Cherax quadricarinatus. Classification (NCBI taxonomy): domain Eukaryota; kingdom Metazoa; phylum Arthropoda; class Malacostraca; order Decapoda; family Parastacidae; genus Cherax; species Cherax quadricarinatus. Next base: position 4,518,027 of record NC_069488.1, read on the forward strand.
AGTATAAATAGCCCTTAAGGGAGCTAGCCCTTGCTGCCCTCTGCTGTCTCCCTTTGTTTGCTGACATGATCTATTGTTTTTTTATACATTTACTGTTTACAACCCTTAGTGTTGCAACCTGACTGTTTCCACACACACCCTACCTCTATCTTCTTCAGTTTAAAATCCTAGGCATTTCAGCAATGGCCCTCTCGACTGAGTTTGCAAGAGCTACCACCCCAGCCCCAGAGAGATGTACCCCATCCCTTGCATACTTTATCATGTTTGCTATAAAAGTTGTCGCAGTTGTCAATGAATGGGTTTTGTAAGTTCCTTGCAGTATCTGTCTACCCAGCAATTTACACCAATTGCCCTAGACAACCATTCATTTCCTACTCCCTTCTAGGCAAGATGTTTAATATAATTGGGACCCCCCCCTTTTAGACTTAATGAAATCTATAGCTGACCTGTACTTATCTAGCAGCTCTTCTCTCCTACCCTTCCCAATATCATTTCCACCAGCACTGAGACAGATAATAGGCTTGTTCCCTTACCTGACATGATATTATCCAACCTGTGACTATGTCACAAACACCAGCTCCGGGGGAAGCACACTCTATTCTTACCTTCTTTTTCCCTATTAAGAAGGCACGGTCCATATATCGTACCTGTGAGTTCACCAACCACAAGTATGCGCTTACCTCCATTTGCGGGGGAAGTAGTACCTTTACCTTCACTGACCACTGAAGTACACTCATCCTGAAGAACAGAGAAGCGATTTCCTACCATCAAATCTTCTCTTAACTTTCCTTATCTTGATGCTCTTCCCATTACTGGGAACCACTTGCCACTTGTAGCAGGTGCTGGACTGCACCTCACTGCTGGTAGGCGTTCCTACCTCCCCACCTACAGCTTCCTCACAGCGAGAGACAGACTGCACTTCGCTGCTGGTAGCCTCATTCCCCTCCACCATATCAGCCACCTCGCACTCGCTCCCATCCCCATTGAGGTGAACCATCAGCCTCCTAATTTCCTCTTGGAGAAGCAAGACTTCCTCCTTCAACTCTCCAACCTCAATTTTTAGAACACTGCAAAAGCAAGCCATGGCTTTGTAACCGTCCACACTAATCCCCAAAGCAGCTCAGGGCCTGTGACCTCACGTCCATTTATACACCTCAGTCATATCCCCCCTAATTCTACACCTTTCTAGAAAGTGCAGATTCAGGGCCTCAGTCTATCCTCATAGCCATCCTCCTCTGTACATTTTCCAATGCATTTATATCCATTTTTTAATACGGTGACCAGAACTGTGCAGCATAATCTAAATGAGGCTTAACCAAGGATATATAGAGTTGAAGAACAACCTGAGGACTTTTATTATTTATACTTCTAGATATGAAGCCAAGAATTCTGTTAGCTTCATTGCGAACACTTATGCACTGTTGTCTTGGTTTCAGATTACTGATAACCAGAACTCCTAAATCCTTTTTGCAATCAGTGGTATTAAGATCTACATTATTTAGTTTATATGTGGCATGGTTATTGTCCCGCCCAACATTTAGCACTTTGCATTTGTCTATAATAAACTGCATCTGCCACTTCTCCGACCACTGCATCAGTCTTTTCAAATCATCCTGGAGTGCACTAATGTCCTCAATTGAATTAACTGGACGGTCTATTTTGGTGTCATCAGCAAATTTGCTTATGTCGCTATTTATTCCCTCATCTAAGGTTTATACCATATCGCTTATGTAAATTGTGAACAACGAGGGCCCCAACACTGACCCCTGTGAAGCGCCGCTTGTGACGTGCCCCCATTCTTTCTCCCCATTTATGAAAACTCTCTGCTGCCTATTTGTCAGCCTTGCTCTACCCAGGAAAAAAAATTCTCCTCCTATTCCGTGTGCCTTAATTTTCCCTTTCAAAAGTCTCTGATGGGGAAACCCTCTATCGAAAGCCTTACTGAAGTCCATATACAAAATTTACATATTCATTAATAACAAAAAAAGGCACAATACCGTGACTGGAACGATACACAAAAAAACCTGCACATAAAAGAGAGAAGCTTACGACAACTTTTTCGGTCCGACTTGGACCATTTACAAAGTCACACTAACAGAAGTGGAGCAGGACGGCTATTTTTTATAGGCGATAGGGATGCCCGAGTGTTGCGCATGTGTCTTAATTTCATCTTGTCGGTATTATTACCATTCTTGTACTCTACTACTCCACCATCTATTCCTGCCTATATATAGCCGTCCTGCTCCACTTCTGGTTTGGTTACACACAGTTGCTCTACACTCAAGAAGCCTCTCTTCGACCCCGCCGGGGTGTAGAATTTATATTTATATTCTCGAACGTCAATCCTTTTTCACAATTGCTGTCAAAATCGTGTGAAAATCAAGCCTGTGAATGGTGCAATAAATGACTCCTCGAATTTTAGCTTTAGCTCCCGTCGTTAAGACCCGCCTGCAGGTCAAATTTACGGCAATCCACTCTCTGAAGGACTCCTTCATTGTCGTCTGCACAGACGACACGGAAGCATCAAAACTAATGGACGACTCTTCAATAAAGGGCCCTACAAACACAACAATTCACTCTATCCCCGTCTCATTCTTGAAGTCGAAACGTTCGGTTTTGTGAAAAGACTGGACAATATCGTCACTTCTCTCTCTACTGAAGCTCTGAAGACATTATTGAGGAAAAAAAACACCTGGGCCTCGGTTAGACAGCATCTCCAGATCCCCAAAGCCCCATCTATGCTAAAGATTACATTTTCAGACATCTTCATTGGCTGTCCAAGCTCTCTTGACTGTTGGCCCTCTCATATTACCACATTCACCAAGTCTTTTAGAACAAGAACGTTTCACATTTCATCTCCACTGCTGGACCTGCTACTCCTATAAAAACCCCCACCAAGGACTGCCCATCAAGGATAAGAAGTTTTGTTCAAAATGTGGGAATGATGGACACGATTTCAGATCCTGCACCATTACTACAACACCAACATGTCTTTAAATGCAAGGGTAAACATCACACCCTTGCAGCTAAGTGCCCCCTCAGGAAAGAAATCACATTGAAGAAACTAAAGTTCTGAATAACACCTCCAATTCACCGACATACGCTTGCAATATAACCAAACCACAAACCGACCCACCAAGACTCTACACGCTAATCTACAGGCACCATCGCCCAGCAACTCCCTCTCTCCACTCCCCCACGGAGATTCTCCAAGGTGCTGTACTGCATGGTGCATGCACACCTTGCAAACGCAGCAATCCCCGGCACTTTCAACACCACTATTAACGAACTATTCCGTTGAACAAACATGCCTGCCTTCAATTTTCCGGACTCCACACCTTCAGCAGACATCCTAAAAATCCTTCCCAACGTCCTGAACTTTACTGCACCTGCAGACCTGTCTCCTGCCCAAGCAACTGCTCCTGTAACTTCTATAACACTTCCACCGCTGGGCAACATTGTCATGTTGCCTCAACCACCGCCTCCCACCTCTCCCAGCCTACTGTTACACACCATTAAAACCTCACAGCTGCTCCTGTCGGACCCTCAGTCACCTGCTACCACCTTGTAGATTCTCCCAATGAATCCACTCCAGAAGAGGAAGATAACGACGACTCCAGTAACCCCCATGGGAAAACCTTACCTTTTCACTTCTTCAAATACTGACCCATGGCCTTTTACTGAACTCTACAAAAGCCCCGGTTTCTGGAACAGTCAAGTATGCATGTGAATCACCGTTCACTTCACACTCACCCAAATTCTTAAGTTTATCAAGCCTCTACGTTTTCACCTTCAGTAACAAGGCTAAACTTACCACACTATCCAGGAGCAGCTTCAAAAAGTTCGAAATGGCTCCATTGCTAACTGCCTCCTCAGTTACTCCTATAATTCCATATGTGTTCTACCCTCTGATGTGACTTAGCCTGCTGCCAGCTATCAAGATTCAAGACTTCAACTACCACAAGTTCGATGCAACAGTCCTGATATTCCTGTCTCAAGTCTGCCCCACGATCGCCTTAGCTGCTGGGTTAAGCCCTGGCTTATTTCTCTATTTCTCTCCAGAGCTATTCCATCTATCCGTCTTTCCCGCTCATCCCATTGGGATCTTACCTGAACTTATTTGCTTTGCTTGCTTACTTCTGGTTAGTGTGACTTTGTAAATGGTCCAAGTCGGACATAAAGTCGTCGTAAACTTCTCTCTTTTATGTGGGGTTATTTGTGTATCATATTCATTACCATGATTACCTCCTCAAACACCTTAGCGAAAAAAGTTAGTTAATTCGTTTAAGACAGGAACGTCCCTTTGTAAAACCGTGTTGAGATTATTTATCAATTTATGCCTATCAAGATGGCTATGAATTACCTCGGCAGTTATTGATTCCATTTAAAATTTTTCCCCCTTGGAGGTAAAGTTTATTGGGTCTGTAGTTCGAAGCCAAAGGGCCTGTCACCTGCCTTGTAAATAGGTATTACATTTGCCATTTTCCACTTATCAGGCACTTTTGCTAGTTTGTAGTGATATGTTAAAAAAATTAGCTAAAGGTTTGCAAAGTTCCTCTTTACATTCCTTTAAAACCCTTTGCAAACAATTCATCAGGGCCCGAGGATTTGTTAGGTTTTAGTTTCTCTCTTTGTCTGAGGACCTGTCATTAGTTACTGCAATGTACTAGTTTTTTTATTTATTCTGTTCTACATTTTTTATTTCAGGAATATCGCTAGTATTTTCCTGGGTGAAAACTGAGAGGAAGTGGTATTTAGAATTTCACACATATCCTTATCACTGTCAGTGATCTGACCAGAGTTACTCTTAAAGTGGGCCAATCTTGTCCCTAATCTTACTGCTGTTTACCTGAAAGAACCCTTTTGGGTTAGTTTCTTTGAATCCTTGCGGGCCTTAGCCTCATAATCCCTTTTTGCTTTTCTTATTCATTTTTTATATCTCTTTAATTGAATATATTGATTTTTTAACTGCCCATCTCCTCTTCTGATACGCCTATATATGCCTCTCTTTTGACCTATGAGATATTTTAATCTATTGTTCATCCCTTTGGGATTTTTTTTGTTAGACTAATTTCCCTACTTGGAACAAAAATTGCCTGGGCAACTAGAACTATGCTCTGAAAAACGTCATATTGGCAACCAAGATCACCTACCTGACCCATAGTTAGGACATCCCAAATTAGCCCACCCAGGTAATTTTTCAGTCCCATGAATCAGCAAAACTAAAGTTGACACAGAAATCTGATTGCAGTTTACTGGGTTTAAATTCCATATATACTGAAACTAAGTGATTTGTGAAACACTTTTCCAAGCTCATTATTAACCTCAAGATAATTAATCAAGAGGTTGTTTTCTCTAGTTTTGGGTTTTGTCATTAAAATGTTTTTAAAAAGCAATTTCCCGAGGCTGGTCACAGACCGGGCCGCGAGGGCGTTGACCCCCGGAACTCTTCCAGGTAAACTCCAGGTGAAAATGTATCAAGAAAGTCACTAGACTCAAGATTTCCTGTCAAATTGTTCCAAAACCCAAATTTTTTTAAAGTTAAATTCCACATTAACACAACATTTTCATATCTAGGGCGCCTTGTTATTATTATTCTTATTCATAATTTTTTCTAAACGAGAAACTTATATCGATATTTGTCTGGGTCGACAAGAACAAATTTGGTGCAAGAGAAGGTCGCGAGTGTGAGATGCGTTTTGAGAGAATGAGAGTCAATGACAGATATGTGTTGCTAATGTGAAGATTTAATACATCTGCATCGGCGGCACTCCAACATAATATAAAAAAAGCCATTGACTGTCTCTTTTAAAAAAAGATTCTGATTTTCTAGTAAACAATGACGGGGAGAAATTGATGGAACTAAGTCGAAAAAAATTAGCTCTAAATTTTGATTTTTTACTCTTCTATTTGATTCCCCGGTACTTTCTAAACCGGGTTTTTTCCAAATGGGGGCCCGGCCCTTTGGTTTCCCCGGGCTGGGGGTGTATGAGATCTATGTCTGCCATGGGGGAGGTACAATACCTCCTCATTTTTTTGGGAAACCAATTTGCCCCCGGGGCCTACCCACATTCCCCCCCCTCATGAGGCTCGTGGGGGGAAAGCTGGGCCCTCGGGTTTCTACCATCTTCCCCCCCCCCAGGGGGGCTCTTTGGGAAAATATATTTTATATATATTATTTATATTTATATATATATATATATATATATATATTTTATATATAAATATATATAATTTTTTTTAAATTTCAAAGAGCAAAAAAAGGAAAGAAAGAAAAAAGTTTTAAAAAACACAATATTTCTCACGAAGGTGGAAAAAATTATAAAAATTATAAATTTGTATTATTTTAAAAGGCAAAATTTAAAGGAAAATTTTTTTTTTATGTTTTTTTGGAAATTTAAACCCACTGGGAGCAACGGGGCGGCGCCACAATCTTTGTCAGCTCCAGAAAAATATTTTGGGTAATAAAGAGGGGGAGCACCAGGGCAGCGCCACAAATCATTGTCACCCTCCAGTAAATATGATGGTAATAAACCCGGGGAAAGCCCCGGGGGGCGCCCCACACATCTTGTCAGCCCCAGTAAATATGTTGGTAAAAAAGAATGGGAGCACCAGGGCCGCCACCCCTCATTGCCCAGTTTCCAGAAAATATGGGGGGGAATAAAGCACTGGGGCACCGGGGGGGGGCCCCCACACATCTTTGTCGCCCCATTTTAAAAATATTTTGGTTTAATAAAGCCCCTGGGAGCCCGGGGCAGCCCAAAATTTTTTTGTCAGCTCCAGTAAATATGTTGGTAAAAAAAGGCAGGGGAGCCCGGGGGGCGCCAACATAATTGTCAGCTCCAGTAATATTTTGGAAATAAACCCAATGGGAGCCCCGGGGGGCAGCGCCAACAATCATTGTCAGTTTCCCAGTAAATATGTTGGTAAAAAAAGCACTGGGAGCACCGGGAAAACCCGGCCACACATCTTGTCAGCTCCAGTAAATTTGTTGGTAAAAAAGCCTGGGGAGCACCGGGCAGCGACCCACATCATTTTTAAAGCTCCAGAAAAATATTTTGGAAAAAAGCACTGCGAGCACCGGGGCGTCCCACAATCATGTCAGCCCCAGTAAATTGTTGGAAATAAAGCATGGGGGGCCCCGGGAGCAGCCCCAAATCATCATTGTCAGCTCCAGTAAATATGTTGGAAATTTAAAGAACGGGGAGCACCGGGGTCAGCACCAACTTTCATGTCAGCCCCCAGTAAAAAATTTTGGGTAAAAAAGCCCCGGGGGCGCACAAAAAATAATGTCAGCCCCCAAGTAAATATGTTGGTAAAAAAGGGCACTGGGGCACCGGGGGCGGCCACAAAAATCAGTCCCCCCCCCAGTAAATATGTTGGTAAAAAAGCACGGGGAGCACCGGTCAGCCCCACAATCTTGTAAAGCCCCAATAAAATTTTGGGTAATAAAACCCACCGGGCAGCACCACACATCATTATCGCTCCGAAAAATATTTTGGTAATAAAGAAAGGGGGAGCCCCGGGGTCAGCCCACACACATGTCAGCTCCAGTAAATATTTTGGGTTTAAAAAAGCACTGGGAGCCCGGGTCCACCAACTAATGTCAGCCCCAGTAAAATGTTTTTTTTTAAAGCACGGGAGAAACCGGGGCAGGGGCCTCCCACTTCTTTGTCGCCCCATTTAAATTTTTGGGTTTAATAAAAGCATGGGAGCCCCGGGGGTCACCCACCACAATATGTCAGCTCCAGTAAATATTTTGGAAATTTAAAGGGCACGGGGAAAGCCCCCGGGGGGCACCAAAAATCATGTCAGCCCCAGTAAAATTTTGGTAATAAAGCACTGGGAGCACCGGGGCAGCCCCCAAGCACATTTTTCAGCTCCAGTAAATTTGTTGGTAATAAAAAATTTGGGTGCCCCGGGGCAGAGCCACCATCATTGTCAGCCCCGAAAATTTGTAGGTAAAAAAAAGGCCTGGGAGCCCCGGGGCAGCCCCCCAAACATCTTTGTCGCCCCCAAGTAAATATTTTGGGTAAAAAAAGCCCCGGGGCCCAGCGCCAACATCTTTGGGTCAGCTCCAGAAAATAGGGTTGGGTTAATAAAAGCATTTGGGGCACCGGGGCAGCCCCACACATCTTTGGTCAGCTCCATTTAAATTTATTTTTGGTAAAAAAAGCATTTTGGGGGCACCGGGGCAGCGCCAACTTCATTGTCAGCTCGTAAATTTGTTGGTAATAAAGCACGGGGCCCCGGGGGGAAGCCCCAACACATCAGGGTCACCCTCCAGAAAATATTTTGGTAAAAAAGAAATGGGGGCCCCGGGGCAGCGCCACACATTCATTGTCAGCCCCAGAAAAATTTGTAGGTAATAAAGACTGGGAGCACCGGGTCAGCCCCCCACACATCATTGTCATTTTCCAGTAATATGTTGGTAATAAAGAAAAAAAGGGCAGCCCCACACTCATTGTCACCCTCCGAAATATGTTGGAAATTTAAAGCACTGGGGGGACCGGGGGGCGCGCCACACATCATTGTCAGCCCCAGTAAAATTTTGGGTTTTAAAGCACGGGGGAGCCCCGGGGAGCCCCCACACATCATTGTCAGCTCCGGGAAAAAATTTTTGGGTTTAATTTTAAAGCACTGGGAGCACCGGGGCAGCGCCCCACATCATTGTCGCTCCAGTAAATATGTTGGAAAATAAAGCACGGGGGAGCACCGGGACATTTCCCCATAATCTTTGGTCACCCCCATTTAAATATGTTGGTAATAAGCACGGGAGCCCGGGGCGGGCCCCCCACTTTCATTGTAAGCTCCAGTAAATATGTTGGTAATAATGCACGGGGGAGCCCCCGGGGGACAGCCCCCAAATCTTTTTTCAGCCCCATTAAATATTTTTGGTAATAAACCCTGGGTGCCCCGGGGGCGGGCCCCCACACAAAAATTGTCGCCCAGTAAAAAATTTTTGGTAAAAAAACACTGGGGGGCCCCGGGGCAGCACCACAAAATAGTCAGCTCCAGAAAATATTTTGGAAATAAAGCCCCGGGGGACCCCCGGGGCGGGCGCACACATTCATTGTCAGCTCCATTTAAAAAATTAGGTAATAAGCACTGGGACCCACCGGGGTCAGCGCCACACATCTTTTGTAAACCCTCCGTAAATATTTTGGGTTTAATTAAAGCCCAGGGCAGGCCACACTCATTGCCAGCCCCCAGTAAATTTTGTTGGTAAAAAACCCACTGTTAAAGCACCGGGTCGCACCACATTCATGTCCGCCCCCGAAAATATGTTGGTAAAAAAAGATGGGAGCACGGGTCGCACCCACTTCATTTTCGCCCCAGAAAAATTTTGCGGGAAATTTTTTTTTAAAGCCCCGGGGAGAAAGGGGGCAGGCCACACATCTTTGTCAGCTCCGAAAATTTGTTGGAAATTTAAAAGAAATGGGGACCAGGGCAGCAGGGCCCACTTCAGGGTCACCCTCCAGTAAGTATGTTGGAAAATAAAGCACTGGGAGAGCACCGGAGCAGTCCCCACGATAAATTGTCGCTCCAGTTAAAAAATTGTTGGAAAATAAAGCACGGGGTTTTCACCGGGGCGAGCCACACATCATTGTCAGCTCCAGAAAAATATGTAGGTAATAAAGCATGGAGCAGGGGGCAGCCCCCACACATCATTTTTCAGCTCCGGGAAAATTATTTTGGTAAAAAAGCACGGGGAGCCCCGGGGACAGTGCCACAAAATCATTGTCAGCTCCAGTAAATATGTTGGTAAAAAAAGCACGGGAGCCCCGGGGGCAGCCCCACAAATCATTGTAAAGCCCCAAAGAAAAATTTTTTTGGTTTAATTAAAGCCTGGGAGCCCGGGACAGTGCCAACATTTTGGGCAGCCCCAGTAAATATTTTTGGTAATAAAGCAGGGGGAGCCCCGGGGGCAGCGCCACACATCATTGTCAGCTCAAAAAATTTTTGGTTGGAAATTTAAAGCACGGGGAAAGCACCGGGGGCGCCCCACTTTCTTTGTCAGCTCCAGTAAATATTTTGGGAAATTTAAACCCACGGGGGTGAACCGGGGCAGCGCCACACATCATTGCCCAGATCCAGAAAATAGTTGGAAAATAAAGCCCCGGGAGCCCCGGGGCACCCGCCAACCCCATTGTCACCCCCAGTAAATATTTTTGGTAATAAAGAAATGGAGCCCCGGGGCAGCGCCAACTTAATTGCAGCCCCAAGAAAAATTTGTTGGTAATAAAGCACTGGGGCCCGGGGCAGGCCACACTTTCTTTTGTCGCTCCAGTAAATTTTTGGGTAAAAAAGCAGGGGAAGCACCAGGGCAGCACCCCCCACATCATTGTCAGCCCCAGAAAATTATTTTTGGGTTTAAATAAAGCACGGGAGGCCCCGGGGCAGCCCCACACATCATTGTTGCCCCAAAAATATTTTGGGTAAAAAGCACTGGGAGCCCCGGGGCAGCGCCAACTATTGTCAGCCCCAGTAAATATTTTGGGTTTTAAAAAGCCCGGGAGACCGGGGCAGTGCCACAATCATTGTAGCTCCGAAAAATATGTTGGTAATAAAGCCCCGGGAAAGCCCCGGGGCAGCGCCACAATCATTGTCGCTCCAGAAAATTTTTGGTAATAAAGCAGGGGGCCCCCGGGGCAACCACACACATTGTCAGCTCCAGAAAATTAGGGTTGGTAATAAAGCACTGGGGGCCACCGGGGCGGGCCCCAAACCAAAATCATTGTCCCCCTCCAGTAAAATGTTGGTAATAAAGCAGGGGGAAACCCCGGGGGCCAGCACCACACTTCATTGTCAGCTCCATTTAAAATTTTGGAAAAAAAAAGCACCGGGTAAACCGGGGCGCGCCACACATCTTTTGGTCGCTCCTTTAAAATTTATTTTGGTAATAAAGAAACGGGGAAAAGCCCCCCGGGTCAGCCCAACATTGTCGCTCGTAAATAGGGGGGGAATAAAGCACTGGGGCACGGGAGAAAGCGCCAGCTTTCTTTGCCCTTCCCCCAGTAAATTGTTGGTAAAAAAGCACGGGGTTTGCCCGGGGGCAGAGCCACCTCATTGTCGCCCATTTAAATTTTTTGGTAATAAAGCATTTGGGGAAGCCCCGGGGCAGCACCCCCACATCAGGTCAGTCCAGTAAATTTGTTGGTAATAAAGCACTGTGGCCCGGGGGGGGGCGCCCCCCACATCTTTTGTCAGCCCCGTAAAATATTTTTGGTTTATTTAAAAGCACGGGGGGGCCCGGGGAAGCGCCACAATTCATTGTCAGCTCCAGAAAAATATTTTTGGTAAAAAAAGCACTGGGAGCCCCGGGGCAGCGCCACCATCTTGTCAGTCCAGTAAATAGGGTTGGTAAAAAAGCATGGGGCCCCGGGGACGTGCCTTTACTTCTTTGTAAAGCTCCAGAAAAATTTTGGTAAAAAACACTGGGACCGGGGCACGCCACCCATCATTGCCCAGCTCGGTAAATTTGTTGGTAATAAAAGGAAAGGGGTGCAGGGACAGCGCCAAAAAATCATTGTCAGCCCCAAATTTAAATTTTTTGGTAAAAAGAAATGGGTGCCCCGGGGGCCCCGCCACACTTAATTGTCAGCCCCCGAAAAAATATGTTGGTAATAAAGCACCGGGAGCAGGGGGCAGGCCCACTTCTTTACCCAGCTCCAAGAAAATATGTTGGTAATAAAGAATGGGGCAGGGGGGGACAGGCCAAAACATCATTGTCAGCTCCGTAAATATTTTGGGTTTTAAAGCACGGGGGAGCACCGGGGCAGCGCCCCATCATTGTAAGATCCATTTAAAATATTTTGGGTAATAAAGCCCCGGGAAACCCGGGGGCCCAGCGCCCCCCCAAATCATTGTTGCCCCATTTAAAAAATTTTTGGAAATTTAAACCCACGGGGAGCCCCGGGGGGCAGCCCCAAACATCATTGTAGCTCAGTAAATATGTTGGTAATAAAGCACTGGGAGCCCCGGGCATTTGCCAACATCTTTTTCAGCTCAGTAAATATTTTGGTAAAAAAGCCTGGGGAAGGGGCAGCGCCACACATCTTTGGTCGGGTCCAGTAAATTTTGTTGGTAATAAACCCATGGGGAACGGGGGAGCAAAACCATCATGTCAGCTCCAGTAAATTTTTTTTTTGTTGGAAAAAAAGAAAGGGAGCACCGGGGGGCCGCGCCACAAAATCTTTTTTCAGCTCCAGTAAATATGTAGGTAAAAAGCACTGGGGCACCGGGGTTCAGCCCCCAAAAATTTCATTGTCGGTTTCCATTTAATTTTGTTGGTAAAAAAAGCCCCGGGGCAGCGCAACACATAAATTGTCGCCCCAGAAAATTATTTTGGGAAATTTAAGCACTGTGAGCCCCGGGTCAGCCCCAAATCTTGTCAGCCCAGAAAATATTTTTGGTAAAAAGATGGGCACCGGGGTTTCTGCACCACACATAAATGTCGCTCCTTTAAATTGCGGGTTTAAAAAGCACGGGGAAAGAAGGGGGCGGGCCCCCAACATCATTGTCAGATCCAGTAAATATTTTGGGTAATAAAGCAGGGGAGCCCGGGGTCAGCCCCAAAACTTTCTTGTCAGCCCCTTTTAAAATGTTGGTAATAAAGAAATGGGAGCCCGGGCAGCAAAAAACAATAAATTGTCGCCCCAGTAAATATTTTGGTAATAAACCCTTGGGAGCACCGGAGCAGCGCCACGCATCATTGTCAGTCAGAAAATTATGTTGGTAATAACGCACTGGGTGCACCGGGGCAGAGCCAACTTTTTTGTCAGCTCCATTTAAATATGTAGGTAAAAAGCACTGGGAGCCCCGGGGGCGGGCGCCCACACTCATTGTCAGCCCAGTAAATATGTTGGTAAAAAAAGCACTGGGGGGCCCCGGGGGAAGTGCCACCCCATCTTGCGCTCCAGAAAATATTTTGGGAAATTAAAAGCACGGGGAGCCCCGGGGCAGCCCCAAAAACATCTTTGGGTCGGGCCTCCAGTAAATATGTTGGAAAAAATAAAGCACGGGGAGCACCGGGACAGGCCAAAATAAAGGGTCGCCCCAAGTAAATTTTTGGGAAATTTAAACGGGGAAAGCCCCGGCGCAGCGCCACACATATTGTCAGCCCCTTTTAAAAAATATGTTTTTTAATAAAAGCACGGGGTGAAACCAATCGGGCCCCAAAACATCATTGTCAGCCCCAGAAAATTAGGGTTGGTAATAAAGCATGGGTGCCCGGGGGCCCCCCCGGCACACTTCATTGTCGATCCGTAAATAGTTGGTAATTAAAAGCCCCGGGAGCACCGGGGCGCCCCACAAATCATTGTCAGCCCCCAGAAAATTTTGGTTGGTAAAAAAAGAAACTGGGAGCCCCGGGGGCGCCCCCCACACATCATTGCAGCTCCAGAAAAATTTTGTTGGTAATAAAAGCACTGGGAGCCCCGGGGGACCCCCCCACATAATTTTAAAGCCCCAGTAAAATTTGGAAATTTAAAAGCCTGGGGCACCAGGCAGAAACCACACATATTGTCAGCTCCGTAAATTTTTTGGGTAAAAAAAAGAAATGGGGAGCACCGGGGCAGCACCACCCCTCATTTTTCAGTCCAGTAAATATTTTTGGTAATAAAGCACGGGACCCAAGGGGGCCCAGCGCCACACTTTCATTGTCAGCCCCAGTAAATAGGGTTGGTAAAAAAAAGCCCGGGAGCCCGGGGCATGCCAACATCTTTGTAGCTCCAGAAAATTATGGGGTTTTTTTAAAACATTTGGGAGAAAGGGGGGGGAAAGCGCCCACACCCATTGTCAGTCAGAAAATTTTATTTTGGTAATAAAGAAAGGGGACCCGGGGGGCCCAGCCCACACATCATTGTCAGCTCCAGTAAATATTTTGGTTTTAAAATTAAAGCACGGGGGAGCACCGGGGGAGCGCCACACTCTTTGTACCCCGTAATAGTTGGAAATTTAAAAGAAACGGGGAGCAGGGGGCAGACCACACTTCATTTCGCTCCAGAAAATTTTGTTGGTAATAAAGCACCGGGAAAACCGGGGGCAGCGCCACAAACATTGTCATTTCCCAGAAAAATATGTTGGAAATTTAAAGAAAGGGAGCACGGGGGGCGCACCAACTCATTGTCATTTCCCAGTAATATGTTGGTAAAAAGACTGGGGAGCACCGGGGCAGCGCCACACACTTGTAATTTCCCAAAGAAAATTTATGTTGGTAATAAAGCCCCGGGAGCACCGGGGGCGCCACACATCATTGCCCAGTTCCCAATTTAAATATTTTGGAAATAAAGGGCACCGGGAGCACGGGGGCAGCGCAACATCATTTTTCAGCTCCGTATATTTTTGGGGTAATAAAGAAACCGGGAGCCCCGGGCAGGGCCAACATCATTGTCAGCTCCAGTAAATATAGGGACACCAACTGGGGAAAACTTTGTTGTTTGGTTTTTCCCCAAAAAAAAAAAATCTTCCCTTATATTTTTTTTTTAAAGTAAAACAAATCAAAAACACAGATTTATTGTTGTGTTAAATTTTTTACAATATAATGCTGTGTTTCAATAATACATTTTTAAAACCCCTTTTGCACTGCCAGTGAGGGGAGCTTTTGAGTTTTAAAAATCAGAAATATTTAATGTATTTTTTTTTTTTTTGGGGGGGGGGGGGAATATTTTTTGAAAAATAGGATCGTGGATTTTGGCTTTAATTTTATCTTTTAACTTTGGGGAAAAGGGTTAAGGTTTTTTATAACTTTGTGAAAAGGGAAAAATTTAAAAAAAGGGGAAAATCTTTGAAAAAAGTGATTTTTAAAAAAAATTTTTTTAAAAATAGTAAAATCCCGGGAAATAGGATAAACAGCGTCTCCCTGATTGGCGGAAACGTCGATGTTATTGCAAAAACCGAAACACTGGTTTAATTGAGGGGGACGTGGGTTTATCACATTCAGGGGTTTTTAAGTTTTTCCCCTGTTGATAAAAGGGGAAGGGGGAAGGATGTGGAGAGGAAGAAAGGGGTTATGGAGAGGGAAGGGGAAAGGGAGTGGAGAGGGAAACGGGAAGTAACGGGAAGGATGTGGAGGGGGAACGGGAAGTAAGGGGAAGGATGTGGAGGGGGAAACCCGGGAAGGATGTGGAGAGGGAACGGGAAGGATGTGGAGGGGGAAAACGAGAAGTAAGGGGAAAGGAGGGGGGCCCGGGCGCGTTGTTCCAAAAAAATTGATGTGTTGTATAAAAACGGGTTTAAAAATCGATGGAGACGAAAAAATTGTTGGGCAAAAATTTCCTAAAAAGTCAAAAAAAAATTTATTTTAAGTTTTAAAATGAAACCCTCAAACTTAAAAGGTGATTGAAGGTGATTTTTTGGGGGACAAAATTATTAAGGCTTCTGGGCCCCGAAAAACATAGTATTAGGGGGATTTTTTAAATTTAGTAAATTCTGACTGGCCCTTCTTTGCCAAAAAATCGGAGTCCGTGACTTCCTGAAGTAGTTCGGGACTTCTTTTTAAAAGCAGTTTGCAAGAGAGTTTCCCAATGCAAAAATTTTGGCTGGATCTGATTTTTTTTCAAGTGCAGGTCACTCAAAAATAGTGTAGAGACCCCCTGAAAAAACTTGCCCCAAAGTGACCCAAAAAGTCTACTTGCTGCCTTCAGTTTTAACCCGGGAAATTTGAAAATTAAGGTAATAGAGAAAAAGTCCCCGTTTTTTCATTCTGCAAATTTTATAACGGATTTGGGGGGATCACCTGTTGCTTTTGGGAGGGGGGTTATCTTTGCAAAATGATTCAAATTGGGACTAAAATCCTATTTCCCAAAAATGAAGGGAACGCGATTCTGCCCTTTTTTTTTAATACGACAATGTGTTCAAGTGTAAAATTTTCCCCCAGAATGAAAAAAGTAAAATTTAAAACTGATTTTAAATTTGCTTAAAAAATGAGAAAAAAATCGTTTATCAGGAGAGAAGAGGGGTTTTTATAGGTGAATCCAAAAGAGGAGAGGTTAATTTTAAACCCTTTGGAGAAAATGGGTTCTATTAAACGGGACGTACCCAAAGGGGAAGTGGGAAAGGCTAAACGCGCCTATGAGAATAAAGTGGGAAGGGAATAAAAAGACAAACCCAAATGGTTTTAAAATGTATAAACAAAGCTCGGGAAAAAAAATAGGACCCACAAAAGGTTTTCCTGGTCGCTTAGTGTAATGAGCGGGAAAAATTGTGTTCCCTTTTTAATGGTTATTTCTTTACACAAAAAAATATAAATATCACAGTAATATATAATTACTCAGGCAATGAAGAAAACAAATTAAGTAATATTACAAGTCTCGGGTCACGACAAACTGTTTTTTATGTACTTATGTATGTTCAGAGGACGAGGAAAAACAGGGAAGAGAAGCACATTTTATAAGTTAAACACTGAAGTGACACGTCACTCAGTGAAGGTGATAACTCATCCACTGAGGTGCCACCCAACTCAGTGAGGTTACACCTCACAAAGTGAGGTGATACCGCAAATTACTCTGTAGGGGGTCCACAGCTCCACAATTTCAGCAATAAACAGTGGTAAAGCTTTATGCTGTTGGAGACCTACAGATCCACAATTTCAGTAATAAGCAACAGCAAAGTTTTAGGGGGAATGGTATGGTGATACCGACAAGATGTCTAGCAGGAGTTTTGGCGAAATATTTGTCAAAGCTCCTGGGTACAATCAGTCAGGCTCATCTAAAGCATTCGGGTGACCTCCTTAACCGTATCAGGGATCTCGACATGAGTGATAAGAAGCTTGCAAGTTTTGACGTGACTGCCTTATTCACCAATGTCCCAGTTGATCAAGCCATTGATCTTCTTCGCAGGGTGATTAAAGATGATACAGAGTTACCTGTACCCCGCCAAGATTTTGTGAGCCTTGTCGAACTTTGTGTTCGTTATAACTGTTTTAGGTTCGAGGACAAGAAGTACAAACAACTCTTCGGACTAGCCATGGGATCCCCCCTTAGTGCAGTTCTTGCCAATTTATATATGGAGGACCTGGAATCAAGAAGGATCCTCAATAACATCCCTCGTTCAGTTACTTGGATGCGGTACGTAGATGATATTTTGGTCATTGTACCCAAAAATCTTGACGTACAGGGCATCCTCAAACACATCAACAATCTGGAACCTACTATTAAATTTACTCTAGAGGAGGAGAAGGACAACCAGTTACCTTTTCTCGACGTTCTCTTACGCACAGGGGAAAGCAACTTTCTTTTAAAGTCTACCGGAAGCCTACCTACAAGAATGATCTTCTACATTTCTTCTCTCACCATGACACAAGAACTAAAAGAGGGGTAGTTATTGGCTTCTTTCTGAGAGCTACAGAATTTCCAGTCCGCAGTTCCTCGAAGAAGAATGTACATACATCACCAAATCTTTTAGTTCATTTCACTTTCCCCTACACTTCATAGGGGACTGCGGAAACGTGCAACACGTATCCTCAGCAAGCCCAAAACCCCTATCAAATTAAAAGAAAAGCCTCCAAGTTACATCGTTTTACCGGTCAGCAACTTTTCCCAAACTAATGTTTCAAAAATGTTTGACAGAAAACTGGCTAAATATCTACCAGCTCTTCAATACTATTAGGAACCTGATACAAAACCCAAGCATGATTCTGGCACAAGTGCAGGAATTACACTATACCCATGTGGGGGGTGTGACAAAGTATATGTAGGGGAAACAGCCAGAACTGGGACATTAGGATAGCAGAACACAAAATGCTTGCAAAAATGATGACCGCAAAAAACGATGTGTTCAACATAGAGACGATTTGGAAAACCTCATGAAATTCAATGAAGCTAAACTAGTTATTAAAGAAGACGACTTAAGACGGAGAAAATGCATTGAAGCTGCACTAATTTCTGTCAGTAACACTATAAAGCAAAAATCCGGTAGTTACAGTATTTCAAAATTACTAAGCAAGAGGATATTACCCATCCTGGGAACTGGTGTTACTTGATGCCAGCAGGTCCCTCTCTAACCTCACCTCCTTAGTTCCATTACTACTACTACTACTATTACCACCTCTACCCACGCTTCACCTCACCTGACTCCCACCACTATATATATGTGTGAAAGTTAAGACACATGTGCAACATCTGGATATCTTTATTGTAGTAGACGTTTCGCCATCCAGTGGCTTTATCAATACAGATTCTAGGACATAATAGGAAGACAGTAGAACTATATACAAAAGATGAGGTAATCAGTCCCTCGGCCTTGGAGTTAGTGTTCACAGCATCGTGGTGGAGGAGAATCTGGAGCAAAGGCAAGAAGACTGGCGCTTTATATAGGCGTCAGTGAATGGGACGGGCAGCAGACGAGGTCAGTCACTGGTGGGCGGGATTCCCCAGTGGAAGTAGGTCCTTCCCAAAGAGATGGGTTAGTTGCAGCAGCCGTGAAGAAGGTCTTGTAGATGTCCTCTGAACCAAGATTCCATGATGTTGCAGTGTCTGACAAGTTTTGCAAGAAAAGGGATAAAATACCCACAATATGAAAGTTAAGGGCACATGTGCAACATCTGGATATCTTTATTGTAGACGTTTCGCCATCCAGTGGCTTTATCAATACAGATTCTAGGGACATAATAGGAAGACAGTAAAAACTATATACAAAAGATGAGGTAATCAGTCCCTCGGCCTTGGAGTTAGTGTTCACGCATCGTGGTGGAGGAGAATCTGGAGCAAAGGCAAGAAGACTGGCGTTTATATATTTCGTCAGTGGAAGGGAGGGCAGCAGACGAGGGCAGTCACTGGTAGGCGGGATTCCCAGTGGAAGTTAGGCCCTTCCCAAAGAGATGGGTTAGTTGCGCAGCCGTGAAGAAGGTCTTGTAGATGTCCTCTGAACCAAGATTCCATGTTTGTTGCGTGTCTGACAAGTTGTGCAAGAAAGGTTTTAAAATACCGACAATATGAAAGTTAAGACACATGTGCAACATCTGGATATCTTTATTGTAGACGTTTCGCCATCCAGTGGCTTTATCAATACAGATTCTAGGACAAAATAGGAAGACAGTAGAACTATATAAAAAAGATGAGGAAATCAGTCCCTCGGCCTTGGAGTTAGTGTTCACAGCATCGTGGTGGAGGAGAATCTGGAGCAAAGGCAAGAAGATGGCGTTTTATAGTCGTCAGTGGAAGGGACGGGCAGCAGCGAGGGCAGACACTGAGTAGGGGCGATTCCCAGTGGAAGTAGGTCCTTCCCAAAGAGATGGGTTAGTTGCAGCAGCCGTGAAGAAGGTCTTGTAGGCGGGGAATCCCGCCTACCAGTGACTGCCCTCGTTGCTGCCCGTCCCTTCCACTGAGACTATATAAACGCCAGTCTTCTTGCCTTTGCTCCAGATTCTCCTCCACCACGATGCTGTGAACACTAACTCCAAGGCCGAGGGACTGATTACCTCATCTTTTGTATATAGTTCTACTGTCTTCCTATTATGTCCTAGAATCTGTATTGATAAAGCCACTGGATGGCGAAACGTCTACAATAAAGATATCCAGATGTTGCACATGTGTCTTAACTTTCATATTGTCGGTATTTTATACCTTTCTTGCACATATATATGTGTGTTTTCTTAGTTTTCTCTGTATTAGGACTGAAGAAGCCACTCGTGGCGAAACGTTTCCTTTAATAAATGTCCTGAACTGTACATAAGTGTCTTTTTCCACAGCAAAGTTTTACGTTGAAGCAGACCTAGTCCACAAATTTAATTACACGAAATAAAACTTTTACAATATAAAGGACAACTGCAGATAAGTCAAACATTTAAAACTCTCACATCTGTCCAACATCAAGACAAATCGTTCGTTTGACAAAGAACACAAAGATTTTTTGTGAAAAATATTTTTATCTTTTATATTATGAACAATTCTGGACTATGAAACTGTCAAGTTTGTAGATACCAGAGCTCAAATTTGAAATATGTTGTGCAACTCGGCTCTGGTCTCCATGTTGCAGAATGGATGTTGATTCGTTGGAGGGCATTCGGCGAGGATTGACAAAGTTGATTCACAGCATTGGAGATCTTCCGTATGAAGACTTGGGTCCCTTGAGTTGCATACACTTGTGGGACGGGGAATGGGAGGGAGATGTGATCGAAGTGTATAAGTGGAAGATGGGTATTAATATAGGGATATAAATAATGTCTTGAAGATGTCCCTCCAAGAGAGAACCCGCAATAATGGATTCAAATTAGATAAGTTTAGATTTAGAAGGGATGTGGGAGGGGGTTGGTTTGGAGGTGATGTGGTTGATGAATGGAGCAGTCTGCCTAGTAGGGTGGTTGGGGCTTAGACCTTGGATAGTCTCAGGTTTGGGTTGCATAGGTGGGAGGGGTTGGATTTGAGTGGGACTCTCACATGAGTAAATGGATTTATCAGAGCTTATTGTTTGGGTAGCTCTGAGAGTGGGTTGGGAAAATTTTCTGTTAGTGGGTTGGATTGTAAAGGACCTGCCCAGTATGGGCCAACAGACCCGCTGCAGTGTTCCTCCTTTATGTTCTTATCATGTTTGATAAGTGATGATTCCAAAATAATTCGTTGAACTGTAGAATTACAGGGAAGAAATTCTTTGGTATTATTCCAATCTTCACAACGGCCTGTATCCCTTACACAACTGTACAAAGCACTGGATTCTTGTCCATTATAAAGTGCACATTTATGCTGTTTAAATCTGGTCTCCAGAGACTTGCCAGTTTGTCCTAAATAAAAATTATCGCAACTTTTACATGGGAAGGAGACTACACAACCCAAAGATTCCTTGGGAGAATTTTTAGTTAATTTTTGCTTTATAGTATTGTCATATTTAAAGTCAACTTTAACATCAAAGTATTCAAGAGTTTGTGGGAGAACATAAGAACATAAGGAGGAACACTGCAGTAGGCCTACTGGCCCATACAATGCTACCCAAGGTGAGAGATTTTCTTTATATGGTAAAAACTAACAAATTCTCAAGCTTATACTCGGTATTAAGCTCTGTCTTCCAGATTTTTTTTTTTAGCTTTATTAAAACTTTGTTAATAAATATTCGTGGATATTTTAAGTCAGAACCAATTTCATAGATTTTTCTAATTTGCCCATAATAGAATTCAGGGCTACAGATCCTATGGCTCTCAGAAATATAGGTTTAATGTTTGTGGGAAAACATGACAAGTGTTGAACATCAAAATGGTATACAATACCGACAGGTTGTTAGGTAAGACACATATGCAACAGTTAGACAACTTTATTCCGAAACGTTTCGCCTACACAGTAGGCTTCTTCAGTCGAATACAGAAAATAGGCAGGAACAGTAGAGATGTGAAGACGATGTAATCAGTCCATCACCCTTGTAGTCGATGTTGATAAATTAGACACATGTGCAACTCTTGGGTATCTTTATTGAGGAAACGTTTCGCCACACAGTGGCTTCATCAGTCCATACAAAGGAGAATCTTGAAGAACAGGAGGAGAAATGAGGTAATCAGTCCCTCAACCTTGAGTCGATGTGGTCAGTCCATCAATCTTGAATAGAATACGGAATACGTGCTGAGAAGGAGCTTATAAACCGTTGGCAGGAGAGGTGCAGCAGTCATAGGTCGTGTAACATTTGTTCAATGTTGAAGTAGGTCGTGCCCAAGAATTAGGCAAGCGAAGAATTCCCAAGTATTAAGATCCCTAATTCTTGGGCACGACCTACTTCAACATTGAACAAATGTTACACGACCTATGACTGCTGCACCTCTCCTGCCAACGGTTTATAAGCTCCTTCTCAGCACGTATTCCGTATTCTATTCAAGATTGGTGGACTGACCACATCGACTCAAGGTTGAGGGACTGATTACCTCATTTCTCCTCCTGTTCTTCAAGATTCTCCTTTGTATGGACTGATGAAGCCACTGTGTGGCGAAACGTTTCCTCAATAAAGATACCCAAGAGTTGCACATGTGTCTAATTTATCAACATGTCGGTTCTCTGAACCATTCATCTACAAACACCCTTGTAGTCGTAGAAGAAGCCTACTGTGTAGGCGAAACGTTTAGGAATAAAGTTGTCTAACTATTGTGATGAATGGTTTGAAAAACCGACAAGTTGAAGATTGAGACACTTATGCAGCATATGGGAATCTTTATTCAGGAAAACGTTTTCGCCACACAATGGCTTCATCAGTCCAATACAAAGGGGAAGGGGTAAGGAGAGGGGAGAATGAGGTAATCAGTCCCTCAACGGGCGATGGTCAGTCCATCAATCTTGCAGAATGTACGCATAGGGCCGTAGACGTGGCTTATATATGTGTGAGGTGCGTGAAGAGTGGGGGCGGGGTCATGGGTACCCTCCCCTAGTCGAAATAGTCTAGTCCAAAGTTTAACAATTTTTTAGAATTTTTGTAACAAGACCCCTGATGCTGCCGTGTCTGACAGTTGTGTGAATGGTTTTTAAAAACCGTTTTCCCGAATAAAGATTCCCATAGTGCATAAGTGTCTCAATCTTAACTTGTCGGTTTTTAAAAAACCTTCTCACAAAATGTCCGGCGCATCATGGGGGGCTTTTTACAAAGAATTCTTCAAAACTTTTAACCCTTTTTACGTAACCTACTTGACTAGTGGATGGTACCACTTGACCCGCCTCCATCGTTCAGTCACCCCACACAGTATTAAGCCACGTCTACGGCCCTATGCGTACATTCTGCAAAATTTTAGGGCTGAACCCCATGAACCAGGTTGAGGGGGCTGTTTCTCATTTTCCCCCTCTCCCTTTCGTTCCTCTTTGTATTGGACGAGAAGCCATTGTGTGGCGAAAAAAGTTTTCCTAAAAAAAGATTTCCCCTATGCTGCATAAGTTTCCATCTTCAACTTGTGGTTTTTCAAACCCTTATCCAATGTCAGACACGGCAGCATCATGGGGTCTTGTTTCAAAATTTTAACACTTTTCACCTTTGGACGTAGACCCACTTCGACTAGTGGATGGACCCTATGACCCGCCCCCATCTGCTTTTACGTCACCTCACTTCAGTATATAAGCCCCCTCACGGCCCTATCTGTACATTTGCAAATTGATGGACTGAACACATCGTCCATTGAGGGGGCTGAACTCATTTCCCCCCCTCCTTTCCCCTTCCTTTTGTATTGGACTGATGAAGCCATTGTGTGGCGAAACGTTTCCTGAATAAAGATTCCCATATGCTGCATAAGTGTCTCAATCTTCAACTTGTCGGTTTTTCAAACCATTCATCACAACTGTCAGACACTGCAGCATCATGGGATCTTGTTACAAAGAATTCTTCAACACTTGTTCAACCTTGGACGTAGACCTACTTCGACTAGTGGATGGTACCACTATGACCCGCCTCCATCTGCTTCACGTCACCTCACTACAGTATATAAGCCACGTCTACGGCCCTATGCTGTACATTCTGCAAGATTGATGGACTGAACACATCGACTCCAGGTTGAGGGACTGATTACCTCATTCTCCTCCTCTCCTTACGCCTTCCTCTTTGTATTGGACTGATGAAGCCATTGTGTGGCGAAACGTTTCCTGAATAAAGATTCCCATATGCTGCATAAGTGTCTCAATCTTCAACTTGTCGGTTTTTCAAACCATTCATCACAACTGTCAGACACGGCAGCATCATGGGGTCTTGTTACAAAGAATTCTTCAACACTTGTTCAACCTTTGGACGTAGACCTACTTCGACTAGTGGATGGTACCACTATGACCCCGCCTCCATCTGCTTCACGTCACCTTACTACAGTATATAAGCCACGTCTACGGCCCTATGCTGTACATTCTGCAAGATTGATGGACTGAACACATCGACTCCAGGTTGAGGGACTGATTACCTCATTCTCCTCCTCTCCTTACGCCTTCCTCTTTGTATTGGACTGATGAAGCCATTGTGTGGCGAAACGTTTCCTGAATAAAGATTCCCATATGCTGCATAAGTGTCTCAATTGTCTAACTATTGCATATGTGTCTTATGACAAGTGTTTCCTGACGCGTGTCGTAGTCATATGATGACCCACAGCTGGAGCTTTTGGTCATCTGACCGAGACCTTCAGCTGGTTTACCCCTCTACCTCTTTAAAAAACATGGTTATAGAAATACACTCTGTTTAGTGTTTGGTGATTCGAATAGTAATGTAAGTATGAACATGTTAGTAGGCTTGCGATAAACACTGATATATCTTTATTTGGTACAAGTACATGTACAAGGTATACAGGCCTAGTTGATATCAGTGACATACTACTATATAGAAAGCCCCTTGTTATGCAGAGCATTTCGGGCAAATTAGGTCCTTGTCCCAGGATGCGACCCACACCAGTCGACTAGCACATTTTACTGATGGGTGAACATAGACAATCGGTGTAAAGAAACACGCCCAATGTTTCTACCCTCGATGAGAATCGAACGCAGACCCTCGCCGTGTGAAGCGAGAGCTTAACGGCGAAGTCTGCGAACTTAAATCTTATACCAGATCTATGAATATGTTTATTCCCTTGACCTCACATTCCATAATGACCTTAATGAACGGGACTAGTGAGTTTGATCTAGGTAGAATTCATCAGGATTTCATCATAAGGCCACAGACAGAGCGAATCATCCACATACCTGAATCTTTAGGTATCTGGTATCAAATCAAGTTTGATTAGTGTTTAAGGGAAAATCATATTTTGGAAGGTCTTCTCCAAAGAAACTTAATAGGTCATCCGTCTATTGGTACTTTACTAAATAACGATGTATCAACAAAACTAACGAGTTTGAAATCATTAGATATATATTAAAACCCAGAGTTAATTAACGAGATAAATATTATTTTTAACGTGAGAAGAGGACACTGTTCCCACAATCAGGGCTAACATTTTTACTAATAATTTTGATAATCTATAGGTAGCAGGAACTACAGAACTTATGATTGGTCTTACAGGGTTTCCAAATTTATGCGGCATAAGCAAATTTGCTGACGACACCAAAATAGGCCGTCCAATTCATTCTAATGAGGACACTAGAACACTCCAGGATGATTTGAATAGACTGATGCAATGGTCGGAGAGGTGGCAGATGCAGTTTAATATTGACAAATGCAAAGTGCTGAATGTTGGACAATTAAATAACCATGCCACATATAAACTAAATAATGTAGATCTTAATACGAATTATTGTAGAATCATCACTTATCAAACATGATGCACAACATATTTCAAATTTGAGTTCTGGTATCTACAAACTTGACAGTGGTGACCTGTACTTAACTCTGTGAAGAAGTGTCTTGTGTGCTCCCCGTGGACTGAACCAAGATGCCCTCCATCGAGCAACTTTACCAGCAACTTAAGGAAGAATTGAGGGTAGCGAAGATGGAGATACGGCGATTGACGGAGGAAAACAAGAGAATTCGTAGTAGTCCTCCTGTTTCGAGTCCTCAGGTCAAGAAGGGATCGTGGTCAGTGGCTGGACAGCAGGGGACGACGAAGTTGACGATCAAGAAGACGAATGGAAAGCCAGAAACGATGAAGAAGAAAGAGACTGCTGTGGAAACTCCTGTGGAAACCTCCAACGCATTCTCGGTGCTACCCGACGAATGCGAGTCGACTACTGGGATCGTCACGACGAACGACAACAAAGTAAGAATATTGTTGTTGTTGGGGATAGCCAGGTTAGATACATGGATAGGGCATTCTGCTTGAAGGACAGGAGTAGGACACAGAGGGTTTGCTTTCCTGGGGCTGGGATGGAGGACATTGTTAGCCGGCTTGACAACATCATGAACGGTAATGGGATAAATGTTATTATTTGCCTCAGTGCTGGAGGCAATGATGTAGGCAAGCATAGAAGTGAGGATTTAGTTAGAAAGTTCAGGACAGCTATAGACATAATTAGGAAGAAGGGGGGGGGCGCCCTGTTATATGTGGCATTTTGCCAAGAAGAGGTGTGGTAAATGAATGGTTGTCCAGAGCAATTGGTATTAATTGTTGGCTGGATAAACACTAAGGATAATGCAGTACCATTCATTGACAACTGGGACAACTTCTATGGCCGAAATGACATGTATGCCAGGGATGGGGTTCACTTATCCAGGGCAGGTGTGGGTTTTCTTGCTAACTCAGTTGAGGGGGTTGTTAGGACTTTAAACTAGGATTAGTTAGAGGTATGGGTTTAGAAATGATAAATAATGAGTATGGATATATTGACTTATGTTCTGATATTAAGAATCTTAATAGTAACTGTCATGGAGTAACTCTGGGTAATGATAATTTCAGAAAATGTGTAAAAACAAAGATGAATAAGAAAAATGCGCATAAGAAAAAAACATATGATGGTATTTTATGCTAACAGTCGAAGTGCAAGAAATAAAATTAATGAACTATGTTTGGTAGCATGTGCTGGGAACTTTGATCATCATTGCATTAACTGAAAGTGGTATGATTTAA
This sequence comes from Cherax quadricarinatus, assembly GCF_026875155.1. Lineage (NCBI taxonomy): Eukaryota > Metazoa > Arthropoda > Malacostraca > Decapoda > Parastacidae > Cherax > Cherax quadricarinatus. Next base: position 4,544,452 of record NC_069488.1, read on the forward strand.
AGAGTCGGGATATGACTGCTGAGCGTAATATTCAGGGATTTAAGTTGTTCAATTTGGATAGATGTAATGGGAAGGGGTGAGGAGTTGCATTGTATGTTCGAGAAAATATTAATTGTTGCATTAAAAACAGGTATAAAATAGATGGAGGAATAACGAGTCTGTTTGGGTAGAGTTCGTGGAGGGTCAAGAAAAACTAATTCTAGGTGTATATACCGACTCCAGGCTTGGATCACGATAGAGGGAGACTTCTTTGGGACGAAATTGTTAGGGCTTCTGGACACAGTAACATAGTCATAGTAGGGGACTTTAACTTTAGTAAATTGACTGGAATTCTTTGACAGGTAATCTAGAGTCCAGTGACTTATGGAAACAGTTCAGGACTGTTTTCCGAAACAGAGCGTAACTGAGCCTACAGGGGTAATAATTTGCTAGACCTAGTCTTGTCAAATAAGGAAAACACTCGTGAATAATCTGGAGATCATGAAGAGCTTGGCGCAAGTGATCACAAATCCATCATTTTAGCATTAATTGGGAATGCAAGAATAATGATAATACAGTAAAAATCCCTGATTTTCGTTCTGCCGATTATAATGGACTTAGGGAACATCTGTCTAATCTTGATTGGGGTTATCTAGCTAATGATTTTATTGACGATAATCGTACTTATGAATATGAAGGGATCTGCTTTTATGATTGTTTTCTTAATAATGTACACAGTGCCCAGAGTATATACATTCCCCAGAGAGAAATTAGGTCAAATAATAACGATCCCAAATGGGATAACAGGAGGCTAAAGCATCTATTAGGGGAGAAAAGGGGAATTTATAGGCGCATCAGAAGAGGAGAGGTTAACCTTACTGACCAATATGTTCAGCTCAAAAGAGAAGTAAAAAAGGCGGTTAGAAAGGCTAAACGTGACTATGAAATTAGAGTTGCTAGTAAATCAAAGACTAATCCAAAGGGGTTCTTTCAAGTGTATAGGACGAAGGTGAAGGAAAAAGTAGGACCTCTGAAAACTGCGAATGGACAGCTAACGGATAATGAACTGGAAATGTGTTCCTTATTTTATGTCTATTTTTTGTCAGTTTTTACACAGGAAGATGTAAATGAGATTCCAGTAATTAACAATTATTTAGTTCCTGATGAATTTAAGTTAACTAATATTACTGTCACGAGGACATGGTTATTAAACAGATAGACAAACTGAAGCAAAATAAGTCCCGGGACCCGATGAGTTGTTTTCCAGGGTACTTAAGGAATGCAGGATGGAGCTTAGTCAGCCATTAACGAGTGTATTCAATGCGTCCATCCTTACCGGTGTTGTGCCAGAGTTGTGGAAGATGGCTAATGTGGTTCCTATAATCAAATCAGGGGATAAGTCCACTCCTTCAAAATTACCGTCCAATAAACCTGACATCTATAGTGGGCAAGTTATTAGAATCAATTATAGCTGACATTATCAGAAGTCACCTTGAAGAGCATAACTTGATAATGAATCTCAGCATGGATTCACGAGAGGTCGTTCCTGCCTGACAAACTTTACTGACGTTCTTCAATAGAACATTTGAGGCAGTTGACAGTGATAAGGAATATGATATTGTTTATTTGGATTTTAGTAAAGCCTTCGACAGAGTACCTCACAAGAGACTCTTAAGAAAAGTGGCAGCTCATGGTATAGGAGGTAAAGTTCTAGCATGGATTGAGGCATGGCTTACCAATAGAAAGCAGAGAGTTACCATTAATGGAGTGAAATCTGAATGGGGATTAGTTACTAGTGGCGTTCCACAAGGATCAGTTTTAGGCCCTCTCTTGTTCATAATTTACATTAATGACCTTGATGAAGGGATTATGAGTGACATGAGTAAGTTTGCTGATGATACAAAGATAGGCCGTATAATTCACTCTAAGGAGGATATCAATGAACTTCAGGACGATTTGGACAAATTAATGTCTTGGTCTGAAAAATGGCAGATGAAGTTCAATGTGAATAAGTGTAAGGTACTTGCCCTTGGTAATGAAAATAACCCTCGAAGCTATAATCTAGGTGAAGTAGAGCTTGATCATACAGAATGTGAAAAAGACTTGGGAGTCATGGTAAGCAGAAATCTAAAGCCAAGACAGCAGTGCCTTAGTGTGCGCAACAAGGCCAACAGATTACTTGGATTTATCTCAAGAAGTATAAGTAACAGAAGTCCAAAAGTTATTTTACAGCTCTATACATCACTAGTGAGGCCTCATTTAGATTATGCTGCCTCAGTTTTGGTCCCTTACTACAGATTGGACATAGACTCATTAGAGAACATACAGAGAAGAATGACTAAAATGATTTACTGTGTAAGGAACCTCCCGTATGAAGATAGACTTAAAGCCTTAAATCTTCACTCTCTGGAGAGGCGTAGAGATGAGGGGAGATATCATTGAAGTGTATAAGTGGATGACGGGCATAAACAAGGGAGACATTAATAAAGTACTGAGGGTGTCGAACCAGGTAAGAACCAGGAATAATGGATTTAAGTTGGATAAATTTAGATTTAGAAAGGACATGGGTAAGTACTGGTTTTCTAACAGAGTTGTAGATGCGTGGAACAGTCTTCCCAGTGGGGTGATAGAGGCTAGGACCTTGGGTAGCTTTAAGAAGAGACTGGACAAATATATGAGTGGGAGGGGCTGGGTTTGATTGGTGTCAAGGGGTACGGGAGTTATTTCATGGGAAGCTTTAGGTAGTAGTCGTTTTGATAAGGACCTGCCTCTATAAACACAAATGCAGTATAATGTGATCATTTATTGACAACGTTTCACCCACACAGTGGGCTTGAAAAAGTGCGACTTGAAAAAGCCCACTGTGTGGGTGAAACGTTGTCAATAAAGGATCACATTATACTGCATTTGTGTTTATATTTCCATTGTGTCGGTATTTTATACCATTTATTTCCAAGGGCCTGACTCGCATGGGCCAGTAGGCCTTCTGCAGTGTTCCTACATTCTTATGTTCTTATGTTTTATAGTCCAGAATTGTTTATAAAATTTAAGATAAAAATATTTTTCACAAAAAAAATCTTTATATTCTTTGTCAAACGAACGATTTGTCCTGACTTATTTGCAATTTGCTCTTATATTGTGAAAAGTTTTATTATATATAATTAAATTTGTGGACACGTAGGCCTACTTCAGCGTAAAGCTTTTCTGTTATGGTCCTGTAGGCATCCAGCAGCATAAAGCTTAACTGTTGTTTATTACTGAAATTGTGGAGCAGTGAGCTCCTGCAGAGTAATTTGTGGTATCACTCAGTGAGGTATCACCTCATACAGTGATTATATATATATATATATATATATATTATATATATATATATATATATATATATATATATATATATTATATATATATATATATGTCGTGTGTCGTGCGCGAATAGGCAGAACTTGCGATCTTGGCTTAAATAGCAACGCTCATCTTGCCATATAGGACAAGTGAAATTTGTGTATGCAATAATTTCGCCAAAATCATTCTGAACCTTACGAAAAATATATTTCATTGTGTTTGTTTAGTTTTAAATTATTGTAAATTTATCTAAAATATATTTAGTTGGATTAGGCTAAAATAAATTATGCTTGTTATAATAAGGTTAGGTAAGTTTTCTAAGATTCTTTTGGTCAAAATTATAATTTTTTACATCAACATTAATGAAAAAAATATATCTTTAAACGATAAGAGAAAATTTTAGAAAGGACGTAATTTTAAAGTAGTTCTTGCTAATTGACCAGTTTTACATATTCGGCACGACATATATTATATATATATATATATATATATATATATATATATATTAATATATATATATATATATAATATAATATATATATATATATATATGCAACAAGAACACAGTAAACAGGTGATTTCAGAATATGCAAACAACCACTCTGAAAAAATAGAGAAATTCCAAGCCACTTTCGTGACTACTCACGAAAGCGCTTGGAATTTCTCTATTTTTCAGAGTGGTTGTTTTGGCATATATAATATATATAATATATATATATATAATAATATATATATAATAATATATATATATATATATATTATATATATATATTATATAAAGGGGTGAAGCATGCGAGGCTGTCAATGCAAACGTCATGTATCGTGATCAATCAGATGTTAGCTGACACGCTACATCAACCACTGAAGCATCGCTCGCGTGTTTAAAGCATCATCATAACCAGCTACTGATCACATGTTTGGGTTTCACGGAACAAAAATTACAGTGACAGATATTTTTTTTTGTTGCAGGGTATCATATATCAGACTTCAAAGACAGGCTTTGCAATTCTGTGTGGCGCGTTAGTTACGTGAAAACAGTAAATTAGTTAATAGTGTAGCGTCTATGGTATTAATTCCCCTTGTTATTATATTTTCAAGATTGCTTTTGTATCTTTTATTGACCTCAATTTTAAACTATGGAACACTAAACATGAATCGTTCGTTTATAAACGTAACAAAAGAACTTAAATAATGCTCATGATGTGATGATCTGCCCAAATTATATTTGTTAAGTCTTAATGACAAATAACACGAATACATTAATTCATTGCTTTTGGAAGCAGCAAAAACTGTGTTAATGTAATCCTCATGGCGTTTTTCTCTCTGTTCTCTGAGTGAATTACTTATTTCGTTTAGTATTTACATAGTCGTGGAGAATCTCCACGACTATGGTGCTCTTCGCACCTACTCCTAGGTTGAGGGACTGATTACCTCATCTTCTGTACATAGTTCTACTGTCTTCAAGTTATGTCCTAGAATTTGTATTGATAAAGCCACTGGATGGCGAAACGTCTACAATAAAGATACCCAGATGTTGCACATGTGTCTTAATCTCATCTTGTCGGTATTATATACCATTCGTACACAATCCCCGTTATGCTCCCAGTATGTCAGTGCATCACCAGGCATAACAGCTGTATCGAAAAGCTCTGAAGATTTTTAACACTTGAAAGAGACCTTTGAACTATAATTCAATTCATTCAAGAGACCACGGAACGGATGGGGTTCGTACCCATGGCGCAAGCTGACCCGGTGGCGTACGCACTGGCATGTAGTTTTACAACTCATTCGACACGGGTTCAAACTCCACCCGTTCCCTGGTTTGCTGCAGTCTGTTATTGCAATTTCGCGAGACATTCACGAAGCCTTAAGCCTTTACTTTAACACACAAATAAAAAGTTTAAAATCTGTAAATCAACAGCCTCAAGATCCACCTTAACTTCCAGTCAACACTCTCAAGACGATCTGGACACTAGACATCACCACCTTCAAAAGGCCCAGGAGTTTGCACTCAACACACTCAAGAAGCCCAGCAGGAGTAGCATACAGGATCTGCATAGTAGTAGTAGTAGTGTAGTAGTAATCGTAGTAGTAGTTGTGTAGTAGTAATCGCACCAGTCGTTGTATTGTAGTAATCGTAGCAGTAGTTGTGTAGTAATAGCCATAGTAGTAGTCGTAGTAGTAGTAGTTGTGTAGTAATAGTGCAGTAGTAGTGGTAGTAGTAGAGTAGTAGTAGTAGTAGAAGTAGTAGTAGTAGTAGTGTGTAGTAGTAGTAGTGTGGTAGTAGTCGTAGTAGTATATTAGTCGTAGTAGTAGTATTAATATTAGAGTTGGTAAGTATTAGTTGTACAGGTTAGTAGTGTGCAGTAGTAGGTG
>NC_069488.1:4550648-4640648 GCF_026875155.1 Cherax quadricarinatus
ATTTGGCCAGAAATTTGAAATAACAAGAAGGGTTACTTAGATGAGGGTACGAAGACAACAACATTCCTTCCCTATTTCACCATCCGATCTCAAAGTCCTGCCAAGTTAATGTAGATACCTTCAGCAGGACGTGATTTCCAGTTTTTGTTCCACTTGGGAGGTTGTGCCCATTCAACCTCCTGAACCGTCGGAAATTTGACGCCACATTACCATGTGGTTGCACACTTGGATTTCAACATTGCCAACTCCTTATTTCACCAAATATCATTGAAGTTTAGTGTTATTTTCACTATTTTCTTCACAGCTTACAGTGTAGTACGTTAACACAATATTATCTGCTCATCTCAAGTCGATTCACTGTAATTTGTCCTCAATGAAATTTGATTTAATTCGACGGGTTCTTGTCCCCCAGATGCACACACTCCACGGTGGCGTCACCTTTTCTCCACTTTTCTATTCTCATCACTCTAATATGGAGGTTTCGTTAATTTCCTGTCCCATATTCCACACCGGAGACAGTTACAATACTTCCTATTATGAAGTGAGGCCAATATTACCCATTAGGCCTCTGGGAATGCCAAAGTCCTGGTCCCATTTTTGAACAGTCGCCAAATGAGGCCTGGTCACAGACCGGGCCGCGGGGGCGTTCACCCCCGGAACGCTCTCCAGATAAACTCCAGGTGTCCAGGTAAACTCCAGGTGTCCAGGTAAACTCCAGGTGTCCAGGTAAACTCCAGGTGTCCAGGTAAACTCCAGGTGTCCAGGTAAACTCCAGGTGTCCAGGTAAACTCCAGGTGTCCAGATAAACACCAGGTGTCCAGGTAAACTCCAGGAGTCCAGATAAACTCCAGGTGTCCAGGTAAACTCCAGGTGTCCAGATAAACACCATTCAATTCCACTCCCACATCTCCCTCTCCACCCAAACACAAACGCAGATATTATCACTTGGTTCTCCTTTTTAATCCCAATTAAATTTTAAAACCAACAGCAATACAATTATGTGCATTTACATTATAAAATTTATACAATATAAATTTGGAAAAATTACATCAAAATTTACGACAATGTACTTGCTGAAATAAAGATTTTATATCATTATTATTATTATTATTATTATTATTATTATTATTATTATTATCATCAACAATGATGTTTTACAAACTGGTGTAAATATTTTCGGAATAACACATATTTTTATATTATTTTTTTTCTGAGGAGGTGGGTAAAGGGCAGATATTTTGATGATTTCAAAAACTAACTTTATTTTTTGGGATTTTGACAATAGGGTTTATTAGTATATTTATTTTCATGGTAAAATCGGTTTAGCTTTTTCAGTGGTGAGAGAAACAGTTTTGGCAGTGTCAGTATGTGAGTGCCAGTATGTGAGCCAAACATTGCCAGTATGTGAGCCAAACATTGCCAGTATGTGAGCCAAACAGTGCCAGAATGTGAGCCAAACAGTGCCAGAATGTGAGCCAAACAGTGCCAGAATGTGAGCCAAACATTGCCAGTATGTGAGCCAAACAGTGCCAGTATGTGAGCCAAACAGTTCCAGTATGTGAGCCAAACAGTGCCAGTATGTGAGCCAAACAGTTCCAGTATGTGAGCCAAACAGTGCCAGAATGTGAGCCAAACAGTGCCAGTATGTGAGCCAAACAGTGTCAGTATGTGAGCCAAACAGTGCCAGTATGAGAGCCGAACAATGCCAGTATGTTAGCCAAACAGTGCCAGTATGTGAGCCAAACAGTGCCGGTATGTGAGCCAAACAGTGCCAGTATATGAGCCAAACAGTGCCAGTATGTGAGCCAAACATTGCCGGTATGTGACCCAAACAGTGCCAGTATGTGAGCCAAACAGTGCCAGAATGTGAGCCAAACAGTGCCAGTATGTGAGCCAAACCGTGCCAGTATGCGAGCCAAACAGTGCCAGTATGTGAGCCAAACAGTGCCAGTATGAGAGCCAAACAGTGCCAGAATGTGAGCCAAACAGTGCCAGTATGTGAGCCAAACAGTGCCAGAATGTGAGCCAAACATTGCCAGTATGTGAGCCAAACAGTGTCAGTATGTGAGCCAAACAGTGCCAGTATGAGAGCCGAACAGTGCCAGTATGTTAGCCAAACAGTGCCAGTATGTGAGCCAAACAGTGCCGGTATGTGAGCCAAACAGTGCCAGTATATGAGCCAAACAGTGCCAGTATGTGAGCCAAACATTGCCGGTATGTGACCCAAACAGTGCCAGTATGTGAGCCAAACAGTGCCAGAATGTGAGCCAAACAGTGCCAGTATGTGAGCCAAACCGTGCCAGTATGCGAGCCAAAGAGTGCCAGTATGTGAGCCAAACAGTGCCAGTATGTGAGCCAAACAGTGCCAGTATGTGAGCCAAACAGTGCCAGTATGTGAGCCAAACAGTGCCAGTATGTGAGCCAAACCGTGCCAGTATGCGAGCCAAACAGTGCCAGTATGTGAGCCAAACAGTGCCAGTATGAGAGCCAAACAGTGCCAGTATGTTAGCCAAACAGTGCCAGTATGTGAGCCAAACAGTGCCAATATGTGAGCCAAACAATGCCGGTATGTGAGCCAAACAGTGCCAGTATGTGAGTCAAACAGTGCCAGTATGCGAGCCAGTGTCAGTATGTGAGCCAAACATTGCTAATATGTGAGCCAAACAGTGCCAATATGTGAGCCAAACTCACTTTTGGCAGTACCAGTAGTTGTGTATTGGCCGATCTTAATGATACCTGTATGATCAGACATCTATGCTTATTCAAACAAACAAAAAATAAAGAAAATTGGACGAGAAAAAAAATTAAATAACACGGAAATTATCGGAAAATTATAATTAACACAACCCCTGAATCCCGGCAAAACTTTTGAGGAACAGGAATCAACGTAAGCCGTTAATCAGACTAAGGGTCGACACTCTAATTATTATTTATGACCAAGATTCAAAATTTGGTTAATTCAAGAATTTTACATGAAGCTCATTTCACGTGGCTTAAATTTTCTATGTATAGGGAGCATGGACACAGGGGTCATCCCACAGTCATTTAAAACAACAGACAATCCCCTCCACAAAGATGGCAGTAAAGCAATAGCACGAACGTCCCACATCATAAAAATCTTTTAAAGGGTTCTTAGCTAAGAAACAAAATCACCACTTGGATACCCATCAGTTGCACAAACCAGGTTTAGAGCAGGTCGCTGTATGACCCTTGTAGGTTTAACGCTTTTTTATATATAATTAGAGTAGGTCGCTCTTGCCTCTCACAACTACTGGATCACTATGACATGGTCTGGGATGTAGTATACACGGACTTCGCAAAAAGCCTCCAACAAATGAGAACAATCTGCAATAGCAAAGAAACTGAGTGATAAAGGAATAACAGTAAAAGTTAGTAGGTGGATCTATAATTTTCTAACAAATAGAACACAAAGTAATAGTAAACAGAGTAAAAACAGTGGCGGCTACAGTGAAAAACTGTTCCACAAAGACTGTACTCGCTCCCATCCTTTTATTCATCATATCAGACATAGATGAAAGTTACACCACAGTGTCTTCCTTTGGTGATGATACCAGAATTATTATTCTTGATTCGCTGGCTTTTTTCCAGATACTGACCCGGCCTTAGCTCCCTGGCTTGGGAGTGTCTGGGACCTATGTCTGCCATGGGAAGAAGTAAAAGTGCCTCTTCGTCTTCTGGGACCAGCGGTCCCCAGGCCTATCCACATTCCCCTCCCTCACGGGGCTCGTAGGGAGAGGATAGGCCTCTTGTCTGCCACCGTCCCCACCCACGGGGGGCTCGTGGCAAGGGCAGTCTGGTGAGTTGCAGGTGGTAGCAAGGTCTGGCTCTGGCACCTTCCCCGCCCTAGGAGGACTCGTGGGAATGGTGTCTTCTGATACCTACCAGAATTTGCATGACAGTGTCATCCACGTAGGACAATGCAATCTCAAAGCGGATTAGCCAATTCTATATGGACATTAGAAAACGATGCGAAGGTAGAAACATTGGGCGTATTTCTTTACACCGGTTGTCTATGTTCACACATCAGTAAAATGGGTATCTGGGTGTTAGTCGACTGATGTAAGTCGCATCCTGGGACAAAAACAAACCTAATTTGCCCGAAATGCTCAGCATAACAAGAGGGTTTCTGTATAGTAGTATGTCATTGATGTCACCTAGGACTGTATACCTTGTATATGTACTTGTAGAAATAAAGATATTAGGTATTATTATTATTATTATTATTATTATTATTATTATTAAGTTCAATGAAGACATATTTCAATTCTTCCTCTATGGAAAACTCAATGAAATAAAAACTGGATCAGAGTATAAAACAAATTCCAGCCACACAATAGAGAGAAAAGTTAATGTGAAGGACCTGGGAGTGGCAATGTCAGAGAATTTGACTGTCAAAGATCACAACAAAGGACCCCAATGGAAATAAGTCACTTTGACTTTTTGGGTCATCCTAGATAATCTACACATATGTTGCTATGTATGATAGTGTATGTAACTATTTAGTGTGTACTGTATGTAGTGTGCCTGTACGTGAATTAACTTATTTTACCACATCTAGGAAAATGATGGGATGGATAATGAGAACCTTCTCAACAAGGGATGCCAAGCCCATGATGATTCTCTTCAAATCGCTTGTTCTCTCTAGGCTGGAATACTGCTATATACTAACTGCCCTCTTCAAGGCTGGAGACATTGCAGACCTGGAGAGTGTGCAAAGAACTTTCACGGCACAAATAAGTACGATAAGGCACCTAAATTACTGGGAATGGCTGAAATCCATTGAACTGTACTCCTTAGAACTCAAACGAGAAAGATACATGATAATATACACTTGGGCACATCCTTGAGGGATTACTCAAAAATCTGCCCACTGAAATCACTCCCTATGAAAGCAAAACACTCAGCAAGCGATGGAACATCCCCCAATGAAAAGCAGGGGCGCCATGAGTATGCCAAGAGACGACACATTAAGTATCAGGAGTCCAAGACTGTTCAACTGCCTCTCAGCATACATAAAAGGGATTACCAATAGACCCCTGGCTGTCTTCGAGAAGGAGATAGACAGGCACCTGGTAAAGTCAGTAGTTGACCAGCCGGTCTGTGGTTCGTAGTCGGTTTAAGTACGGCCGGCAGTAACAGGCTGGTTGATCAGGCCCTGATCAACGCAGCAAAGCTTGGTCATGGACAGAGCCGCAGAACACTCTCCAGATGTACTCCAGGCAACAATTAATGTTTAAAAACGACCAAAAGATATATTCTCTAGTTATTACTCAGAAAACAATAATTATAGACTTATTAACTCTCGTATCTTTGTCATCTGAGAAATTTGCACCTAAAACTAAATCCCTTAAACGTTTCATCAATTTCTATGAGAAATACAAGATAAAACTTTTTTCAGGCTTAATGTATTTGATGATTGTAGTTTATGTCTTAATTTGTATTTTAAACGAGTGTACCGATAGACCCCTGGCAGTCTTCAAGCTGGCACTGGACAGCACCTAAAGTCGGTACCTGACCAGCCGGGCTGTGGCTCGTACGTTGGATTGTGTGCAGCCAGCAGTAACAGCCTGGTTGATCAGGCCCTGTTCCACCATGAGGCCTGGTCACAGACCGGGCCGCGGGGGCGTTGACCCCCCGGAACTCTCTGAAGGTAAACTCCAGGTATGTATTTTAAGGAATACAACACTAAACTTAGAATTTCATTTTCCTTAAAATTCCTGTTTATTCTACAAAATATTAACAAAGTTCTGTTATTGAAAAAGTTATTCACATTGTTAATTTTAACATTTATGCCTTTTTTCAGTCACTGCGATATTTAACAAAAACATCTTTTCTGTCTTAGAGGTGAAATTATAAAGTGTTTCATCATCCTCGGCTTCACTGAATTTTGTTTGTGATTAGGAAGAGTCTGTCCGAAGTGTTCCACTTCCTAACAACTCTAAGGCTGAAGAAATGCTTCCTAACATCCCTATAACTCATCTGTGTTTCAAACTTGAAGTTAAGTCCCCTTGTTCCTGTGTCCCATCCCCATCTCTAACATTCTGACCCAGTCCACATTGCCAATTTCTCTATATAATATATTTTTTTTCTACAAGTACATGTATAAGGTATACAGACCATAGCTGACATCAATGACATACTACTATATAGAAAGCCGCTTGTTATACAGAGCATTTCAGGCAAATTAGGTGAGTTTTGTCCCAAGATGCGACCCACACCAGTCCACTAACACCTAGGTACCCATTTTACTGATGGGTGAACATAATCAACCGGTGTAAGGAAACACGTCCAATGTTTCTACCTTCGACGTGAATCGAACCGGACCCTCACCGTGTGACGCGAGAGCTTTAGCCACCAGGCCACGGGGCTCTCAGTATTTTATACATCGTTATCATGTTCTTCATATCCCTCATGTCATCCAGTGTCATCAGCTTGACTTCCCTTAACCTCTCCTTATAGAACATACCTACTAGCTCTGGGACTGGTTTTGTTGCAATCTTTAACACGTTCTCTAATTTCTTGACGTGTTTAAGTAGGTGCGAGGTTTCATACTGGTACTTCATATTCCTATACGGGCCTGACGTACCGGTGTTCAGTGACGAAAATGACTTCTTAGATGTCGAAATGCTATTCTTAGGTTTGCCAGGCTTCCATATGCTGCAGCAGTTACTTGGTTGATGTGCGCCCTGAGAGATGTGCTCGGGATGATACTCTCCCCGAGATCATTTTCTTTGACAAAGGTTTGTAAACTTTGACCCTTAAACTTGTTCTCCGTTTGCGGCCTTCTTTGTCTTTTCCTAGTTTTATGGCATTGCACTTGGAGTTAAGCTGATGGAGCCATTTCTCTTACCAGGCTTGCGGCCTACCCAAATACCATCGTAGACTTACCTGATCCTAGTCCACTTGTATTCTCCTCATTAGGTTTATCATTATATGCAAATATGAACACCTGTGAATCTATTTCTTTCGCCATGTCTTTCACATATAGAAGAAACAGCACCGGACCTAGGACTGACCTATGTAGAACCCCACTGGACACATGCGCCCACTCTAACACTGTCACGTACCATCACTCGTTGTTTCCTTCCTGGCATGTATTTCCTGACTCACTGCTATTCCAACCTACATACATGGCCTTTGATAAAGTCTTTTGTGTGGTGCTGAGTCAAAAGCCATATTACAGTCCTAGAAGATGCATGGTGTGTGTACTCACGTAATTGTGGTTGCAGGGGTCGACTCACAGATCCTGGCCCCGCCTTTTCACTGGTCGCTACTAGGTCACTCTCTCCCTGCTCCATGAGCTTTATCATACCTTTTCTTAAATCTATGTATGGATCCTGCCTCCACCTCACTTTCCAGACTATTCCACTTCCTGACAACTCTGTGACTGAAGAAATACTTCCTGACATCCCTGCGACTCTTCTGAGTCTTCAGATTCCAATTGTGACCCCTTGTTGTGTCACTTCTCTGAAACATCCTGTCCCTATCCACCTTGTCGATTCCTCTCAGTATTTTATATGCTGTTATCATGTTCCCCCTGTCACTCATGTCCTCCAATCTCCTCAGGTCGATTTCCCTTAACCTCTCCTCATAAGATATATCAATTAACTCCGGGACTAGCCTCGTTGCAAACCTTTGCACTTTCTCTAATTTCTTGACCTGCTTGGCCAAGTGTGTGTTCCAAACTATTGCTTCGTACTCCAATATGAGCCTTATGTACACGATGTACAGACTCCTTACTGAGATGTCGGAATGATATTCTTAGGTTAGTCATCCATATGCTGCAGCAGTTATTTGGTTGATGTGCGCCTCAGGAGATGTGTTCAGTGTTATACTCACCCCAATATCCTATTCCTTGGGTGAGGTTTATAGTTTCTGGCCCCCTAGACTGTATTCTGTCTGTGGTCTTCTTTGCCTTTCCCCAATCTTCATGACTATGCGCTTGGCGGGGTTGAACTCTAGGAGCCATTTACTGAACCAGGCCTGTAGCCTGTCCAGATTCCTTTCTAGTCCTGCCAGGTCCTCCTCCAATCGAATTCTCCTCATTAACTTGACATAGTCTGCAAACAGGGACACTTGTGAGTCTATTCCTTCTGTCATGTCATTCATATATACTAGAAAAAGCACCAGCCCTAGGACTGACACCTGTGGAACCCCGCTCATCACAGGCGCCCACTCCGACACCTCGTTGCATACCATGACTCGCTGCTGCTTTCCTGTCAGGTATTCTCTGGTCCATTGCAGTGCTTTCCTGGTTACATCTGCCTGGCCCTCCAGCTTTTGCACTAATCTCTTGTGTGGAACTGTGTCAAAAAGCCTTCTTACTCTCCAAGAAAATGCAATCTTCCCACCTCTCTTGTCTTCCTGCTGTCACCTTGTCATAGAACTCCAGTAGGCGTGTGACACAGGGTTTCCCATCCCTGAATCTGTGCTGGTTGTTGATAAGCTCTTTCCTTTCTAGGTGCTCTACCACTCTTCTCCTGATTATCTTCTTAATGACTTTGCATACTAGTCATGTCAGTGATACTGGCCTGTAGTTTAGTGCTGTGTGTCTGTCTCCTTTTTTTAAAAATTGGGACTACATTTGCTGTCGTCCATACCACAGGGAGCTGCCCTGTTTCGATACATGTGTTGAAGATTGTTGTTAATGGTACATTCACAGAGTGCCTCTGCTCCCTCTTTTAGGACCCATGGAGAGATGTTATCGCCTTTGAGCTATCTAGTTCACTCAGCAGCCTCCTCACCTCTTCCTTGGTTGTATGTATTGTATCTAGCACATGGTGGTGTACCCCACCACTCCATACTTCAGGAGTCCTTTCTGTCTCCACTGTGAATACTTCTTTAAATCTCACATTGAGCTCCTCACATACTTCTCGGTCATTTCTTGTGATCTCGCCTCCTTCCTTCCTCAGCCTGATAACCTGGTCATTGACTGTTGTTTTTCTCCCGATGTGACTTTACAACAGCTTTGGGTCGGCCTTGGTTTTTGCTGCTTTGTCATTTTCGAATTGTTGGGACTCTTTACCTCTGCATATTCACGTCTGATTCTTCGCCTACTCTCATTCTCCTGGGTCCTTTGCGTCCTATACTTCTTCACTTCTGTAGCTCATATAGTTTTGGCCTCACTACACCTCTGGGTGAACCAAGGGCTTGTTCTGGTCTTCTCAGTATTTATGTTGCCCTTGGGTATAAACCTCTCTTCTGCTGCTTTATCTGGAGTATACCTGGAGAGGGTTTCAAGGGTCAACACCCCCGCTGCCCGGTCTGAGACTAAGCCTCGTGGTGGATCAGGGTCTGATCAACCAGGCTGCTACTGCTGGCCACACACAAATTGAGGTATAAACCACAGCCCGGCTAGTCAGGTACTGACTTTAGGCGCCTGTCCAGTGCCTTCTTGAAGACAACCAGGGGTCTATTGATAATCCCCCTTATGTATGATGGGGGGCAGTTGAACAGTCTTGGGCCCCTGACACTTATTGTGTTGTCTCACAGTGTACTCGTGACTCCCCTGCTATTCACTGGGGGAATGTTGCATCACCTCCCGAGTCTTTTCCTTTCACATGGAGTGGTTTTTATTTGCATGTTTGGTACCAAACCCTCTAGGATTTTCCAAGTGTGTATTATCATGTATGTTTCTCGTCTGCGTTCCAGGGAATACAGCTCAAGGTATTTCAACCGTTCCCAGTAATTTAGGTGCTATATCGTACTTATGTGCCGTGAAAGTTCTTTGTACACTCTCCAGGTCAGCAATTTCTCCTGCTTTGAAGCGGGCAGTTAGTGTACAGCAGTATTCCAGCACAGAGAGAACAAGCTATTTGAAGAGAATCATCATGGGCTTGGCGTTCCGAGTTTTGAAGGTTGTCATTACCCATTCTATCATTTTTCTAGCACATGGGGTAGATGTATTGTTGTGATCTTTGAAGATGAGATCCTCTGACATTATCACTC
The DNA here is from genome assembly GCF_026875155.1 of Cherax quadricarinatus. Classification (NCBI taxonomy): domain Eukaryota; kingdom Metazoa; phylum Arthropoda; class Malacostraca; order Decapoda; family Parastacidae; genus Cherax; species Cherax quadricarinatus. Next base: position 4,560,618 of record NC_069488.1, read on the forward strand.
CCAGGTCCTTCACATTACTTTTTCGCTCTATTGCATGATTAGAATTTGTTGTATAACCTGATAGTTTTAATTTCCTCAAGTTTTGCATATCTGAGTAGTTGAAATTTCCCTTCATTGAACTTTATATTGTTTTGAGTGGCGTATTTGAAGATTTGGTTGATGTCTGCTTGGAGTCTTGCAGTGTCTTCGACGGAAGACACTGTTATGGCAATTCGGGTGTCATCTGTAAAGAAAGACACAGAGTTATGGCTTATATCTCTGTCTATGTCAGATACGAGGATGAGGAATAGGATGGAAGCGAGTACTGTGCCTTGTGGAACAGAACTTTTCACCGTAGCTACCTCAGACTTTACTCTGTTTACTATTATGCTTTGTGTTCAGTTTGTTAGGAAGTTATAGATCCATCTACCAACATTTCCTGTTATTCCTTTATCACATATTTTGTGTGCTATTACACCATGGTCGCATTTGTCGAAGGCTTTCACAAAATCTGTGTATACTACATGTGCATTTCGTTTACCCTCTGTAGCATCCAGAACCTTGTCATAGTGGTCTAGTAGCTGGGACAGGCAGGAGCGACCTGCTCTAAACCCGTGTTGCCCTGGGTTATATAACTGATGGGTATCTAGGTGGTTGGCTATCTTGCTTCTTGGAACCCTTTCAAAGACTTTTATGATATGGGATGTTGGTGCTATGGGTCTGTAGTTCTTTGCATTTGTTTTACTGCCTCTTTTGTAGAGTGGGGTTATGTCTGTTGTTTTTAACGTGTGGGATGACCCCTGTATCCATGCTTCCTCTCCATATAATGCTGAAGGCACGTGACAGGGGCTTCTTGCAGTTCTTGATGAATACGGAGTTCCGTGATTCCGGGCCTGGGGCAGAGTTCATGGACATGTCAAATATTGCCTTTTCAGAGTCATGTGGTATTAGGATAATATCAGAGATTTTTGAGATTAATCAATTTTGGGTCTCAGTCATAAAGAAGTCATTTAGATTGTCGACCTTTAATCTGGTTAACAGCTCACTGAAAAGTGAGTTGTATTGACACTTCAGTGTCTTACTCATTTCTTTGATGTCATCTGTGTAGGTCCCATCTCGCCTAAGCAGGGGCCCAATACTGAATGTTGTTTTACCCTTAGATTTGGCATAAGAGAAGTATTTTTTTTCAGTTTCCTTTATGGCTTATAGTTCTTCCTGAGATTCTTGTCTCCGGTAAGATTCCTAAAGCATAAGTTCGATATTTGCTATTTCTCTGACCAGTGACTCCTTTCGTATTACTGATATACTGGCCCCTCTCAGCAGCTCTGTGCTTCTTCGCCTTCACCTGCATAGACAGCGTCTCTTTCTAGTTTACATCATCCCTTGAGCAGACCTGTGTTGTTTAGGATATCTTCCCAGCCTGTTTCATTTAGTACATGGTTGACTTCTTCCCATTGCATATTTTTGTTACTGAAGTTGAATTTTGTGAAGGCACCCTCATAACTAATCACATTTTGCTGGTCAGGTGCCTTGTGCATACATGTCTGTACCTCTATTATGTTGTGATCTGAGTAAATTGTCTTTGATATGATTATATCACGTATCAGATCGTCGTTGTTAGTGAAGATGAGATCCAGCGTATTTTCTAGTCTTGTTGGCTCTAATATTTGCTGGTTTAAGGGTGAATTTAGTGCAGAGATTTAATAGCTCGTATGTGTGCGAATTTTCATCTAAGCTGCCTCCTGGGGTGATCTTTGCTAAAATAGTATTTGCTACGCTCTTCCATTTTAGATCTCAAGTTGCAGTCTCCCAGTAGCAAGATGTTTGGGGCAGGAGTTGGGAGATTATCCAGACAGTTGTCAATTTTTAAAAGCTGTTTCTGGAATTGCTGGGAAATTGCATCCGGAGGCTTGTATACTACCACAATGACAAAGTTTTGGTTTTCAATCTTAACTAGTAGTTCTGAGCAAATGAGGGACTCAGTGACGTACAACACAATTCCCCCTTCCCCCCCATTGTTGCCTATTTTGTCTCATCTGAATAAGTTACAACCTGGGATCCATATTTCGTTGTCAAAATGATCCTTTATGTGGGTCTCTGTGAATGCTGCAAACATTGCATTTGACTCCTTGCGCAGTCCCTTGATGTAAGGAATTTTGTTGTTTATTTGTTGTTTGTAAAGATAAATGTCATTATATTCATGGAATTTAAGGGGGTTTTATTTGCTGGCATTAATATCTGTTCTGGAGTGGAGGCAAATGGCTGTGCCTCTGCTCCAGAAGTGTTTTCAGTTGGAGTAAAATTTCTGTCATTTCTTGCAAGTCTTTTTACCTTCCTGGCACTAAAAATCTCATTCTTTGGAGAGGTTATGGCTTCCCTCTTTTGTTTCCCATAGTCCGGCTGGTCTGTGTCTTCTTGTCCCTTTTAGATGATGTGCCTGGCAGTATCTGTTGTAGCATTTTCTTTCGTGGACTGACTGACGAGTGACACATTTCGGGGTGAAATAAGTTACTGAAAGGGGAGTCGCACCCTACTGTTGTCATGTGGGTGCAGCATTTTTTGGGATGGTCAGAGGTGCATGTCCACCTGTTTTTCCATGCCTGCAGATACCCAAGGCATAGAATTTGCATAGATTGGAATTTTGTTTGCTAGGAATTTTTGTGGCTGCATACCCTTCTGGTGTATTTTTTATTTCTGTTTGCCCACTAACTTCTGCCCCTGTATGGACATAAATGCTCCCACCAGTTTTTACTGGTAATGTGTCAACACTATTCCCTGGGGCATCATCCCCCTTTTGTTTCATCTCCAACAGTATTGCTACTTTGTACCCATGTAAATTGTATAACCTTGATTAACCTGTTTCATCAGGGCCACTATCTCCATTTGGTGCATTGTCCTCTAGGACAACACTAGCATCCTCTGGAGCACTGTCTTCCAACACGGCCCCATCCAACCCACCCATTTTATTTCTCCAGCTGTCATACCAGGCTGACATATCTTTCAACAAGCATATTTTATTGGTGTTTCTGTCTTTTAATATAGATGTAATTTTCTCCCAGGCCCAAAAACATTTCTTTGATTTTATAGCAAAGGTGGTCGCTGGTTTCAAGTTCCTGCACAACCCATGGGACCATTTACCACAGAGATTGCATGCAATCCAGGCATGACTTTATCTGTTACCCTTTCTGTTGATTACACAAATTTTCATGGTTGTGGTCATTTACAACTCCTGACACATTACAACTCTCCTAACAAGCTAGTCTACAGGACTACTAAAAATATTTAGTTGTTAGTGTTTAACAATTCATTAACAGTTCTTCTGAGTAGGCTGGTTAGTAAGCCTATTATAAAAGTATTGTGTTTAATATGTTGGTATATACACTGTATGATATATACGCTATATATACTTTACTTTGATATATATGGATTTTTATTATTTATAGTTTCAATCCCATCACAATCTTTGCTCCTGGCACACTTAACAGTTCTCTTGCTATATAACTGTTTTGTTTTAGATGATGGTATAAATACTTTGCTGTGACCTGTATAGTTTTTTGTAGTTATGTATTATTTGTATATGTTAGTAATAATACAGTTTATACCTATAATATATTATCATTATTGTTATTTGTTTATTATTATTGTTTAACTTGCGTGTTTGGTGAGCTGGTGACTGCTGGCAGCTTCTACAGCTGGTGACTGCTGGCAGCTTCTACAGCTGGTGACTGCTGGCAGCTTCTACAGCTGGTGACTGCTGGCAGCTTCTACAGCTGGTGACTGCTGGCAGCTTCTACAGCTGGTGACTGCTGGCAGCTTCTACAGCTGGTGACTGCTGGCAGCTTCTACAGCTGGTGACTGCTGGCAGCTTCTACAGCTGGTGACTGCTGGCAGCTTCTACAGCTGGTGACTGCTGGCAGCTTCTACAGCTGGTGACTGCTGGCAGCTTCTACAGCTGGTGACTGCTGGCAGCCTCTACAGCTGGTGACTGCTGGCAGTTTCTACAGCTGGTGACTGCTGGCAGCTTTTACAGCTGGTGACTGCTGGCAGCTTTTACAGCTGGTGACTGCTGGCAGCTTCTACAGCTGGTGACTGCTGGCAGCTTCTACAGCTGGTGACTGCTGGCAGCCTCTACAGCTGGTGACTGCTGGCAGTTTCTACAGCTGGTGACTGCTGGCAGCTTCTACAGCTGGTGACTGCTGGCAACTTCTACAGCTGGTGACTGCTGGCAGCTTCCACAGCTGGTGACTGCTGGCAGCTTCTACAGCTGGTGACTGCTGGCAACTTCTACAGCTGGTGACTGCTGGCAGCTTCTACAGCTGGTGACTGCTGGCAGCTTCTACAGCTGGTGACTGCTGGCAGCTTCTACAGCTGGTGACTGCTGGCAGCTTCTACAGCTGGCGACTGCTGGCAGCTTCTACAGCTGGCGACTGCTGGCAGCTTCTACAGCTGGCGACTGCTGGCAGCTTCTACAGCTGGTGACTGCTGGCAGCTTCTACAGCTGGCGACTGCTGGCAGCTTCTACAGCTGGTGACTGCTGGCAGCTTCTACAGCTGGTGACTGCTGACAGCTTCTACAGCTGGTGACTGCTGGCAGCTTCTACAGCTGGTGACTGCTGGCAACTTCTACAGCTGGTGACTGCTGACAGCTTCTACAGCTGGTGACTGCTGGCAGCTTCTACAGCTGGTGACTGCTGGCAGCTTCTACAGCTGGTGACTGCTGGCAGTTTCTACAGCTGGTGACTGCTGGCAGCTTCTACAGCTGGTGACTGCTGGCAGCTTCTACAGCTGGTGACTGCTGGCAGCTTCTACAGCTGGTGACTGCTGGCAGCTTCTACAGCTGGTGACTGCTGACAGCCTCTACAGCTGGTGACTGCTGACAGCTTCTACAGCTGGTGACTGCTGGCAGCTACTACAGCTGGTGACTGCTGGCAGCTTCTACAGCTGGTGACTGCTGACAGCTTCTACAGCTGGTGACTGCTGACAGCTTCTACAGCTGGTGACTGCTGGCAGCTTCTACAGCTGGTGACTGCTGGCAGCTTCTACAGCTGGTGACTGCTGACAGCTTCTACAGCTGGTGACTGCTGGCAGCTTCTACAGCTGGTGACTGCTGGCAGCTTCTACAGCTGGTGACTGCTGGCAGTTTCTACAGCTGGTGACTGCTGGCAGCTTCTACAGCTGGTGACTGCTGGCAGCTTCTACAGCTGGTGACTGCTGGCAGCCTCTACAGCTGGTGACTGCTGACAGCCTCTACAGCTGGTGACTGCTGACAGCTTCTACAGCTGGTGACTGCTGGCAGCTACTACAGCTGGTGACTGCTGGCAGCTTCTACAGCTGGTGACTGCTGACAGCCTCTACAGCTGGTGACTGCTGGCAGCTACTACAGCTGGTGACTGCTGGCAGCTACTACAGCTGGTGACTGCTGACAGCCTCTACAGCTGGTGACTGCTGGCAGCTACTACAGCTGGTGACTGCTGGCAGCTTCTACAGCTGGTGACTGCTGACAGCTACTACAGCTGGTCACTGCTGACAGCTGCTACAGCGTGTTGAGGAACTGTTGATCTCTAGTACCTCACATCTTACATCTTAGGTTTTGGGCACTTATAGATCACTGCATTTAGCTTTTCTGGTACTGAATTTAGCTGTTGTCACACATTCCATCATCTCATTGACTGATTTCCTTGCCAGATCTCTGTCCCACTGAACCTCGTGCAGGAAGTTCCTCAAGTTTGTGTAGTCCCCTCTCTTGTAGTTTGTCTTTCTTCGTTCTGCCCTTCTTGCTTCCCTCTCCGCTAGTAACTACTATGTATTCGAAGCTCAGAACCACGTGATCACTAACTCCAAGGTGCCTTTCATATGTGATGTCCTCTATATCTGCAATACTTATGATGAATACTAGGTATAGTCCTGCTGATTCGTTTTCTCCTCTCTCTCTGGTAGTGTCCCTAACGTGCTGATGCATGAGGTTTTCCAGTACCACCTCTAACATCTTTGCCCTCCATGTTTCTGGGCCTCCATGTGGCTCTAGGTTTTTCCTGTCGATTTCTCTGTGGTTGAAGTCACCCAAAACCAATAACTTTGTTCTGCCCATATGGGCCCTTCTGGCCACTTCAGCCAGTGTGTCAACCATTGCTCTGTTACTCTCATCATATTCATGTCTTGGCCTCCTGCTATTCTGTGGTGGGTTATACATCGCTACAGTTACCACCTTGGGACCTTCAGACTGAAGTGTTCCTACCATTTAGTCTCTTGCTTCTTCTCTGTCTCCTCTCCCCAGCTCCTCAAAATTCCCTTGGATTTTGATGAGCAGTGTCACTCCTCCACCCCCTCTGTTCCCTCCGTCTTTCCTCAGGATTTGATATCCAGTTGGAAACATGACATCCATTATCATTCCTGTGAGCTTGGTTTCTGTGAGAGCTATGATGTCCGGTGATGCCTCTTTGGTTCCTTCATGCCACTCCTCCCACAATAATAATATATTTACTACAAGTACATGTACAAGTTATAAAGGCCTAACTGACATCAGTGACATACTATTATATAGAAAGCCGCTTGTTATTTAGAGCATTCCGGGGAAATTAGGTCAGTTTTGTCCCAGGATGCGACCCACACCAGACGACTAACACCCAGGTACCCATTTTAAACTGACGGGTGAACAAGGACAGCAGGTGTCTTATGGAAACACATCCTTAATGTTTTCCAGCTGCACCGGAGGAGATTCGAACTCTGGACCTCAGTGTGTGAGCTGAGTGCGCTAGCGATCCAGCTAAGGGACACCTTATTTGTTATTCCATCAGCGCTGGTGTACCATATGTGTGTACTCACTTATTTGTGTGTGTGTGTGTGTGTGTGTGTGTACTCACCTAATTGTACTCACCTAATTATTGTTGCAGGGGTCAAGACTCAGCTCCTGGCCCCGCCTCTTCACTGATCACCACTAGGTCCTCTCCCTCTCTGCTTCCTGAGCTTTGTCATACCTCTTCTTAAAACTATGTATGGTTCCTGCCTCCACTACTTCACTTGCTAGGCTATTCCACTTCCTGACGACTCTATGACTGAAGAAATACTTCCTAACGTCCCTGTGACTCGTCTGAGTCTTCAGCTTCCAGTTGTGACCCCTTGTTTCTGTGTCCCCTCTCTAGAACATCCTATCTCTTTCCACCTTGTCTATTCCCCGCAGTATCTTGTATGTCGTTATAATTTCTCTCCTGACCCTTCTGTCCTCCAGTGTATTCAGTCCGATTTCCTTCAACCTTTCCTCGTACGACATTCCCCTGAGCTCTGGGACTAGCCTTGTTGCAAACCTTTGTACTTTCTCTAACTTCTTGACGTGCTTGACCAGGTGTGGTTTCCAGACTGGTGCTGCATACTCCAGTATGGGCCTAACATACACAGTGTACAGTGTCTTGAACGATTCCTTATTAAGGTATCGGAACGCTATTCTCAGGTTTGCCAGGCGTCCGTATGCTACAGCAGTTATTTGGTTGATGTGTGCCTCCGGCGACGTGCTCGGTGTTATGGTCACCCCAAGGTCTTTCTCCCTGAGTTAGGTCTGTAGTCTTTGTCCACCTAGCCTATACTCTGTCTGCGGTCTTCTTTGCCCCTCCCCAATCTTAATGACTTTGCGTTTGGCAGGGTTGACTTCGAGAAGCCAGTTTCTGGACCACATGTCCAGCCTGTCCAGGTCTCTTTGCAGTCCTGCCTCATCCTCATCCGATTTAATTCTTCTCATCAACTTCACATCATCTGCGAATAGGGACACTTCAGAGTCTATTCCTTCCATCATGTCGTTCGCATATATCAAAAATAGCACTGGTCTTAGAACTGACCCCTGTGGGACCCCGCTCGTCACAGGCGCCCACTGTGATACCTCTACACGTACCATGACTCGTTGTTGCCTCCCGTCAGGTATTCCCTGATCCATTGCAGTGCCCTCCCTGTTATATGCGCCTGATCCTCCAGCTTCTGCACTTATCTCTTGTGAGGAACTGTGTCAAAGGCCTTCCTGCAGTCCAGGAAAATGTAATAAACCCACCCCTCTCTCTCGTGTCTTACTTCTGTTACCTTGTCATAAAACTCCAGAAGGTTTGTGACACAGGATTTGCCTTCCATGAATCCATGCTGGTTTTCATTTATAATCTTGTTCCATTCCAGGTGTTCCACCACTCTCCTCCTGATAATCTTATCCATGACTTTGCATACAATACATGTCAGAGAGACAGGTCTGTAGTTTAGTGCCTCGTTTCTGTGTCCTTTCTTAAATATGGGGACTACATTTGCTGTCTCCCATATCTCAGGTAGTTGCCCAGTTTCAAGGGATGTGTTGAAGATTGTGGTTAGGGGCACTCACAGCATCTCTGCTCCTTCTCTAATGGCCCACGGGGAGATGTCCGGTCCCTTCGCCTTTGAGGTATCAAGGTCACTTAGCAGCTTCTGCATCTCCTCGGTTGTTCGTATGTCATCCAACACTTGTTGGTATATTCCCTCTTGATGTTCCCTTCTGTGCTGTCTTCCCAGAGCCCTTCCTGTCTCTACTGTAAAAGCTTCATTAAATCTCCTGTTTAGCTCCTCGCATACCTCCTGATCATTTCTTATGAGTTCTCCACCTTCTATCCTCAGTCTGATCACCTAGTCTTTGACTGTTGTCTTCCTCCTGATGTGGCTATACATCAGTTTCGGGTCAGTCTTGACTTTCGATGCCATTTATTTTCATACTGTCGCTGGGCCACCCTCCTTACCTGTGCATACTTGTTCCTGGCTCTACGACTAATCTCCATATTTTCATGTGTTCTCTGCCTTCTGTACTTTTTCCATTCTCTATTGCACTTAGTTTTTGCCTCCTTACACCGTCGGGTAAACCAGGGGCTCGTTCTGGTCTTCCCATTGTTTCTGTTGCCCTTGGGTGTGTGTGTGTGTTTTGTGTGTGTGTGTGTGTGTGTGTGTGTGTGTGTATTTGTGTATTTTTTGTGTGCTTGTGTTTGCGTGTGTGTGTGTGTGTGTGTGTGTGTGTGTGTGTATGTATGCGCGCGTATGTACTCACATGATTGTGGTTGCAGGGGTCGATTTATAGTTCCTGGCTCCGCCACTTCACCAGTCGCCACTACGTCCTCTCTCCCCCTACTCCATGAGCTTTATCTTATCTCTTCTTAAAGCTATGTGTGGTACCTGCCTCCACTACCTCACTTTCCAGACTATTCCAGTTCCTGACAACCATATGACTGAAGAAATACTTCCTAACATCCCTGTGGCTCATCTGAGTCTTCATCGTCCAATTGTGACCCCTTGTTGCTGTGTCCCATCTCTGGAACATCCTGTCTCCGTCCACCTTGTTGATTCCTCTCAGTATTTTATGTTATCGTGTGTGTGTGTGTTTGTGTGTGTGTGTGTGTGTGTGTGTGTGTGTGTGTGTGTGTGTGTGTGTGTGTGTGTGTGTGTGTGTACCGTGAGCTTGTATCTGGTGGTCTGAGAGACACGTTCGCTGAAGTTGAAAGGATTGACTTGGGAGTCGAGAACATCCAGCTGCTCCTGAGTGATGACATCGTCAGTCTGCACCTCCTCCTCCTCCAGGAGGTCCCCATCCTCCACAATGATGGAGTCGTTAGCTATCTCTTCAGTGTCATCCTCAGCCTCCACATCTGCTGAAGAATTAATGGTTTATTGTTACAGTCGGAGGGTAACACAAAAACAAGCAGGAGTTATGTAGCACCTAGGGAACTGGACGCAATTTCTGCCTAAACTTATCTACTTATCGCCCAGATCTTGTTATGTTCACTTGTAAATTCCTTTAACACACCCTATTAAACTACGCAGTTTTCTTGCAGAATCTCTCAACAGTGCTTAGTCTTTGACAAAGTGAAATTATGGCAACTGTCATTTCGTATCAGATTCATTAACTTTTAATCTCACGCCTCTTTCCACCATCCTAGTTTTCACTTCCTCTACAACACTGTCAATAAATATACTAAACAACTACTGTCTAAGACACATTCGTGTCTAAGACTTCCTTTCACTGGAAAATAATCCCCTCTCTTCCCCAGACTTTAACCATAGCTTAACTCATAGTATAAAAGCTCAAACATCAACTGTCACTTTCCTGCTCATTCCATCCTATAACATGCGTTTTTTCTCTCCATATGACAAAATGTAATCTGTATTTTCTCATATTCTTCTATGTAAACACTTGGTCTATATAACCCCTTCCCCATCCAAAATCCTCTTTTGTTCTAACTATACAAAAGAACTATGAATGCTTCATTCATTCATGTTGATTCGCCGGTATTTCCGGCCCGGGTCTTCTCCAGATGGTGACCCGGCGGTGGACCCCCGGGTGGGGGGTGACGTTCATCTCCTTCTTTCTTCTTTCTTGGGCCCTCCGGTTGGAGGGTGTCTTCTTCTGTCTTACATTGAGTGATACTAGAGTGATAGTAGCAGCAGTGGTAAGTAGTTTCTCAGCCTCTGTGTCGTCTGTACAGACGACAACAAAGGGCTCCTTGAGCGATAAAATCGCATTACATTTGACTTGCAGCCTGCCACTAACGACAGCTGCAAGTGCTAGTTTGGACGACTCATCATTGGCTATGCCACTCGCTGGTTTGATTTTTACTCTGTTAGAGTAATGCATCGTGAATAAGCAGTGTTCCACTATGAATGCTTTCTGCTGATCCAGGTATATTCACAGGATATACCCTGAGAGCTGTATTCTCCTCACCGTATTTATTCTGAAAACTGACTTTAATCCCTATTTTAGGTACTGAAGTATTATTGTCTGATAGGTCACCGTGCAGCCTTAATAACCCTAGTGTATTATTGTCTGATGATAGACAGGTCACCGTGCAGCCTTAATAACCCTTGTGTATTATTGTCTGATGATAGACAGGTCACCATGCAGCCTTAATAACCCTAGTGTATTATTGTCTGATGATAGACAGGTCACCGTGCAGCCTTAATAACCCTAGTGTATTATTGTCTGATGATAGACAGGTCACCGTGCAGCCTTAATAACCCTTGTGTATTATTGTCTGATGATAGACAGGTCACCATGCAGCCTTAATAACCCTAGTGTATTATTGTCTGATGATAGACAGGTCACCGTGCAGCCTTAATAACCCTAGTGTATTATTGTCTGATGATAGACAGGTCACCGTGCAGCCTTAATAACCCTTGTGTATTATTGTCTGATGATAGACAGGTCACCGTGCAGCCTTAATAACCCTAGTGTATTATTGTCTGATGATAGACAGGTCACCGTGCAGCCTTAATAACCCTTGTGTATTATTGTCTGATGATAGACAGGTCACCATGCAGCCTTAATAACCCTTGTGTATTATTGTCTGATGATAGACAGGTCACCGTGCAGCCTTAATAACCCTAGTGTATTATTGTCTGATGATAGACAGGTCACCGTGCAGCCTTAATAACCCTAGTGTATTATTGTCTGATGATAGACAGGTCACCGTGCAGCCTTAATAACCCTAGTGTATTATTGTCTGATGATAGACAGGTCACCGTGCAGCCTTAATAACCCTTGTGTATTATTGTCTGATGATAGACAGGTCACCGTGCAGCCTTAATAACCCTTGTGTATTATTGTCTGATGATAGACAGGTCACCGTGCAGCCTTAATAACCCTTGTGTATTATTGTCTGATGATAGACAGGTCACCGTGCAGCCTTAATAACCCTTGTGTATTATTGTCTGATGATAGACAGGTCACCGTGCAGCCTTAATAACCCTTGTGTATTATTGTCTGATGATAGACAGGTCACCGTGCAGCCTTAATAACCCTTGTGTATTATTGTCTGATGATAGACAGGTCACCGTGCAGCCTTAATAACCCTTGTGTATTATTGTCTGATGATAGACAGGTCACCGTGCAGCCTTAATAACCCTAGTGTATTATTGTCTGATGATAGACAGGTCACCGTGCAGCCTTAATAACCCTTGTGTATTATTGTCTGATGATAGACAGGTCACCATGCAGCCTTAATAACCCTTGTGTATTATTGTCTGATGATAGACAGGTCACCGTGCAGCCTTAATAACCCTAGTGTATTATTGTCTGATGATAGACAGGTCACCGTGCAGCCTTAATAACCCTAGTGTATTATTGTCTGATGATAGACAGGTCACCGTGCAGCCTTAATAACCCTAGTGTATTATTGTCTGATGATAGACAGGTCACCATGCAGCCTTAATAACCCTTGTGTATTATTGTCTGATGATAGACAGGTCACCGTGCAGCCTTAATAACCCTAGTGTATTATTGTCTGATGATAGGTCACCGTGCAGCCTTAATAACCCTTGTGTATTATTGTCTGATGATAGACAGGTCACCATGCAGCCTTAATAACCCTAGTGTATTATTGTCTGATGATAGACAGGTCACCGTGCAGCCTTAATAACCCTTGTGTATTATTGTCTGATGATAGACAGGTCACCATGCAGCCTTAATAACCCTAGTGTATTATTGTCTGATGATAGACAGGTCACCGTGCAGCCTTAATAACCCTAGTGTATTATTGTCTGATGATAGACAGGTCACCGTGCAGCCTTAATAACCCTTGTGTATTATTGTCTGATGATAGACAGGTCACCATGCAGCCTTAATAACCCTAGTGTATTATTGTCTGATGATAGACAGGTCACCGTGCAGCCTTAATAACCCTTGTGTATTATTGTCTGATGATAGACAGGTCACCATGCAGCCTTAATAACCCTAGTGTATTATTGTCTGATGATAGACAGGTCACCGTGCAGCCTTAATAACCCTTGTGTATTATTGTCTGATGATAGACAGGTCACCATGCAGCCTTAATAACCCTAGTGTATTATTGTCTGATGATAGACAGGTCACCGTGCAGCCTTAATAACCCTTGTGTATTATTGTCTGATGATAGACAGGTCACCATGCAGCCTTAATAACCCTAGTGTATTATTGTCTGATGATAGACAGGTCACCGTGCAGCCTTAATAACCCTTGTGTATTATTGTCTGATGATAGACAGGTCACCGTGCAGCCTTAATAACCCTTGTGTATTATTGTCTGATGATAGACAGGTCACCGTGCAGCCTTAATAACCCTAGTGTATTATTGTCTGATGATAGACAGGTCACCGTGCAGCCTTAATAACCCTTGTGTATTATTGTCTGATGATAGACAGGTCACCATGCAGCCTTAATAACCCTTGTGTATTATTGTCTGATGATAGACAGGTCACCGTGCAGCCTTAATAACCCTTGTGTATTATTGTCTGATGATAGACAGGTCACCGTGCAGCCTTAATAACCCTAGTGTATTATTGTCTGATGATAGACAGGTCACCGTGCAGCCTTAATAACCCTTGTGTATTATTGTCTGATGATAGACAGGTCACCGTGCAGCCTTAATAACCCTAGTGTATTATTGTCTGATGATAGACAGGTCACCGTGCAGCCTTAATAACCCTTGTGTATTATTGTCTGATGATAGACAGGTCACCGTGCAGCCTTAATAACCCTAGTGTATTATTGTCTGATGATAGACAGGTCACCGTGCAGCCTTAATAACCCTTGTGTATTATTGTCTGATGATAGACAGGTCACCGTGCAGCCTTAATAACCCTTGTGTATTATTGTCTGATGATAGACAGGTCACCGTGCAGCCTTAATAACCCTAGTGTATTATTGTCTGATGATAGACAGGTCACCGTGCAGCCTTAATAACCCTAGTGTATTATTGTCTGATGATAGACAGGTCACCGTGCAGCCTTAATAACCCTAGTGTATTATTGTCTGATGATAGACAGGTCACCGTGCAGCCTTAATAACCCTTGTGTATTATTGTCTGATGATAGACAGGTCACCGTGCAGCCTTAATAACCCTTGTGTATTATTGTCTGATGATAGACAGGTCACCGTGCAGCCTTAATAACCCTAGTGTATTATTGTCTGATGATAGACAGGTCACCGTGCAGCCTTAATAACCCTTGTGTATTATTGTCTGATGATAGACAGGTCACCGTGCAGCCTTAATAACCCTAGTGTATTATTGTCTGATGATAGACAGGTCACCGTGCAGCCTTAATAACCCTTGTGTATTATTGTCTGATGATAGACAGGTCACCGTGCAGCCTTAATAACCCTAGTGTATTATTGTCTGATGATAGACAGGTCACCGTGCAGCCTTAATAACCCTTGTGTATTATTGTCTGATGATAGACAGGTCACCGTGCAGCCTTAATAACCCTTGTGTATTATTGTCTGATGATAGACAGGTCACCGTGCAGCCTTAATAACCCTAGTGTATTATTGTCTGATGATAGACAGGTCACCGTGCAGCCTTAATAACCCTTGTGTATTATTGTCTGATGATAGACAGGTCACCGTGCAGCCTTAATAACCCTTGTGTATTATTGTCTGATGATAGACAGGTCACCGTGCAGCCTTAATAACCCTAGTGTATTATTGTCTGATGATAGACAGGTCACCGTGCAGCCTTAATAACCCTTGTGTATTATTGTCTGATGATAGACAGGTCACCGTACAGCCTTAATAACCCTAGTGTATTATTGTCTGATGATAGACAGGTCACCGTGCAGCCTTAATAACCCTAGTGTATTATTGTCTGATGATAGACAGGTCACCGTGCAGCCTTAATAACCCTTGTGTATTATTGTCTGATGATAGACAGGTCACCGTGCAGCCTTAATAACCCTTGTGTATTATTGTCTGATGATAGACAGGTCACCGTGCAGCCTTAATAACCCTTGTGTATTATTGTCTGATGATAGACAGGTCACCGTGCAGCCTTAATAACCCTAGTGTATTATTGTCTGATGATAGACAGGTCACCGTGCAGCCTTAATAACCCTTGTGTATTATTGTCTGATGATAGACAGGTCACCGTGCAGCCTTAATAACCCTAGTGTATTATTGTCTGATGATAGACAGGTCACCGTGCAGCCTTAATAACCCTAGTGTATTATTGTCTGATGATAGACAGGTCACCGTGCAGCCTTAATAACCCTAGTGTATTATTGTCTGATGATAGACAGGTCACCGTGCAGCCTTAATAACCCTTGTGTATTATTGTCTGATGATAGACAGGTCACCGTGCAGCCTTAATAACCCTAGTGTATTATTGTCTGATGATAGACAGGTCACCGTGCAGCCTTAATAACCCTAGTGTATTATTGTCTGATGATAGACAGGTCACCGTGCAGCCTTAATAACCCTTGTGTATTATTGTCTGATGATAGACAGGTCACCGTGCAGCCTTAATAACCCTTGTGTATTATTGTCTGATGATAGACAGGTCACCGTGCAGCCTTAATAACCCTAGTGTATTATTGTCTGATGATAGACAGGTCACCATGCAGCCTTAATAACCCTTGTGTATTATTGTCTGATGATAGACAGGTCACCGTGCAGCCTTAATAACCCTAGTGTATTATTGTCTGATGATAGACAGGTCACCGTGCAGCCTTAATAACCCTAGTGTATTATTGTCTGATGATAGACAGGTCACCGTGCAGCCTTAATAACCCTTGTGTATTATTGTCTGATGATAGACAGGTCACCGTGCAGCCTTAATAACCCTAGTGTATTATTGTCTGATGATAGACAGGTCACCGTGCAGCCTTAATAACCCTAGTGTATTATTGTCTGATGATAGACAGGTCACCGTGCAGCCTTAATAACCCTTGTGTATTATTGTCTGATGATAGACAGGTCACCGTGCAGCCTTAATAACCCTAGTGTATTATTGTCTGATGATAGACAGGTCACCATGCAGCCTTAATAACCCTTGTGTATTATTGTCTGATGATAGACAGGTCACCGTGCAGCCTTAATAACCCTAGTGTATTATTGTCTGATGATAGACAGGTCACCGTGCAGCCTTAATAACCCTTGTGTATTATTGTCTGATGATAGACAGGTCACCGTGCAGCCTTAATAACCCTTGTGTATTATTGTCTGATGATAGACAGGTCACCGTGCAGCCTTAATAACCCTTGTGTATTATTGTCTGATGATAGACAGGTCACCGTGCAGCCTTAATAACCCTTGTGTATTCGATAAACTTTAAACTCCATTAAGCAACTTACAAAGGGATATTTCATTCTCTTATGTATACACTTAAAAATGCATCAAACTACTTCAAAACTGTTCCCCACTGTTTTTAGCATCTAGCTTGTAATTCACTGTCTCGGTTGCTCTACCTTCTATTTCCCTTCCCCCTCCCACTGCCACAAGCAGTTCGTCCACACTTACCTCTTCCTTTCACCTACAAACTGTTATTCCTCTCAGCTCAGTGAATAAAATCACCTAATTCCCTTTCAGCATTATTGAAATTTTACTACTTAAAATATTCTCTCCATCTCTGCAAAATTTCCGCCTCCCAGTCTCACAACTCCCTTCCATCGTAGCCCATTTGCTTCAAAGGATTTTTATGATTACTAATATTTCCCCAAATCTTTTTCATTTTCTTCAAAATTTGCTAATAAACACATATCCATTCTCTCAAGAGGTCTTTTTTCTCACACCTAGCACTCGTTTAACTTTTATATTTCTCTCCAGATACTTTGAATTGCTTATAACATTTTTGTCATTCTAGAAACCTTTCACATTCATACATTTTCTCTCTCTTCACCCTTCACCCATCATTTAACCAATCATCACCCTCTTTACCTCATCATTTAACCAATCATCACCCTCTTCACCTCATCATTCAACCAATCATCACATTCTTTACCTCATCATTTAACCAATCATCACCCTCTTCACCTCATCATTCAACCAATCATCACCCTCTTTACCTCATCGTTCAACCAATCATCACTCCCTTCACTCGTACCTACCATCCTATATAGACAAACTTTCGCTGCATATTCAAGCACTGCATTTCAGTACTTGTTTGTACTTGCCTTAACCTTCTATTCATACTGTACCTACTACTTAATAATGATTTAATATATCAGTCAGTCACCTCTCTTATCGACACCTGTGACTAAGAGAGAATATTCACCTACCTTCCTATACAGATAAAATAAAATACTGTTAGAGCAAGAACTGTTAAGAGATTAGAAGAGAACTCGGATGAGTGTGTGTAACCCTGCACGAGTACAACTTCATGAGTAGTAAGAACTAGATGAGTGGAAGTAGGTAGATGTACCTGTCATCCTAGCAAGAAAATTTCTAGAGGTCAAATTTGGAGAAGTTTGGAGACCAAGCTTAATGACCAAGTTTGGAAATCAAGCTTGAAGATCAAACTTAATGACCAAGCTTGTAGACATAGCATGGAGAGAAAACAAGAAAACCAGACTTGGAGACCAAGTTTCTTGATCAAGCATGGAGATCAAGCTCAAGCTCGGAGATATAGCTAGGAGGCCAGGCATAAAGGCCAAACATTGGAGTCCAAGCTTGTAGATCACACTTGGAGACATGAATGATGAAATTACAAAGACAACAGATTGCTAGACTCAGATAGTGGACGTAAGGTTGACAGGTAGACTTCCAGATGTGCATGTCTTAAAGGCGACTAAAATGCCGGAGTAAACGTCTGGTAACTCTTCCTGTATAAACTATTAGAAGTACAAAGGAGAACTGGACTTCATTGTTGAAGGGAAGAATAGGTGGGAAGAATAGGTGGGAAGAATAGTGCCTTCACTCTGAAGGAAAGGCAGGAATGTTGCGATTTGAAGGATCATCTGAACTCTAATGTCTGTGCGCTTCTGGCAAGACAGTAATTGAACGAGTGACAATGAAAGTGTTTTCTTTATCAAGTGGCCCTACCTCGATGGGAGACCGCTAGAGCGTTAAAAATAAAATTTGTAAATAATGTTGATGATAATGCTAGTGTCTAGCCATGCCCACCTGGTGTGGTGTGGGTGACAGGAGGAAGACAAGGCGGGAGTGGTCGCCTTGCAAGGCGCTGCTGGAGAGCCTCGTCCTTGTGGATGATCTTGGAGGGCAGTGTGAGCAGGTCCAGCAGGAACTCGTGATGAGAGAGAGGTTGATACACCCCAGTGGTCACGTTGTAGCGGATCTCATGGGGGAAGTCAACGTTACCAGTCGTCAGCGTGATAAGAGCTTCCTGGTCTACGCTCGTCACCTATAGAAGATAAATGTTGTAGTTATCAGTGAAGGTTGTCTTGATAGTGTTTGTACTTCAAGGAGTTATCCCAGTCTCTTCATTGGATCAGTCCTGAATATCTACCATTCCTTAGTGCTGTGTGTATACCTACGTGTTTAGAGCTTCCCATAATAATAATAATAATAATAATAGCAATAAGAACTAGGTGTATTACGGGTGCTTGTACATTACTGTATGTGAGAAAATTAATACAGTCTGTGGCATAAGTTTATGTGGCCGTTAAATATTAGTGTTGATGATCTAAAATGATTCAAATTTAGTATTCACAAGTCATCACATTGATACTAATATCTCATTTTTTTCAATAAAAATGACAAATTATGACATACACAGCCCTAAACTTTCTCAAATCTTCCAATATCAAAAAAACAATTTTGAAGGCAAACTACAAACCCATTCTTTTATTTTCTCAGAACTAACATAACAAGTACAGTAAGATGGAAGTCAATCATAATGTGAAATATAATTATAAGGGTTGAGAGGTAAAGGCAAGTAGAAGTACTCAGAAATCATCTTACGAAAATCATTATTTTTAAAGTTTTCCTGTTGTTTCTATGAAAAAAAAGGAAAATTGGGACTAGAATATACCCAATGTTTTCTCTATGTAAGATTTACCAGCATTTAAGGTTTAAGTATGAAAGTAAGTAATGAAGTATGGCTTAATAAACGAACATTTGTATATTTAAGCCTGGATACCCAGTAACGTCAAACACTGTGATTTATTTAACCCTGGATACCCAGTAACGTCAAACACTGTGATTTATTTAAGCCTGGATACCCATTAACGTCAAACACTGTGATTTATTTAACCCTGGATACCCAGTAACGTCAAACACTGTGATTTATTTAAGCCTGGATACCCAGTAACGTCAAACACTGTGATTTATTTGAGCGCGGATACCCAGTAACGTCAAACACTGTGATTTATTTAACCCTGGATACCCAGTAACGTCAAACACTGTGATTTATTTAAGCCTGGATACCCATTAACGTCAAACACTGTGATTTATTTAACCCTGGATACCCAGTAACGTCAAACACTGTGATTTATTTAAGCCTGGATACCCAGTAACGTCAAACACTGTGATTTATTTGAGCCTGGATACCCAGTAACGTCAGACACTCTGACTTACTTAAGCCTGGATACACAGTAACGTCAAACACTGTGATTTATTTAACCCTGGATACCCAGTAACGTCACACAGTGATTTATTTAGGCTTGGACACCCAGTAACGTCAAACACTGTGATTTATTTAAGCCTGGATACCCAGTAACGCCAAACACTGTGATTTATTTAACTATGGATGCCCAGTAACGTCAAACACTGTGATTTATTTAACCCTGGATACCCAGTAACGTCAAACACTGTGATTTATTTAACCCTGGATACCCAGTAACGTCAAACACTGTGATTTATTAAACCCAGGATACCCAGTAACGTCAAACACTGTGATTTATTTAACCCTGGATACCCAGTAACGTCAAATACTGTGATTTATTTAACCTGGATACCCAGTAACATCAAACACTGTGATTTATTTAACCCTGGATACCCATTAACTTCAAACACTGATTTATTTAAGCCTGGATACCCAGTAACGCCAAACACTGTGATTTATTTAAGCCTGGATAGCCAGTAACGTCAAACACTGTGATTTATTTAAGCCTGGATAGCCAGTAACGTCAAACACTGTGATTTATTTCCGATCAAGAGAGATACTCCATTTATTTCACAGAAACTAATATGCCTAATAAAATTAACGTATTAAAATTTAACCTTAGATCAAGGTACAGCTGCCAGTGAACAATAACATGTACTCTACAAGTTTAAAGCCGACCAGAAGAGGCATTCCCCAGTTATTTCATTGAGGCCATCAAACAGCGCCTGTCGTAGCATCAGCCTTTGTATTCGAATCCCTAATTAGGAAAGTATGTCCAGTTCCTTGGATCAAGAGGCCCTCACTGGCAATAAGGCAAAATGGCACTTACACACTCCAGTAACAATGCCAACCTTCTCCTTGCAAGGATACACAAGTCTTGAAATTTTGAAGCCGTTCATGAGAGTTTTTCTCCAGTCACTACGAGGAAAGAAAATCTGAGAATGACCAGGATGAAAGTAGTTGTGTTAGTCTAGCTCTGGTACACTGCGTCACCGATATATAGTGAAGCCCGTTGAATAAGGTGTCCCTGAGTTATAAACACTGCTGTGCAAAGGAAACTTTGAGTATACCTAGTAAAGTGTATGGTATAGTTATTACTGAAAGAATTGAGAGTAAAATGGAGAGTAGGATAGATGAAGGAGGAGGCTTTAGGAAGGTTAGGGGGAGTGTAGACCGAGTGTTTACAGTGAAACATTTAGGTGAACAGTAGATAAGGGTAAAGAGGTTTTTGAGGCATTTATGGATTTGGAAAAGGCGTATGACAGGGTAGATAGGGGGGCAATGTGGCAGATGTTGCAAATGTATAGAATAGGAGGAAGGTTATTGAAAGCAGAGTCTTTACGAAGATAGTGAGGCTCAGGCTAGAGTATGTACACTAGAGGGAGATTATTTCCCAGTAAAAGTAGACCTTAGACAAGGATGTGTGATGTCACCATGGTTGTTCAATATATTTATAGATGAGGTTGAAAGAGAAGTAAATGCGAGGGTCTTGGCAAGAGGTGTGGAATTAAAATATAAAGAATCAAACACAAAGTGGGAGTTGTCACAGTTGCTCTTTGCTGATGACACTGTGTTTTCGGGAGATTCTGAAAAGAAGTTGCAGAAGTTGGTGGAGGAATTTGGTAGGGTGTGTAAAAGAAGGAAATTAAAAGTGAATATAGGAAAGAGTAAGGTGATGAGGATAAATTAGGCAGTGGAAAATTGGATATCAGATTGGAGGGAGAGAGTATGGAGGTGGTGAATGCATTCAGATATTTGGGAGTGGACGTATCAGCAGATGGGTCTATGAAGGATGAGGTGAATCATAGAACTGACGAGGGGAAAAGGGTGAGTGGTGCACTGAGGAGTCTGTGGAGACAAAAAACTTTATCCACTAAAGCAAAGAAGGGAATGTATGAGAGTATAGTTATACAACGGTCTTGTATGGGTGTGAGACATGGGTTACGAATGTTGCAACAAGGAGAAGGCTGGAGGCAGTGGATATGTCATGTCTGAGGGCAATGTGTGGTGTGAATATAATGCAGAGAATCTGTAGTTTGGAGCTTAGGAGGAGGTGCGGGATTACCAAAATTATTGTCCAGAAGGCTGAGATAGTGTGGACATGTAAAGAGGATGGGACGAAACAGAATGCCTTCGAGAGTCTATAAATCTGTAGTATAGGGAAGGCGGGGTAGAGGTCGGCCTAGAAAAAGTTGGAGGGAGGGGGTAAAGGAGGTTTTGTGTGCGATTGGCTTGGACTTCCAGCAAGCGTACGTGAGGATGTTAGATAGGAGCAAATGGAGACAAATGGTTTTTAGGACTTGACGTGCTGTTGGAATGTAAGCAAGGTAACATTTATGAAGGAATTCAGGGAAACCGGCAGACCGGATTTGATTCCTGGAGATGGGAAGTACAGTGTCTACACTCTGAAGGAGGGGTGTTAATGTTGCAGTTTTATAAGTGTAGTGTAAAGCACCCCGCTGGCAAGACAGTGCTGGAGTGAATGATGAAAATTTTTCTTATTTCGGGTCAACCTGCCTTGGTGGGAAACGGCCGATGTGTTAAAAACAAAAAAAAAATAAGTCACCATTGAAAAAAATGAGCTGCTTCTAGGGTGCAAATTCTGGATCTTCCTCATGAAGTTCCAGGCAATTCATTTGACTTTCATTCGATTCCAAAGAGAAACAATATTCTTTTTTTATATCTTAAAGTCTTGCAGTTCTCTGCACCTGTTTTTTTTTTTAATGCAGACACAGCAAGTACGCTCTTTGATTTTCTTTTCATATACAAGATCTTAAAGAATTACCAGAATACAGTTTAGAGGCTTGCAAGGAAGAGATCTTTGCTGTGATATGATCACGGATGCGATTTTCAGCGATTGCCATAGACCAAGGGGTAAGCAATTAAACAGAATATTGAAGAGGAATGACTGGAGTGACACAAGATGCTGGATCTCTCTGTGGAAAATTGGTAAGCAAGTTGCTCCTGGATTTGGGGGAAAATTACGCAGCCCAAAAATCCGATTTATTTCGTAACGAGAAAATGGCAACAGACTAACTTTCTCACTGATGTCCAGAACCGGGACATCAGTGAAGAAAAAAATTAATTTGAATATTCCCACTACAAAGAACTCCTTACTATGTTTATATAAAAAACAAAAGTATAACACAAGAAAAACCAGTTATCCAAAATCTCCAGCTCAGTTCTTGCCCAATTGTACATTGCAGCAAATACTTGTGAAGGTAATATAATTACTGGCAACATTATCGTTCTTCTCCCACGAGGTTCAAACTTTTCATTAATTACTGGAAAAGAGTGACGAAGTGATGTATCACTAATTGAAATCTGATATCGAATGACTTGAGAAAAAAGATAATAATTAACTGGGTTAATTTTCCCTGGATCAGTCCCTGTCGTACCTAGCTGTATACTGAGTATTAGTCATCTACACGCTGGCCCTCTAGGTGGAGTTTCAGCTTTCAAATGTTACAAAAATGTTTGCTTCAAGAATCACATTAAAAGGCAGGTTAGGAAGGTTTCCACATTGTTTGGGACACCTACAGACAAGAATCCTTAACTGAGTTACTTGAAGATAGGAAAAGAAATGTAGATCTCTTTCAATACCTTGGAGAGGATTCCACCGAGACCCTCCAGGTGATGTATAAATGGACGATAAATTCCACCAAGAGGAAGTACACTCACGACTCGTACTGCACATTCTTTATACTCTGAGGACAGAGGCCATTAAAACGTTTTAGTGAGGACCTCCGGCTCTGATGTTGTGATCATTCTTACCCACCATTTTCGTTTCTTTGAAGCCACATCTGTTACCACATGTGAGTTGCAGCAGTGTGCCAGGAACTGGCAAGTTTGGCTCTCGAGAACCAGGTAGTCAATCATGCAGCTGCAACATGGGGGGACTATGTGAAAAAACTCTTTAATTAATATTCAGTACGCTACTATTATGAGCGAGTCTTCTACATTTGACAGTGAAATTACGATTGTTTCCTTTTTTTTCTGATAGACTATAGATGAGTCTTGTATAATTCACTCTCGTGTGGCTGGGATGACAAATAATTTTACTGTTTTTTCAAGATTGTTTACAGTACATATAACTCTAATGTGCTTCAGACACATCTAACAATAAATATAGTGAATATCAAAATGGCATACAATACCGACAATTTGGTAAATACTTGCCAATAAAAATAGTGGTGAAATCTGATTCCTCATGCCCAGACATATAAATTGGTCAATCATCTATGTGTGCATTTGAATTGGTTGCTAAGATATATAGGACAGTGTGAGTATTTGATCATTAAACTACAGAGCTGTTTCAAGGTCCCATGGGGACCCTTAGAGGTTTTTTTTATTTAGGCCTCCGTTGGAATCAATCGTTCATGACTCGAGGAATCTGGAAAACACTACTTGCTAGCTTTAATACGCTCATGCATGAACCACGCCCACTACAGGGTCCTATCGTTTTTGGACCCGAGAGCTTTGCCTCAACACTAGCAATAGTCGGCTATGTGAGCTGCGGACACTGCAAATACCCCGTTTCCATTACCAGGGCAGTTTACAAAAACAGAAACATGAGAAACCATTTGATAGTGAAGATGCTGCGCCAAGATACGTGAATCAGTTCATTCATGCACAACTAAGTGAACATAGTAACTTGAGTATATTCACTTAACTTCATTTACGGTATTCACTTAGATCATCAACCTGATTGTCGTCTCATGAACTTGGGAATTACTAAGCTCATAGAAATCAAACAGCACCTGGGAAATGGGAGGTAATCAAAACTAATTCGAGAAAATGGAAAGTAGCTCCCATTCCTTAGATCAAGAGCACGTCACCGGAAATAACGAGTGTAAAATTTTTGCTTTGAAGAATCAATACACACGCCTATACACCTGTGGCTGAGATGAAAAAAAAAGTCATTACACAATTTTTCGAGATTTTTAACGGAACAAATAGTTGTGTGATTCAGGTTTCTAAAAATAAAAAGGATGATACAATTTACTTCTCATACCCTAAAAGGGTTACAGATATATATGTTGCTATGTTATAACACTTCATATATGTGAAGACACTGACCTGTTGTATGGGAAGGACCACTGGAGGCTCCGTACTGTTCTTCTTGGAGAAGCGTCTCCAGTGTTGTGACTTCTTCTTCTCCACCTTGGGTTTGTGACTCTTCTTGGGCTGCAGATGTCGCTTGAAGGTGGAGCGTATTCTGGAGAACATCGATTATTATTATTATTATTATTATTATTATTATTATTATTATTATTATTATGGAAGAAGTAATACAGCGCCCGGAGAATGGAAGATAATTAAAACTTATCCAAGGAAGGAATGTATTGCTGGAATTTCTTCGATTAATGTTTTTTGAGAAGCTCTTTCATATTGTCGAAACACTCGTGCAGCAAAAAAAAAAATGTAGGTTACGATGATCAGTAAGAGAATATAGGCTCCTCGCGATTAAAAGACTCAGGGTTCGATTACACTTTGTTAAAAACAAATACTCTGAGTTTTTGATAGCTGGTCAATGCATTTGAAACTTAACTACCACACGAGGGTCGTTAGGGCTGCATGTAACCTGTTCACCACCGGTCAAGAAATTTTTAATCCGTGAAATAGGGTAATCTCTTTCCCAAGAAACGCTAACATTGAACTACGCAAGACCCACCAGAAGTTTACCAGATACCATGCAAAGATCGAAACTAAGTATACATTGGACAGGCTGAACACTACCCACGATGATCATCGAACACCAGAGGGCAATACGTTATGTGCAGGATAATTCAGCCCTAATATAGCTACCACCTCCAATTTCAGCATATCACAGGGACAGTGGAAACCAGACGTCATTTCAAAATTGGACCGCAAGAAGTACATACCAGAGCCCAATCAAATACAGAACGCCAGCATAAGAACAGGAATCACATAGCATAATGGAACTTCCTGCTAAAATTTTTAATTTCTCACAGGACCTGTCTTCTTACTCCTCGACTCGTCCTCCCACACACCTGACACTCCCCGCACGGTGAGAGGTGAAACCTCTCCTATAAATTCATCTCCTTTCACTTGGGTATCTGCTGAAGAAGATCCCAGAAAGGGGTCGAAATATACAGGTCAATCAATATCCTGAGTTTCTGTTTCGGTTGCTGACAAAAAGTCGAAGACGAGTCTGTGTCAAAGGTGGGGCCGTCAGTGAGGAGGGAAGATAAATTAAGGTTGTTAGTGGTGACGACGCCGGAGACAAATTCTGCGTGCTCGTTGATAGACAGAACAATCCAACAGAATATTGGGAATCAAAACTGGAACCAGACAATTCTCACAGAGTGTAACAGGGTGCCTTTCCATGAGATACCCTAGCGAGATGAGTGTGCCCGATGTGAAGACGGGAGAGTGTTGTCTCCCAGCCTCGGCATCGATGACATGAGAAAGGCCAGAAACCCAAACTTGGTTTGATAGAATGTAATTTGTTATGAGGAATATCGGACCAACGTTGTTGCCAACGGTTGCAAAGGTGGTTAGAGATTACAGAAAAATAGTCTGAGAATGGAACACCTCTATATGAAACTGGGAGGTCATGTACGGCTGACCGCTCACCAGAGTCTGCCTGTTTATTGTCCTGAACATCAATACGACCAGGGACCTAACAGAAAACAACTTCGGGACTTCTTTTCTTTTGCTAGTAATGCGGTGCAACCGTAGCCTAGTGGCAAAGCTCTCGCTTCACACGGTGAGGGTCCGGGTCCGATTCCCGGCGAGGATAGAAACATTTGGCGTGTTTCTTTACACCAGTTGTCTATGTTCACCCGTCAGTAAAATGGGTACCTGGATGTTAGTCGTCTGGTGTGGGTTGCATCCTGGGACAAAACGGACCTAATTTGCCCGAAATGCTCAGCATAACAAGCGGCTTTCTGTATAGTATGTCATTGATGTTAATTAGGTCTGTATACCTTGTACATGTACTTGTAGAAATAAAGGTATTATTATTATTATTATTATTATTATTATTATTATTATTATTATTATTATTAAAAATCAAAGTTGTATACGAAGAACTAGGGGATGAGGCGAATCATTTTTGTTAATAGCTTGCAAAGCACTAAAGGAGTCTGAGACGATTACAAACGTTGAGGTAGGCATAGATGCAATACGGATAACTGCAATGAGAACTGCATACAATTCAGCTGTAAAAATGCGAGCACTAAGCTGTCCGGGAACACTGCTGCAAATCCGACACCGTCGGAGGATTTAGAACCATCAGTGCACACTGCGACGGCAAGAGAAGGTGTCCGGAAGTTATTAAGAAAAAGAGAACGAGAAGCAACTATAGGTAATTGGGCTGTCGCATACGGCAGTGGGGAAGAACAGACACGAACTGTCGGAACTTCCGAAGGGAGGAGATGTTAGATGCTTGACGAATATATAAAGGGGGCAACGGAAGAGAAGACAAGGGCGAGTGAAGACGAAGAGAAAATGACGGAGTAAACAAGTGCAGCGAACAAATGGTAACGTCAAGGTCATGAGAGCGGACAAAACAGCGGAGACTATGTGCATCATGGCGATCATTCAAGTACTGAACACTCGCCTCTACATCTAGGCCACCATACTCCAGTTTCGATAGAATTAGGGCTGAATGTAGTCGAAAGAGAATTCGATGATCTGCCCATCATGAAAGATGAGCGAGGGTTTTAATGAGGTTCAGCCGGCTATGACAAGTTGCTTTCAAGGAGGTAATGTGAGGTTTCCAGGATAAGCGGCGATCAAACAGAAGGTCGAGAAACCTGACCATATCACAGGAATACAAGACCTATACAGGTACAGTGGAGTATCAGGGGCGATTGAACGTCTGATGAAAGTAATTTGGTACGTATTTGCGCCAGAAAATTTAAACCCATAAGTAGTGGCCCAGTGGAAAACACTGTTGACAGCATTCTGAAGAGGCTACTACTAGGCGACACAAGCTATAGCAAAGTCATCAACACAGAGTGATGACCAAATAATGATGGGAGAACAGATGCCAGATCGTTTATAGCAAGGCGAAACAGCGTGGTGCTAAGGATACATCCCCGAGGGACACCTTCAGCTTGAACAAAGTCCGGAAATACGTCTCGGATAAAGTTTTTAAGGGAAAATGGCGGATTGCCTCCGAGACCTGAGTGGGCTTGGGCCAAGATATTATTTCTCCAAGTAGTGTCATATGCCTTTTCTAAATAAAAAAAAACTGATATAGCGAAATGGTTACTAACATACGAACATACGTAGTATCTAAGCAGAGTAAGGGGTCAATAGCAGAGCGGCACTTACGAAAGTCATATTGACGAATGTGTCATTAAATACCACATGAAACGTCTATTTACCAGACGTTCCATCGTCTTGCATACTGCAAAAGCAATGGGACGATAGTGTGAGGTATCATGTCCTTAAGTACCCACGCTACTACTGCTACACTACTAACACTAGTACACTACTAATACTACTACACAACTACTAATATTAATACTACTACTACGAGTAATATACTACTACGACTACTACCACACTACTACTACTACCACACTACTACTACTACTACTTCTACTACTACTACTACTTCTACTACTACCACTACTACTGCACTATTACTACACAACTACTACTACTACGACTACTACTATGGCTATTACTACACAACTACTGCTACGATTACTACAATACAACGACTGCTGCGATTACTACTACACAACTACTACTACGATTACTACTACACTACTACTACTACTATGCAGATCCTGTATGCTACTCCTGCTGGGCTTCTTGAGTGTGTTGAGTGCAAACTCCTGGGCCTTTTGAAGGTGGTGATGTCTAGTGTCCAGGTCGTCTAGAGAGTGTTGACTGTAAGTTAAGGTGGATCTTGAGGCTGTTGATTTACAGATTTTAAACTTTTTATTTGTGTGTTAAAGTAAAGGCTTAAGGCTTCGTGAATGTCTCGCGAAATTGCAATAACACGACTGCAAGCACACCAGGGAACGGGTGGAGTTTGAACCCGTGTCGAATGAGTCGTAAAACTACATGCCAGTGCGTACTCCACCGGGTCAGCTTGCGCCATGGGTACGAACCCCATCCGTTCCGTGGTCTCTTGAATGAATTGAATTATAGTTCAAAGGTCTCTTTCAAGTGTTGAAAATCTTCAGAGCTTTTCGATACAGCTGTTATGCCTGGTGATGCACTGACATACTGGGAGCATAACGGGGATTGTGTACGAATGGTATATAATACCGACAAGATGAGATTAAGACACATGTGCAACATCTGGGTATCTTTATTGTAGACGTTTCGCCATCCAGTGGCTTTATCAATACAAATTCCAGGACATAACTTGAAGACAGTAGAACTATGTACAGAAGATGAGGTAATCAGTCCCTCAACCTAGGAGTAGGTGCGAAGAGCACCATAGTCGTGGAGATTCTGAAGCAGAATCAATCAATCAATCAATATACTCTCAGGTAAGACCCGTACGGGTGAAAGGGGGAGAGGTGGACAGGGGAAGAATAGTGGGTGAGAGGATGTTTTAAGTTGTAGGAAAAGAGCCAGGGCTTAACCCAGCTGCGTAGCATTATGGGGCTTGGTTGAGGGTCTGGTTCTGGGCTTGGTTGAGCATCGGCTATGGTGCAGCGAGGACTGGACTTGGTCCGGCAATGGTCCAGCAATGGAGGCAAAGGCGCAATTGGGGGCGGCGCCACGCCATCGCAGGTCATTCTGTCTGCCTCTAGGTATGCAAGTGGCGGGGGAGAGGGAGGCCTGAGGTTGGCGGGAAAAGAAAAGAGACGTCGTTAAAGGTCCACACCTGCAGAGGGCAGGAAAGAGTTTAGAGGGAAGATTTATGTGTAAAGAGGGAGTGGGTCAGGGTTGTAGAGAGATTGGAAAAGGTTTAGAGTGTTTTCAGGTCGCCTGATTATTTCGTCTAGGAAGGTTGTCCAGGTGTCTTGGTGAGTTTCGAGTCGGTCAATTTGTCTGTCACTGAGTTTCTTCCAGAATACGTTCAATGCCGGAGTGCCAGTCCTGATGTGGAGAGACTCGCTGGTGGCAAAGTCGTCCCACCTCACTCCTAGCACCCACCGCAGAGCACGATTCTGGATTCGTTGTAGCTTTAGGATGTTCGTTTTGGCAGCGAGTGACAAGCCGAGAGGTGTATAAGAGAGAAGGGGACGGATGAGAGCCTTATATAGATGGAGCTTGGTGTGTGGGTTTGCGCCTCTGAGCTTGTACAGTCGCCCTAGGGCAGAACTGGCCAAGGTTCTTTTAACATTTATGTGGGTGTGTAGTCTGAGTCTGGTGTCTAGGTTTACACCTAAGACTGTGGTGTTGTGAGTTCTGGGGATGGGTGTTCGTGTGGTAGTGGTTCTGAGGTAGACAGGTAGGGGTGGCCGTCCTCTGGGGAAGAAGTAGGTGATTTTGGATTTGGCGGCATTTGTTTTGATTCGCCACAGGATCTCCCATGCACTTATCCTCTCCACCTCACGTTGAGTTCTGAGTGAGAGGTATCTGTTGCGTTCGTGTGTGGTGAGTTGTGTGATGTCGTCAGCGTATGCCAGTGTGAGTGTGTTGTGGTGTGCAGGTCGGGATGTCATTTATGTAAAGGATGTACAAGGTGGGGGAGAGGACAGAGCCTTGGGGAACTCCAGCGTGCAGGGTGAAGTGATCAGAGAGACAGTTCCTGAATTTTATTCTCATCAAGCGGCCATCAAGGAAGTTGCTGAGTAACTTTTTGACATTCAGGGGAAGGTCAAAATGATTACACAACTTGTACTTCAGCCCCGAGTGCCAGACCGTGTCGAAGGCTTTCTCCACGTCCTTAGCAACTAGGGCCGTTGCACAGCCTTGGGCCTCATTTTTTTCGAATATAATTCAGGATAATGTTGAGAGCTGCCTGCGTAGAGCGGTGTTGGCGGAAGCCAAATTGTCGGTCAGTTAGTAGATGGTTTGTCTCTAGGTGCATCCTTAGTCTGTGATTTATAAGTCTTTCAAATGTCTTCCCAAGGGTCTCCAGTAGACTGATGGGTCTGTAGTTTCTTGGGTCAGTCGGGTCTTTGCCAGGTTTTGGGATGAGTGTGGCTATGGCAGATTTAAATAAGGAGGGGAAGTATCCGGAGGCGAGGCAGGCATTGTAGAGGTCTGTGAGTGCTGAGATGACAGAGTCCGGGAGGTGTCGAAGTATGTGGTGGGATAGTCCTGAAGCTCCTGGGGCTTTGGGAGGAAGCTTCAGGATTAAGGCTTTGACTGAAGGGTGGGAGAAAGGGGTGTTTAGAATGTGGGTGGAGGTGAGAGAGGAGAGTTGTATAGTAGGGTCAGGTTGTGTCATGTGTCTGTGTGTGGATATCCAGTGTTCTAAGGCTTGAGTGTGTTGTTGTGCAGCAGGGTCAGGCGGGTGGGGGTGGAAGATGTTTTCCCATATGTCCTTGAAGGCTCGTGCTGCTTGTGTAGGGTCTGTGATGTTTATGTTGTTGTGTGTGATGTGCTGGAAATGTGTTTTCTTTGGGACTCCAGTGACTCTCCGGATGAAGGTCCAGAACTCCCTGGGGTCCTGTATGCGGTGTTTTTCAGCAGCCTGGACGAGGGCCAGCCAGTGTTTGGCGTGGTCCTCATCCAGGCTGCGGATGATGTTGTTCCGCAGGAAAGTGAGGTCTCTGCTGACAAAGGCAAATCTGTGGTGGTTGGAGGCAAAACGGTGTCTGTAGTAGAGGAGAAGGCGTTTTGTTCTCTCAGAAGGGCGGAAGGAGTATCTGACAGTGTGACATTTCTTTGGTATAGAGTGATCAGCAGCTTGTGTAATAGAGTCCTGGATGAGAGCAATCTGAGTGTCGATGTCTGAGGTGGGTCTGTTGTCAAAGTTATACATGAGATTGGTGTTGTTTAGGTGTTGTTTGAAGGAGTCCCAGTTGGCTCTGGAGAATGAGGGACTTGGTCTGGAAGGAATGAGGATAGGGTTAGAGGAAATATGGAGGGTGATGGGATGTGGTCTGAGCCTGAAAGGGGGCCTGGTGTGATGTAGTGGTGAAGGTAGAGGCTGGCTCTGTTTGTGATGATAATGTCAGGCTTGCCCTGGCCACGTGGGCCGAAGTAAGTGTTGAAGTGTGGGCCAAGATGTATCAGGTGTTTAAGTGTGATTAGTCGTTGCAGCTGGTTTCCATGAGTGTTGGTGTATGTGTCGTGAAAGTCTTTGTGTTTGGCATTGAGATCAGCAAGAAGATAGACAGGAATATTTGAGTGATTAAAGAGAAGGGAGAGATCAGGAATGTTGATGTTGGAGTTGGGTCTGGCATATGTGGTATAGATGATAATAGGCCCGTGAAGAGTGAAGACTTTGACAGCCATGCTGTGAGGACAGGTGAATGGGAGGTTTAGGAAGTCATGTCGGATAGTGCTGTTTACCATGATGGCAGTGCCATTGTAGGGTTCAGCTCTAGATTGGCGGGTTGTGTAACCCCAGTGTCGGATTCGCTGGGTGTCTTGCACACAGGTGCTGTTGAGGAGCAGCACGTCAGGGCGCTCAGTCTCAATGAATTCGGCCAGGATGTGCTTGTGCATGTTGTAGCAGAAGAAAGAATCCTGGCGCTTATATAGTAACGTCAGAATCTCCACGACTATGGTGCTCTTCGCACCTACTCCTAGGTTGAGGGACTGATTACCTCATCTTCTGTACATAGTTCTACTGTCTTCAAGTTATGTCCTAGAATTTGTATTGATAAAGCCACTGGATGGCGAAACGTCTACAATAAAGATACCCAGATGTTGCACATGTGTCTTAATCTCATAACGAGGATTTATTTCTTTGGTCGCGTAGCATCAACGACTGATCTAGTTGGTAATATTTTTGACTTCAGTTACTGTCATGAGCTAAATCTTTCTCAGTAACTGTTGTTGAGGCTCACTTTATATAGATGTTTCTTGCAACATTAGTTGTATTTAATACAAGGAACTGTTCCTGTACAATAAATTGTAACACTTAACAACGGTGAGGTATATTTCGGAACAAAAAAAACGGACCAAAAAACAGTGGGTCGGTAGTATTATTCAGAAGTTAATACTAAACGAAATAAGTAATTCACTCAGAGAACAGAGAGAAAAACGCCATGAGGATTACATTAACACAGTTTTTGCTGCTTCCAAAAGCAATGAATTAATGTATTCGTGTTATTTGTCATTAAGACTTTAACAAATATAATTTGGGCAGATCATCACATCATGAGCATTATTTAAGTTCTTTTGTTACGTTTATAAACGAACGATTCATGTTTAGTGTTCCATAGTTTAAAATTGAGGTCAATAAAAGATACAAAAGCAATCTTCAACACATAATAACAAGGGGAATTAATTAATACCATAGACGCTACACTATTAACTAATTTACTGTTTTCACATAACTAACGCGCCACACAGAATTGCAAAGCCTGTCTTTGAAGTCTGATATATGATACCCTGCAACCAAAAAAAATATCTGTCACTGTAATTTTTCTTCCGTGAAACCCAAACATGTGATCAGTAGCTGGTTATGATGATGCTTTAAACACGCGAGCGATGCTTCAGTGGTTGATGTAGCGTGTCAGCTAACATCTGATTGATCACGATACATGACGTTCGCATTGACAGCCTCGCATGCTTTACCCCTTATATATATATTATATATATATATATATATATATATATATATATATATATATATATATATATATATATATATATATATATATATATATATATGCAAAACAACCACTCTGAAAAAATAGAGAAATTCCAAGCGCTTTCGTGAGTAGTCACGAAAGCGCTTGGAATTTCTCTATTTTTTCAGAGTGGTTGTTTTGCATATTCTGAAATCACCTGTTTACTGTGTTCTTGTTGCATATATATATATATATATATATATAATATATATATATATATATATATATATATATATATATATATATATATATATATATATATATATATATATATATAATATATATATATATATATATATATATGTCGTGCCGAATATGTAAAACTGGTCAATTAGCAAGAATTACTTTAAAATTACGTCCTTTCTAAAATTTTCTCTTATACGTTTAAAGATATATTTTTTTCATTAATGTTGATGTAAAAAATTATAATTTTGCACCAAAAGAATCTTAGAAAACTTACCTAACCTTATTATAACAAGCATAATTTATTTTAGCCTAATCCAACTAAATATATTTTAGATAAATTTACAATAATTTAAAACTAAACAAACACAATGAAATATATTTTTTTCGTAAGGTTCAGAATGATTTTGGCGAAATTATTGCATACACAAATTTTCACTTGTCCTATATGGCAAGATGAGCGTTGCTATTTAAGCCAAGATCGCAAGTTCTGTACGAATGGTATATAATACCGACATGATGAGATTAAGACACATGTGCAACATCTGGGTATCTTTATTGTAGACGTTTCGCCATCCAGTGGCTTTATCAATACAAATTCCAGGACATAACTAGAAGACAGTAGAACTATGTACAGAAGATGAGGTAATCAGTCCCTCAACCTAGGAGTAGGTGCGAAGAGCACCATCGTCGTGGAGATTCTGCTCTTCGCACCTACTCCTAGGTTGAGGGACTGATTACCTCATCTTCTGTACATAGTTCTACTGTCTTCAAGTTATATCCTAGAATTTGTATTGATAAAGCCACTGGATGGCGAAACGTCTACAATAAAGATACCCAGATGTTGCACATGTGTCTTAATCTCATCGCAAGTTCTGCCTATTCGGCACGACATATATATATATATATATATATATATATATATATATATATATATATATATATATATATATATATATATATATATATATATATATATATATATATATAATCACTGTATGAGGTGATACCTCACTGAGTGATACCACAAATTACTCTGCAGGAGGCTCACTGGTCCACAATTTCAGTAATAAACAACAGTTAAGCTTTATGCTGCTGGATGCCTACAGGACCATAACAGAAAAGCTTTACGCTGAAGTAGGCCTACGTGTCCACAAATTTAATTATATATAATAAAACTTTTCACAATATAAGAGCAAATTGCAAATAAGTCAGGACAAATCGTTCGTTTGACAAAGAATATAAAGATTTTTTTGTGAAAAATATTTTTATCTTTAATTTTATAAACAATTCTGGACTATAAAACATAAGAACATAAGAATGGAGGAACACTGCAGAAGGCCTACTGGCCCATGCGAGGCAGGTCCTTATCATAAGAACATAAGAACATAAGAATGGAGGAACACTGCAGAAGGCCTACTGGCCCATGCGAGTCAGGTCCTTGGAAATAAATGGTATAAAATACAGACACAATGGAAATATAAACACAAATGCAGTATAATGTGATCCTTTATTGACAACGTTTCACCCACACAGTGGGCTTTTTCAAGTCACACTTTTTCAAGCCCACTGTGTGGGTGAAACGTTGCCAATAAAGGATCACATTATACTGCATTTGTGTTTATAGAGTCAGGTCCTTATCAAAACGACTACTACCTAAAGCTTCCCATGAAATAACTCCCGTACCCCTTGACACTAATCAAACCCAGCTCCTCCCACTCATATATTTGTCCAGTCTCTTCTTAAAGCTACCCAAGGTCCTAGCCTCTATCACCCCACTGGGAAGACTGTTCCACGCATCTACAACTCTGTTAGAAAACCAGTACTTACCTATGTCCTTTCTAAATCTAAATTTATCCAACTTAAATCCATTATTCCTGGTTCTTACCTGGTTCGACACCCTCAGTACTTTATTAATGTCTCCCTTGTTTATGCCTGTCATCCACTTATACACTTCAATGATATCTCCCCTCATTCTACGCCTCTCCAGAGAGTGGAGATTTAAGGCTTTGAGTCTATCTTCATACGGGAGGTTCCTTACACAGTAAATCATTTTAGTCATTCTTCTCTGTATGTTCTCTAATGAGTCTATATCCATCCTGTAGTAAGGGGACCAAAACTGAGCAGCATAATCTAAATGAGGCCTCACTAGTGATGTATAGAGCTGTAAAATAACTTTTTTAG
Organism: Cherax quadricarinatus; assembly: GCF_026875155.1. Taxonomy (NCBI): domain Eukaryota; kingdom Metazoa; phylum Arthropoda; class Malacostraca; order Decapoda; family Parastacidae; genus Cherax; species Cherax quadricarinatus. Next base: position 4,595,954 of record NC_069488.1, read on the forward strand.
ACTTCTGTTACTTATACTTCTTGAGATAAATCCAAGTAATCTGTTGGTCTTGTTGCGCACACTAAGGCACTGCTGTCTTGGCTTTAGATTTCTGCTTACCATGACTCCCAAGTCTTTTTCACATTCTGTATGACCAAGCTCTACTTCACCTAGATTATAGCTTCGAGGGTTATTTTCATTACCAAGGGCAAGTACCTTACACTTATCCACATTGAACTTCATCTGCCATTTTTCAGACCAAGACATTAATTTGTCCAAATAGTCCTGGAGTTCATTGATATCCTCCTCAGAGTGAATTATACGGCCTATCTTTGTATCATCAGCAAACTTACTCATGTCACTCGTAATCCCTTCATCAAGGTCATTAATGTAAATTATGAACAAGAGAGGGCCTAAAACTGATCCTTGTGGAACGCCACTAGTGTTAAGTAAGACACATATGCAACAGTTAGGTATCTTTATTTCGAAACGTTTCGCCTACTTAACAATCTGTCGGTATTTTATACCATTTTAATGTTCATTCAACGCCACTAGTGACTAATCCCCATTCAGATTTCACTCCATTAATGGTAACTCTCTGCTTTCTATTGGTAAGCCATGCCTCAATCCATGCTAGAACTTTACCTCCTATACCATGAGCTGCCACTTTTCTTAAGAGTCTCTTGTGAGGTACTCTATCGAAGGCTTTACTAAAATCCAAATAAACAATATCATATTCCTTATCACTGTCAGCTGCCTCAAATGTTCTATGGAAGAACTTCAGTAAGTTTGTCAGGCAGGAACGACCTCTCTTGAATCCATGCTGAGATTCATTTATCAAGTTATGCTCTTCAAGGTGACTTCTGATAATGTCAGCTATAATTGATTCTAATAACTTGCCCACTATAGATGTCAGGCTTATTGGACGGTAATTTGAAGGAGTGGACTTATCCCCTGATTTGAATATAGGAACCACATTAGCCATCTTCCACAACTCTGGCACAATGAGAGTAAGACACATGTGCAACATCTGGGTATCTTTATTGTAGACGAATCTCCACGACTATGGTGCTGTTCGCACCTACTCCTAGGTTGAGGGACTGATTACCTCATCTTCTGTACATAGTTCTACTGTCTTCAAGTTATGTCCTAGAATTTGTATTGATAAAGCCACTGGATGGCGAAACGTCTACAATAAAGATACCCAGATGTTGCACATGTATCTTACTCTCATCTTGTGGGTATTATATACCATTCGTACACAACTCTGGCACAACACCGGTAAGGATGGACGCATTGAATACACTCGTTAATGGCTGACTAAGCTCCATCTTGCATTCCTTAAGTACCCTGGAAAACAACTCATCGGGTCCCGGGGACTTATTTTGCTTCAGTTTGTCTATCTGTTTAATAACCATGTCCCTCGTGACAGTAATATTAGTTAACTTAAATTCATCAGGAACTAAATAATTGTTAATTACTGGAATCTCATTTACATCTTCCTGTGTAAAAACTGACAAAAAATAGTCATAAAATAAGGAACACATTTCCAGTTCATTATCCGTCAGCTGTCCATTCCCAGTTTTCAGAGGTCCTACTTTTTCCTTCACCTTCGTCCTATACACTTGAAAGAACCCCTTTGGATTAGTCTTTGATTCACTAGCAACTCTGATTTCATAGTCACGTTTAGCCTTTCTAATCGCCTTTTTTACTTCTCTTTTAAGCTGAACATATTGGTCAGTAAGGTTAACCTCTCCTCTTCTGATGCGCCTATAAATTCCCCTTTTCTCCCCTAATAGATGCTTTAGCCTCCTGTTATCCCATTTGGGATCGTTATTATTTGACCTAATTTTTCTCTGGGGAATGTATATACTCTGGGCACTGTGTACATTATTAAGAAAACAATCATAAAAGCAGATCCCTTCATATTCATAAGTATGATTATCGTCAATAAAATCATTAGCTAGATAACCCCAATCAAGATTAGACAGATGTTCCCTAAGTCCATTATAATCGGCAGAACGAAAATCAGGGATTTTTACTGTATTATCATTATTCTTGCATTCCCAATTAATGCTAAAAGTGATGGATTGTGATCACTTGCGCCAAGCTCTTCAGTGATCTCCAGATTATTCACGAGTGTTTCCTTATTTGACAAGACTAGGTCTAGCAAATTATTACCCCTGGTAGGCTCAGTTACGCTCTGTTTCAGAAAACAGTCCTGAACTGTTTCCATCAAGTCACTGGACTCTAGATTACCTGTCGAAGAATTCCAGTCAATTTGACTAAAGTTTAAAATCCCCTACTATGGCTATGTTACTGGTCCCAGAAGCCCTAACAGTTTCGTCCCAAAGAAGTCTCCCTCTATCGTGATCCAAGCCTGGAGGTCGGTATATTACACCTAGAATTAGTTTTTCTTGACCCTCCACGAACTCTACCCAAACAGACTCTGTTACTGCTCCATCTATTTTTATACCTGTTTTTATGCAACAATTAATATTTTCTCGAACATACAATGCAACTCCTCCCCCCTTCCCATTACATCTATCCACATTGAACAACTTAAATCCCAGAATATTACACTCAGCAGTCATATCCCGACTCTTTAAATCATACCACGTTTCAGTTAATGCAATATCAAAGTTCCCAGCACATGCTACCAAACGTAGTTCATTAATTTTATTTCTTGCACTTCGACTGTTAGCATAAAATACCATCATATGTTTTTTCTTCTGCACATTTTTCTTATTCATCTTTGTTTTTACACATTTTCTGAAATTATCATTACCCAGAGTTACTCCATGACAGGTACTATTAAGATTCTTAATATCAGAGCATAAGTCAATATATCCATACTCATTATTTATCATTTCTAAACCCAAAACCTCTAACTAATCCTAGTTTAAAGTCCTAACAACCCCCTCAACTGAGCAAGAAAACCCACACCTGCCCTGGATAAGTGAACCCCATCCCTGGCATACATGTCATTTCGGCCATAGAAGTTGTCCCAGTTGTCAATGAATGGTACTGCATTATCCTTACAGTGTTTATCCAGCCAACAATTAATACCAATTGCTCTGGACAACCATTCATTACCAACACCTCTTCTTGGCAAAATGCCACATATAACAGGGTGCCCCCCCTTCTTCCTAATTATGTCTATAGCTGTCCTGAACTTTCTAACTAAATCCTCACTTCTACGCTTGCCTACATCATTGCCTCCAGCACTGAGGCAAATAATAACATTGATCCCATTACCGTTCATGATGTTGTCAAGCCGGCTAACAATGTCCTCCATCCCAGCCCCAGGAAAGCAAACCCTCTGTCTCCTACTCCTGTCCTTCAAGCAGAATGCCCTATCCATGTATCTAACCTGGCTATCCCCAACAACAACAATATTCTTGCCTTCCCAGTAGTCGACTCACATTCGTCGGGTAGCACCGAGAATGCGTTGGAGGTTTCCACAGGGGTTTCCACAGCAGTCTCTTTCTTCTTCATCGTTTCTGGCTTTCCACTCGTCTTCTTGATCATCAACTTCGTCGTCCCCTGCTGTCCAGCCACTGACCACGATCCCTTCTTGACCTGAGGACTCGAAACAGGAGGGCTACTACGAATTCTCTTGTTTTCCTCCGTCAATCGCCGTATCTCCATCTTCGCTACCCTCAATTCTTCCTTAAGTTGCTGGTAAAGTTGCTCGATGGAGGGCATGTTGGTTCAGTCCACGGGGAGCACACAAGACACTTCTTCACAGAGTTAAGCACAGGTCACCACTGGAGTTAAGTACAGGTCACCACTGTCAAGTTTGTAGATACCAGAACTCAAATTTGAAATATGTTGTGCATCATGTTTGATAAGTGATGATTCTACAATAATTCGTATTAAGATCTACATTATTTAGTTTATATGTGGCATGGTTATTTAATTGTCCAACATTTAGCACTTTGTATTTGTCAATATTAAACTGCATCTGCCACTTCTCCGACCATTGCATCAGTCTATTCAAATCATCCTGGAGTGTTCTAGTGTCCTCATTAGAATGAATTGGACGGCCTATTTTGGTGTCGTCAGCAAATTTGCTTATGCCGCATAAAGTTGTAAACCCTGTAAGACCAATCATAAGTTCTGTAGTTCCTGCTACCTATAGATTATCAAAATTATTAGTAAAAATGTTAGCCCTAATTGTGGGAACAGTATCCTCTTCTCACGTTAAAAATAATATTTATCTCGTTAATTAACTCTGGGTTTTAATATATATCTAATGATTTCAAACTCGTTAGTTTTGTTGATACATCGTTATTTAGTAAAGTACCAATAGACGGATGACCTATTAAGTTTCTTTGGAGAAGACCTTCCAAAATATGATTTTCCCTTAAACACTAATCAAACTTGATTTGATACCAGATACCTAAAGATTCAGGTATGTGGATGATTCGCTCTGTCTGTGGCCTTATGATGAGAATCCTGATGAATTTCTACCTAGATCAAACTCACTAGTCCCGTTCATTAAGGTCATTATGGAATGTGAGGTCAACGGAATAAACATATTCATAGATCTGGTATAAGATTTAAGTTCGCAGACCTTCGCCGTGTTAAGCTCTCGCTTCACACGGCGAGGGTCTGCGTTCGATTCTCATCGAGGGTAGAAACATTGGGCGTGTTTCTTTACACCGATTGTCTATGTTCACCCATCAGTAAAATGTGCTAGTCGACTGGTGTGGGTCGCATCCTGGGACAAGGACCTAATTTGCCAGAAATGCTCTGCATAACAAGGGGCTTTCTATATAGTAGTATAGATCCCCAGGCCCTGATGAACTGTATGCAAGGGTTCTAAAGGAATGTAAAGAGGAGCTTAGCACACCTTTGGCTAATCTTTTCAACATATCACTACAAACTGGCATGGTGCCAGATAAGTGGAAAATGGCAAATGTGATACCTATTTTCAAAACAGGTGACAGGTCCTTAGCTTCGAACTATAGACCAATAAGCCTAACCTCCATAGTGGGAAAATTTATGGAATCAATAATTGCCGAGGCAGTTCGTAGCCACCTTGAAAAGCATAAATTAATCAACGAATCTCAGCATGGTTTTACAAAGGGGCGTTCCTGCCTTTACGAATTTATTAACTTTTTTCACTAAGGTATTTGAGGAGGTAGATCATGGTAATGAATATGATATTGTGTAAAATGGACTTCAGTAAGGCTTTTGACAGGGTCCCACATCAGAGACTATTGAGGAAAAATTAAAGCACATGGAATAGGAGGAGAAATTTTTTCCTGGAAAAGAGGCATGGTTGACAAATAGGCAGCAGAGAGTTTGCATAAATGGGGAGAAATCAGAGTGGGGAAGTGTCACGAGCGGTGTTCCACAGGGGTCAGTGTTGGGCCCCCTGCTGTTCACAATCTACATAAACGACATAGATGAGGGCATAAAGAGCGACATCGGCAAGTTTGCCGATGACACCAAAATAGGCCGTCGAATTCATTCTGACGAGGACATTCGAGCACTCCAGGAAGATTTGAATAGACTGATGCAGTGGTCGGAGAAGTGGCAGATGCAGTTTAATATAGACAAATGCAAAGTTCTAAATGTTGGACAGGACAATAACCATGCCACATATAAACTAAATAATGTAGATCTTAATATTACGGATTGCGAAAAAGATTTAGGAGTTCTGGTTAGCAGTAATCTGAAACCAAGACAACAGTGCATAAGTGTTTCGCAATAAAGCTAATAGAATCCTTGGCTTCATATCAAGAAGCATAAATAATAGGAGTCCTCAGGTTGTTCTTCAACTCTATACATCCTTGGTTAGGCCTCATTTAGATTATGCTGCACAGTTTTGGTCACCTTATTACAGAATGGAATAAATTCTCTGGAAAATGTACAAAGGAGGATGACAAAGTTGATCCCATGTATCAGAAACCTTCCCTATGAGGATAGACTGAGGGCCCTGAATCTGCACTCTCTAGAAAGACGTAGAATTAGGGGGGATATGATTGAGGTGTATAAATGGAAGACAGGAATAAATAAAGGGGATGTAAATAGTGTGCTGAAAATATCTAGCCTAGACAGGACTCGCAGCAATGGTTTTAAGTTGGAAAAATTCAGATTCAGGAAGGATATAGGAAAGTACTGGTTTGGTAATAGAGTTGTGGATGAGTGGAACAAACTCCCAAGTACCGTTATAGAGGCCAGATACGTTGTGTAGCTTTAAAAATAGGTTGGATAAATACATGAGTGGATGTGGGTGGGTGTGAGTTAGACCTGATAGCTTGTGCTACCAGGTCGGTTACCGTGTTCCTCCCTTAAGTCAATGTGACCTGACCTGACTAGGTTGGGTGCATTGGCTTAAGCCGGTAGGAGACTTGGACCTGCCTCGCATGGGCCAGTAGGCCTTCTGCAGTGTTCCTTCGTTCTTATGTTCTTATGTTCTTATGTCACTGATATCAACTAGGCCTGTATACCTTGTACATGTACTTGTACCAAATAAAGATATATCAGTGTTTATCGCAAGCCTACTAACATGTTCATACTTACATTACTATTCGAATCACCAAACACTAAACAGAGTGTATTTCTATAACCATGTTTTTTAAAGAGGTAGAGGGGTAAACCAGCTGAAGGTCTCGGTCAGATGACCAAAAGCTCCAGCTGTGGGTCATCATATGACTACGACACGCGTCAGGAAACACTTGTCATAAGACACATATGCAATAGTTAGACAACTTTATTCCGAAACGTTTCGCCTACACAGTAGGCTTCTTCTACGACTACAAGGGTGATGGACTGATTACATCGTCTTCACATCTCTACTGTTCCTGCCTATTTTCTGTATTCGACTGAAGAAGCCTACTGTGTAGGCGAAACGTTTCGGAATAAAGTTGTCTAACTGTTGCATATGTGTCTTACCTAACAACCTGTCGGTATTGTATACCATTTTGATGTTCAACACTTGTCATGTTTTCCCACAAACATTAAACCTATATTTCTGAGAGCCATAGGATCTGTAGCCCTGAATTCTATTATGGGCAAATTAGAAAAATCTATGAAATTGGTTCTGACTTAAAATATCCACGAGTATTTATTAACAAAGTTTTAATAAAGCTAAAAAAAAATCTGGAAGACAGAGCTTAATACCGAGTATAAGCTTGAGAATTTGTTAGTTTTTACCATATAAAGAAAATCTCTCACCTTGGGTAGCATTGTATGGGCCAGTAGGCCTACTGCAGTGTTCCTCCTTATGTTCTTATGTTCTCCCACAAACTCTTGAATACTTTGATGTTAAAGTTGACTTTAAATATGACAATACTATAAAGCAAAAATTAACTAAAAATTCTCCCAAGGAATCTTTGGGTTGTGTAGTCTCCTTCCCATGTAAAAGTTGCGATAATTTTTATTTAGGACAAACTGGCAAGTCTCTGGAGACCAGATTTAAACAGCATAAATGTGCACTTTATAATGGACAAGAATCCAGTGCTTTGTACAGTTGTGTAAGGGATACAGGCCGTTGTGAAGATTGGAATAATACCAAAGAATTTCTTCCCTGTAATTCTACAGTTCAACGAATTATTTTGGAATCATCACTTATCAAACATGATAAGAACATAAAGGAGGAACACTGCAGCAGGTCTGTTGGCCCATACTGGGCAGGTCCTTTACAATCCAACCCACTAACAGAAAATTTTCCCAACCCACTCTCAGAGCTACCCAAACAATAAGCTCTGATAAATCCATTTACTCATGTGAGAGTCCCACTCAAATCCAACCCCTCCCACCTATGCAACCCAAACCTGAGACTATCCAAGGTCTAAGCCCCAACCACCCTACTAGGCAGACTGCTCCATTCATCAACCACATCACCTCCAAACCAACCCCCTCCCACATCCCTTCTAAATCTAAACTTATCTAATTTGAATCCATTATTGCGGGTTCTCTCTTGGAGGGACATCTTCAAGACATTATTTATATCCCTATATTAATACCCATCTTCCACTTATACACTTCGATCACATCTCCCTCCCATTCCCCGTCCCACAAGTGTATGCAACTCAAGGGACCCAAGTCTTCATACGGAAGATCTCCAATGCTGTGAATCAACTTTGTCAATCCTCGCCGAATGCCCTCCAACGAATCAACATCCATTCTGCAACATGGAGACCAGAGCCGAGTTGCACAACATATTTCAAATTTGAGTTCTGGTATCTACAAACTTGACAGTTTCATAGTCCAGAATTGTTCATAATATAAAAGATAAAAATATTTTTCACAAAAAATCTTTGTGTTCTTTGTCAAACGAACGATTTGTCTTGATGTTGGACAGATGTGAGAGTTTTAAATGTTTGACTTATCTGCAGTTGTCCTTTATATTGTAAAAGTTTTATTTCGTGTAATTAAATTTGTGGACTAGGTCTGCTTCAACGTAAAACTTTGCTGTTGCTTATTACTGAAATTGTGGATCTGTAGGTCTCCAACAGCATAAAGCTTTACCACTGTTTATTGCTGAAATTGTGGAGCTGTGGACCCCCTACAGAGTAATTTGCAGTATCACCTCACTTTGTGAGGTGTAACCTCACTGAGTTGGGTGGCACCTCAGTGGATGAGTTATCACCTTCACTGAGTGAGGTGTCACTTCAGTGTTTAACTTATAAAATGTGCTTCTCTTCCCTGTTTTTCCTCGTCCTCTGAACATACATAAGTACATAAAAAACAGTTTGTCGTGACCCGGAGACTTGTAATATTACTTAATTTGTTTTCTTCATTGCCTGAGTAATTATATATTACTGTGATATTTATATTTTTTGTGTAAAGAAATAACCATTAAAAAGGGAACACATTTCCTGCTCATTATCACTAAGCTGCCCAGGAACACTTCTGTGCTCCTATTTTTTTCCCTGAGCTTTGTCCTATACATTTGAAAGCCATTTGGGTTTGTCTTTGATTCTCTGTCTACTTTATTCTCATAGTCGCGTTTAGCCTTCCTACTTCCCTTTTGTACGTCTGTTTAATATGAACGTATTGCTCCATAAGGTTAATATTAACCTCTCCTCTTTTGATGCACCTATAAATTCCTCTCTTCTCTCCTGATAAACGATTTAGTCTCATTTTCATGCATTTGATATCAGTTTTATTTGACTTTGTTTCTTTCTGGGGAATATGTACACTTTGAACACATTGTACGTTATTAAAAAAAAAGTCAGAATCGCAGTTCCGTTCATTATTGGAAGTAGGATTTTAGTCAATAGAATCATTAGCAAGATAACCCCAGTCAAGAGCAGACAGGTGATCCCCAAGTCCGTTATAATTAGCAGAATGAAAATCGGGGACTTTTACTCTATTATCCTTATTCTCATATTGCCAGATAATACTGAAGGCAGCAAGTAGACTTGTGATCACTTGCGTCAAGTTCTTCAGTGATCTCTACACTATTTATGAGTGATCCTGCACTTGACAAAATCAGATCCAGCAAATTATTGCATCTGGTAAACTCTCTTGCAAACTGCTTCAAAAAGAAGTCCTGAACTACTTCCAGGAAGTCACTGGACTCTAGATTTTCGGTCAAAGAAGTCCAGTCAGATTGACTAAAGTTAAAAGTCCCTCGTATTACTATGTTATCGGGATCTAGAAGCCTTAATAATTTCGTCCCAAAGAAGTCACCTTCTATCACCTTTTAAGTTTGAGGGTTGCTATATTACACTTAAAATAAATTTTTCTTGACTTTCTAGGAATTTTAGCCCAACAGATTTTGCGTCTCCATCGATTTTTATACCTGTTTTTATACAACACATCATATTTTCTGGAACATACTGCGCAGCCCCACATCCTTCCCGTTACTTCTCGTTCTCTCTCCACATCCTTCCCGTTCCCTCTCCACATCCTTCCCGTTACTTCCCGTTCCCTCTCCACATCCTTCCCGTTCCCTCTCCACATCCTTCTCGTTCCCTCTCCACATCCTTCCCGTTCCTTCTATCAATATGGAACAACTTAAACCCTTGAATGTGACATTCAACAATCACCTCTCAATTAAACCGTGTCTCGGTTATTGCAATAACATCGAAGTTTCCGTCACAATCAGGCAGACGCTGTTTATCCTATTTCTGGCATTTCTACTATTTGAATAAAATATTTTAAGATCACTTTTAGTCAAAGATTTTCCCCTTTTCATTTTTTCCTTCTCACAATGTTATTTAAAAAATTAAACCCCTTTACCCAAAAGTTAAAAGATTAAAAATTTTTCCAAAATCCAAAGTTTGCTAGGTTTTTTAAAAAATCCCCCCCCCCCAAAAAAAAAAAAAAAGTTCATTAAAATATTTCTGATTTTAAACTCTTTAAAACTCCCTGCATGGCAGTGCAAGGGATTTATAATGTATTATTGGGTTTTCACGCATTATATTGTTTTGAACCCCAACAAAAAACTTGGGGTACTTTATTTTGTTTTCTTAAAAAAAAATATATTGGCAAGATTTTTTTTTTTTTTAGAAACCAAACAACAAAATTTCCCCAGTTTTGGGGTCGTATATTTTCTGGGACTACAAAAGATGGGTGGGGCTGCCCCCGGGGCTCCCGGTGCTTTTTTACCAAAATATAACTGGGGGCTGACCAAAGAAGTGTGGCGCTTTCCTGGGGCTCCCCTGCTTTTTTACCAAAATATTTTTCTGGGAAATGACCCAAAGATGTTGGCGCTGCCCCGGTGCTCCCGGGGGCTTTTTTACCAACAATTTACTGGGAAATGACAATGATTGTGGGGTGCCCCCGGGGGCTCCCCGTCTTTTCCAAATATTTACTGGAACTGACAATGATTTTTTTTTTTTGGTGCCCGCCCCAGGTTCCCCGTGGGGTTTATTACCAACATATTTTCGGGAAAAACAATGTGTGTGGCGCTGCCCCCGCCCCCGGTGCGGGTTTTTTCCCAAAATAATTTTCTGGGGCGACAATGAGTGTTGGGCTGCCCCGGGTCCCCCCGTGCTTTATTTCCCAAAATATTTACTGGAAAATGGCAATGATGTTGGCGTCCCCGGGGCTCCCAGTGCTTTTTTTTTCCAACATATTTTCCCGGAGCTGACAAGGGTTGTGGTGCTGCCCCGGGGCTCCCCGTTTTTTATTACCAACATATTTAATGGAAATGACAATGATTGGGGCGTGCCCCGGTGCCCCCGGTTTCTTTTTACCCAAAATAAATTTTCTGGAGCTACAATGAGGGGTGGCCTGCCCCCGGGGCTCCCGGTGGCCCTTTTTTACCAACATTTTACTGGAGCTGACAATGATGTGTGGGGGGCCCTGGTGCCCCGGGGGTTTAATTTCCAAATTTTTTACTGGGGCGGGCAAGTTTTGTGGCTGCCCCCCGGGGCCCCCTTTCTTTATTACCAAAAAATTTACTGGACGGGCAATGATGTGGGGGCTTTCCCCCGGGGTCCCGGGGGTTTTTTTACCAAAAAAATTTACGGGAACAATGATGTGTGGGGCTGGGCCCCCGGGGCTCCCGGGGGCTTTTTTTACAACAATTAATGGAGCTGAAATGAAAGGGGGCCTGCCCCGGGGCTCCCTGCTTTATTACCCAAAATATTTACTGGGGGCTGAAAATGATGTGTGGCGCTGCCCCCGGGGCTCCCCGGGGTTTATTTCCAAATTTACTGGACGACAAGATTTTGTGGCCGGCCCCCGGGGCCCCTTCTTTTATTACCAAAATTTTTTTAATGGGGCGGGCAATGATGTTGGGGCTGCCCCGGGGCCCCGGGGCCCCTTTTTTTTCCCAAAATATTTTCTGGGGCGGGGCAATGATGTGTGGGGCTGCCCCCGGTGCTTCCCCGGGGCTTTTTACCCAAAATATTTACTGGAGCTGACAAGATTGTGAGGTCCCCGTGTCCCGGGGCTTTTTTTACCACATATTTACTGGGGTGACAATGAGGGGTGGCGCTGGCCCCCGGGGCTCCCCTCTTTATTACCAAAATATTTACGGGGGCTGACAATGAAGTGTGGCCTGTCCCTCTCCCGGGCTTTTTTCCAACCTATTTACTGGAGCGGGCAAAGAGTGTGGGTGCCCCGGGGGCTCCCAGTGCTTTTTTACCAAAATTTTTACTGGGGCTGACAATGATGTGTGGCCTGCCCGGTGGGCCCCCGTGCTTTATTTCCAACATATTTTCTTGGAAACTGCAATGATGCGGGGCCCCCCCCGGTGCTCCCCGTTTCTTTATTTAAAAACATATTTTTTTGGGGCTGACCAAAGATGTGTGGGGCTCCCGGGCTTCCCAAATGCTTTATTTCCCAAAATATTTACGGGAAAAGGGCAAAATGTTGGGCTGCCCGGGGCTCCCGTGCTTTATTACCAAAAAATATTTACTGGATTTACAATTTATTTTTGGCGCTGCCCCGGGCTCCCAGTGCTTTTTACCAACAAAAATTTTTCTGGGGGGACAAAATGTTGGGTTTTGGGCTGCCCGGTGCTCCCAGCTTTATTACCAACAAATTTAATGGAGGACAAAGGGTGGGTGGGGCTGCCCCCGGGGCCCCGTGCTTTAAATTTCCAAATATTTACTGGGGCGACAATGAGTGTTGGGGCCCGCCCCCTTGGGGCTTTTTACCAACATATTTTTCGGACGGGCAAAGATTGTGGCGCTGACCCCCGGGGGTCCCCCGTGCTTTATTTCCAAAATAATTTTTTGGAGCTGAAAATTTGTGGGGCCCGCCCGGTTTCCCCCGTGTTTTTTACCAAAAAAATATTTTCTTTACTGACAAAGATGTGTGGTGCCCCCCGTGCCCCATTCTTTAAATTTCCAACATATTTACTTGGGGCTGACAATGATGTGTGGCCTGCCCCCGGGGCTCCCCTGCTTTATTACCAAAAATTAAATTTCTGGACTGACAATGTTTTGTGGCCCCTGCCCCGGGGCCCCAGGCTTTTTTTTCCCCAAATAATTTTTTGGAGCTGACCCAAAAATTGTGGGCTGCCCCGGTGCTCCCCGTGCTTTTATTTCCAACATTTTACTGGAGCGACAATGATTTGGCGCTGCCCCGGTTTTTCCCCGGGGCTTTTTACCAAAAATAAATTTTCGGGGGCTGACAAAGGGTGGCCTGCCCCCGGGGCTCCCAAAAGCCCTTTATTACCCAAAATATTTTCGGAGCTGAAAATGATGTGTGGCCGGGGCCCGGTGCTCCCAGTGCTTTATTTTTCCCAAAAAATTTAATGGACTGAAAAGAGGGGTGGGGGCCCGCCCCGGGGCTCCCGGGGCTTTTTTCCAACCAAATTTACTGGAAACTGAACCCAATTTTTGGGGTGGGGGCTGCCCGGTGCCCCATGCTTTATTACCAAAATTAAATTTTCTGGAGCGGGCAATAGGGGTGGGCCCGCCCCGGGGCCCCAGGCTTTTTTTACCAAAAATATTTACTGGAGCTGACAATGAGGGTGGCCCCTTTCCCCGGTGCCCCCCAGTGGGTTTTTTTACCAACCAATTTTCTGGAGCTGACAAAGATGTGCCCGGTTTTCCCGGGCTCCCGTGCTTTATTACCAACATATTTACTGGGGGCTGACAAAGTGGTTTTGGGCTGCCCCCGGGGGCTCCCGTGCTTTTGACCAAAAATTTATGGGGCGACAATGGGGTTGGGGGTCGCCCCGGTGGGTCCCATGCCTTTTTTTACCAACATATTTTCTGGAGCTGACAATGTTTGTGGGCTGCCCCCGGGGCTCCAGTGGGTTTTTTTTACCAAAATAAATTTCGGAAACTACATGTTTGGGGTTTTCCCCCGGGGGTCCCAAATGCTTTTTTTAACCTACAATTAATTTTTTTTTAAAAAAATTTTGGGCTGACAATATGGGGTTGGGGCCCGCCCCCGGGGCCCCAGTGCTTTATTACCAACATTTTTTAAATGGAAAAGGGCAATGATGGTTGGGGGCGCCCCGGGGCTCCCGGGGCTTTATTACCAACATATTATGGGGGCGGGCATGATGTGTGGGCTGCCCCCTTTCTCCCATGCTTTATTACCACTTTTTTTAATGGAGTGACAAAGGGTGTTGGCCTGCCCCGGGGCTCCCGTGCTTTTTAAAAAAACAATTTACTGGAGGCTGACAAGATTTTGTGGTCTGCCGGTGTTTTCCCCTGCTTTATTACCAACATATTTACTGGGTGCAATGATGGGTGGCCTGCCCCGTTCCCCTGCTTTTTTACCAAAATATTTTCTGGGGGCTGGGCAATGATGTGTGGGCTGCCCCGGGGCTCCCGTGTTTATTTTCCAACATATTTACGGGGGCTGACAATGATTTGGCGCGGCCCCGGTGCTCCCGGGGCTTTTTTACCAACATATTTACTGGGGCGACCCAAAGTGTGTGCCTGCCCCCGGGGCTCCCGGGGGCTTTAAATTTTCCAAAATATTTATGGAGCTGACAAGGGTGTGTGGGCTGCCCCGGTTTCTCCCGGGCTTTATTACCAACATAAATTTTCTTTAGCTTACAAAGATGGGGGGCTGCCCCGGTGCTCCTTTCTGTATTCCCAAAAATATTTACTGGAGCTGACAATTTTTGGTTTGGGCTGCCCGGGGGGTCCCGGGGCTTTTTTACCAAAAATATTTTCTGGAGCGACAAGGAAAGTGTGGGCCGCCCCGTGCTCCCTGCTTTTTTACCAACATTTTACGGGAGCTGCAAAGTTTTTGGCGCTGCCCCGGTTTTCTCCCAGTCTTTTTTCCAACATATTTATGGAAACTGGCAATGAGTGGGGCGCCCCCGGGGTCCCGGGGGCCCTTTTTTACCAAAATTTTACTGGGGGCTGACAAGGGTGTGTGGGCCCGCCCCGGTGCCCCGGTTCCCCCATACCCAAAATATTTAATGGGAGCTGACAATGATTTTGTGGGCGCGCCCGGTGCTCCCGTGCTTTTTTAACCCAAAATTTTCGGGGCTGACAATATGTGTGGCCGGCCCCGGGCTCCCAGTGCCCTTTTTACCAAAAATATTTTTTTGGACTGACAATAGTGTGGGCCGCCCCCGGGGCTCCCGGGGCTTTATTACCAAATAATTTTTGGACTGACAAGGGTGTGTGGGGGTGCCCCGGGGCCCATGCTTTATTACCCCAAAATTTTTACTGGAAGGGCAAAGATGTGGGCCTGCCCCGGGGGCTTTCCCGTGCTTTTTTTACAAAAATTTACTGGAGCTACATTTTTGTGTGGCGCTGCCCGGTGCTTTCCCCGTCTTTATTACCAAAAATTTACGGGGCGGGCAATAAAGGGGTTTGGGCCCGCCCCCGGGGCCCCAGTTTTTTCTTTTTTCCAAAATTTTTACTTGGGGCTGACAATTTATGGGGCACTGCCCCCGGGGCTCCCCGGGCTTTTAAATTTCCAACAATTTTCTGGAGGGTGACCAAAGATGTGTGGCCCCGCCCGGTGCTCCCCCTTTTTTTTTACCAATATTTACTGGACGGGCAAAAAAGTGTGGGCCCGCCCCGGTGCCCCCAGTGGGGTTTTTAAAAATTTTTCTGGAGCTGACCAAAGATGGGGGGGGGGGGGGGGCTGCCCCGGTGCCCCCCAATGCTTTATTACCAACCTTTTTTACGGAGCTGCATGATTTGTGGGCTGCCCCGGGCTCCCGTCCCTTTTTTTTCCCCAAAATATTTTCCCGGAGTGGCAATGAGTGTGGCCCGCCCCTGTGCTTTTTTACCAACATATTTACCTGAACCCGACCAATGATGTGTGGCCTGCCCCGGTGCTCCCCATGCTTTTTTTCCAAAATATTTACGGGGGCTTTACAAGGATGGGGGGCCTGCCCCCGGGGCCCCGGTTTCTTTATTACCAAAAATATTTACTGGGGCTGAAAAAGGGTGTGTGGGCTGCCCCGGTGCTCCCCCGTGCTTTATTTCCAAAAATTTACTGGGGGTGACAAAGATGTGTGGCCTTGGGCCCCGGGGCACCCGTGCTTTTAATTTCCCCCCAAAATATTTTGGAGTACAATGATTGGGGGCCTGTCCGGTGTCCCCGTGCTTTATTACCAACATAATTTTTCTGGGGCTGGGCAATTTTATGTTTTGGGCTGCCCCGGGGGGGCTCCCCGTGCTTTTTTCCCAAAAATTTTCTGGAGCCGGGCATGGATGTTGGGCCCGCCCGGGGTCCCAGTTTCTTTATTTCCAACATATTTACTGGAAGGGCAATTTAGGGGTGCGCGGCCCCCGGGGCTCCCAGTGCTTTATTACCAAAAAAAATTTTCTGGGCTGACAAAGATGTTGGGCTGCCCCCCGCTCCCCGTGCTTTATTTCCAACAATTTACTGGGGGCTGACAAAGATGTGTGGGCTGCCCGGTGCTCCCAGGGCTTTTTTACCAACAAAATTTTTTCTGGAGCTGACAATGATGTGGGCCTGCCCCGGTCTTTTTTACCAACAAATTTACGGGGCTGAAAAATGATGTGTGGGGCTGACCCCGGGGTCCCAGTGCTTTTTTACCAAAATATTTACGGAGCTGACAATGATTTTGTGGCGCTTTCCCCGGTGCTCCCGGGGCTTTAATTTAAACCCAAAATAATTTTCTGGGGGGCTGACCCTGATGTGTGGGCTGCCCCGGTGCTCCCAGTGCTTTTTTACCAACAATTTACTGGGGGTGAAAATGTTTTGTGGCGGTGCCCCGGTGCTCCCCGGGGGTTTTTTTACCAAAAATATTTAATGGAGCGACAATGATGTGGGGGCGTGCCCCCGGTTTCTCCCAGGGGGTTTATTACCACATATTTACTGGAGCTGACAATGATGGGTGGGCCGCCCCTGGGGGCTTTATTTCCAAATATTTTTCTGGGGGTTTACAATGTTTTTGGCGCTTTCCCCGGGGTTTCCCCTGCTTTATTACCTACTATTTAATGGAGCGGCAATTTTTGGGTTTGGGGCCCGCCCGGTTTTCCCCAGTGCTTTATTTTCCAAAAATATTTAGGGGGTTGGAAACAATTTATGTTTGGGCTGCCCCGGTTTCTCCCTGTGTTTTTTTACCCCAAAATATTTACGGGGCTGACAAAGATGTGTGGGCGCCCCGGGGCTCCCCGTGTTTATTTTCCCAACCCTTTTTTTACCGGACTGAATGTGGTGGGCTGACCCCGGGGGCCCCAGGGGCTTTATTTCCCAAAATATTTTCTGGAAACCCAAAAAGATGTGTGCCGGCCCCCGGGGGCCCCCGTTTCTTTTTTTTCCAAAATATTTTCTGGGCTGACAAAATGGGGTGGGGCGGGGCCCGGGCTCCCGGGGCTTTATTACCAAAAATATTCGGGAAAGACAAAGAGTTGGGTGCTCCCCCGGGGCTCCCCGTGCTGTAATTACCAACATATTATGGGGCAAAGGGGTTTGGGCTGCCCGGGGGGGCTTTTTTTTACCAACCCTATTTACTGGGAATGACAATAGTGGGGGCGGCCCGGGCCCCAGGGGGTTTTTACCAACATAATTTTCGGGGGCTGACAAGGAAATTTGGCGCTGCCCCGGTGTCCCAGGGCTTTTTTTACCAAAATTTACGGAACTGCAAAGATGTTGGTGCTGCCCCGGGTGCTTTATTTTTCCAAAAAAATTTTTTTCGGGGGCGGGCTTGTTGGGGGCTGCCCGGTGCCCCTGCTTTTTTTCCAACATATTTTTGGAGCTGGGCAATGATGGTTGGGGCTGCCCCCGGTGCCCCATGCTTTATTACCAACCCTATTTATGGAAAGGGGGAAAGATTTTGGGGCAGGGCTCCCAGTGCTTTATTACCAAAATTTTTTACGGGAAAAAGAAAAAATGTTGTTGGGTGCCCCGTGCCCCCTGCTTTTTTACCAAAATTTTTAAATGGGGGCCCGACTTTATGGGGTGGCGCGGCCCCGGGGTCCCGGGGCTTTTTTTACCAACATTTTTTACTGGGGCGGGAAAAAGGGGTGGCGCTGCCCCGGGGCCCCGGGGGTTTTTTACCCAACAAATTTTCGGGGTGCGCAAGGTTGTGGGCTGCCCGGTGCCCCCCGGGGCTTTATTACCAAAAATAATTTTTCTGGACCTGACCAAAGATGTTTTGGGCGGCCCCCGGGGCCCCGGGGCTTTATTTCCAAAAATATTTTTTGGAGCTGACAATGAGTGTGGGCTGGCCCCGGGGCTCCCTGCTTATTACCCAAAATATTTTTCTGGAGCGAACCCAAAATGTGTGGGCTGCCCGGGGCTCCCCGGGGCCCCTTTTTACCAAAAAAATTTACTGGGGTGCCCAAAGGGTGTGTGGCGGTTTCCCCGGGCTCCCCCCCCCCCCCCCCCCCCCCCTGCTTTTTTTCCAAAAATTTAGGGGGGCGGGGCAAAAGATGTGTGGGCTGCCCCGGTCTCCCGGTTTCTTTTTTTCCCCCAATATTTTTCTTTGGGTGACAATGATTGTGGGGCGGGCCCCCTTTCCCCGGTGCTTTATTTCCAAATTTTTACGAAAAAAATTTGGGGCCTTGGGGGACGGGGCTTTTAAAATATTTTCACATTTGAAATATTTGGCCCCCCTTCTGGGAAAAAAAAAATTTTGGATAAAATGTTTCCCCCCGCGGTGGGTCCCTTTTTGGTTTAAAAAATTTTAATAATTTTATATAATATTTTTCTTTTTATTGTTTATTTAAAAAATATTTAATTTAAAGCCCCGACCCCTGGGGGGGGGTGGGCCCCCCGGGCCCCAGGGGTTTTTCCCTAAACGGGGCCCCGGGGGCAATGTGGTTTGCCCCCCGGGCCCGGTTTTCCCCAAAAAAGGAGTACGGGGGGTTCCCCCTCCCTGGGCCCCCCTTTAATTTTTAAACAAATTTCCCCACCAAGGGGGCCAAGCCCCCCTCCCCATTTTAAAACAACCCCCGGTTAAAGAGTTGGGCGCCCTGAAAAAGGTTTTTTAACCCCAAATTTAGGGGGCCAAAAGTTTTTCGCTTTGTTCCCTCCTGCTTTCCCCGGGGCTTTTTTTTCCCAAAAATATCAAAATTTGGCGGCCCGGGGCAATGCCTTTTTTAAAATTTTTGGGGGAGGGGGCCCTGCCCCGGTTTTGTCCGTCCAAATTTCCAAAAATTTAACTGGACTCTATTTCCCCCCTCACAGGGATTCAAAATTTTTGGACCCGCCCGAAATTGTTCCTTTTCCGGGGCCCCAAGGAACCCAAAATTTATTTTGAAGTTTCCTTCCCCTTTGAAAAAAATTTGGAATGAAAATAAAAATTGGGCAAATTTTGGGGGTTGTGTTTAAATTAAAATTTTAAATTAAAAAATTTTGGGTTGGCCCGGGACCCGGAAAAACTTGAGTTTTTAGTGACCGGGTTTCTTGGACGGGGCACCCCGGGTTTTTTCCAAAATTTTGGGTCAAGTGCGGGCCCCCGGGTCCCAGGGCCCCCAGGTTTGGGGTTTTTAAAACATTTTTTTTGGACGAATAACCCCCCCCCGGGCCCCGTGGGTTTTTTAAAAATTTTTCTGGGGGGGTGTTAAAAAATGGGTTGGAAGGGTGTCCCAAAAAAACCCCTTTTTTTTAAATAAAAATTTAAAAGGGAATTTCCCCGGGGAAATGCAACCCGAAAATTTTTTTTGGGGGTGTGGTAAACCCTTTAAGGTTTTTCCGAAAATTTTTTTGGGAATGGAAAAAATTAAATGGGGTGGGGGGGGCTTTAAAAATTTTGGGGGAAATTTGGGGGCCCCAAAAACCCAAATGGGAGGGAAAGGTGTGTCCCCCCGGGGGTTCCCAAAGGGCTTTTTTAACAAAATAGTTTTTCCTAGGGGTGGGGGCCCAGGCAAAACTTTTTTTGGGGGTTTTTTCCGGAAGGGGGTTCCCGGACTTTTTTCCCAAAAAAAATAACTCCCCAAAAATTGGGGGGGTGGCCCCTTTTTAAATTTAAAAAAAAATATTTCATAGGGTCCCCAAAAAAAGGGAGGGAGAAAAAAATGGGGGGTCCCCCGGGAGGAAAAAATGGGGCAAATTAAAAAAGGGGGGCCTTTCCTTTTGGTTAAAATTTAAAAAAAAAATTTTGGAAAAAAAAAAGGGGTTATGGGCTAAAGGGGCCCCGGGATTCCAAAATTTTTAAAAGGGTTCCCCCCTTTCCCGGTTTTTTACCCCAACCAATAAAATTTTAAGGGGACAAGAATTTGGGGGGCCCCCTTAAAAATATATATATATTTTTATATATATATAAAAATATATTATATATATTCCTACGAGCCCCCTGGGGTGGGGAAGATGGTAGACCAGAGGCCTAGCTTCTCCCTACGAGCCTCATGAGGGCTGGGAATGTGGATAGGCCTGGGGACAGTTGGTCCCAGAACATGAGGAGGTACTTGTACCTCCTCCCATGGCAGACATAGATCTCAGACACTCCCCAGCCAGGGAACCAAGGCCGGGTCACCATTTGGAAAACACCCGGGTTAGAAGAGTACCGGCGAATCATATAGAGGAGTAATAATCAAATTCAGAGCTAATTTTTTTTCGACTTAGTTCCATCAATGCTCCTCGTCATTGTTTACATAGAAATATCAGAATCTTGGTAACAGAGACAGTCAATGGCGTGTTTTATATTATGTTGGAGTGCCGCCGATGCAGATGTATTGATCTTCACATTAGCAACACATATCTGTCATTGACTCTCATTCTCTCACACGCATCTCACACTCGCGACCTTCTCTTGCACCAAATTTGATCTTGTCGACCCAGACAAATATCGATATAAGTTTCTCGTTTAGAAATAATTATGAATAATAATAATAACAAGGCGTCTAGATATGAAAATGTTGTGTTAATGTGGGATTTTAACTTTAAACAAATTGGTTGGAACAATTTGACAGGAAATCTTGAGTCTAGTGACTTTCTTGATACAGTTCACATGGAGTTTACCTGGAGAGAGTTCCGGGGGTCAACGCCCTCGTGGCCCGGTCTGTGACCAGGCCTCAGGATTGCTTTTTAAAACAGTTTATGACAGAACCAACTAGAGAAAACAACCTGCTTGATTAATTATCTTGAGGTTAATAATGAGCTTGGAAAAATGATCACAAATCACTTAGTTTCAATATATCATGGAATTACCCAGTAAACTGCAATCAGATTTCTGTGTCAGACTTTAGTTTTGCTGATTTCATGGGACTGAAAAATTACCTGGGTGGGCTAATTTGGGATGTTCTGACTATGGGTCAGGTAGGTGAGCTTGGTTGCCCATATGACGTTTTTCAGAGCATAGTTCTAGTTGCCCAGGCAACTTTTGTTCCGAGTAGGGAAATTAGATCTAACAAAAATGATCCCAAATGGATGAACAATAGATTAAAATATCTCATAGGTCAAAAGAGAGGCATATATAGGCGTATCAGAAGAGGAGATGGACAGTTAAAAAATCAATATATTCAATTAAAGAGATATAAAAAATGAATAAGAAAAGCAAAAAGGGATTATGAGGCTAAGGTCGCAAGGGATTCAAAGACTAACCCAAAAGGGTTCTTTCAGGTATACAGCAGTAAGATTAGGGACAAGATTGGCCCACTTAAGAGTAACTCTGGTCAGATCACTGACAGTGATAAGGATATGTGTGAAATTCTAAATACCTACTTCCTCTCAGTTTTCACCCAGGAAAATACTAGCGATATTCCTGAAATAAATTATGTAGAACAGGATGATAATAAACTATGTACGATTGCAGTAACTAGTGACATGGTCCTCAGACAAAGAGAGAAACTAAAACCTAACAAATCCTCAGGCCCTGATGAATTGTTTGCAAGGGTTTTAAAGGAATGTAAAGAGGAACTTTGCAAACCTTTAGCTAATCTTTTTAACATATCACTACAAACTAGCATAGTGCCTGATAAGTGGAAAATGGCAAATGTAATACCTATTTACAAGGCAGGTGACAGGTCCTTAGCTTCGAACTACAGACCAATAAACTTTACCTCCATAGTGGGAAAATTTATGGAATCAATAACTGCCGAGGTAATTCATAGCCATCTTGATAGGCATAAATTGATAAATGAATCTCAACACGGTTTTACAAAGGGACGTTCCTGTCTTACGAATTTACTAACTTTTTTCGCTAAGGTGTTTGAGGAGGTAGATCATGGTAATGAATATGATACACAAATAACCCGCACATAAAAGAGAGAAGCTTACGACGACGTTTATGTCCGACTTGGACCATTTACAAAGTCACACTAACCAGAAGTAAGCAAGCAAAGCAAATAAGTTCAGGTAAGATCCCAATGGGATGAGCGGGAAAGACGGGATAGATGAGGAATAGCTCTGGAGAGAAATAGAGAAATAGAGCCAGGGCTTAACCCAGCAGCTAAGGCGATCGTGGGGCAGACTTGAGAACAGGAATAGCAGGGACTGTTGCATCGAACTTGTGGTAGTTGAAGTCTTGAATCTTGAGTAGCTGGCAGCAGGCTAAGTCACATCAGAGGGTAGAACACATATGGGAATTATAGGAGTAACTGAGGAGGCAGGTTAGCAATGGAGCCATTTTCGAACTTTTTGAAGCTGCTCCTGGATAGGTGGTATAGTTTAGCCTTGTTACTGAAGGTGAAACGTAGAGGCTTGATGAACTTAAGAACTTGGGTGAGTGTGAAGTGAAGCGGTGATTCACATGCATACTTGACTGTTCCAGCACGAGGCTTTTGTAGAGTTCAGTACAGGTCATGGTGTCAGTATTTGAAGAAGTGTAAAAGGTAAGGTTTTCCC
Source organism: Cherax quadricarinatus (assembly GCF_026875155.1). NCBI lineage: Eukaryota > Metazoa > Arthropoda > Malacostraca > Decapoda > Parastacidae > Cherax > Cherax quadricarinatus. The sequence continues at coordinate 4,618,538 of NC_069488.1, forward strand.
ATGAGGGTTTACTGGAGTCGTCGTTATCTTCCTCTTCTGGAGTGGATTCATTGGGAGAATCTACAATGGTGGTAGCAGGTGACTGAGGGTCGACAGGAGCAGCTGTGAGGTGTAATGGTTGTGTAACAGTAGGCTGGGAGAGGTGGGAGGCGGTGGTTGAGGCAACATGATCAATGTTGTCAGCGGTTGGAAGTGGTTTATAGAAGTTACAGGAGCAGTTGCTTGGGCAGGAGACAGGTCTGCAGGTGCAGTAAAGTTCAGGACGTTGGGAAGGATCTTGAGGATGTCTGCTGAAGGTGTGGAGTCCGGAAAATTGAAGGCAGGCATGTTGTTCAGACGGAATAGTTTCGTTAATAGTGGTGTTGAAAGTGCGGGGATTGCTGCGTTTGCAAGGTGTGCATGCACCATGCAGTACAGCACCTTGGAGGAATCTCCGTCGGGGAGTGGAGAGAGGGAGTTGCTGGGCGATGGTGCCTGTAGATTAGCGTGTAGAGTCTTGTGGTGTCGGTTTGTGGTTTTGTTATTGCAGCGTATGTCGGTGAATTGGAGGTGTTATTCAGAACTTTAGTTTTCTTCAATGTGATTTCTTTCCTGAGTGGGCACTTAGCTGCAAGGGTGTGATGATTACCCTTGCAGTTAGACATGTTGGTGTTGTAGTAATGGTGCAGGATCTGAAATCGTGTCCATCATTCCCACATTTTGACAAAACTTCTTTATCCTTGATGGGGCAGTCCTTGGTGGTGTGTTATAGGAGTAGCAGGTCCAGCAGTGGGAGATGTATGTGAAACGTTCTTGTTCTATATGACTTGGGTGAATGTGGTAATATGAGATGGCCAGACAGTCAGAGAGAGCTTGGACAGCCATGAAGATGTCTGAGAATGTAATCTTTAGCATAGATGAGGCGTTGGGGATCTTGGAGATGCTGTCTACCGAGGCCCAGGTGTTTTGTTCCTCAATAGATGTCTTCAGAGCTTCAGTAGAGAGAGAAGTGACGATATTGTCCAGTCTTTTCACAAAACCGAACGTTTCGACTTCAAGAATGGAGACGGGGATAGAGTGAATTGTTGTGTTTGTAGGGTCCTGATTGAAGAGTCGTCCATTAGTTTTGATGCTTCCGTGTCGTCTGTGCAGACGACAATGAAGGAGTCCTTCAGAGAGTGGATTGCCGTGAATTTGACCTGCAGGCGGGTCTTAACGACGGTAGCTAAAGCTAACTTCGAGGAGTCATTTATTGCACCATTCACAGGCTTGATTTTCACACGATTCGACAGCATTGTGAAAAGGATGTGACGTTCGTAGAATATAAATATAAATTCTACACCCCGGCGGGGTCGAAGAGAGGCTTCTTGAGTGTAGAGCAACTGTGTGTAACCAAACCAGAAGTGGAGCAGGACGGCTATATATAGGCAGGAATAGATGGTGGTAGTAGTAGTAGTACAAGAATGGTATATAATACCGACAAGATGAAATTAAGACACATGCGCAACACTCGGGCATCCCTATCGCCTATATATATAGCCGTCCTGCTCCACTTCTGGTTAGTGTGACTTTGTAAATGGTCCAAGTCGGACCGAAACGTTGTCGTAAGCTTCTCTCTTTTATGTGCAGGTTATTTGTGTATCGTTCCAGTCACGGTATTGTGCCTTTTTTTGTTATTAATGAATATGATATTGTGTATATGGACTTCAGTAAGGCTTTCGATAGAGTTCCACATCAGAGACTTTTGAGGAAACTTAAGGCACACGGAATAGGAGGAGAATTTTTTTCCTGGGTAGAGGCATGGCTAACAAATAGGCAGCAGAGAGTTTGCATAAATGGGGAGAAAGAATGGGGGCACGTCACAAGCGGCGCTTCACAGGGGTCAGTGTTGGGGCGCCTTTTGTTCACAATTTACATAAACGATATTAGATGAGGGAATAAATAGCGACATAAGCAAATTTGCTGATGACACCAAAATAGACCGTCCAGTTAATTCTATTGAGGACATTAGTGCACTCCAGGATGATTTGAAAAGACTGATGCAGTGGTCGGAAAAGTGGCAGATGCAGTTTATTATAGACAAATGCAAAGTGCTAAATGTTGGGCGGGACAATAACCATGCCACATATAAACTGAATAGTGTAGATCTTAATACCACTGATTGCGAAAAGGATTTAGGAGTTCTGGTTATCAGTAATCTGAAACCAAGACAACAGTGCATAAGTGTTCGCAACGAAGCTAACAGAATTCTTGGCTTCATATCTAGAAGTATAAATAATAAAAGTCCTCAGGTTGTTCTTCAACTCTATATATTTGTAGATGAATGGTTCAGAGAACCGACATGTTGATAAATTAGACACATGTGCAACACTTGGGTATCTTTATTGAGGAAACGTTTCGCCACACAGTGGCTTCATCAGTCCATACAAAGGAGAATCTTGAAGAAGAGGAGGAGAATGAGGTAATCAGTCCCTCAACCTTGAGTCGATGTGGTCAGTCCATCAATCTTGAATAGAATGGAATGGAATGATTCTATTCAAGATTGATGGACTGACCACATCGACTCAAGGTTGAGGGACTGATTACCTCATTCTCCTCCTGTTCTTCAAGTTTCTCCTACGTATGGACTGATGAAGCCACTGTGTGGCGAAACGTTTCCTCAATAAAGATACCCAAGAGTTGCACATGTGTCTAATTTATCAACTCTATATATCCTTGGTTAAGCCTCATTTAGATTATGCTGCACAGTTCTGGTCACCATATTAAAAAATGGATATAAATGCATTGGAAAATGTACAGAGGAGGATGACAAAGTTGATCCCATGTATCAGAAACCTTCCCTATGAGGATAGACTAAGGGCCCTGAATCTGCACTTTCTAGAAAGGTGTAGAATTAGGGGGGATATGACTTAGGTGTATAAATGGACGTGAGGTCACAGGCCCTGAGCTGCTTTGGGGATTAGTGTGGACGGTTACAAAGCCATGGCTTGCTTTTGCAGTGTTCTAAAAATTGAGGTTGGAGAGTTGAAGGAGGAAGTCTTGCTTCTCCAAGAGGAAATTAGGGGGCTGAAGGTTCACCTCAATGGGGTTGGGAGCGAGTGCGAGGTGGCTGATATGGTGGAGGGGAATGAGGCTACCAGCAGCGAAGTGCAGTCTCTCTCTCGCTGTGAGGAAGCTGTAGGTGGGGAGGTAGGAACGCCTACCAGCAGTGAGGTGCAGTCCAGCACCTGCTACAAGTGGCAAGTGGTTCCCAGTAATGGGAAGAGCATCAAGATAAGGAAAGTTAAGAGAAGATTTGATGGTAGGAAATCGCTTCTCTGTTCTTCAGGATGAGGTAAGCGCATACTTGTGGTTTGTGACTCACAGGTACGATATATGGACCGTGCCTTCTGTAATAGGAATAAGAAGGTAAGAGATAGAGTGTGCTTCCCAGGAGCTGGTGTTAGTGACATAGTCGACAGGTTGGATAATATCATGTCAGGTAAGGGGAACAAGCCTATTATCTGTCTCAGTGCTGGTGGAAATGATATTGGGAAGGGTAGGAGAGAAGAGCTGCTAGATAAGTACAGGTCAGCTATAGATTTCATTAAGTCTAAGGGAGGGGTCCCAATTATATGTAGCACCTTGCCTAGAAGGGGAGTAGGAAATGAATGGTTGTCTAGGGCAATTGGTGTAAATTGCTGGCTAGACAGATACTGCAAGGAACTTACAATCCCATTCATTGACAACTGGGACAACTTTTATAGCAAACATGATATGTATGCAAGGGATGGGGTACATCTCTCTGGGGCTGGGGTGGGAGCTCTTGCAAACTCAGTCGAGAGGGCCATTGCTGAAATGCCTAGGATTTTAAACTGATAGAAGATAGAGGTATGGGTGTGTGTGGGAAACAGTCAGGTTGCAACACTAGGGTTGTAAACAGTAAATGTATAAAAGACAATAGATCATGTCAGCAAACAAAGGGAGACAGCAGAGGGCAGCAAGGGACTAGCTCCCTTAAGGTCTATTATACTAATAGCAGGAGTGTAAGAAATAAGATAGATGAGCTAAGATTAATTGCAAGTGCAGGAAACATAGATATCATTGCTATAACAGAGACCTGGCTCAATCTGAAAGATAGAGAGATGCCTTTTGAATGTCACATACAAGGCTATAAATTATTCTACACTGACAGGGTCAACAGGAAGGGTGGTGGAGTAGCGATGTACGTCAGAGACAATTTAAAATGTTGTGATGAATGGTTTGAAAAACCGACAAGTTGAAGATTGAGACACTTATGCAGCATATGGGAATCTTTATTCAGGAAACGTTTCGCCACACAGTGGCTTCATCAGTCCAATACAAAGAGGAAGGCGTAAGGAGAGGAGGAGTATGAGGTAATCAGTCCCTCAGCCTGGAGTCGATGTGTTCAGTCCATCAATCTTGTAGAATGTACAGCATAGGGCCGTAGACGTGGCTTATATACTGTAGTGAGGTGAGGTGAAGCAGGCGGAGGCGGGGTCATAGTGGTACCATCCACTAGTCGAAGTAGGTCTTCGTCCAAAGGTTGAACAAGTGTTGAAGAATTCTTTGTAACAAGATCCCATGATGCTGCAGTGTCTGACAGTTGTGATGAATGGTTTGAAAAACCGACAAGTTGAAGATTGAGACACTTATGCAGCATATGGGAATCTTTATTCACCTCACTACAGTATATAAGCCACGTCTACGGCCCTATACTGTACATTCTACAAGATTGATGGACTGAACACATCGACTCCAGGCTGAGGGACTGATTACCTCATACTCCTCTCCTTACGCCTTCCTCTTTGTATTGGACTGATGAAGCCACTGTGTGGCGAAACGTTTCCTGAATAAAGATTCCCATATGCTGCATAAGTGTCTCAATCTTAAAATGTTAGTGTTAGACAAGATATAAAATTAGAAGCGTCAGCCACTGAATCTGTTTGGTTACAGCTTCTCGAGGGCCGTGAAAAACTAATTTTGGGTGTGATTTACAGGGCCCCAAATCTTGATAGGGAGTGCGGTAAACTTCTATGGGATGAAATTCGTAAGGCCTCTACATACGAAAATGTTGTGATAATGGGAGATTTCAACTATAGACAGATTAACTGGAGCAATTTGACAGGAAATTTAGAATCAAGTGACTTTCTTGATACGATTCAGGATTATTTTTTAAAGCAGTTTGTGAGAGAGCCAACTAGAGTAAATAACCTGCTTGACTTGGTTCTTGCCAGCAGGGAAATGCTAATTAATAATCTTGAGGTTAATGATGAGCTTGGGGAAAGTGATCACAAATCACTCAGTTTTAATATATCATGGAATTCCCCTAATAATGGCAATCAAGTCTCTGTCCCTGACTCCCGCTTGGCTGATTTCATAGGACTGAAAAATTACTTATGTGGGCTGAACTGGAATGACCTGACTATGGGTCAGGTAGGTGGTGATGGATGCCGATATGACATTTTCCAGAGCATAGTTCTAGCTGCTCAAACATCTTATGTTCCAAATAAGGAAATCAGATCAACCAAAATTGATACTATATGGATGAACAATAGATTAAAACATCTCATTGGTCAAAAGAGAGTCATATATAGGCAAATCAAAAGAGGAGAGGTGCAATTAAGAAATCAATATATTCAGGTAGAGAGAGAAAAAAGGGAATAAGAAAAGCAAAAATAGATTATGAGGTTAAAGTTTCAAGAGAATCGAAGACTAACCCAAAAGGATTCTTTTAGGTATACAGAAGTAAGATCAGGGACAAGATAGGCCCACTCAAAAGTTACTCGGGTCAGCTCACAGACAGTGATAAAGAAATGTGTAGAATTTTTAACACATACTTCCTCTCAGTTTTTACTCAGGAAGATACTAGCAATATTCCAGAAATAATAAATTATGTAGAACAGGATGATGATAAACTATGCACGATTAGGGTCACAAGTGACATGGTTCTTAGGCAAATTGATAAATTAAAACCTAAAAAATCCCCAGGCCCTGATGAACTGTATGCAAGGGTTCTAATGGAATGTAAAGAGGAGTTTAGCAAATCTCTGGCTAATCTTTTCAATATATCACTACAGACTGGCATGGTGCCAGATAAGTGGAAAATTGCAAATGTGATACCTATTTTCAAAGCAGGTGACAGGTCCTTAGCTTCGAACTATAGACCAATAAGCCTAACCTCTATTGTGGGAAAATTTATGGAATCAATAATTGCCGAGGCAGTTCGTAGCCACCTTGTAAAGCACAAATTAATCAACGAATCTCAGCATGGTTTTACAAAGGGGCGTTCCTGCCTTACGAATTTATTAACTTTTTTCACTAAGGTATTTGAGGAGGTAGATCATGGTAATAAGAACATAAGAACATAAGAACGAAGGAACACTGCAGAAGGCCTACTGGCCCATGCGAGGCAGGTCCAAGTCTCCTACCGGCTTAAGCCAATACACCCAACCTAGTCAGGTCAGGTCACACTGACTTAAGGGAGGAACACGGCAACCGACCTGGTAGCACAAGCTATCAGGTCTAACTCACACCCACCCACATCCACTCATGTATTTATCCAACCTATTTTTAAAGCTACACAACGTTCTGGCCTCTATAACGGTACTTGGGAGTTTGTTCCACTCATCCACAACTCTATTACCAAACCAGTACTTTCCTATATCCTTCCTGAATCTGAATTTTTCCAACTTAAAACCATTGCTGCGAGTCCTGTCTAGGTAGATATTTTCAGCACACTATTTACATCCCCTTTATTTATTCCTGTCTTCCATTTATACACCTCAATCATATCATCCCCTAATTCTACGTCTTTCTAGAGAGTGCAGATTCAGGGCCCTTAGTCTATCCTCATAGGGAAGGTTTCTGATACATGGGATCAACTTTGTCATCCTCCTTTGTACATTTTCCAGAGAATTTTATCCATTCTGTATAGGTGACCAAAACTGTGCAGCATAATCTAAATGAGGCCTAACCAAGGATGTATAGAGTTGAAGAACAACCTGAGGACTCCTATTATTTATGCTTCTTGATATGAAGCCAAGGATTCTATTAGCTCTATTGCGAACACTTATGCACTGTTGTCTTGGTTTCAGATTACTGCTAACCAGAACTCCTAAATCTTTTTCGCAATCCGTAATATTAAGATCTACATTATTTAGTTTATATGTGGCATGGTTATTGTCCTGTCCAACATTTAGAACTTTGCATTTGTCTATATTAAACTGCATCTGCCACTTCTCCGACACTGCATCGTCTATTCAAATCTTCCTGGAGTACTCGAATGTCCTCGTCAGAATGAATTCGACGGCCTATTTTGGTGTCATCGGCAAACTTGCCGATGTCGCTCTTATGCCTCATCTATGTCGTTTATGTAGATTGTGAACAGCAGGGGGCCCAACACTGACCCTGTGGAACACCGCTCGTGACACTTCCCCACTCTGATTTCTCCCCATTTATGCAAACTCTCTGCTGCCTATTTGTCAACCATGCCTCTATCCAGGAAAAAAATTTCCTCCTATTCCATGTGCTTTAATTTTCCTCAATAGTCTCTGATGTGGGACCCTGTCAAAAGCCTTACTGAAGTCCATATACACAATATCATATTCATTACCATGATCTACCTCCTCAAATACCTTAGTGAAAAAAGTTAATAAATTCGTAAGGCAGGAACGCCCTTTGTAAAACCATGCTGAGATTCGTTGATTAATTTTATGCTTTTCAAGGTGGCTACGAACTGCCTCGGCAATTATTGATTCATAAATTTTCCCACTATGGAGGTTAGGCTTATTGGTCTATAGTTCGAAGCTAAGGACCTGTCACCTGTTTTGAAATAGGTATCACATTTGCCATTTTTCCACTTACCTGCACATGCCAGTTGCGTGTGATATGTTGAAAAGATTAGCTAAGTGTGCTATAAGCTCCTTTTCTTTCCTTTAGAACCCTTGCTATAAGTTCATCAGGGCTGGGATTTGTTAGTGTTTTAATTTATCCTATGTGCCTAAGGGACCATGTCACTTTGACCCAATAGTGCACTGTTTATTATCGTCTGTTCTACATAATTTATCATTATGGAGTATCGATGGTATCCTCCTGTGTAAAAACTGAGAGGTTAGTATGTGTTAAAAATTCTACACATTTCCTTATCACTGTCAGTGAGCTGACCCGAGGAACTTTTGAGTGGGCCTATTTGTCCTGATTTACTTCTGTATACTGAAAGAATCCCTTTTTGGGTTTAGTTTAGATTCTCTTGAAACTTTAACTCTCATAATTTCTTTTTGGCTTTTCTAATTCCCTTTTTTATTTCTCTCTTTAACTGAATATATCGATTTCTCAATTGCACTCTCCTCTTTTGATTTGCCTATATATGCCTCTCTTTTGACCAATCAGATATTTTAATCTATTTGTTTCATATTTTGGATATTTTTGTTTTGATCTGATTTCCCTCATTTGGAACAATTTGACTGAGAGCTAGAACTATGCCTGGAAAGCATCATATCGGCAACCATCACCACCTAACTGACCTTGTCTGGTCTTTACAGTTCAGTCACCTAAGTAATTTTTCAGTCCTTGAAAGCAAAGCGAAAAGTCAGGGACGGAGGACTTGATTGCATTATTTAGGGGATTTCCATGATATATTAAATCTGGGACGTTATTTGTGTCACTTTCCCAGTCATATTAACCTCAAGATTATTAATTAGTGTTGCCCTACTGGCAAGAACAAGTCAAGGGGTTATTTCCCCTTGTTGGCTCTGTCACAAACATGTTTTAAAAAACAATCCCTGGTTCGTATCAATATAGTACCTCCTGACTCTAAATTTCCTGTCAGATTGCTCCAGTATCTGTCTATAGTTGATATCTCCCAGTAGCACAAATTTTCGTATGCTAGATGCCTTACGAAATTCGTCCAATTAGAAGTTTATGCCTCCCTTCAAGATTTGGGGCCCTGTAAAAAACCCCACTTGTTTTTCTCGGCCTCGAGAAGCTGTAACAAAAGATTCAGTGGCTGACGTTTAATTTAATATCTTGTCTTAACACAACAATTTAAATTGGCTCTGACATACATCGCTTACTCCACACCTTTCTGTTGACCTGTCAGTGTGGAATAATTTATTGCCTTGTATGTGACATTTCAGAGGGCATCTCTCTATCTTTCAGATTGAGCCAGGTCTCTGTTATAGCAATAATATCTTATGTTTCCTGGCACTTGCATTAATCTTAGCTCATCTATCTTATTTTTAAACTCTGCTATTAGTTAGTAAACCCTTAAGGGAGCTAGTCCCTTGCTGCCCTCTGCTGCCCCTTTGTTTGCTGACTGATTTTTGTTTTATTTAAAACTAACATGTGATTGCCTTTTTTACATTTACTGTTTCCAACCAAGTGTTTGTTGCAAACCTGCTTGTTTCCAACACACCCATACCTCTATTTCCATCAGTTAAAATCATAGGCATTCACCAATGGCCTTCTCATTCGATGTCTTGCAAGTGTTCCACCCAGCCCTGATGAGATGTAACCCCTTCCCTTTGCATACATATCATGTTTGCCATAAAAGTTGTTCCAGTTGTCAATGAATGGGATTGAAGTTCGTGCAGACTGACTAGCCAGCCAATTTACACAATTGCCCTAGACAACCATTCATTTCCTACCCCCTTCTAGGCAAGATGTACATATGATTGGGATCCCTCCCTAGACTTAATGAAATTTTAGGACTGTTACTATATCTAAGCAAGCTCTTTCTCTCCTACCCTTCCCAATATTCATTTCCACCAGCACTGAGAAGATAATGGGCGTGCTCCCATTACCTTGAACATGATATTATCCAGTCCTGTTGTCAATGTCCCAACACCAGCTCCAGGCGGAAGCACCCTTATTCTCATCTTCTTATTCCGTTTACAAAAAGCAAGGTCAATGTATCTTACTGAGAGTACTACCACAAGAAGCGCTTACCTCCATTAGCAGTGGCAGTAGTACCATTACCTTCACTTGCCACTGATGTACATTCACCTGAATAACAGAGAAGCGGATTTCCTACTTCAGCTCTCACTCTTAACTTTCCGTACTCTGATGCGCCTCTTCATTACTGTGAACTACTCGCCACTTGTAGCGGTGTGGGCTGCACTCACTGCTGGTAAGCGTTGCTGCTCCCCAACTACAGCCTCCCACAGCGAGAGACAGACTGCACCTCGCTGTAGAGCCTCATTCCCCACAACTCCAGCCGACCTAATACTCTCTCCAGTCCCATTGAGGTGGACCTTCAGCCTCCTAATCTCCTCCTGGAGAAGCAAGACATCCTCTTCAACTCTCCAACATCAATTTTAAACACTGCAGAAGCAAGCCATGCTTTGTAACCGTCCACAATAATCCACAAGCAGCTCAGGGTCTGTGACCTCAGTGACGACTGGACCAATGCGTATTGTTGTATTGTGTATCAGTGTATTGTGTATTGTGTATATGGGATTTTCAGTATGGCGTTTGACAGGGTCCCACATCTGGAGACTACTGAGGAAAAATTAAGGCACATAGAATAGGAGGAGAATATTTTTCTGGATAGAGGCTCATGGTTGACAAATTGGCAGCGAGAGTTTGCATAAATGGGGAGAAATCAGAGTGGGGGAAGCATCCGAGTGGTATGTTCCACAGGGTCAGTGTTGGGCCCCCTGTTGTACAATCTAATAACGACATTGAGAGGGCATAAGAGCACATTAAAAGTTGCGACTGACACCAAAATAGGCCGTCGATTCAATTCTGACGTGGACATTAGAGAACTCAGGAAGATTTGATTAGACTGTAGCAAGTGGTCTGAGAAGTGGCAGATGCAGTTTAACATAGTCAAATGCAAAGTTCTAAATGTGGGACAGGAAATAACACACCACATAATGAACTAAATGTCGTTTTATATTACGGGTTGCGAAAAAAAGATTAGGAGTCCTGGAAGTTAGCAGTATTCTGAAACCAAAGACAACAGGAATAGTTGTTTCGCAATAAACGCTAACAGAATCTTGGCTTATATCAAGAAGCATAAATAATATGGATGTCATCAGGGTTGTCTTCAACTCTATATATCCTTGTGTTAGACCTATTTAGGATTATTGTGCACAGTTCTGGTCACGTATTAAGACATGGTATTAATGCTCTGGAAAAAATACAAACGGGAGGATGACAAAGTTGATCCTGTATCAGAATTTTCCCTATGAGGATAGAATGAGGTCTGAATCATCACTCTTCTAGAAAAGGCGTAGTTTAGGGGGATATGATTGAGGTGTATAATTAGAAGACAGAATAAATAAATGGGGATGTAAAATAACGTGCTGAGGAATTTCTAGCTAGTACTGGGACTCGTTAACGCAGCAATGGTTTTAAGTCGGAAAAAATTCATGATTCAGGAAAGGATATAGGAAAGCACTGGTTAGGTAATAGAGTTGTGGATGAGTGACAAACATCCCAAGTACAGGTATTGAGGCTAAAACGTTGTGTAGTTTTAAAAATAGGATAGATAAATACATGAGTGGGTGTGGGTGGGTGTGAGTTGAACCTGACTAGCTTGTGCTACTAGGTCAGTTGTCGTGTTCCTTCCTTAAGTGAATGTGACCTGTCCTGACTAGGTTGGGGCATTGGCTTAAGCCGGTAGGAGACTTGGACCTGCCTCGCATGGGTCAGTAGGCCTGTTGCAGTGTTCCTTCTTTCTTATGTTCTTATGTTAAAACAGGAATAAATAAAGAGGATGTAAATAGCGTGCTGAAAATATCCAGCCAAGACACGACTCGCAGCAATGGCTTCAAGTTGGAAAAGTTCAGATTCAGGAAGGATATAGGAAAGCACTGGTTTGGTAATAGAGTTGTGGATGAGTGAAACAAACTCCCGAGTACCGTCATAAACGTTAAGACGTGTAGTTTTAAAAATAGGTAGATCTGTTTCAGTTCAGCATCACAGTCCAGCACCACGTGGTCAGACACATGGCTTCTGCCGAAAGGAAGAGGTCACGATGTTCCAGGGACACGACGGATGACTCGGATTTAGAAATGGACGACTCGGATTTAGAAATGTGGGGCGCAATCCTAGGGAAGAAGTTGCGAGACCACTCCGTGTCATCAGAGGAAAAGTCTCCAGTTCTTACAAGCCTAACCATGCAGCCAGAGAATACGGAAGGATGGATCAATGTGAACAGTAAGACACGTCGTCCCTCCAAGGAGCAGGTAAACCAGCTCAAATCACCTTCCAGATTCAAGGTAAAGGCTTATGGGAACACAAAACCCACTATGGTGTGGTTACACACCTGGAAACACGGCACAAACTGAGGTTCAAGATATGGTTCAACCTGAGGGGAGAACCAATACTGACTCATATCAACAGGGAAATGCATATCACCTTGAAGAAAGTCATGGAGACAGACCGCTCCTTCACCCTGGAGGAACTGGATTCTCGGCAGGTCACCAAGGGTGTAGTGATGCGATACCCGCTGATGATGCCCATGAGGCAGTAGCAGCTCACCCCAGTGTCGTGTCAGCTCAGCGTCTCAAGGCAAAATCGGCAGGCAGCGCACCAACCCGGCAGGTCCTCATTTAGCATGTAGGACCGCTGCCATCCCAGCTGGACCTCGGTTCTTGGGGCAGGCACGATGTCAGGACCTTCACGGCAGTACCAGCTCGCCGTTTCAAGTGCCAGCATTGCGGACACTTGGGTGCACTCTGTCCGAACAGAGTAATCTGCGGTGTCTGCAGCCAGCCCCACCCTACCGAGGAATGCATCACCGAGCTGAAGAATGCATCGCCACCCACTCCACGATGCCCGAATTGCAGGCAGAAACACCATGCCTGGAACCCTCGATGCCCTGAGAGGCTCACTAGAATTCGTGAGGCCTGGAAGACACCAACGACGAGACAGCAGGCTACGGCAGAGCATCACTCTCAGCAGACGATGGGTGCAGAGAATCCTGCCATAGTGCAGAACTCTCATCAGGCAACCCAACTCAATGCCCAGGAATTTCCGACCCTTGAAGACTCAACCAGGCGTCATGAACAGGAGCATCCTCCCCCACTACCGCAACGAAGAAACAAAAACATGAGGAACAAGCGGCGCCAACAGGAAACATCTGGGCAACGCAATCAGCAGACGGCACTACACGAGCCCCCACCGGCCTCCTTGCCAAGCACAGCCAGGTGAGGCTGCGCCTCACCAGCAGATGCCGGGTACACAACTTGGCATACAGCAACAGCCCACGGTGTGCACAGTGAAGAAATACAACCCACAGCAGTCCCCACAGATTACAGCAGCCCAGATAATATCCACTGCTTCGAACCCACCGACAACGCAGGCCCTCAACAGAGAGGATCTGTTAACACTCATCAAGGCATTCACGGATATTATCTGCAACACAATCACCTCCACGGAACAACAGAGCATGTTCCGGCAGATGGTCAGCACACTCCTGAGGGTGTGCTTACTGACAGAGCAGGAAACAGTGGATGTCATGAATCTGCAGATTATCAGAGCGGACAGAGCCCAGTCCCCAGCTCAGGAAACGGCTGAGATGGAGCAACCTCAGTCGCTTATGAGGCACACTAGCTGAACTGTCTGGAACAGTGCTTGAGCAGCATATGCTACAACAGTGAAGAATCAATTCTCCTTCAGGAGTCAGAGACTGGTCATCTCAAGATTAAGACCCGTGAACATTCAAATGGTATAAAATACCGACAGGTTGTTAGGTAAGACACATATGCAACAGTTAGGTATCTTTATTTCGAAACGTTTCGCCTACACAGTAGGCTTCTTCAGTCGAGTACAGAAAAGTTGATAAAGCAGAAGAGACTTGAAGACGATGTAATCAGTCCATCACCCTTGAAGTTTTGAGGTGGTCAGTCCCTCAGTCTGGAGAAGAGTATTGTTCCATAGTCTGAAACAATATGGAGTTGAAGTAACGAACGAACGAACGAAAGTTCAGGTAAGATCCCAAATGGGATGAGCGGGGAAGACACAGTAGGCTTCTTCAGTCGAGTACAGAAAAGTACTCGGTATTTTATACCATGTCGGTATTTTATACCATTTGAATGTTCACTCTGTCAGACACTGCAACATAAGGGTATCTTGGTACAGACCTGAAATCAACTTTGTCAACATTTACTAGTGAGAATGGCTGGATTTGAGAGGGACCTGACCTTCCATCGACAACATTCTTACCTCTACTAGTGGCCTACATCTCGCCTCCAGGCGTTATATAAGGCTCCATTCTGTCACTTCAACTCCATTTTGTTTCAGACTATGGAACTACTCTTCTCCAGACTGAGGGACTGACCACCTCAAAACTTCAAGGGTGATGGACTGATTAAATCGTCTTCAAGTATCTGGATAGAGGCATGGTTGACAAATAGGCAGCAGAGAGTTTGCATAAATGGGGAGAAATCAGAGTGGGGAAGCGTCACGAGTGGTGTTCCACAGGGGTCAGTGTTGGGCCCCCTGCTGTTCACAATCTACATAAACGACGTAGATGAGGGCATAAAGAGCGACATCAGCAAGTTTGCCGATGACACCAAAATAGGCCGTCGAATTCATTCTGACGAGGACATTAGAGCACTCCAGGAAGATTTGAATAGACTGACGCAGTGGTCAGAGAAGTGGCAGATGAAGTTTAATATAGGCAAATGCAAAGTTCTAAATGTTGGACAGGACAATAACCATGCCACATATAAACTAAATAATGTAGATCTTAATATTACGGATGGCGAAAAAGATTTAGGAGTTCTGGTTAGCAGTAATCTGAAACCAAGACAACAGTGCATAAGTGTTCGCAATAAAGCTAATAGAATCCTTGGCTTCATATCAAGAAGCGTGTAGTGATGGTGCAACTGTGATACTCCACCTAGTGATAGTGTGTAGTGATAGTGCATCTGTGATACTCCACCTGGTGATAGTGTGTAGTGATGGTGCAACTGTGATACTCCACCTGGTGATAGTGTGTAGTGATGAGTGCAACTGTGATACTCCACCTGGTGATAGTGTGTAGTGATGGTGCAACTGTGATACTCCACCTGGTGATAGTGTGTAGTGATGGTGCAACTGTGATACTCCACCTGGTGATAGTGTGTAGTGATGGTGCAACTGTGATACTCCACCTGGTGATAGTGTGTAGTGATGAGTGCAACTGTGATACTCCACCTGGTGATAGTGTGTAGTGATGGTGCAACTGTGATACTCCACCTGGTGAATAGTGTTAGTGATGGTGCAAACTGTGATATCCAACCTGGTGATAGTGTGTAGTGATGAGTGCAACTGTGATACTCCACCTAGTGATAGTGTGTAGTGATAGTGCAACTGTGATACTCCACCTGGTGATAGTGTGTAGTGATGGTGCAACTGTGATACTCCCTGGTGATAGTGTGTAGTGATGGTGCAACTGTGATACTCCACCTGGTGATAGTGTGTAGTGATGGTGCAACTGTGATACTCCACCTGGTGATAGTGTGTAGTGATGAGTGCAACTGTGATACTCCACCTAGTGATAGTGTGTAGTGATAGTGCAACTGTGATACTCCACCTGGTGATAGTGTGTAGTGATGGTGCAACTGTGATACTCCACCTGGTGATAGTGTGTAGTGATGGTGCAACTGTGATACTCCACCTGGTGATAGTGTGTAGTGATGGTGCAACTATGATACTCCACCTGGTGATAGTGTGTAGTGATGGTGCAAACTGTGATACTCCACCTGGTTGATAGTGTGTAGTGATGGTGCAACTGTGATACTCACCTGGTGATAGTGTGTAGTGATGGTGCAACTGTAATACTCCACCTGGTGATAGTGTGTAGTGATGGTGCAACTGTGATACTCCACCTGGTGATAGTGTGTAGTGATGGTGCAACTGTGATACTCCACCTGGTGATAGTGTGTAGTGATGGTGCAACTGTGATACTCCACCGGGTGATAGTGTGTAGTGATGGTGCAACTCTGATACTCTACCTGGTGATAGTGTGTAGTGATGGTGCAACTACGATACTCCACCTGGTGATAGTGCAACTGTGATACTCCACCTGGTGATAGTGTGTAGTGATGGTGCAACTGTGATACTCCACCTGGTGATAGTGTGTAGTGATTGTGCAACTGTGATACTCCACCTGGTGATAGTGTGTAGTGATTGTGCAACTGTGATACTCCACCTGGTGATAGTGTGTAGTGATGGTGCAACTATGATACTCCACCTGTTGATAGTGTGCAGTGATGGTGCAACTGTGATACTCCTGTGATACTCCACCTGGTGAAAACTACTTCCCCTCATCCCTGACCGCCCACCCACGCACTCACACACACACACTCACCCTCACACCCACCCACACACCACCCACGCACACGCCCACATACACACCCACACACCCCACACACCCCCACTCACACACACACCACAACACCCCCAACACACCCAACACACACACACACAACACACACACACACACACACACACACACACACACACACACTACCACACACACAGGTACAGGCAGTGGGAGAAGGAAAGACAAAATCAGTGTTTATCCATGGGCCTCAGGAGAGAGAGGAAAGGGCACACACTGAAAGACGGCAGGCAGAAAGAAAGGGGATTGAGAACATCATCACAGAAAGAGCTGAAGAAGACATGGACGAGATTGTAAATTTTCAGAGAATAAGGGGGTACTTGAAAGGGAGAAAACGACCAATCAAGCTGATTTTCAGGACAGAAACAGTGCGGAACAGGATCTTTCAAGATAAACCACGGTTGAAGCACTCGGCAGAGTACTAGAGGGTGTTCCTAGACAGAGACAGAACACAAACAGAGCGACAGCAGCTGAGGGAGAGGACAAAAAAGCGAAAGGAGCTAGGAAGGGAGACAAGGACGGAACCAGCGGAGGTCAGTCAGAGCATGACAGAGCAGCAAGGGCAAGCACACACAGAACCATCCCCAGAACCCCCACAACCTATCACACCATCCCAACACAAACTACAATCCATACTCACAGCTTCCACCCAACACACAGCTATGGAATCCCACAGTATGCTACCAGGTCTCCCACCCTCACAGGCCCCCCAAACCAGTGTTGGAGAGGAAACTGAAAGTATGGTACACAAACGCTGATGCAATAACAAATAAGTGGGAGGAGTGGCACGAAAGAGTCAGAGGCATCACCAGACATCATAGCTCTCGCAGAAACCAAGCTTACAAGTATGATAACAGATGCCATCTTTCCAACGAGATACCAGATCCTGAGGAAAGACAGAGGGAACAGGGGGGTGGAGGAGTGGCACTGCTGATCAAAAACCGATGAAATTTTGATGAGCTGGAGAGAGGAGACAGCAGAGAAGTAAGTGATTACATAGCAGGAATGCTTCACTCTGGAGGTCCCAAAGTGGTAATTGCAGTGATGTATAACCCTCAACAGAACAGCAGGAGGCCAAAGCAAGAGTATGTTGAGAGCAATAGAGCGATGGTTGACACACTGGCTGCAGTGGTCAGAAGAGCTCATGCATGCAGGGTAAAGCTCCTGATCATGGGTGAATTAAACAACAAGGAAATCGATTGGCAGAACTTGGAGCCACATGGGGGCCAAGATACATGGAGGGCTAAGATGATGGAGGTGGTACTGGAAAACTTCATGTACCAACACGTAAGGGACACTACAAGAGAGAGAGAGGATGAACCAGCAAGACTGGACCTATTATTCACCTTGAGTAGTGCAGATATTGAGGACATCACATATGAAAGACCGCTTAGGGCCAGCGATCATGTGATTTTGAGCTTCGAATACACAGTAGAGCTACAAGTGGAGGGGAAAGCAGGAAGGCCAGGGCGAATGAAGCCAAACTACAAGAAAGGGGACCACACGGGAATGAGGAACTTCCTGAACGGGGTTCAGTGGGACAAAGAACTGGCAGGGAAGCCAGTTAATGAGATGATGGAATATGTAACAACAATGTGCAAGGAGGCTGAGGAGAAGTTTGTACCCATGGGTAACAGGAATAAGGAAAAAGCCACGATGAGCCCATGGTTCACCCAAAGGTGCAGGGAGGCAAAAGCCAAGTGTGCTAGGGAATGGAAGAAGTATAGAAGGCAAAGGACCCAGGAGAATAAGGAGAGCAATCGTAGAGCCAGAAATGAATATGCACAGATAAGAAGGGAGGCCCAACGACAATATGAAAACGACATAGCAGCGAAAGCCAAATCTCACCCGAAGCTGTTATACAGTCACATCAGGAGGAAAACAACATTCAAGGACCAGGTAATGAGGCTAAGGAAGGAAGGAGAAGAGACAACAAGAAATGACCGTGAAGTATGTGAGGAACTTGAAGGGGCTCCAGAAAGACGGAGAGGTGGGGTACACCACCTGTGTACTGTGTACTGTGTCCAGTACACATAACCGAGGAAGAAGTGAAGAGGCTTCTGAGTGAGCTAGATGCCTCAAAGGCAATGGGGCCGGATAACATCTCTCCATGGGTCCTGAGAGAGGGAGCAGAGGCGCTATGTGTACCCTTAACAACAATATTCAACACATCTGTCGAAACAGGGAGATTGCCTGAGGCATGGAAGACAGCAAATGTAGTCCCAATCTTTAAAAAAGGAGACAGACATGAAGCATTAAACTACAGGCCAGTGTTACTAACATGTATAGTATGCAAAGTCATGGAGAAGATTATCAGGAAAAGAGTGGTGGAACACCTAGAAAGGAATGATCTCATCAACAGCAGCCAACATGGTTTCAGGGTTTGGGAATTCCTGTGTCACAAACCTACTGGAGTTCTATGACATGGTGACAGCAGTAAGACAAGAGAGAGAGGGGTGGGTGGATTGCATTATCAAGGACTGCAAGAAGGCGTCTGACACAGTTCCACACAACGATTAGTGCAAAAACTGGAGGACCAAGCAGGGATAACAGGGAAGGCACTACAGTGGATCAGGGAATACTTGTCAGAAGACAGCAGCGAGTCATGGTACGTCGCGAGGTGTCAGAGTGGGCGCCTGTGACCAGCGGGGTCCCACAGGGGTCAGTCCTAGGACCAGTGCTGTTTCTGGTATTTGTGAAAAACATGACGGAAGGAATAGACTCTGAAGTGTCCCTGTTTGCAGATGATGTGAAGTTGATGAGAAGAATTTATTCGATCGAGGACCAGGCTGCAATCCTGGTCCAGCAATTGGCTCCTGGAGTTCAACCCCACCAAGTGGGGAAGGGCAAAGAAGACCGCAGACGGAGTACAGTCTAGGGGGCCAGAGACTATAAACCTCACTCAAGGAAAAAGATCTTGGGGTTAGTATAACACCAGGCACATCTCCTGAAGAGCACAACCAAATAACTGCTGCAGCATATGGGCGCCTAGCGAACCTCAGAACAGCATTCCGACATCTTAATAAGAAATCGTTCAGGACCCTGTACACCGTGTACGTTAGGCCCATATTGCAGTATGCGGCACCAGTTTGGAACTCGCACCTAGCCAAGCACGTAAAGAAACTAGAGAAAGTGCAAAGGTTTGCAACAAGACTAGTCCCAGAGCTAAGGGGTATGTCCTACGAGGAGAGGTTAAGGGAAATCGATGTGACGACTCAGGAGGACAGGAGAGATAGAGGGGACATGATAGAGACATACAAAACATTGAGAGGAATTGACAAGGTGGACAAAGACAGGATGTTCCAGAGATGGGACACAGCAACAAGAGGACACAGTTGAAAGTTGAAGACACAGATTAATCACAGGGATGTTAGGAAGTATTTCTTCAGCCACAGAGTAGTCAGGAAGTGGAATTGTTTGGGAAGCGATGTAGTGGAGGCAGTATCCATACATAGCTTTAAGCAGAGGTATGATAAAGCTCACGGTTCAGGGAAAGTGACCTAGTAGCGACCAGTGAAGAGGCGGGGCCAGGAGCTTGGACTCAACCCCTGCAACCTCAACTAGGTGAGTACAATAGGTGATTATACACACACACACACACACACACACACACACACACACACACACACACACACACACAAATGTAGTCCCAATTTTTAAAAAGGGAGACAGACATGAGGCACTAAACTACAGACCTGTATCACTAACGTGTATAGTATGCAAGGTCATGGAGAAGATCATCAGGAGGAGAGTGGTGGGGCACCTGGAAAGAAACAAGTGTATAATTGACAACCAGCACGGTTTCAAGGAAGGAAAATCCTGTGTCACAAACCTACTAGAGTTTTATGACAAGGTGACAGAAGTAAGACAAGAGAGAGAGGGGTGGATCGACTGCGTATTTTTGGACTGCAAGAAGGCTTTCGACACAGTTCCTCACAAGAGGTTACTGCAAAAGCTAGAGGACCAGGCACACATAACAGGAAAGGCACTGCAATGGATCGGAGAATATCTGACAGGGAGGCAACAACGAGTCATGGTACGCGACGAGGTGTCAGAGTGGGCGCCTGTGACAAGCGGGGTTCCACAGGGGTCAGTCCTAGGACCTGTGCTGTTCTTGGTATACGTGAACGACATAACGGAAGGGATAGACTCAGAAGTGTCCTTGTTTGCAGACGATGTGAAGTTAATGAGAAGAATCGAATCGGACGAGGATCAGGCAGGACTACAAAGAGATCTGGACAGGCTACAAGCCTGGTCCAGCAACTGGCTCCTTGAATTTAACCCTGCCAAATGCAAAGTCATGAAGATTGGGGAAGGGCAAAGAAGACCGCAGACACAATATAGTTTAGATGGCCAAAGACTGCAAACCTCACTAAAGGAAAAAGATCTGGGGGTGAGTATAACACCGAGCATATCTCCTGAGGCGCACATCAATCAGATAACTGCTGCAGCATACGGGCGCCTGGCAAACCTACGGATAGCGTTCCGATACCTCAGTAAGGATTCGTTTAAGACTCTGTACACCATCTACGTCAGGCCCATACTGGAGTATGCAGCACCAGTTTGGAATCCACACCTAGTCAAGCACGTCAAGAAATTAGAGAAAGTGCAAAGGTTTGCAACAAGACTAGTCCCAGAGCTACGGGGATTGTCCTATGAAGAAAGGTTGAGGGAAATCGGCCTGACGACACTGGAGGCCAGGAGGGTCAGGGGAGACATGATAACGACATATAAAATACTGCGCGGAATAGACGAGGTGGACAAAGACGGGATGTTCCAGAGATGGGACACAGACACAAGAAGTCACAATTGGAAGTTGAAGACTCAGATGAATCAAAGGGATGTTAGGAAGTATTTCTTCAGTCATAGAGTAGTCAGGCCATGGAATAGCCTAGAAAGTGATGTGGTGGAGGCAGGAACCATACATAGTTTTAAGGCGAGGTATGATAGAGCTCATGTGGGCAGGGAGAGAGAGGACCTAGTAGCAATCAGCGAAGAGGCGGGGCCAGGAGCTGTGACTCGACCCCTGCAACCACAAATAGGTGAGTACAAATAGGTGAGTACACACACACACAGTAGCGTGGGTCCGTGGGGTGAAGACGTGCGTAACAAGGCTCCGAGATCCTTAGCGTTGTATGGCGTGCAATAACAGTTAGCAGTAATCAGTGGTAGTGGAACGTCAGTGAACAATACTACGAGTGATAATTAAAGTTATTAGTTAAAGAAAGTGAGAGGAAAGCTGAAATCATAATATTTCAAAGCGCAAACCGTTGGGGGTCTCAGGCGCTGTTGCCACATTGTTAGCGGTAGGCCTGAAGAAGTGACGTCACGACAAGTTGTGTGCCATTATACATACAAAGTGAAGTGTATATAATGTGAAGTGTATACTATCATCAGTGAAGAGTGAAATCGCGTGAGGAAGCGGGATGTATGAGAATATATGTTTATAATCATCACGGATGAAGGATCTCCAAAATAGGGATTTAAGGCCTACGACGACGACTTGGTCATCAGCAGCTGGCAACTGTCACCGCAAGTTTATTCGCCTATTTGTGGATTGCATGTTGACGGCCCTGGCTGGCCTTGCATACTGTTTGATACTGGTCACTCACTCCTGCAAGTTATTACCAGAATTAGAATAGAAATAGCATAGACAGAGAATATAGTGTTGACGAGTGTGAGAAGGTAGGTGGGACAAGCTTTTAAGGGCAACATTGTAAGACGGTGCTAGGGTAGGTCCCAGGAGGGTTGTGTCAGGTCACAAGAAGTTGCGGCCAGTCATTACACCGCACA
>NC_069488.1:4643148-4911624 GCF_026875155.1 Cherax quadricarinatus
TGAAGGAACTAGGACATGTGCAAGGACCTTACCAGATACCTGTGGGGGCCAGGAGCAGGTGAGCAGGAAGGATAAACCAAGAAGCATAGGGGCAATAACTAGGGAAGGGACTGAAGGAAGGAACACTCCACGGGAAGGAACTAAAACACATCAGAGATGCAATGGGAGTCACAGTGGGAGGTGGAAAGGGAAAGATCCGTGTTTGTCTATGGGCTAGACGAAGCTAAAGGGGAAACTTATGATGAAAGAAAGCAGGAGGAGAAAAAAGCGATTGAAGATATCATGAAGGTGATAGGTGAGGGGACATGACCCAGGTGGCAAATTTTCGGAGAATTGGGTGGTTCACAAAGAAAAGGAATCGGCCTCATCAAAGTAATTTTCAAGGCAGAATCAACCCGAGCCATGATCCTGCAGGAGAAAGCACGGTTGAGAGGCAAGCAGGAGTTTCCGGAGTGTGTACCTCGATCGAGACAGAACACAGGACGAAAGGAAGACAATGAAAGAGAGTTTCAAAAACGAAAGGAAAATGGGAGGAAATAAAAAAAGGAGAGCAGAATAATCCAGGATCAAATGGAAGGACAAGTGCACCCCCCAGAAACACCTGCAGAAGGACTCCAGCCACGACACCCCCAAGGCAACTGAACAATCCAAACCAACCATCACACACCGATCCCTCTGTTTCCACCCCCCGCACCACAGTTACAGTATTAGAACAGAAGTTGAAGGTTTGGTACACAAATGCAGATGGATTAACGAATAAACATGAGGAATGGCAAGAAAGAATCAATGAGAAGTCCCCAGACATCATAGCAGTTACAGAAACAAAACTCATGGAGACAACAGATGCAATCTTCCCACCAGGATACCAGATCATGAGGAAAGATAGAAGGGGCAGGGGGGGAGGTGGGGTTGCTCTGCTCGTAAAAAACAGATGGAAATTCGAGAAAATGGAAGGAATAGATGAGACGGGAGAAAGAGACTGCATAGCAGGTACACTTCAGTCTGGGGAACACAGTGGTCATTGCAGTG
Organism: Cherax quadricarinatus; assembly: GCF_026875155.1. Taxonomy (NCBI): domain Eukaryota; kingdom Metazoa; phylum Arthropoda; class Malacostraca; order Decapoda; family Parastacidae; genus Cherax; species Cherax quadricarinatus. The sequence continues at coordinate 4,644,178 of NC_069488.1, forward strand.
ATGTATAATCCACCACAGAACTGCAGGAGGCCAAGAGAGGAATATGAAGAGAGCAACAGAGCAATGGTGGACACACTTGCTGAGGTGGCAAGAAGAGCTCACTCCAGCAGAGCAAAGTTGCTGGTTATGGGGGATTTCAACCACAGGGAGATTGACTGGGAAAACCTGGAGCCACATGGGGGTCCCGAAACATGGAGAGCCAGGATGTTGGACGTGGTGCTGGAAAACCTCATGCACCAACATGTTAAGGACACTACCAGAGTGAGAGGGGAGGATGAACCAGCAAGATTGGACCTTGTGTTCACCCTGGGCAGCTCAGATATTGAGGACATCAAGTATGAGAGTCCCTAGGAGCTAGCGACCACGTGGTTCTGTGCTTTGAATACATAGTAGAGCTGCAAGTGGAGAGAATAACAGGAGCTGAATGGGAAAAGCCTGACTATAAAAGAGGGGACTACATAGGGTTGAAGAACTTCCTGCGGGAGGCCATGGGACAGAGAACTGGCAGGAAAGCCAGTAAATGAAATGATGGAATATGTAACAACAAAAGCAAGGAGGCAGTGGAAAGGTTTATTCCCAAGGGCAACAGTAACAACGGAAGACCAGAACGAGCCCCTGGTTTACCCGACGTTGTAAGGAGGCAAAAACAAAATGCAATAGAGAATGGAAAAAGTACAGAAGCAGAGAACACACGAAAATAGGGAGATCAGTCGCAGAGCCAGGAATGAGTACGCTCAGGTAAGGAGGGAGGGCCCAGCGACAGTATGAAAAATGACATAGCATCGAGAATCAAGACTGACCCGAAACTGTTGTATAGCCACATCAGGAGGAAGACAACAGTCAAAGACCAGGTGATCAGATTAAGGACAGAAGGTGGAGAACTCACAAGAAATGATCAGGAGGTATGTGAGGAGCTGAACAGGAGATTTAAGGAAGTTTTTACAGTAGAGACAGGAAGGGCTGTGGGAAGACAGCACAGAAGGGAACATCAAGAGGGAATATACCAACATGTGTTGGATGACATACGAACAACTGAGGAGGAGGTGAAGAAGCTCTTAAGTGACCTTGACACCTCAAAGGCGATGGGACCGGACAACATCTCCCCATGGGTCCTTAGAGAAGGAGCAGAGATGCTGTGCGTGCCTCTAACCACAATCTTCAACACATCCCTTGAAACTGGGCAACTACCTGAGAAATGGAAGACAGCTAAAGTAGTCCCCATATTTAAGAAAGGAAACAGAAACGAGGCACTAAACTACAGACCTGTGTCTCTGACATGTATTGTGTGCAAAGTCATGGAGAAGATTATCAGGAGGAGAGTGGTCGAACACCTGGAAAGGAACAAGATTATAAATGAAAACCAGCATGGGTTCATGGAAGGCAAATCTTGTATCACAAACCTCCTGGAGTTTTTATGACAAGGTAACAGAAGTAAGACACGAGAGAGAGGGGTGGGTAGATTGCGTTTTCCTAGACTGCAGGAAGGCCTTTGACACAGTTCCCCACAAGAGATTAGCGCAGAAGCTGGAGGATCAGGCGCACGTAAAAGGGAGGGCACTGCAATGGATAAGGGAATACCTGACAGGGAGGCAGCAACGAGTCATGGTACGTGAAGAGGTATCACAGTGGGCGCCTGTTACGAGCGGGGTCCCACAGGGGTCAGTTCTAGGACCAGTGCTATTTTTGATATATGTGAACGACATGATGGAAGGAATAGACTCTGAAGTGTCGTTGTTCGCAGATGACGTGAAGTTGATGAGAAGAATTAAATTGGACGAGGATGAGGCAGGACTGCAAAGAGACCTGGACAGGCTGGACATGTGGTCCAGCAACTGGCTTCTCGAATTCAATCCAGCCAAATGCAAAGTCATGAAGATTGGGGAGGGGCAAAGAAGACCGCAGACAGAGTATAGGCTAGGTGGACAAAGACTACAGACCTCACTCAGGGAGAAAGACTTTGGGGTGACCATAACACCGAGCACATCACCGGAGGCACACATCAACCAAATAACCGCTGCAGCATACGGGCGCCTGGCAAACCTGAGAATAGCGTTTCGATACCTTAATAAGGAATCGTTCAAGACACTGTACACTGTGTATGTTAGGCCCATACTGGAGTATGCAGCACCAGTCTGGAACCCACACCTGGTCAAGCACGTCAAGAAGTTAGAGAAAGTTTGCAACAAGGCTAGTCCCAGAGCTCAAGGGAATGTCGTACGAGGAAAGGTTAAGGGAAATCGGACTGACGACATTGGAGGACAGAAGGGTCAGGGGAGACATGATAACGACATACAAGATACTGCGGGGAATAGACAAGGTGGACAGAGATAGGATGTTCCAGAGAGGGGACACAGGGACAAGGGGTCACAACTGGAAGCTGAAGACTCAGACGAGTCACAGGGACGTTAGGAAGTATTTCTTCAGTCATAGAGTTGTCAGCAAGTGGAATAGCCTAGCAAGTGAAGTAGTGGAGGCAGGAACCATACATAGTTTTAAGAAGAGGTATGACAAAGCTCAGGAAGCAGAGAGAGAGAGAGGATCCAGTTGCGATCAGTGAAGAGGCGGGGCCAGGAGCTGAGTCTCGACCCCTGCAACCACAATTAGGTGAGTACAATTAGGTGAGTACAAACACACACACACACCATAATACTCCATATTTGTGCATTTGTCTCACTAATCACTACTAGTCATGGTTCGCTCTGCTACTTACGAAAATCATCAAACTGAATCCGTGAGGACTCTGTGAATAGTACTCTACTTAACAGTAAAGCACCATTCACAGAGTCCTCACGGATAACATACGAGGTAGTTGAGTACGTTGGCAAGTGTTGAAAGAATAGTGATAAGTGCTGGGAGCATGTTGAAGTGTTGTCTAAGACCCACAGTGAGGGCCACTTACATCAGCGACACGCCTGAGATACATTCTTCATGTGATACACAGTCACTACATTTTGGAAATCTAAAGCGTACATCCCAGCGTGATTGTTGAAAACGCTGGAAAAAGTAGCGTCTTGCTGTGACAAACTTTGACCGTGACTACACCGCAGTGGGGACGCGGGGGGGACGCGGGGGGGGGGGGAACGCGGGGGGGGACGCGGGGGGGGGTATGTACTTTCGTTTGTGTAAATATTCTATTAACATTTTAATGTACATTCATTATAATTATTTCCGTCAGTTGCAGTGTATATAATTTCTATTATGTGAATAGCATTAATATTATTATTATTTAATTTACGTATTTCGCGATATATCATAAAATATTTATTGCAGTTCCTGAATAGAAAGACAATATTAATCCTTTATGATACAAGTACATAACTGCTAAAACACAAGTTGGCACCTAATTAACTGGGCGTTTCCTGCTTACCTGAGGAAGAAGGTATCTTTCAGCGGTGTACCTTATTCTTGTAGATGAATGGTTCAGAGAACCGACATGTTGATAAATTAGACACATGTGCAACTCTTGGGTATCTTTATTGGCGAAACGTTTCCTCAATAAAGATACCCAAGAGTTGCACATGTGTCTAATTTATCTACCTTATTCTTACCTTATACAAATAAATGAATTGCTGTCGTAGGAATGGTTGTGTTTGAGCCGTGTTTGTGTATGGTTTAGCTAACTCTCACTTTAATAAATGTTTTAAGAATATAGCCTGTCATTGTTTGCTCTTCCTCTCTCTCTCACTCCCTGATTCACGAAATCATAATTACATCATTGCAAACAAATCAAACCACGGACGGGGAGTGAACTTGTGGCGAGTGAGTCGTAAAATTCCAGGCCAGTGAGTAAGCCACTGGGCCAGCTGGCTACAATAGGAATCATCCAATTTATTGTAGCCATCTGGCCCAATATCTTACGCTCTGGCCTGGAGTTTGAGGACTCACTCGCCGCGGGTTCAATCTCCACCCGTGGTATGGTTTTAGTTGCTTTTAGCGAATGTACATTCACAAAAATAACATTAAAAACAGTTTTTTAAAGAATACATAAAATCATGTCTTGGTATTTTTTTTCAGTCCAGAGTTTTTTTCTAGATCTCGACGTTGTTATGACACAGTCCAGTTTGTGCAACTACTGTGACTAGCGCAGTTACTGTGACTAGCGCAGTTACTGTGACTAGCGCAGTAACTGTGACTAGCGCAGTTACTGTGACTAGCACAGTAACTGTGACTAGTGCAGTTACTGTGACTAGCGCAGTTACTGTGACTAGCGCAGTTACTGTGACTAGCGCAGTTACTGTGACTAGCGCAGTTACTGTGACTAGCGCAGTTACTGTGACTAGCTCAGTAACTGTGACTAGTGCAGTTACTGTGACTAGCGCAGTTACTGTGACTAGCGCAGTTAGTGACTAGCGCAGTTACTGTGACTAGCGCAGTAACTGTGACTAGCGCAGTTACTGTGACTAGCGCAGTTACTGTGACTAGCGCAGTTACTGTGACTAGCGCAGTTACTGTGACTAGCGCAGTTACTGTGACTAGCGCAGTAACTGTGACTAGCGCAGTTACTGTGACTAGCGCAGTTACTGTGACTAGCGCAGTTACTGTGACTAGCGCAGTTACTGTGACTAGCGCAGTAACTGTGACTAGCGCAGTAACTGTGACTAGCGCAGTTACTGTGACTAGCGCAGTTACTGTGACTAGCGCAGTTACTGTGACTAGCGCAGTAACTGTGACTAGCGCAGTAACTGTGACTAGCGCAGTTACTGTGACTAGCGCAGTTACTGTGACTAGCGCAGTAACTGTGACTAGCGCAGTTACTGTGACTAGCGCAGTAACTGTGACTAGTGCAGTTACTGTGACTAGCGCAGTAACTGTGACTAGCGCAGTTACTGTGACTAGCGCAGTTACTGTGACTAGCGCAGTAACTGTGACTAGCGCAGTTACTGTGACTAGCGCAGTTACTGTGACTAGCGCAGTAACTGTGACTAGCGCAGTTACTGTGACTAGCGCAGTTACTGTGACTAGCGCAGTAACTGTGACTAGCGCAGTAACTGTGACTAGCGCAGTTACTGTGACTAGCGCAGTTACTGTGACTAGCGCAGTTACTGTGACTAGCGCAGTTACTGTGACTAGCGCAGTTACTGTGACTAGCGCAGTAACTGTGACTAGTGCAGTTACTGTGACTAGTGCAGTTACTGTGACTAGCGCAGTTACTGTGACTAGCACAGTAATTGGGGTTTTGTTCTCGTAGTTACAGTAGACTTGATATGTCTACTATTAAGTGTTTGATTGTCTATTCTGCTTCCCCAAGCTTGCTGACCTGACCCAAGCTTGCTGACCTGACCCAAGCTTGCTGACCTGACCCAAGCTTGCTGACCTGACCCAAGCTTGCTGATCTGACCCAAGCTTGCTGATCTGACCCAAGCTTGCTGACCTGACGCAAGCTTGCTGATCTGACCCAAGCTTGCTGACCTGACCCAAGCTTGCTGACCTGACCCAAGCTTGCTGAGCTGACCCAAGCTTGCTGAGCTGACCCAAGCTTGCTGACCTGACCCAAGCTTGCTGACCTGACCCAAGCTTGCTGAGCTGACCCAAGCTTGCTGATCTGACCCAAGCTTGCTGACCTGACGCAAGCTTGCTGATCTGACCCAAGCTTGCTGACCTGACCCAAGCTTGCTGACCTGACGCAAGCTTGCTGACCTGACGCAAGCTTCCTGACCTGACGCAAGCTTGCTGACCTGACCCAAGCTTGCTGAGCTGACCCAAGCTTGCTGAGCTGACCCAAGCTTGCTGACCTGACGCAAGCTTCCTGACCTGACCCAAGCTTGCTGACCTGACCCAAGCTTGCTGACCTGAGGACGCGGTTAACCTCCAAGAAGATATAAACAAAGTTTTCCAGTGGGCAACGGTAAACAATATGATGTTCAATGAGGACAAATTCCAACTACTCCGTTATGGAAAACTGGAGGAGATAATAACTAGAACAGAGTATACTACTGACTCCGGCCATACAATAGAGCGGAAAATAAATGGTATAAAATACTGACACAATGGCAATATAAACACAAATGCAGTATAATGTGATCCTTTATTGACTACGTTTCGCCCACACAGTGGGCTTTTTCAAGTCACAAACAGAACTGTTCTGTTTGTGACTTGAAAAAAGCCCACTGTGTGGGCGAAACGTAGTCAATAAAGGATCACATTATACTGCATTTGTGTTTATATTGCCAGAGCGGAAAAATAATGTAAGGGACCTGGGAGTAGTAATGTCTGAGGATCTCACTTTCAAGGATCACAACAGTGCCACGATCGCACGTGCAAAGAAAATGATAGGATGGATAATGAGAACTTTCAAAACGAGAGATGCCAAGCCCATGATGATCCTTTTCAAATCACTTGTTCTCTCTAGGCTGGAATACTGCTGTACATTAACATCTCCATACAAAGCAGGTGAAATCGCAGATCTAGAGAGTGTACAGAGATCCTTTACTGCACGTATAAGTTCTGTCAAGCACCTTAACTACTGGGAACGCTTGGAAGCACTTGACTTGTACTCGTTGGAACGCAGGAGGGAGAGATATATCATAATCTACACTTGGAAAATCTTGGAAGGAATGGTCCCAAATCTACACAGAAATCACTCCCTACGAAAGTAAAAGACTGGGCAGGCGATGCAAAATGCCGCCAATAAAAAGTAGGGGCGCCATTGGTACACTAAGAGAAAACACCATAAGTGTCCGGGGCCCAAAACTGTTCAACAGCCTCCCATCAAGCATTAGGGGAATTGCCAATAAACCCCTGGCCGCCTTCAAGAGAGAGCTGGACAGATACCTAAAGTCAGTGCCGGATCAGCCGAGCTGTGGCTCGTACGTCGGACTGCGTGCGGCCAGCAGTAACAGCCTAGTTGATCAGGCCTTGATCCATCGGGAGGCCTGGTCATGGACCGGGCCGCGGGGGCGTTGATCCCCGGAATAACCTCCAGGTAACCTGACCCAAGCTTGCTGATCTGACCCAAGCTTGCTGACCTGACGCAAGCTTGCTGACCTGACGCAAGCTTGCTGACCTGACCCATGGTGTTGGCTCTTGTTATCACATCTCTGTATTAAACTGCTTGCTGCTCTACGTTGGATAGGTTATTTAGGGATGTTAGGGACCTGACTAGCTTGTGCTGCTGGGTCTGGTACAGTGCTCCATCCTTGAGTGGGGATGACCAGACTGGATGGGTCATTGGGATAATCCGGGGGGTGGGTCATTGGTCTAATCCGGAAGGGGGGACATGGACCTGCTCCGCATGGGTCAGTAGGCCTGTTGCAGTGTTCCTTCTTTCTTATGTTTCTTATTTTATTAAATAGTGAGTTTTAAATTCCCACTTAATGTCAGATGACTCAAGTTAGTGTAGACGACAAGTTAGTGTAGACGACAAGTTAGTGTAGACGACAAGTTAGTGTAGACAAGTTAGTGTAGACGACAAATTAGTGTAGACGACAAATTAGTGTAGACGACAAATTAGTGTAGACGACAAATTAGTGTAGACAAGTTAGTGTAGACAAGTTAGTGTAGACGACAAATTAGTTTAGACGACAAATTAGTGTAGACGACAAATTAGTGTAGACGACAAATTAGTGTAGACAAGTTAGTGTAGACGACAAATTAGTGTAGACGACAAATTAGTGTAGACGACAAGTTAGTGTAGACGACAAATTAGTGTAGACGACAAATTAGTGTAGACGACAAGTTAGTGTAGACGGCAAGTTAGTGTAGACGGCAAGTTAGTGTAGACGACAAGTTAGTGTAGACGGCAAGTTAGTGTAGACGACAAGTTAGTGTAGACGACAAATTAGTGTAGACGACAAGTTAGTGTAGACGACAAGTTAGTGTAGACGACAAATTAGTGTAGACGACAAGTTAGTGTAGACGACAAGTTAGTGTAGACGACAAGTTAGTGTAGACAAGTTAGTGTAGACGACAAATTAGTGTAGACGACAAATTAGTGTAGACGACAAATTAGTGTAGACGACAAATTAGTGTAGACAAGTTAGTGTAGACAAGTTAGTGTAGACGACAAATTAGTTTAGACGACAAATTAGTGTAGACGACAAATTAGTGTAGACGACAAATTAGTGTAGACAAGTTAGTGTAGACGACAAATTAGTGTAGACGACAAATTAGTGTAGACGACAAGTTAGTGTAGACGACAAATTAGTGTAGACGACAAATTAGTGTAGACGACAAGTTAGTGTAGACGGCAAGTTAGTGTAGACGGCAAGTTAGTGTAGACGACAAGTTAGTGTAGACGGCAAGTTAGTGTAGACGACAAGTTAGTGTAGACGACAAATTAGTGTAGACGACAAGTTAGTGTAGACGACAAGTTAGTGTAGACGACAAGTTAGTGTAGACGACAAACTAGTGTAGACAACAAGTTAGTGTAGACGACAAGTTAGTGTAGACAAATTAGTGTAGACGACAAATTAGTTTAGACGACAAATTAGTGTAGACGACAAATTAGTGTAGACGACAAATTAGTGTAGACAAGTTAGTGTAGACGACAAATTAGTGTAGACGACAAATTAATGTAGACGACAAGTTAGTGTAGACGACAAATTAGTGTAGACGACAAATTAGTGTAGACGACAAGTTAGTGTAGACGGCAAGTTAGTGTAGACGACAAATTAGTGTAGACGACAAGTTAGTGTAGAAGGCAAGTTAGTGTAGACGGCAAGTTAGTGTAGACAACAAGTTAGTGTAGACAACAAGTTAGTGTAGACGACAAGTTAGTGTAGAAGGCAAGTTAGTGTAGACGACAAGTTAGTGTAGACGACAAATTAGTGTAGACGACAAGTTAGTGTAGACGACAAGTTAGTGTAGACGACAAATTAGTGTAGACGACAAGTTAGTGTAGACGACAAGTTAGTGTAGACGACAAGTTAGTGTAGACGACAATTAGTGTAGACGACAGTTAGTGTAGACGACAAATTAGTGTAGACACAAGTTAGTGTAGAAGGCAAGTTAGTGTAGACGGCAAGTTAGTGTAGACAACAAGTTAGTGTAGACGACAAGTTAGTGTAGACGACAAGTTAGTGTAGACGACAAGTTAGTGTAGACGACAAGTTAGTGTAGACGACAAGTTAGTGTAGACGGCAAGTTAGTGCAGACGACAAGTTAGTGTAGACGACAAGTTAGTGTAGACGACAAGTTAGTGTAGACGGCAAGTTAGTGTAGACAAGTGCTGCCTTATTTCAGTTCCTATTTTGTCATGAGATATTCAGTGTTTTAACTTGTATGTTTACCTGGAGTTTACCTGGAGAGGGTTTCGGGGGTCATCGCCCCCGCGGCTCGGTTTGAGACCAGGCCTCATGGTGGATCATGATCTGATCAACCAGGCTGTTACTGTTGGCCGCACGCAAACTGACGTACGAACCACAGCCCGGTTGTTCAGGTACTAACTTAAGGTGCCTGTCCAGTGCCATCTTGAAGACGTGTTTGTAGTTTACTTTTCACCTCCTGGATACTGTATAACAATGCTGATTCTGTTTACATTCCTTAATAATGTTGACGAAGATAAACATTCAGGTCAGCTTCCAGTGTTAAAATTATACAAAGTAAGTTAATAATGAATTTATATGAATTCCTCATTGCAGGTTAGTTGTTAAAAATTATAATATAAGAATTTTTTAAACCCTCAGATTATATTCAATATATATAACTACCTATTTTAAGGACTCGAGTCTGCTTTTCCAGATTTATTTCCTCCTGCCCTTGTTAGTTCTGTCATACCTACTGTTAAAACTATGTATGGAGTCTGCCTCCACCTTTTTGTCCATCAAGATTGATGGACTGACCACATCGACTCAAGGTTGAGGGACTGATTACCTCATTCTCCTCCTGTTCTTCAAGTTTCTCCTGTGTATGGACTGATGAAGCCACTGTGTGGCGAAACGTTTCCTTAATAAAGATACCCAAGAGTTGCACATGCGTCTAATTTATCAACATGTCGGTTCTGTGAACCATTCATCTACAAGAAGTTATTCCACACATTTACCATCCAGAAGCTGAACAAACTCCTCCTGTGACTCATATGTCTTTAATTTCCTCTGCCTCTCAGACTACATTCATTTGTTTGTAATTTGTTATCGTGTCTCCCCAGGTTCCTATCTCCGAGAGTTGTTAGATTGTTTCTTTGATCTCCCTCTTAGCTCATTCCTCTTAGCGTTGAAACTGACCTCGTTGCGCTTCTTTGCACATTTTGTGGTTGCTTAACATGTATTACCATGTGTGGGCTCCATGCTGGTTCAGCGTACTCTGACAGGTCTGTCACGTGAATGATTCTTTGATGAGATTTCTGAAGGATGCTCTACGATTGGCTAAATGAGCATTGTCTACGGTTCTTATTCGGTTGATGTGTACATGTCGTGTAGTGCTTGGCATTATGCTCACTCCTATGTCTCCTGGCACTATGCTCACTCCTATGTCTGTCTCCTGGCACTATGCTCACTCCTATGTCTGTCTCCTGGCACTATGCTCACTTCTAGGTCTGTCTCCTGGCATTATGCTCACTCCAAGATCTGTCTCCTGGCATTATGCTCACTCCAAGATCTGTCTCCTGGCATTATGCTCACTCCTAGATCTGTCTCCTGGCATTATGCTCACTCCTAGGTCTGTCTCCTTATCTATCCCTCTTATCTACACACAGTTTTTAGATTTCTTACCACTTTCCCAGATTAGATAACTTTATATTTGCTGGGATGTAATTCAAGCAACCATTTGTCTATCTAGTCTAGCAGTTGGTAAGGATCCATCTACAGTCTTGCGTCGTCATCTCATTATTTTTGCATCAGGAAGCAGGAACACATCTGACTTTTCGTGTACTCGTCTATATATAATTACCTGTAAATGGTTGCTTCTTCTCTAGCCGTCACTGGTTTACTTTTTTCTGTCTTTTAGAGCCTTAGCATACCTCTTTACGTATGGATCCTGTCTCTTCCACTCTACTGTCTAGGTCGTTCCACTGCCTCTCTACTCTAAGATTGAATAAATACTTCATAACATGTCTGTGAGTCATCTGTGTTTTCAACTTCCAGCGATGTGCTCGTGTTCCTAATTCTCGTCTCCCGAACAATTTGTTCCTGGCCACACTATCAATTCCTCTCAGTGTTTTTTACTTGAATGGTATACAATACCGACAAGACGAAAATTAGACACATGCAACGTCTGGGTATCTTGAATGTAGACGTTTCGCCATCCAGTGGATTTATCAATACAAATTCTGGGACATAATTTGAAGACAGAACTACAAAAGATGAGGTAATCAATCCCTCAGTCTTGGAGTTGGTGTGAAGAGCACCGTACTGGTGAAGAGCACCGTAGTCGTGAAGAGCACCGTACTGGTGAAGAATCACGACTACGGTGCTCTTCACGCCAACTCCAAGACTGAGGGATTGATTACCTCATCTTTTGTAGTTCTGTCTTCAAATTATTTTCCAGAATCTGTATTGATAAAACCACTGGATGGCGAAACGTTTACATTAAAGACACCCGGACGTTGCATGTGTCTAATTTTTCACGATGTTATCATATAACCTCTAGTCCTTCTTTCCTTTAATACTATCAGAGTTTAACTCCCTTAGTCTCTCCTTATAGAGCATTTCCCTTAGCTCCGGAATTAGTCTCGTTGCTAACCTCTGCACATATTCATGTTTCTTGACTTGCCTGACAAAATGAGAGTTCCATTCTGGTGCTGCCTACTTCAATATAGGCCTGACGTACGTCGTCAACAGTGTCATAAATGCTTCCTTTCATAGGTTTCCGAAAGAAAACCTTAAATATACAAGATACTCATTTGCTACAGCAGTTATTCGAATGATGTGCACCTCAGGCGAAATTCTTGATATAATACTTCCCCTTGGGTTTTTCTGTGAGAGAGATCCGCAATCTTTGCACTCCAAGCCTGTACTGGGGCTCTGGTGGCTAACGCTCTCGCTTCACACGGCGAGGGCCTGGAACATTGGACGTGTTTCTTTCCACCTGTTGTCTATGTTCCCCATCAGTAAAATGGGTACCTGGGTGTTAGTGGACTGGTGTGGGTCGCATCCTGGGACACTGACCTAATTTGCCCGAAATGCAGAGCATAACAAGGGAGTTTCTATATAGTAGTATGTCATTGTTGTCAGCTAGGACTGTATACCTTGTACATGTACTTGTAGTAAATAAAGATATTATTATTTTTATTATTATTCTTTGCTCAACCATAATGTTCATAACTTTGTACTTGTTACGGATAAATTCCAGTAGCCATTTCTCTGACCAGACCTGCAACCTGTCCAGGCCCAAATTTAGTTTCTCCTGGTCCTCACCTATTTGTAGTCTCATTAGTTTCACTTCAGTTGAGAACAGGACACCTCTAACTCCATCATGCACATATACAGAAAACTTCCTGACAACTCTGCGACTGAAGGATTACTTCCTAACATCCCTGTGACTCATCTGAGTTTTCAACTTCCAGTTGTGACCCCTTGTTGCTGTGTCCCATCTCTGGAACATTCTGTCCCTATCAACCATGTCAATTCTTCTCAGTATTTTATATGTCGTTATTATGTCCCCTCTATCCCTCCTCTCCTCCAATGTCGTCGGGTTCATTTCCTTTAACCTTTCCTCGAAGGCACACCCCTTAGCTCCGTGACTAGTCTTGTTGCAAAACTTTGCACTTTCTCTAATTTTTTGATGTGTTTGACCAGGTGTGGGCTCCATACTGGTGCTGCATACTCCAATATAGGCTTGACACAAAGTGTACAGTGTCTTGAATGACTCCTTACTTAGATGTCAAAATGCTATTCTTGCGTTTGCCAGGCACCCGTATGCTGCAGCAGTTATTTGGTTGATGTGCGCCTCTGGAGATGTGCTCGGTATGATGCTCACCCCATGATCCTTTTTCTTCAGTGAGCTTTGCAGCCTTTGACCTCCTAGGCTGTACTCCGTCTGTGGTCTTCTTTTTATGTATATATGTGTGTGTGTGTGTGTGTGTGTGTGTGTGTGTGTGTGTGTTGTGGTGTGTGTGTACTCACCTAGTTGTACTCACCTAGTTGAGGTTGCAGGGGTCGGGACAGAGCTCCTGGCCCCGCTTCTTCACTGTGTGTGTGTGTGTGTGTGTGTGTGTGTGTGTGTGTGTGTGTGTGTGTGTATGTAGGAAGAAGTAGACAACAAAACAAGGGTCACCAATAGTGAAATGTGGCAAAAGGGTCTATCAGATGGCGGAGAAAGAAGCATCAATAACTCACCGGCAGAGAACACGGAGACTAGCGCTCTCTGACAGCTTCCTACGGAAGGCTGAGTCTGGCTGCTGTGCTTCTTGTTGTTTTGAGTCGTAACTCCTCGAAGACGAGGATTTACGAGTGTCCTTGTAGATGGCAGCGAGACGCAGCGCCATAGTTAACCTGCGGATGCTGGGGTGAGATGCCTTCCTCCCCGGACCTGACCCACTCCTGGGGAAGACAAAAATTTGGTTAATAGATCACGGAACACGTGAGTTGTAAAACTCCCTCACCATGAGTTCGAACTCCACCCGTTCCGTGGTTTGCAATCCTGTTTTATGATTTCGTGAGTAATTATATTCATCGGGAAGCACTATAACAACACGTGTTTTTAGAGCATAGGGATTGAGGGTTAATCAGGTTTGATCCGAGGAAAGAGAGCGGTAGCACGAATTCACCGCATTATTCACCATCCTGGAGGCAACCTTCCTGAAGGATAGTGAAGACAAACATTGTGTCCACAGGTCCGAAATTATCTAAAAACCTTATTTTTTAATAAATATTCAGTATATCTGCTCTTTGCAGTTCCCTATTCTATATAATAATTATTGCTATAATAGTAATAATATTATTATACTAATTATTAACTATTCTCATTATTATCATTGGGTATTCAAGAATTCTGTTCTATTGTCTTCGTTTTTTTTTAACTTCCTCCAGAATATCGTTATTAAATGTCTTAAGTTAAGAACGACTTATCGGACAGACTTCAACATTTTAACATTACTGTGTTAGACCAAAATTTATGTGACTTTGGCCAATCCGATTACGTATTCCCATGTTATGAGTGGACATATATATAATCAAGGGGGAAGCGCTAAACCCGGAGGATTATACAGCGCCTGGGGGGGGGGATGTGGAAGGCATTCAGGCTTAATTCGGGGAACTGGAGCACAGATCCAATTCCCTAAATCAAGAGTCCCTCACCAACATCAAGGAACCTTCCTTGAGGGGTTTATGAGTGGAATAAAATTATATTTTGGAGGAAAAAGAACAAAATTCATGGAAACAATAATAATAATAATAATAATAATAATAATAATAATAATAATAGCAACAACAAGAATAATATAAGTTATTGAGCACATTGGAAGTTTCCTGGGTCGGGTTCGGTAACTTTTTTATGCCTCTTCTTGACTTACAATATTTTCCTGAGGTCTGATCCTGACAACGACAAAAATTTAAATATGTAGATTTACTTTTACTAATTTTATGTTTAAAATGGCGTGATTTTTGAGTTGAGTCGGATAAGATACAACTGAGAGGTTGAGATGGTTTGGGAAGTTAGAGAGGATGGAACAGAACAGGATTACGAAAAGGGTGTTTAATTCCTGGCTAAAAGAGTAGGAAGGGCTGGAATGATGGAGTAAAGGTGGCTTTAAGTACTATGGGCTTGAGAATCCAGCAGTCTTGTGAGACTTAGATAAACCTGAGTTGAGAACTCAGTCATAATATCACCACCACAAAATCTCATTCACAAATGTCTCCACCACAAAATTCATCTACCATTAAATATCTACCACAAAATACTTTCACTATCATAAATCACCACCACAAAACATCTCCATCACATAAACACGAAATCCTCGGGTTACCGACTTAAGCCCTGAAGGTGGGACGTACACTTGCAATACTCGACACAAAACGTTATTGTAGTTTTAAGACAGTATAATTATAGCGTACACTCACTCCTGTCAAGACAGTGATTTGACTGAATGATTATGTAAAATTGGTATCTAATATATTTCGATTACTCCTTGATTACATCATTGACAGTTGCCATATTTAAACTGCATATATTCTGCCTCGGAGAAGGTATATCAAAATTATTTTTTAAATTGACGCAAGTACGACATAGATATGCTCTCACCTGCTGAGGAGATTAAAAAAGTATCCACACTTGGTATGTGTCGGTCGCTGCGTGATCCCAGAAATGTATCCCTGTATCCCATTATCCCAGCCTCCTCTACCTCAGGGAACAAAACCTATCCTCCCTTTGAATCGAACCGGAATGCCTACCAGGCACTGTCACTCATGGGTTTTAACAGTGATTATAATAAAAAATAATTTTATAGATCTAATAAATATATCCCTATATCCCACAAGCCCAGCCCCCTCTACAATAATCAAAGAAACGTATCCTTATATATATCCCCTTCCCCCCTCTTCTTCAGCGATCCGAGAAAGGTATTTGTGTTCTGTAAGCCACTTCCCCTCTACCACAATAACCAAAAACTCTACGGATCCCACAAGCCCAGTGTCAGTGTAACGCCTTCCATCTGAACAAAAAACTAATGGAAAAATAAATAAACTACCAGGAAAAATAAGAATAATGACTTGAGGATTTTACTTAAAATTTAAATATAAAAAAATATGGCCCTAGGTTCTTGTAGTTGGGCAGGAGTAGGTAAGGCCCTGGACAGATCTTCTAATATTAATGATGTAGGTTATCCTGGGCGGATGGTGAAAGTCCGATGTTTTGGAATCTCCTACCACTTGGTTGGAGCACCACAAGTAGAACAGGTAAGGGCCAGTAGTAGTCGAATAATGTTAATAAGTCCCATTAACAAATGTCTTGCTCCTTTATCTGGCGTCTATCCTGGATGACCACGCCAGGAACAGAGCTGGTAATAAGAAAAAATAAACTGGTTACCAATGGTCATGATAATATAACATTTAAGAATGGAAAAGAATGATAAATGCCAAAATCATTACTGGTAACCAGCAAACAAAAGAAAGGAACAAACAGTAATACTCCTGGTAGATCACCCTACCTGATTAGGAGAAGAGTGGAGGTGAAGTGACTCTCCAAACTTCAACCCACACCAGGTAAGGTCAATACTGTGTACGAATGGTATATAATACCGACAAGATGAGATTAAGACACATGTGCAACATCTGAGTATCTTTATTGTAGACGTTTCGCCATCCAGTGGCTTTATCAATACAAATTCTAGGACATAACTTGAAGACAGTAGAACTACGTACAGAAGATGAGGTAAACAGTCCCTCAACCTAGAATTTGTATCTTCGCACCTACAAATCCTAGGTTGAGGGACTGTTTACCTCATCTTCTGTACATAGTTCTACTGTCTTCAAGTTATGTCCTAGAATTTGTATTGATAAAGCCACTGGATGGCGAAACGTCTACAATAAAGATACCCAGATGTTGCACATGTGTCTTAATCTCAAGGTCAATACTA
Source organism: Cherax quadricarinatus (assembly GCF_026875155.1). Lineage (NCBI taxonomy): Eukaryota > Metazoa > Arthropoda > Malacostraca > Decapoda > Parastacidae > Cherax > Cherax quadricarinatus. The sequence goes on from NC_069488.1 coordinate 4,660,625, forward strand.
CCAGGAGTAGAAATTTGAACAAATTAGACACCAAGAACTAGTTTCGCCCCAGCCCGCCAGAGGGATGGGGGGGGGGGTTCGCGACGTAACTCTCTAATGGTTCCTGGTTGCCTGAACAACCTTAACCCCACTCACACCTACTTTTCCCTCACACCCAGCTTCATTTACCACAATGCACGTGAAGCAAATAGACTGAGGAAAATTTTCCTAATGCAGGTAAATATTAGCACTGAAGTTTTGAAGCCTATCGGAAGAGGCTTTCACAAATAATTGAAAGGGAGCTAATAATCTATTTTTTTCAAAACCAAACTGAACTTTCCACTAAGATTCACCAGCCTTGAAAGTTTTAAATGAATTTAGTTGAGACATTCTGTAGTTATCCCACAAAGTGACGGTCTTTACATACATCCTTGGAGAGTCCTGACGCATAGGTAAGTCTTCTACTGCACCTGTTCACCTAGTAGTAAATACGTAATTAGGTGTTAGAACCCTTACACTTGTTTCTCAGTAAATAGGTAACTGGATGCTAATCTCCCTATATTATTATCCCTGTTCATGTTTATAGGTAACTTGATAGTTAATCGACTGTTGTGGGTATCATCCTGGGGGTGGGGGTCATAGGAAGCACTAATTTTGTACGTTGAAATAAGGTGGGGCAGAACAACTGCTCATATCCTCTGTATACTTTACTGTACCAAAAAAAAAAAAACCTGTTTCCTTGATGTTATTACTACGCCTTAATATGTTGGATTTTTGTGTTATTCATCCATTAATTACACCCTGCGCCTTCCTCCTTTCCCTCTGCCTCCCTTTACGTTCTGGTTCTCTCCTCTTCCTCCTCACTACCTGCTATCCATGGCCTCTCCCTACACTCCTAGTTAATCCTCGCCTGTGTCTAAATGAGGAACTTTACACTTGCCGCAGTTCCACTAATACGGATCGACCGCGCTAACTAACAGCTTGCGTGAGCGTTCTTTTCATTAGCCGATTTAACGTCTGGTAGATTCATCAGAGGTGGCTGTAATCGGCCCTCCCAGCACGCCACGCCCAGCTACTCCAGGTCACGACACCTGACAGCCTCTGTGAATGCCACAGCCACACTGAATCATCAGAAAGCCGCTTGCTGTGGGGCACGTTCAACTCAAAATAGAACCCAGAGCGACAAGACGCCCATAGGCATGCCACCGCAATACCTGCTGACACTGGTACTGAGTAGTAAACAGATAGGAAGGACTCAGACATGCTTATGGTCCTGCAGAAGGACCATAGGCATAACAATCGAAATAAATATGGATATAAGTGAAAACATTTATTTCAGTAAATGTAGTCAACAATTGGTTCACGAATGAATAATGTTATACAGAATTAATGGAAATTCTCTGCCATGATTACACTAAGAGACAAGACAGTAAGTGTCAGGGGCCTAAGACTCTTCACCTGCCTCCCAGCATACGTGACGGAGAATAACAATAGATCCCTGGCTGTCTTCAAGAAGGAGGTGGACAGGCACCTAAATTCAGTACTTGACCAACCGGGCTGTGGGTCGTACGTCGGTTTGCGTGCAGCCTATTGTAACACCCTTGATGATCAGGCTGTACTGTAGTAGGTTCGCCGGTCTTGTCCCAGCCCGGGTCTTTTCCAGATGGTGACCCGGCGTTTCCGATGATCAGGCCCTGATCCACCACGAGGCCTGGTCACGGATTCGGCCGCGGGGACATTGACCCTCCGGGACACCATCCAGGTATAATCCAGGATGCAATTTTAATGACTGAAAAGTGATATAAATTTTTCCTTCGATAACTAAAGAACGATTCTTCTGACTGCCTTCGTAATACTACTGACAATGTATTCGATAAGCTGGATGATGCCACATAAGTTTACTCTGAGTGCGAATTTGAAATTTTTGTGAAATAGTAAACTTGGGATCGTTGGAATCAAATCAATTACAGGAAGAGACGTTTTACTTTCATTGCTTGCGTAATGTATCTTGTGTAAGATTCATGGAAGTGGTTGCATGAGTGGGTGCCCTGTGTGGGAGCCCTGTGTGGGAGCCCTGTGTGGGAGCCCTGTGTGGGAGCCCTGTGTGGGCGCCCTGTGTGGGAGCCCTGTGTGGGAGCCCTTGTGGAGCCCTGTGTGAGCCCTGTGTGGGAGCCCTGTGTGGGAGCCCTGTGTGGGAGCCCTGTGTGGGAGCCCTGTGTGGGAGCCCTGTGTGGGAGCCCTGTGTGGGAGCCCTGTGTGGGAGCCCTGTGTGGGTGTCCTGTGTGGAAGCCCTGTGTGGGAGCCCTGTGTGGGAGCCCTGTGTGGGAGCCCTGTGTGGGAGCCCTGTGTGGGAGCCCTGTGTGGGAGCCCTGTGTGGGAGCCCTGTATGGGAGCCGTGTGTGGGAGCCGTGTGTGTGTGCCCTGTGTGGGAACCCTGTGTAGGAGCCCTGTGTGGAAGCCCTGTGTGGGAACCCTGTGTAGGAGCTCTGTGTGAGAGCCATGTGTAGGTGCCTTGCGTGGGAGCCCTGTGTGGGAGCCCTGTGTGGGAGCCCTGTGTGGGAGCCCTGTGTAGGAGCCTTGCGTGGGAGCCCTGTGTGAGAGCCCTGTATGGGAGACCTGTGTGGGAGCCCTGTGTAGGAGCCCTGTGTGGGAGCCCTGTGTGGGAGCCCTGTGTGGGAGCCCTGTGTGGGAGCCCTGTGTGGGTGCCCTGTGTGGGTGCCCTGTGTGGGAAGCCCTGTGTGGGGGCCTTGTGTGGGAGCCCTGTGTGGGTGCCCTGTGTGGAAGCCCTGTGTGGGAACCCTGTGTGGGAACCCTGTGTGGGAACCCGTGTAGAAGCCTTGCGTGGGAGCCCTGTGTGGGAGCCCTGTGTCGGTGCCCCGTGTGAGAGCCTTGTGTGGGAGCCTTGTGTGGGATTCTTGTGTAGGTGCCCTGTGTAGGTGCCCTGTGTGGGAGCCCTGTGTGGGAGCCCTGTGTGGGAGCACTGTGTGGGAGCCTTGTGTGGGAGCCCTGTGTGGGTGCCCTTTGTGGGTCCCGTGTGTGGGAGCCCTGTGTGGGTGCCCTAAGTGGGAGCCCTGTGTGGGAGCCCTGTGTGGGAGCCCTGTGTGGGAGCCCAGTGTGGGAACCCTGTGTAGGAGCCCTGTGTGGAAGCCCTGTGTGGCAATCCTGTGTAGGAGCCCTGTGTGGGAGCCCTGTGTGGGTCCCCTGTGTGGGAGCCCTGTGTGGGAGCCCTGTGTGGGAGCCCTGTGTGGGAGCCCTGTGTGGGAGCCCTGTGTGGGAGCCCTGTGTGGGAGCCCTGTGTGGGTGCCTTGTGTGGGAGCCTTGTGTGGGAGCCTTGTGTGGGAGCCCTGTGTGGGAGCTCTGTGTGGGAGCCCTGTGTGGGTGCCCTGTGTGGGAGCCCTGTGTTGGAACCCTGTGTAGGAGCCCTGTGTGGAAGCCCTGTGTGGGAACCCTGTGTAGGAGCCCTGTGTGGGAGCCCTGTGTGAGAGCAATGTGTAGGAGCCTTGCTTGGGAGCCCTGGGTGGGAGCCTTGTGTGAGAGCCCTGTGTAGGAGCCTTGCGTGGGTGCCCTGTGTGGGAGCCCTGTGTGAGAGCCTTGCGTGGGAGCCCTGTGTAGGAGCCTTGCTTGGGAGCCCTGTGTGGGAGGCCTGTGTGGGAGCCTTGTGTGAGAGCCCTGTGTAGGAGCCTTGCGTGGGAGCCCTGTGTGCGAGCCCTGTGTGGGTGCCCTGTGTGGGAGACCTGTGTGAGAGCACTGTGTAGGAGCCTTGCGTGGGAGCCCTGTGTGAGATCCCTGTGTGGGTGCCCTGTGTGGGAGACCTGTGTGGGAGCCCTGTGTAGGAGCCCTGTGTGGGAGCCCTGTGTGGGTGCCCTGTGTGGGTGCCCTGTGTGGGTGCCCTGTGTGGGTGCCCTGTGTGGGTGCCCTGTGTGGGTGCCCTGTGTGGGTGCCCTGTGTGGGGGCCTTGTGTGGGAGCCTTGTGTGGGAGCCTTGTGAGGGAGCCTTGTGTGGGAGCCTTGTGTGGGAGCCCTGTGTGGGAGCCCTGTATGGGTGCCCTGTGTGGGAGCCCTGTGTGGGAACCCCGTGTGGGAACCTTGTGTGGGAACCCTGTGTAGGAGCCCTGTGTGGGAGCCCTGTGTGAGAGCCATGTGTAGGAGCCTTGCGTGGGAGCCCTGTGTGGGAGCCCTGTGTGGGTGCCCCGTGTGAGAGCCTTGTGTGGGAGCCTTGTGTGGGAGCCTTGTGTAGGTGCCCTGTGTGGAAGCCCTGTGTGGGAGCCCTGTGTGGGAGCACTGTGTGGGAGCCTTGTGTGGGAGCCCTGTGTGGGTCCCCTGTGTGGGAGCCCTGTGTGGGTGCCCTGAGTGGGAGTCCTGTGTAGGAGCCATGCGTGGGAGCCCTGTGTGGGAGCCCTGTGTGGGAGCCCTGTGTGGGTGCCCTGTGTGGGAGCCCTGTGTTGGAACCCTGTGTAGGAGCCCTGTGTGGAAGCCGTGTGTGGGAACCCTGTGTAGGAACCGTGTGTGGGAGCCCTGTGTGAGAGCCATGTGTAGGAGCCTTGCGTGGGAGCCCTGTGTGGGAGCCTTGTGTGAGAGCCCTGTGTAGGAGCCTTGCGTGGGTGCCCTGTGTGGGAGCCCATGTGTGAGAGCCTTGCGTGGGAGCCCTGTGTAGGAGCCTTGCGTGGGAGCCCTGTGTGGGAGCCCTGTGTGGGAGCCCTGTGTGGGTGCCCTGTGTGGGAGCCTTGTGTGAGAGCCCTCTGTAGGAGCCATGCATGGGAGCCCTGTGTGGGAGCCCTGTGTGAGAGCCCTGTGTGGGTGCCCTGTGTGGGAGACCTGTGTGAGAGCCCTGTGTAGGAGCCTTGCGTGGGTGCCCTGTGTGAGGAGCCCTGTGTGAGAGCCCCATATGGGTGCCCTGTGTGGGAGACCTGTGTGAGAGCCCTGTGTAGGAGCCTTGCGTGTGAGCACTGTGCGTAATACTGCATGGGCCATTACCAAGCCTGATAAACTAGAAACATGTGCAACACTTGGGTGTCTTTAATTAGGAAACGTTTCGCCTCAGTGTCTTCATCAGTCCACAGCAACATCTTGGAATCTTAATACAGGGAATTTTTCCCTTGCCTAACCCTTGAGCACGACCAGCTTCCACAGTGGACAAATGTGATACCATCGACGACTGCTACACCTCACTTGCCTACAGTATATTAGTCACTTCTTCACACTTAAGCTGTGCTCTTTTCAAGATTGATGGACTGATCACATCGACTCAAGGCTGAGGGACTGATTACCTCAAATTCCTCATGTTCTTCCCTATTCTCCTTTGTATGGACTGATGAAGCCACTGTGTGGCGAAACATTTCCTCATTGAAGATTCCTAAGTGTTGCACTTGTCTCTAATTTATCAAGTTGTCAGTTCTCTGAACCATTCATCTACATTACTAGGCCTCTATGATCGAACACAAATGTCAACACTGGTGTGGAGAAATTTTCACCAGGAGGGGGGTATCAGCCCCCTTCAGCCCCTTCAGCCCCTTTCAGCCCTGAGGGGCCCAGCCCTCTCACAAGGGGCAAATATCTTGTATACTGCTACAGCAAGTAATTGATCCCTCCAATCTGATATTGACCTGTGGTCAAGCGACCGCCGCTCTGTGCGGTCCAGTGTTGCCAAGTGTAGTTTAATAAGAGACAGTCCATCTCTTACCTTAGCAGGACAATTAAGGAAAATCCTGCTCCCACTTTATTATCATGGTAAAGATAGTGTATATTGTTGTCTATGCTTAAGACAGCAAGAATCAAACATTCTGCTTTGCTTCATGGAGGAAGTGGCAAGGAAGTAAAAGTACTAGGTCAGCTTTTCCTTTGTGCTAGGGTAGTAACGGCGTGGGGTGCTGTGGCGTCTTCAGATTACTTTTGACTCTACTGAGAGTGACACTGACGCCAGGATAACAAACAAAGAACGATCTGTGCGTTAGTGTGAACAAAGTGTCTCACAAAACACGATAAACACTTACAGAGAAGTGTGATCAACTTCTTAGTGATATTGTGTGAACAATTATTGATGAACAGTGTAACAACGAGTGTTGCGATCCAACAGAGTGTAGTGCGACATTCTTCAAAGGACACTATTCTTCAATCAACTCAACGGATATCCGGGCGTAATTACGGGTCAGATACATATACCCAGGTAGGTGTTCTAACTCGTGATGTACTACTATTGACTGCGCAGTTGAGTAAAAAGTCGTGAGTTAGTCACTTATCATAAACCCCGGTGATATGCAGATCTTTGAGTCCACACACGTAAGTTTGTCAGCAGTCAGTGAATGAAATATGCTGACATGACACCCCCTAGGGGTAAATTATTGTTTACATAATATGATCTATTCCAGCCCGTTGAGAGATGATCATAACAACAATTCAAAACTTCGTCTGCAGGGGCGGCTGTGTAGACGATTTGATGTCTTTTATCAGCTAAGTGTTCCCTATATTTAAATTTATAAATTATATCTTAGTTGGTAAAACCATTTCTCAACATTTTGGTTGTGCTCGAACCGGATAAAGGCCACACTGTGGTCGTAGGTTATTTGTACTACAGTGTACAAATAACCTACGAGCCAAGGTCCTTCGAAAAAAGCTGTAAAACTAGTGTTTTACAATGTAATCAGTATAAATGAGTCCCTCCAGACTCAATCACAGAGAATGGGCAGCCAAAAGAAAACGGGCGCTCACCCAGCGTTCACCCAAAGAAAACGGGAGCTGGGTGACTCACCCAACAAGAAAACGGGGGATGGCACCCTGCATCCACTGCTCCAATCTCGAAAAGCACTGACTACGACAACAACAACCACCCAACTGATGTTTGGTTTGTCTGAGTGTATATACACATAGTGTTTATAATGTTTATAAACAGAAATTAAGAGACAAGATTGTGTTAAAGTTTGTTTCTTATAGATATATCTGTTATATTAAAGGAACTTATATATAAAGTGTAAGCTTTCAAATAAATATTAACAGTGACATTTATATATGTGTAAGTAATATTCACGTGTGATTTACAGTTATACAATGACATTTATAGTGTATAGTGAATGAAGTGTATAACATCGTTATTTACGATTAATCATCGTGGTCAGGCTGACACAGCAAACTCAAGCCATAAACACCAGCCACATGTACTGTGTACCCTTCATGGTCATTGACCCTGAGGTTAAGCTTAGTGGGTCAGTAGTGTCTGACTCGATTATTGCTGACTTAAGCATAACAAAAACTCAGCTGTTTATAGCAGTATAGTGTTTCTTAAACACTCTAAGTGTGGTGCTAGAATTTCAATATACCATTAAAATGGCTTGTTTGAAAACTCAGTTTTAGTCTTTACAGACTAAGATTACACAATTAGAAAATCTAATTTCAGTCTGTATAGGATTAACTCAAGATACAAACATAGATTTTGATGATCTTGAGGTCAAATTTGAATTACTTACACAATGTCTGGAAATAATTAATTCAGACTATACACATTATGAAAATAAATTACTTGAATCAGACCCATCTGAGGATGAAATTAAAAATGTTTTGGATACTTTTAGTAATCAACAATTATGGTGGACAGGAGTACAGGCTATCTGCCGCAAAACTCTGTCACAGAGACCTACTGTAACACATGTTACACCTGTAACAACAAGTGTCCCATTACCAAGCTTACCTACATTGTCATTACCTATTTTCCAAGGTCATAATTATGAAGAATTCATTAGTGGTTTTCAATCCATAGTAAATTCACGAACTGACATAGATGAGATTGCTAAGTTCAGTTATCTTAAATGTCTTGTGAAGGGAGAACCCTATGAACTGATTAAGTCATTTCCGGTGGTCAAAGGCAATTATCAAATAGCCTTACGTGTCTTAGCAGACAATTACTTTGATGATGACAAGGCTAGAGTTAGACATGCAGTCTTAATATCAAGCTTGAAGCCACCCGAACATTGTTTTTCAGACTTAAAGGCATTTAGAATCACATTAGACAATAGTCTCAGATCTCTAGGTGCTAAATATGACCTAAGACAATGTGATTGGTTTATCAGTGGTATTGTACAAGGTAAGTTGTCACCACAAACTATTGAACGATTAAATATTATGTTCAATAAACGCTATTTCACTTGTGAGGAAATTAGCAATGGTTTACAAACAATAGTTTCATGCATGCAAGCAACGAGACAAGATGAAAAATCCACAAATACCGTGGATAATAAACCTTCAACTCAGTATAAAAAGAGTATACCTACTGCCACTAAACCACATAATGGGAAATCCCATATAGGCATTTATCAAGCTGCGAATACAATAGACAGTAAACAAACTGTCACACATAAACGTACTCCAAAATGTGTACTTTGTGACGGAACACATTGGGCACAGTATTGTAGTCAATACACATCAATGGAGGCACGTAAACAACGTGTTCATCAGCTGAAAAGGTGCATCAAGTGTTTAGGTGAACACAAGGGAGGCAAATGCTCACTGAAGAAGTGTTTTAAATGCAAGGGTATGCATCATACAGCATTATGCCCAAATACTTTTTCTGAACAGTAGAAGACTTCCACAGAATCAGGAAGTCAACAAGCAACAGCATTAAATGTGAGAGATAAGTTTAAAGCAACTGCTCTCCCGATAGCTCGAGTTGAGTTATCTAATAAATTACACAAAACCAATATGCTAACACTATTTGATCAAGGCTCACGAAGGTCCTTCATAAGAAGAACAGTGCTGCAGAAACTGAATAAACAACCCTATGCCAAAATACAGTTAGATATAGCTGGTTTTTTCCACAATTCTGGTAAACAGACATATGACCTAGCCAGAATCACTGTTGGTCTAGGAAACAGGAAAAAGACAGCAGAAGCTGTGGTAGTAGATGATTTGCCTAAGTCTGTGCAGATCCAGGGATTAAAAGAAACAGTTGCAGCACTGAAAGCAGCTAAGGTCAAGTTAGCCTGTCCTGACATACAGACGGACACAATTAGTCCAATTGATTTAATCATTGGAAGTGATTATTATCACTGTTTTGTGCAAAATATAGTAAGTAAACATGATGTTCACTTGCTGAAAACAGCAGGAGGCCACATGATATGTGGTCCCATTCCCTCTCAAAGTGGGAAAGAAGCTGATATTGATTCAGTGGAAAATGTACTAGTTACGAGAATAACCACTGATCATGTACCACAGCAAAAATTATCATTACTGGAAGAAATGAATGAACCAGTTGATAAGTTGTGGGATTTAGACGCGATAGGTATTGATGTAAATAAACCAAGCCCACAAGAGTCTCAGACTTATAACCAATATTTGGACACTGTCAAATATAAAGACGGACAGTATTGGGTTAGGTTACCATGGAAATTAAATCCACCACATCTGCCTAGCAATTATCGCATGGCTTTCGGACAAATGAAAGCACAAATACATGAGTTCAGGAAGAATCCAGAGCTACTGACTGCTATGAAAATATCATACAAGAACATTTGGGACAATAAATTCTTTGAGGAAAAAATGAAAAAGTTGAAGACAGAAGCTCTTATCTTCCGCACCATGGATCAGAAAATTTTTAAAACCCACTCCACTACGTGTTTTACATAAAATTTCAGCGCACGGCAAATAAAGATGTACAAGTCTTAATGACGTTGATGACCGGGGCCTACAACTGGGAAAACTTGGGGACGTTCTTTTGAAATTTCGCACAAACCCCTATGCCTAACGGCGATATTTCCCAAGGGTTTTTAAAAGTAGGACACAAGAAATAGATAGAGATTTTACGTTTTCGATTCTCGTGGGTCAAAAAAACCCCATGATCCCAAAATCCGTGAAAACTTTTCGTTTTAAATCATATTGTTTGGTCAACATCCTCTCCATTCTTACAGAAGCTACTCTAAAAAACATTTTAAGAAAAACTGAAAATCCCTTTAAAAAAATCTAAAAGTTTCTATGTGGACAAACTTCAAGGGAGTGTGAATAAAAGGGGGGTTTTTAAATCCTTATACAGAGAAGCTAACAAGGAGATAAAGAAGCAAATTGCCTCTAAAGGGTGTGGAATACAAATTTTAAAGCAAAATTTAAGGGGGAAATTACAAAAAAGTTTCCCTGAAGCGAAATTCCTATTGCAAAAATATGGGACTTAATTGTAAAAACACAGGGAAAAATACTTTGAGTTCAAAAGGGATAAAAAAAAAATCATGCAGTACACTCACTAAACGTAGTTTACTGTCAGAGGTAAAATATTTTTGCAAGATGCATGGGAAACTCAAATTGGATGGAATGGGAAATTTCCCCTTTGAAATGAGTCAAGCATTGGGGTGAAATATCCAAGGGGTTTTTAAAAAACTTTACAAAATTTAAAATTTTCCCCAGACAATAGGTCAAGAGGGAAAAAAAGTACACATTACTGTGTTCTGTGATGCGTCAACCAGGGGTTTTGGGGCGCTGTAGCTTACGGGGAGTAATACTAAAGAAAGTACACTAGTTACTTCAAAGGCCCAGGGGAGCCCCCTTGAAGGTCAAAAACAGTGCCACAATTGGAATGACGGCCCCTCTACGTGGGTACAAAATTAGCGTCTTTTCTCAAAAAGTACTTAAATATTCACTTTTGAGAAAACCGTGTTTCGGGAAGAAAATAATGAGGCATTTTCCCCAGGGGTTTTTGGGAAATAAAAAGAGTAAGCTGGTCTAGTACAGAACATAGAAAAAGGGGAAAATAAAAGAGATGCGAGAGTTTAAATCTTTTTCCCCCACGTCTTTGCCCAGAGTTCAGCTGACATTTTGGTCCGGGGTTTTGTCCCACTCAAGAAATTTGTGGATAATAAATTAGGGGTCACGGACCAAATGGTCTCTAATGAAAAAAAATGGCCTCAGCAAAAAGGGGCTCCATTATGCCAAAAGGAAATAGTTTGCTTAAAAAAAAGCAGAAATAAGTTGGGGTAAATACGGGCGACCCCAACAAAGATTTGCTATTAAAACACTTTGTTTAAAAATATAACACTGAAAATAGAAAAAAAAGGGAAGTCCCACGGGGGATCTTCATTGACTTACTTTTAAAGTTTTGATACATTTGCCATGACTTGCCCCATTTTTAAATTTGTCCCCAACTAGGGTTTAAAAAGGGGGCACTCCCTAAAACTACCTAAAGTCTTTACCTCAGCAACAAAAAAGCCAATATGTGTACGCAAAGGGGGCCCAACTCTTCTGCAAAAACCAATTAATTTGGTGTCCCACGGGGGGGGGTGCCCTTGGGCCCCTCTTCTCTTTCTCCATACATAAATGACCTACCAAAAGCTTCTCAATTACTCAAAACCCCCATATTTTCTGATGAACAAAAATAAAGTCTTCTCCCACCCGAGCCCCGTCACGCTAGCCAAAACTGTAAATACCGAAATTTCCAAAAAAAATATCTTATGGATGAGTACTAACAAAAATTACATAAAAATTGGGAAAAACCTACTTCATCCAGTTTTTGGGGAAAAGAGCTACGATGTCCCCCCCTTAAAAATTTAAAGATAAACGGATAACCTATCACAAAGCTAACAGAGGGAAAAAAATTTTTGGGAAAACCACCTTGATAATAGACTCAAATTTCATAACATATACAAAAATTTTAAGAAAAAATTTCCCAAAACTGTTTGGAAAACTATTTGAAGAAGGTACTATGCTCCCCGTCAGCCCCCTGGCCCCATATCCCTCTCTTATTTTTCCCTATCTCACCTATGGAATTTGTGCATGGGGCTCAACAACAAGTAACCATCTCAGACCACTAATTACCCAACAAAAGGCTGCAGTTAGAATGATAACAAATTCTCACTACAGGCAGCACATCCCCCCAAAATTTTTCAATACACTCACCCCCTCACCTAAAAACATCCATACTTTTTTACTGAAAATTTTAAATACTTAAACACTCAAATCTGATTTAAACCCTCCCCTCAAACATCTCCCTTTCCCAACCCAACAGAACACAAAGACCCTAACACAAGGCACAGACACTCTTTGATATTTTCGTGTCCCTTCCGCTATGCCCAAAAAATCAATGCAATAAAAGGCCCTAAAAACTGGAAAATTTTTTACCTGTAAATTTTAAAAGAAAACACTTTCCTTTTTTTTAAAAATTTAAATTCTTCTTCCCAAAAATTCTCACCAAAAAACCCAAAAAAATACTGAAAAATTTACCTTATAAATTTTTATATCTTAAATGTTTCTCCCCAAAATTTTATTTACATAAATGTTTTAAAAATTTAAAAACCCCAAACTAACTTTTTATTTTTTAAATCCTACCTAAAAATTTCTCCATTCTTTGAATTTTAAAAAAATGCATGCAAACCCTTTTGACCCGTCTTTGTAATATTTACTTGGGCTTTTTAAAAGTAACGTTTACATTATGTTTTTCAATGATTTCATCATTGCCCTTTGTTAATCTTAGTTAATTTTAAGCCAGCCCCCTAATGTATGCTTTGTATAAATGGTTTGGAAAGCTGCTTTTATCTGTAAAAATTTTTTTTTTTTACCCCTTTTAAGTGTGCTAAATTATAAAATAAAAAAATAAAAAAAATAAATAAATTGATGGAAACTTTAAAATTCATTTTGGGGTTTTAAAATCTTAGAGTTTCAGTCTTGTCTTTAAAATTTATTTTAAAAGGGAAATAAAAACCCGGTTATGAAAATTTTTTTAAACCCCTTTTAAAAACCTTGGGGGGGAAAACTAATTTTCAGAAAAATGTTTTTCTACGAATATTTAAATTTTTGGAAACCAAAGATAAAAACCCCCAAAAAAACCTGTTGTTTTTTTCTTTTTGGGGGGGGGGGGGGGGGGGGGGTTTTTTCGACTCAGAAAAAAAATTATAAGATGTCGATGAAAAATTCATAATTCTCATACCCAAGGAAGCCATTTAAACCAATAATTTTCCCAAAAATCATTGGTTAAAAAAATGGGTTGTGCAAAAAGCCCCCCAGTAACGTTTTTTCATGGTGGGGGAGTGACACACTTTGTCATATACACAATCCTATGGATCCCCAGGTCGACAAAGTGTGGGAAAAAAAAATAAAAGGGGCTGTTTTTACTTGGGCGTCACTACGTTTTGCGATATGTCCCGTAAACCAGGTTTCCCCCTTTCCTTTTCCCCCTGGAAAAAGTTTGTCATATCACTCCATTTAGGGGACAGGGTTTTTAGATTAAACTGGGGCCCAATTTAATTTTTTAAACCCAAAACAGTTGGGCCCCAAAAGTTCTATCAAGGTGTACATTTTGTTTGTTCATTTGTGCTCAACTAGGAAAAACAAATACCCCTTTTGGGGAAATGCCCTGAAATGGGCTTCTGAAAACCCTTTTTCAAAAATTTTTCAGAAGGTTTTTCAGCCGGGGCATGTCCCGATGATGATTTCAGATAATGCAAGGAAAATTTGTTGTGGTTTGTTATATAAGCAAAGGTTTTTTGATCAACCCGAAAATACAAAAAGATGTGAATCAACGCGATGTCGTTGGGCGAACATTCCCCCTAAATCTCCATGGGACGGGGGATTTTATGAAAGAAAAGATGGGATTTTAAAACCCTTGTTTAAGGAAGACTTTATGTAGAGAATTTTGAATTAGAAAAATTCCCCTACAGTTGTGTGAAATAGAAAAAAGAGTCAACAAAAAAAACCTTAAATTTTGTTACGATGTTTGGACAAATTTTGAAGTGTTTAGTCATCTCATTTTTCTCCCGGCGAAGGCTCCCAACCCGTTCCCCCATGAATTTATAAAGGAAAAACCCAGAGGATCCTATTATTCGAAAAATGAGCAACTCGACGTAAATTAAACACCTTTTTAAAGTGATTGAACGTTTGGGGGGAAAATTTGGGAAAACTATTACCCCATTGAGAGAAAACTTTATGGAGTGTGTTTTCCCGAAAAAACATAAATCTTAAGACCTGGTGACTTAGTGATTTTTGACAATGATGGTCCGAGGGCCCAAAAGGCCCAAATTTAAAAAAATTTTGACCACATATTTATGCAAAAGGAATTCAGGAAAAGTTGATGTTTTAAAACAAAAGGGTGTAGTGAAAAGCGGACAATAAAAAAACTTGTGCCCTTTGAATTTCACAGTTTTTTGAAAAAAAAATTATTTATTTTCCAGAAAAAAAACACAGAAAATTAAAAAATTTCAGGAAAAGGGCAAAGCATTGGTGCCCCATGGGAAAATCAAATTAATTTTTTAATTGTGGGAAAAATTCACCTGCAGCGCCTTCCGCCCCCCAAGTGGAGAAATTTTCTCCCGGGGGGGGGTTTCAGCCCCCCTTTAGCCCTTTCAGCCTGAGGGGGGCCCCGCCCTTCCAAGGGGAAAAATCTTGTTTTTTGTAAGCGAGTAATTGATCCCCGATGCAGTACCAGTTTACAACCTGTGGTTTTAAGCCCATCGCCCTTTCCCTGCAAATCCCGTGTTGCCAAAGGGGTAGTTTAATAAGGGAGTCCTCTCTTTTTAGGACAATTTTGGAAAACCCCCTCCCATTTTTTTATCCCAAAGGTTTAAAAATTGTGTATTTGTTTTTCTTTTGCATAAAACAGGAAAAAATCAAAAATTTGCTTTTTTCCCTTTTTGGGGAAGTGGGCCCAAAGGAAATAAAAATTTCTAGGTTTGTTTTCCCTTTTGGGTTGGGGGGTAACGGGTGGGGGGGGCTGTGGGTTTCGATTACTTTTGACTCTTTTTTTAGAGTGACACTGACGCCAGGGGGGAAAAAACATAGAAGATCTGTGCGTTTTGTGTTAACAAAGTGTTCACAAAAACCGGGTAAACCCCTTACAGAGAAGGTGATCAATTTTTGTGATATTGTGGGGAACAATTTTTGATGAAAAAGTGTAAAAAAGAGTGTTGCGATCCAACAGAGTTTTAGTGCGACATTTTTTAAAGGACATATTCTTCAATCAACTCCGAATTTCCGGGGGGGAATTAAAGGGGCAGATACATATACCCGGTAGGGGGTTCTAAATCGGGATTTTTTCTTCAATTTATTGCGCAGTTTTGGGAAAAAAGTGTTTAGTTAGTCAATTTTCATAAAACCCCGGGGGGATTTCGCGGCCTTTGAAATCCACCCCACGTAAGTTTTTTTAAGCAATCAGTGAATGAAATATGTGAAATAAAAACCCCCAGGGGTTTAAAATTTTTGTTTAATTTTTAAAAAGTTTTATTCCAGCCCTTTTAGGGATGATCATGACAACCCAAAATTTAAGGGCCTGTCAGCAGGGGTGGTGTGTAGACGATTTTTTCTTCTTTTACAGCTAAGTGTTCCCCCTTTGTAGGGGGCAAAATGGGGTGTCCAAATATGATGCTGGAAAAGGCTCTTGATCAAAGGACCCGCACTTATCTTTCCCTATTGGGTTAATTTTTAAAGGGCCTTTTTCTAAAAGGCACTGTAAGCCCCTAAGTTTAGGGTTTTCCCGTTAAACAATACAAATATGAAAAGGCATCAGTCTTCCGTAGGAGATGCCTGGGGTGTTGGCTGTGTAGAGATGCCCGGTGTTGGGTGTGTGGTGTGCCCGGGTTTTTATGTGTGTAGGTGTTTTCCCGGGTGTATGCGTGTAGGTGATACTGGGTGCACGCTGGGTACCTGTTTCCTGGGTGTACGCTTTTTGTTTAATGATGCCCGGGTGTAAGCTGTGTAGGGATGCTGGGGGTAAAACTGTTTTTAGGTTTTGCCCGGGGGTTTGCTGTGTAAGTTGATGCTTGGGGTGGGACGCCCGTTTAGGTATTTCCCGGGTGTACGCTGTGTTTGATGAAGCCTGGGTGTTTCGCTGGTAGGTGAAACCTGGATGTAGGCTGGTTTGGTTTATGCCTGGTTGTTTGGTGCGTAGGGGGTAGCCAGGGTGTAAAGGTGTGTAGGTGATGCCTGGGTGAGGATGGTAGGTGATGCCTGGGTGTGGCCCGCATAGGTGATGATTTGGGTTTCAAAGGGGTGTTTGACGATGCCCCGGGTGTAGGGGGGTTTTTAGGTGTGCCTGGGTGTAGGTGTGGGGGGGGGTGAGCCCGGGTGTTGGCTGAAATAGGTGATGCCTGGGGGGTAGGCTGTGTAGGTGATGCCTGGTTGTAGGCTGTGTAGATGATGTCTGGATATATGTTGTGTATGTGATGCCTGGGTGTAGCCAGTGTACGTGATGCCTGGATATAGGCTGTGTGGGTGATGCCTGGGTGTAGGCTGCGTAGGTGACGCCTGGGAGTAGGCTGTGTAGGTGATGCCTGGTTGTAGGCTGTGAGCTGATGCCTGGATGAAAGTTGTGCAGGTGATGCCTGGGTGTAGCCTATGTAGGTGATGCCTGGGTGTAAGCTGTGTAGGTGATGCCTGGGTGTAGGCTGTGTAGGTGATGCCTGGGTGTAGGCTGTGTAGGTGATGCCTGGGTGTAGGCTGTGTAGGTGATGCCTGGGTGTAGGCTGTGTAGGTGATGCCTGACTGTAAGCTGTATAGGTGATGCCAGGGTGTAGGCTGTGTAGGTGATAAATGTGGATAGGCTGTGTACGTGATGCCTGCGTGTAAGCTGTGTAGGTGATGCCTGGGAGCAGACTGTGTAGGTGAATGGGTGTAGGCTGTGTAGGTGATGTCTGGATGTAAGCTGTGCAGGTGAAGCCTGGGTGTAGGCTGTGTAGGTGATGCCAGGGTGTAGGCTGTGTAGGTGATTTATGGGAGTAGGCTCTGCAGGTGAATCCGGGGTGTAGGCTCTGTAGGTGATGCCTGAGTGTATGCTGTGTAGGTGATGCCTGGGTGTAGTTTCTGTAGGTGATGCCTGGGTGTAGGCTGTATAGGCGATGCCCGGGTGTAGGCTGTGTAGGTGATGCCCGGATGTACGCTGTGTAGGTGATGCCACGGTGTAGGCTGTGTAGGTGATACCTGGTTGTAGGCTGTGTATTGGATGAAAGGTTGTAGGCTGTGTAGGTGATGCCTGGGTGTAGGCTGTGTAGGTGATGCCTGTGTGTAGGCTGTGTAGGTGATGCACGGGTGTAGGCTGTGTAGGTGATGCATAGGTGTAAGCTGTGTACATGATGCCTGGGTGTAGGTTCTGTAGGTGATGCCTGGGTGTAGGTTGTGCAGGTGATACCTCGTTGTAGGCTGTGTAGGGGATGAATGGTTGTAGGCTGTGTAGGTGATGCCTGGGTGTAGGCTGTGTAGGTGATGCCTGTGTGTAGGCTGTGTAGGTGATGCCAGGGTGTAGCCTGTGTAGGTGATGCCTGGGTGTAGCCTGTGTAGGTGATGCCAGGGTGTAGGCTGTGTAGGTGATACCTGGTTGTAGGCTGTGTAGGCGATGCTTGGTTGTAGGCTGTGTAGGTGATGCCTGGGTGTAGGCTGTGTAGGTGAAGCCTGGGTGAAGGTTGTGTAGGTGATGCCAGGGTGTAGCCTGTGTAGCTGTTCTGATGAATGGTAGGTGTAGGTGTTGCCTGGGTGTGGGTTGTGTAGGTGATGCCTGGGTGTATGTTGTGTAGGTGATGCCTGGGTGTAGGCTGTGTAGGTGATGCCTGGTTGTAGGCAGTGTGGGTGATGCCTGGATGTAGGCTGAGTGGGGTGGTGGTGTTGCTGGGTGGGCTGGGTGAGTGGGGTGGTGTTGCTGGGTGCGCCGAGCTCTCAGTAGTAGTACCAGTTCCTAGTAGGTGATGCCTGGGTGTAGGCTATGTAGGTGATGCCTGGATGTAGGCTGTGTAGGTAATGCCTGGATGTAAGCTCTGTAGGTGATCCCTGGGTGTAGGCTGTGTAGGTGTTGTGATGAATAGTAGGTGTAGGTGTTGTCTGGGTGTAGGTTGTGTAGGTGATGACTGGTTGTAGTCTGTGTAGGTCATGCCTGTGTGTAGGCTGTGTAGGTTATGCGTAGGAGTAGGGTGTGTAGGTGTTGCCTGGGTGTAGGATGTGTAGGTAATGCCTGGGTGTAGGCTGTGTAGGTGATGCCTGAGTGTAGGCTGTGTAGGTGATGCCTGGGTGTAGGTTGTGTAGGTGATGCCAGGGTGTAGGCTGTGTAGGTGATATCAGGGTGTAGGCTGTGTAGGTGATATCAGGGTGTAGGCTGTGAAGGTGATGCCTGGATGTAGGCTGTGTAGGTGATGCCTGGGCGTAGGCTGTGTAGGTGATGCCTGGGTGTAGCCAGTGTAGGTGATGCCTGGGTGTAGGCTGTGTAGGAATTGTGATGAATGGTAGGTGTAGGTGTTGCCTGGGTGTAGGTTGTGTAGGTGATTCCTGGGTGTAGGCTGTGCAGGTCATGCCTGGTTGTAGGCTGTGTAGATGATGCCAGGATGTATTCTGTGTAGGTGATGCCTGGGTGTAGGCTGTGTAGGTGATGCCTGGCTGTAAGCTGTTTAGGTGATGCCTGGGTGTAATCTGTGTAGGTGATGCACGGGTGTAGGCTGTGTAGGTGGTGGCGGGGTGTAGGCTGTGTAGGTGATGCTAGGGTCTAGGCTGTGTAGGTGATGCCTGGATGTAAGCTGTGTAGGTGATGTCTGGGTGTAGGCTGTGTAGATGATGCCAGGGTGTAGGCTGAGTAGGTGATGCCTGGGCGTAGGCTGTGTAGGTGATGCCTGGTTGTAGGCTGGGTAGATGATGCCTGGATGTAGGCTGCGTAGGTGATGCCTGGGTGTAGCCAGTGTAGGTGATGCCTGGATGTAGGCTGTGTAGGTGATGCCTGGATATAGGCTGTGTAGGTGATGTTGGGAGTAATGTGTAAGCGATGCCTGGGTGTAGGCCGCGTAGGTGATGCCTGGGTGTAGGCTGTGTAGGTGATGCCTGGATGTAGGCAGTGTAGGTGATCTCTGGATGTAAGCTGTGTAGGTGATGCCTGGGTGTGTGCAGTGTAGGTGATGCCTGGGTGTAGGCTGTGTAGGTGATGCCTGGGTGTAGGCTCTGTAGGTGATGCCTGTGTGTAGGCTATGTATGTGATGCCTGGGTTTAGGCTGTGTAGGTGATGCCTGGGTATAGGCTGTGTAGGTGATGCCTGTGTGTAGGCTGTGTATGTGATGCCTGAGTTTAGGCTGTGTAGGTGATGCCTGGGTATAGGCTGTGTAGGTGATGCCTGTGTGTAGGCTGTGTAGGTGATGCCTGGGTGTAGGCTCCGTAGGTGATGCTTGTGTGTAGGCTGTGTATGTGATGCCTGGGTTTAGGCTGTGTAGGTAATGCCTTGGTGTAGGCTGTGTAGGTGATGCCTGATTGTAGGCTGTGTAGGTGATGCCTGGGTGTAGGCTGTGTAGATGATGCCTGGGAGTAATCTGTCTAGGTGATGCCTGGGTATAGGCTGTGTAGGTGATGCCTGTGTGTAGGCTGTGTATGTGATGCCTGGGTTTAGGCTCTGTAGGTGATGCCTGGGTGTAGGCTGTGTAGGTGATGCCTGGGTGTAGACTGTGTATGTGATGCCTGGGTGTAGGCTGTGTAGATGATGCCTGGGAGTAATCTGTCTAGGTGATGCCTGGGTATAGGCTGTGTAGGTGATGCCTGTGTGTAGGCTGTGTATGTGATGCCTGGGTTTAGGCTCTGTAGGTGATGCCTGGGTGTAGGCTGTGTAGGTGATGCCTGGGTGTAGGCTGTGTAGGTGATGCTTGGTTGTAGACTGTGTAGGTGATGCCTGGTTGTAGACTGTGTAGGTGATGCTTGGTTGTAGGTTGTGTAGGTGATGCCTGGTTGTAGGCTGTGTAGGTGAAGCCTGGGTGTAGGCTGTGTAGGTGATGCCTGGGTGTAGACTGTGTAGGTGTTGCCTGGTTTTAGGCTGTGTAGGTGTTGCCTGGTTTTAGGCTGTGTAGGTGATGCTTGGTTGTAGACTGTGTAGGTGATGCCTGGTTGTAGGCTGTGTAGGTGATGCCTGGGTGTAGACTGTGTAGGTGATGCCTGGTTGTAGGCTGTGTAGGTGATGCCTGGTTGTAGGCTGTGTAGGTGATGCCTGGTTGTAGGCTGTGTAGATGATGCCTGGTTGTAGGCTGTGTAGGTGATACTTGGTTGTAGGCTGTGTAGGTGATGCCTGGGTTGTAGGCTGTGTGTAGGTGATGCCTGGGTGTAGACTGTGTAGGTGATGCCTGATTGTAGGCTGTGTAGGTGATGCCTGGTTGTAGACTGTGTAGGTGATGCTTGGTTGTAGGCTGTGTAGGTGATGCCTGGTTGTAGGCTGTGTAGGTGATGCTTGGTTGTAGGCTGTGTAGGTGATACCTGATTATAGGCTGTGTATGTGATGCCTGGTTGTAGGCTGTGTAGGTGATGCCTGGTTGTAGGCTGTGTAGGTGATGCCTGGTTGTAGGCTGTGTAGGTGATGCCTGGGTGTAGGCTGTGTAGGTGATGCCTGGTTGTAGGCTGTGTAGGTGATGCCTGGGTGTAGACTGTGTAGGTGATGCTTGGTTGTAGGCTGTGTAGGTGATGCCTGGTTGTAGGCTGTGTAGGTGATGATTGTAGACTGTGTAGGTGATACCTGGTTGTAGGCTGTGTAGGTGATGCCTGGTTGTAGACTGTGTAGGTGATGCCTGGGTGTAGACTGTGTAGGTGATGCCTGGTTGTAGACTGTGTAGGTGATGCCTGGTTGTAGACTGTGTAGGTGATGCCTGGTGTAGATGTGTAGGTGATGCCTGGTTGTAGACTGTGTAGGTGATGCCTGGTTGTAGACTGTGTAGGTGATGCCTGGTTGTAGACTGTGTAGGTGATGCCTGGTTGTAGACTGTGTAGGTGATGCCTGGGTGTAGGCTGTGTAGGTGATGCCTGGGTGTAGACTGTGTATGTGATGCCTGGGTGTAGACTGTGTAGGTGATGCCTGGTTGTAGACTGTGTAGGTGATGCCTGGGTGTAGACTGTGTAGGTGATGCCTGGGTGTAGACTGTGTAGGTGATGCCTGGGTGTAGGCTGTGTAGGTGATGCCTGGGTGTAGGCTGTGTAGGTGATGCCTGGGTGTAGACTGTGTAGGTGATGCCTGGGTGTAGACTGTGTAGGTGATGCCTGGGTGTAGACTGTGTAGGTGATGCCTGGGTGTAGACTGGTTAGCCTCAGGTTACGTTGGATTACGTACTATAACTTTAATATACATCTTTTAGACATCTTTAACATCCACTATTGAAGAGTTTCCCTGAAGGTAAACAAACTCTTGGTATCAGGTTTTGTAAACAACAAGAGGCACAACACCCTGACTGGAACAATACACAAATAACCTGTAGATAGAATGGAGCTTACGACAATTTTTCGGATCGACTTGGACCATTTACAAAGACCTATGTGTGGGTTATTTATATACGTTATTTAAATGATCATATGCCAATTTTATTAATCAAAATGTTTTTTGAAGTAATTGGAGATTGTCTCTTCTGATCAGTATTAATTCTGAGTATTTAACTTTGTTTGGTTATCCTGGTTTAATCAACGTAATATTATTTTATGTACCTGTAGCATCCTTGGGCCCTTATTTTATTACTAATTTACTTAATTACTTGCATAATTACTTGTTACTAACTTATTTACTTCCTTGCTTACTTAATTAGTACTTACTGTCTAAATAGCTAGTCAACCTTACTATGAGAAAAGTTTGGATTGCTTTGGGATATGTAGTTTTAAATTTCCTTTATATTATAAGAAACTGGGAAAATTTTGATGAAAATTAGACGTATGCAACGTCAGACACTTGTGCAACATCTGGAAGTCTTTATTATAGACGGTTCGCCATCCAGTGGCTTTATCAATACAGTACAAGAACATGAATGGAAGAAAGAAGAACTATATACAACAGATGAGGTAATCAATCCCTCAACTTTGGAGCTGGTGTGAAGAGCACCGTAGTCGTGATGACTCTGGACACCGGCAAGAAGGCTGGCGCTTATATACTGGCGTCAGGTGGAAAGGGACGGGAAGCAAACGAGGGCATAGTGGAAGTAGGTCATACCCAAGGATTTACCGTGTTGTACATGTATATTTACCGTGTTGTACATGTATATTTACCGTGTTGTACATGTATATTTACCGTGTTGTACATGTATATTTACCGTGTTGTACATGTATATTTACCGTGTTGTACATGTATATTTCCAACTGTATATAGTGTACATACTTGTAAATACTTATAATAGCACTTGGTGAAGGAAAATATAATTCAAAGTCATTCAGCTGTGTTTGTTCTGCTCGTTGCTCCCCTTTACACCCAGGATAACAGGCCTTGTTGTTCTTGGGTTTTAATAATATTTCAAGCTTAATGTGCTTATGTAGTTTAGGATTTTGTTGCCTCTGGTCGCTCTGAAAGAAATTGAATTATATTTGGTGTTTGTCTTAATTTACCATTTTCATTGAAGAAACAGCCTCCCAGCCTACATCAGGGGGATTGCCAATAGACCCCTGGCTGTCTTCAAGCAGGCACTGGACAAGCACCTAAAGTCAGTACCTGAACAACCGAGCTGTGGTTCGTTCGTTGAATTGCGTGCAGCCAGCAGTAACAGCCAGGTTGATCAGGCCCTGATCCACCAAGAGGCCTGATCACAGACCGGGCCGCGGGGGCGTTGATCCCCGGAACTCTCTCCAGGTATACTCCAGGCCGGGTCGCGGGGGCGCTGACCCCCGGAACTTCAGGTACACTCCAGGCCGGGCCGCGGGAGCGTTGACCCCCGGAACTCTCTCCAGGTATACTCCAGGCCGGGTCGCGGGGGCGTTGACCCCCGGAACTCTCTCCAGGTATACTCCAGGCCGGGCCTCGGGGGCATTGACCCCCGGAACTCTCGCCAGGTATACTCGAGGCAGGGCCGCGGGGGCGTTGACCCCCGGATCTTTCTCCAGGTATACTCCAGGCCGGGCCTCGGGGGCGGTGACCCCCGGAACTCTCTCCAGGTATACTCCAGGCCGGGCCGCGGGGGCGTTGACCCCTGGAACTCTCGCCAGGTATACTCCCGGCCGGACCGCGGGGGCATTGACCCCCGGAACTCTCGCCAGGTATACTCGAGGCAGGGCCGCGGGGGCGTTGACCCCCGGATCTTTCTCCAGGTATACTCTAGGTATACTCCAGGCCGGGCCTCGGGGGCGGTGACCCCCGGAACTCTCTCCAGGTATACTCCAGGCCGGTCCGCGGGGGCGTTGACCCCTGGAACTCTCGCCAGGTATACTCGAGGCAGGGCCGCGGGGGCGTTGACCCCCGGAACTTTCTCCAGGTATACTTCAGGCCGGGCCTCGGGGGCGGTGACCCCCGGAGCTTTCTCCAGGTATACTCCAGGCCGGGCCGCGGGGGCGTTGACCCCTGGAACTCTCTCCAGGTATACTCCAGGCCGGGCCTCGGGGGCACTGACCCCCGGAACTCTCGCCAGGTATACTGGAGGCAGGGCCGCGGGGGCGTTGACCCCGGAACTTTCTCCAGGTGTACTAGAGGCCGGGCCTCGGGGGCGTTGACCCCCGGAACTCTCTCCAGGTATACCCCAGGCCGGGCTGCGGGGGAGTTGACCCCTGGAACTCTCGCCAGGTATACTCGAGGCAGGGCCGCGGGGGCGTTGACCCCCGGAACTTTCTCCAGGTACACTCCAGGCCGGGCATCGGGGGCGGTGACCCCCGGAGCTTTCTCCAGGTATACTCCAGGCCGGGCCGCGGGGGCGTTGACCCCTGGAACTCTCTCCAGGTATACTCCAGGCCGGGCCTCGGGGGCACTGACCCCCGGAACTCTCGCCAGGTATACTCGAGGCAGGGCCGCGGGGGCGTTGACCCCCGGAGCTCTCTCCAGGTATACTCCAGGCCGGGCCGCGGGGGCGCTGACCCCCGGAACTTTCTCCAGGTACACTCCAGGCCGGGCCGCGGGGGCGCTGACCCCCGGAACTTTCTCCAGGTATACTCCAGGCCGGGCCTCGGGGGCATTGACCCCCGGAACTCTCTCCAGGTATACTCCAGACCGGGCCTCGGGGGCGGTGACCCCCGGAACTCTCTCCAGGTATACTCCAGGCCGGGCCTCGGGGGCGCTGACCCCCGGAACTCTCTCCAGGTATACTCCAGGCCGGGCCTCGGGGGCGCTGACCCCCGGAACTCTCTCCAGGTATACTCCAGGCCGGGCCTCGGGGGCGCTGACCCCCGGAACTCTCTCCAGGTATACTCCAGACCGGGCCTCGGGGGCGCTGACCCCCGGAACTCTCTCCAGGTATACTCCAGACCGGGCCTCGGGGGCGCTGACCCCCGGAACTCTCTCCAGGTATACTCCAGGCCGGGCCTCGGGGGCGCTGACCCCCGGAACTCTCTCCAGGTATACTCCAGGCCGGGCCTCGGGGGCGCTGACCCCCGGAACTCTCTCCAGGTATACTCCAGACCGGGCCTCGGGGGCGCTGACCCCCGGAACTCTCTCCAGGTATACTCCAGACCTGGCCTCGGGGGCGCTGACCCCCGGAACTCTCTCCAGGTATACTCCAGGCCGGGCCTCGGGGGCGCTGACCCCGGAACTCTCTCCAGGTATACTCCAGGCCGGGCCTCGGGGGCGCTGACCCCCGGAACTCTCTCCAGGTATACTCCAGGCCGGGCCTCGGGGGCGCTGACCCCCGGAACTCTCTCCAGGTATACTCCAGGCCGGGCCTCGGGGGCGCTGACCCCGGAACTCTCTCCAGGTATACTCCAGGCCGGGCCTCGGGGGCGCTGACCCCCGGAACTCTCTCCAGGTATACTCCAGGCCGGGCCTCGGGGGCGCTGACCCCCGGAACTCTCTCCAGGTATACTCCAGGCCGGGCCTCGGGGGCGCTGACCCCCGGAACTCTCTCCTGGTATACTCCAGGCCGGGCCTCGGGGGCGCTGACCCCCGGAACTCTCTCCAGGTATACTCCAGGCCGGGCCTCGGGGGCGCTGACCCCCGGAACTCTCTCCAGGTATACTCCAGGCCGGGCCTCGGGGGCGCTGACCCCGGAACTCTCTCCAAGTATACTCCAGGCCGGGCCTCGGGGGCGCTGACCCCCGGAACTCTCTCCAGGTATACTCCAGGCAGGGCCGCGGGGGCGCTGACCCCCGGAACTCTCTCCAGGTATACTCCAGGCAGGGCCGCGGGGGCGTTGACCCCCGGAACTCTCTCCAGGTATACTCCAGGCAGGGCCGCGGGGGCGTTGACCCCCGGAACTCTCTCCAGGTATACTCCAGGCCGGGCCTCGGGGGCGTTGACCCCCGGAACTCTCTCCAGGTATACTCCAGGTATAAGTCTCCATATGATGCTTTTTGAATGTCTCTTCCGATTCCCTTCAAATTATGAAATCAGCATCATAGCTGCTACAACCACACTGTTGTTACACTCGCGTGCACTGAGGCACAGGTGACTGTAGTTACCTTTCTCGAATTACGCACTCAAATATATCTAGTGTTTCCTGGTTTCCCATAATGGAGTAACCGAAATTTGTCCTCATTAAGTGATGGCGTTATTGAGGAGTCCACTTCCCCGTGGAATGCTCCCCTTATTCTGGTTCCCAAGAAAGACGGAACTTAACATCCTATTGTTTTCTGTGGCCCCAAGAATACATGTATATGTACACCAGCTTGAGTATTTGCAGTGTTCTCAGTGGAATTCCACTCACACAGGTTCTACATTCGTCTGCAAAAGTTATGATGCTATGGTTTATGTCCCGGTTTATGTTGGATATGAGGATAAGGAAAAGGCTGGAAGCAAGTACTGTCTTCAGGAACTGATTTTCACTGTAGCAGCATCTGATCTAACACTCTTTACTATTACTGTTTTCATTCTGTTTGTCAGAAAATTAAACATCAATCTGCTCACTTTTTTCAGTTGTTTCTTTTGCAAGAATTTTATGCTCTATTAAACCATAGCCTTCATATACTTCATCTGCATACTCTGTGTATACATCTGCATGCTCTGTGTATACATCTGCATACTCTGTGTATACATCTGCATTTTGTTTGAATTCCAGTGCATACAAGGCCATGCTGTAATGGTACAGTAGTTAAAAGAGGCAGAAGTGACCTGCTTTAAACCCATGCTATCTTGGCTTGTGCATTTATTGTGTATCTATGTGCTTAGCGATCTTGCTTCTTGAAACTCAAAGATTATAAAAATGTGGGTCATCAGTGCTGTTGGTTATGGCTTTTTGTTAGTGCTTCGCTGCCACCTTTCTGAAGTGGGGCTATATCCATCGTTTTTAAAGGCTGTTAGATGATCCCCATATATAGGCTTCCTCTCCATAGAATATTTAAGGTGTATGTGATAGTTATTTCTTGTAGGTTTTGATGAAGAGAGATCCATGAGTCTGGTCCAGGGGCAGAGTGCTTGTGCATGCTATCAACAGCTTTACCGAACTCGGCCTAGGATTATTTTCGACATTTTGGCGATTTTGGCAGTTTTGAGGCCCATTAATGAAAAATTCATTCCGACTATCATGTTTTAGTCTGAGTAATGGCTCTTCGAACGCAGTCATATAGAGACTTCAGTATTTTACTCATCTCTTTGCTGTTGTAAGTGTAATATCACTCAAACTAGAGCAAAAGGCTTAAAACTGGATGCGATATTTGCTTTGCATTCTGAATATGAGAAGAAGCAGTTTTAAGTCCTCACTTCAGATAGTCTGGCACTTGTGACAGGTTCTTTGAGTCTTCGTCCTCTCCTGTAGATCTAGGAAGCACATCTCTCTCTCTCTCTAGCTTGCATCTTCTCTTTGTTTTATTTAGTTGTGTGTGCCTTCAACACACTTACAGTGCTACAGACTTGATCCTCTCCAGACTCTGTCTCGGATTCATATTATTTAATATATCTTCTGAACAGATTTCATTAAGGACATTATTATTCAGCTTCAATAACAAAAACATAATCAGGAATTAAGGACATCACTTTAATACCTGATGATGTGTTTGTTATTGAAGCTAAATTCTGTGAAGACAACCTCATCACTGTTTGTGCTTTGCTGTTGAGGATCAATGTGCGTGGAAGTCTGTACGTCGAGTAGATTATGCTCTAAATTTACTGTCTTCAGCTTCGTTATATTCCGAACCAGACTATCATTATTCGTGAAAATAAGGTTAAGTTTTTTCTAGTTTTCTCGGTGTCACTGTTTGCTGGTTTAATAAGACGAATTTATTAAGTAGTTTTAATAGTTTACTTTTATAAGTCTGTTATTCCGAGCAGCTTCCTTGGGATTATCTTAACTTTTATACTGTTATTTATATTTATTTTCATTTTAAATGTTTATTAATACAATCACGAAGATACGAGGTACCTGCGGTTGAAAGTTTCTCAAGCAAATATTCGGAAACATCAAGTAGCGTATCTCACTCAGGAGACGGAGGACCAAGCCTCCACTCCTGTGCTCAATAATACTCATGACATTAAAACGAATGATATTAAAACGAATGCATTTCTACTTAAATTTCCCACTAACAAATTATATATATATATATATTATATATATATATATATATATATATATATATATATATATATATATATATATATATATATATATATAAACTTGCTTCAGGGAAAACTCAAAGTTCTCCCTGAAGCTGTTTGAAAATTTTCTCCTACCACCCTCTAAATATTCTACATATACTTTATTTAAAAAACAAGATACATTGACAAAAATACAATATGGAGTAAAACAGCACAGATAACTCAGAACTAGATCTTGAATACTTCGTCCAGCTCCCCAGCGGTGGGCCGCGTGCCCAGTATACTGCAGGCATTTCCTCTCTGAATCACAACACTGAGTCACTGAAAGAGGAAGCTGGTCGTCCTTGGTTTCTATGACTAGTTTTTCACCCAGCTCTTTGAGGAACTTTAGAGTACACTTGCCCCATGCTCCAATGGTCCCTGACCCTATTGGGATAAGGTTATAACAAGGGGGTAGGTCTTGATATTTGCGGGTCTTCTAGGTCTCCCTATGGCTCGCTGCTCCACCCCCTTCAACTAAGCAGTATGGCAAGTAGGTTTCTGCCAATGTGGCGGCACAGGTGTAGTCCCAGGCAATCTGCTTTCCATCCCTCCAGGGTAGCATAGTGTCTCCATCTGGACACTCTTGACTTCCGTCAGACTTCTGCACTTGGGGTTCCCGTTGAGCTGGGCAATGGGCTGTGGCGAGGCTTCTCTTTATGATGCCATTGACCTCCTCGTGTCTGGCATACTTCCCTTCTGATGTATGACACACTTGACGATAAAGTCCAAATAGATCAGCCGTTGCACTTCCGCAAATACACCTATGTTTGGTGAGGATGGGGGTGGCTAGGCGAAGAGCAACACCAGTCCGAATGGCCTGTGGGTCGAGTCGAGTGCCCAGAGAGGAACTGGGAACAGCCAGAAGGAAATCTCCTGAGTGTGGTGCCTTCATCGCCAGGAGACGAGCTTTGTCCTTTCTTGAAGCGTTGGTGAGCATTGTGTTAGCGATTTTTTCCCAGTGGGACACTGTTTGTGCTCTTTGTGGGGAGTTGGTCTACTGGAGGAGTCTGCAAGGGTGTCCCACCACATCGCTGCTTCAGTAACCCTGGGGTCTGGTGCTCCTACCACGTCTCTCCAGCGTTTGGGGATGATCTTCTTGACTAATGCACTGGAAGCCAAACACGAAGACAGAAAAGCACGTAAAGCTACATGCGTTGCTTTGTGCACCCCTATACCTTCCAGTCACACTGGGAGGGTTGCCTGATCCCATTGCCGATCCTCTTAGTGACAGGTTCAGTGCCTTCTTAAAGATTGATCTCAGGTATGCGTCATATTCGTTGAGTGTTGGGTTAAGAGAGGGTGCACACCTGAGGACGTAAGTGAGTCTTGGCATAGTAAGACACCTTGTGAGGAGATACAGAGCTTCATGGGCATCAAGATCACTTATTCTCTCCTCCATTCTCATCAGGTCGTTCAATTTGTCCTTGAGGTCAGTGTCGATGGCCTGGTGACCCAGTGGTAAAGACTTCTGGGAGGATTCTTCGCATGGCAGTGATTATTTCCTTTTTCTCTGTGATGATTTCACACTTGGAGGGATTGAAGATGATCCCAAGTCTTCTCCCTGTGTTTTCACCAGTTGTAGGTCCTCTAACAAGGACTCTTCAGTACCTGCCACAGTGCCATCAGCCAGGTACCAGATGTTGAGCTCGCTGCATATGGTGGAAGTTAGTTCTCTTACTGCCAAGCAGAAGAGAAGTGGAGCGAGTGGGTCACCCTGCTGAACACCCTCTGATGAGAGAATTTCATGTTTTCCGAACAAAAGAATTGAGGGTTTGCTGTAGCCGGCTGAAATGAAGGGAAAAAGACTGGGGAACCAATCCCGAACGGCTGGCAAGACACAATCTCTCTTCACTATATTAAAGGCATTTCTAAAATCAAGTTGGACTACATATTTGTCTTCTGGTAGGTCCCTGATGTAGGCCCTTGCCGCATGAGCTGCGGCTTCACTGCCTTGAGAGACCCCAAAGCCCAGTTGGTGTGGCTGGAGTAAACTGGCAGCTTCTAGGTCCTAGAATCTAGGAGAATGTTTCTTACTGCTGCTTGGGCAACGAGATGGCAAAGAGTGTTTCCAACCACAATGGGTTTGATTCCCCCATCCTTCTTCTTCAAAGCGCATAGTGAGGCTCCAAAAAAGAAAGGTTTAATTTCTTCTGGGATTCGCCCAGCCAGGCAGTTGTTGATGAAAGTTATCTCGGTGAGAAGTGATGCAGATGCACCGAGTACTGGATTTACCATCTCTTTGAGGTGTTGTGCTCGAATTCCAGTGTAATCTCCTGCAGATCTTGCTGGAAATGACATTATAGACTTCTGATTCTGGCAAAATTAATTGTTCAGTGATTGTGTCTTCCTCAGAGTTGTTGTTTATGGCTATGGTGTCCCTTGTTGGATGCTTGTCTCTTAGTGCTTGGTCTGTGGTATCATCTTTGGGGGTTACAGTGTCGTCACTTGTAATTATTCTGATTGCTCCCACTGTGTTACCTTCGATTTTTTTGCTAACCTTTTGCGCAGATTTTCTCGTTTTCAGTGGAACTTTTCTGGGGTCTACCTCTGTGATTCTTGCAGTGATGGGCAGAGGGACGCAATTATCCGTTTTCGGGTAGTTGCGCACTGCCTTGATGACTGATGTGGTTAGCAGTTTGCCTCGTCTTTCAGGAACTGCAAGACAGACATTGCCAAACAGGAGTAGGTTTTGCCTTGCTTTGATGGTGCCTCGGGCTTCTAAGTTGGTGGAACCTCCATTTACCTGCTTAAGAAGGTCTGTGAATTTCCCTGCTGCATATGGGCGAGCAGCTTTAGGGATGTGGGATAGGGTACGGTTAGCAGTGGATTTGAATGCCAACAGAAGGTTATCACAAGTGAGGAGGTTGCTATTGAAATTGTCATCTGCCTGTGGAGGCTGTGGACTGCTCTCTGCTGGGGGCATATGTGATCCCGCACACCCATTGTGTGCACTAATAAGGTCATCCCTGTTGTTTGCTCGAAAGTCTCCATACACCTGACACGTGCCTGTTCTTTTATTGTTGGGTGCACAGTTTCCCCGGCTTTGTGGCTGGCTGGCTTCATCATCTGCCATACCTCAAACTGTGTGGTAAGCCCAGGCTGAAGAGAAAATGGTGCATGGCACATACCGCATGTGGTTCATGGTGGTGGTGTGGGAGAAAAGAAGGGTCTCCCGTCCTTGTGGTGGGCAGTGGAGGAGAGGGAGGTGTGGAAAATGTGTGATGAGGCTGAGAAGGGGCACCCACTCCCTCCTACAACAAGTCACTATACATCACTATGCTCTGTACACAGGCCCCACTATCAACGATACACAGCTATACACTACACATGCTTTGCACATACCATGCGCATACTAAGCACATACTATGCACTATACACTATATACACTATACACACGGTGAACAAACACACTATTGTAGTGACACGAACACACGGTGTAAGCGAGCCTGTATGGGGAAGGGGAAGGGAGGATATTGTGCCAAAACCACAGAGCAGGATGCCCACAACCTCTCTCTGACAGAGGTGCCATAAAAATAAATAATATATATATATATATATATATATATATATATATATATATATATATATATATATATATATATATATATATATATATATATTAGCACACTGGCCGATTCCCACCAAGGCAGGGTGGCCCGAAAAAGAAAAACTTTCACCATCATTCACTCCATCACTGTCTTGCCAGAAGGGTGCTTTACACTACAGTTTTTAAACTGCAACATTAACACCCCTTCTTCAGAGTGCAGGCACTGTACTTCCCATCTCCAGGACTCAAGTCCGGCCTGCCGGTTTCCCTGAATCCCTTCATAAATGTTACTTTGCTCACACTCCAACAGCACGTCAAGTATTAAAAACCATTTGTCTCCATTCACTCCTATCAAACACGCTCACGCATGCCCGCTGGAAGTCCAAGCCCCTCGCACACAAAACCTCCTTTACCCCCTCCCTTCAACCTTTCCTAGGCCGACCCCTACCCCACCTTCCTTCCACTACAGACTGATACACTCTTGAAGTCATTCTGTTTCGCTCCATTCTCTCTACATGTCCGAACCACCTCAACAACCCTTCCTCAGCCCTCTGGACAACAGTTTTGGCAATCCCGCACCTACTCCTAACTTCCAAACTACGATTTCTCTGCATTATATTCACACCACACATTGCCCTCAGACATGACATCTCCACTGCCTCCAGCCTTCTCCTCGCTGCAACATTCATCACCCATGCTTCACACCCATATAAGAGCATTGGTAAAACTATACTCTCATACATTCCCCTCTTTGCCTCCAAGGACAAAGTTCTTTGTCACCACAGACTCCTAAGTGCACCACTCACCCTTTTTCCCTCATCAATTCTATGATTCACCTCATCCTTCATAGACCCATCTTCTGACACGACCACTCCCAAATATCTGAATACATTCACCTCCTCCATACTCTCTCCTTCCAATCTGATATCCAATCTTTCATCACCTAATCTTTTTATCCTCATAACCTTACTCTTTCCTGTATTCACTTTTAATTTTCTTCTTTTACATACCCTACCAATTTCATCCACCAACCTCTGCAACTTCTCTTTAGAATCTCTCAAGAGCACAGTGTCATCAGCAAAGAGCAACTGTGACAACTCCCACTTTATGTGTGATTCTTTATCTTTTAACTCCACGCCACTTGCCAAGACCCTCGCATTTACTTCTGTTACAACCCCATCTATAAATATATTAAATAACCACGGTGATATCACACATCCTTGTCTAAGGCCTACTTTTACTGGGAAATAATCTCCTTCTTTTCTACATACTCTAACTTGAGCCTCACTATCCTCGTAAAAACTCTTCACTGCTTTCAGTAACCTATCTCCTATACCATACACCTGCAACATCTGCCACATTGCTCCCCTATCCACCCTGTCATACGCCTTTTCCAAATCCATAAATGCCACAAAAACCTCTTTAGCCTTATCTAAATACTGTTCACTTACATGTTTCACTGTAAACACCTGGTCCACACACCCCCTACCTTTCCTAAAGCCTCCTTGTTCATCTGCTATCCTATTCTCTGTTTTACTCTTAATTCTTTCAATAATATTTCTACCATACACTTTACCAGGTATACTCAACAGACTTATCCCCCTATAATTTTTGCACTCTCTTTTGTCCCCTTTGCCTTTGTACAAAGGAGCTATGCATGCTCTCTGCCAATCCATAGGTACCTTACCCTCTTCCATACATTTATTAAATAATAGCGCCAACCACTCCAAAACTATATCCCCACCTGCTTTTAACATTTCTATCTTTATCCCATCAATCCCAGCTGCCTTACCCCCATTCATTTTACCTACTGCCTAACGAAGTTTCCCCACACTCACAACTGACTCTTCCTCACTCCTACAAGATGTTATTCCTCCTTACCCTATACATGAAATCACAGCTTCCCTATCTTCATCAACATTTAACAATTCCTCAAAATATTCCCTCCATCTTCCCAATACCTCTAACTCTCCATTTAATAACTCTCCTCTCCTATTTTTAACTGGCAAATCCATTTGTTCTCTAGGCTTCCTCAACTTGTTAATCTCACTCCAAAACTTTTTCTTATTTTCAACAAAATTTGTTGATAACATCTCACCCACTCTCTCATTTGCTCTCTTTTTACATTGCTTCACCACTCTCTTAACCTCTCCCTTTTTCTCCATATACTCTTCCCTCCTTGCATGACTTCTACTTTGTAAAAACTTCTCATATGCTAACTTTTTCTCCCTTACTACTCTCTTTACATCATTCCACCAATTGCTCCTCTTCCCTCCCACACCCACTTTCCTGTAACCACAAACTTCTGCTGAACACTCTAACACTACATTTCTAAACCTACCGCATACCTCATCGACCCCATTGCCTATGCTCTCATTAGCCCATCTATCCTCCAATGGCTGTTTATATCTTACCCTAACTGCCTCCTCTTTTAGTTTATAAACCTTCACCTCTCTCTTCCCTGATGCTTCTGTTCTCCTTGTATCCCATCTACCTTTTACTCTCATTGTAGCTACAACTAGAAAGTGATCTGATATATCTGTGGCCCCTCTATAAACATGTACATCCTGAAGTCTACTCAACAGTCTTTTATCTACTAATACATAGCCCAACAAACTACTGTCATTTCACCTTACATCACATCTTGTATACTTATTTATCCTCTTTTTCTTAAAATATGTATTACCTATAACTAAACCCTTTTCTATACAAAGTTCAATCAGAGGGCTCCCATTATCATTTACACCTGGCACCCCAAACTTACCTACCACACCCTCTCTAAAAATTTCTCCTACTTTAGCATTCAGGTCCCCTACCACAATTACTCCCTCTCTTGGTTCAGAGGTTCCTATACATTCACTTAACGTCTCCCAAAATCTCTCTCTCTCCTCTACATTCCTCTCTTCTCCAGGTGCATACACGCTTATTATGACCCACTTTTCGCATCCAACCTTTACTTTAATCCACATAATCCTTGAATTTACACATTCATATTCTCTTTTCTCCTTCCATAACTGATCCTTCAACATTATTGCTACCCCTTCCTTAGCTCTAACTCTCTCAGATACTCCAGATTTAATCCCATTTATTTGCCCCCACCGAAACTCCCCTACCCCCTTCAGCTTTGTTTTCCTTAGGGCCAGGACATCCAACTTCTTTTCATTCATAACATCAGCAATCATCTGTTTCTTGTCATCCACACTACATCCACGTACGTTCAAGCATCCCAGTTTTATAAATTTTTTCTTCTCCTTTTTTTAGTAAATGTTTACAGGAGAAGGGGTTACTAGCCCATTGCTCCCGCCATTTTAGTCGCTACATACGACACGTGTGGCTTACGGAGGAAAGATTCTTTTCCACTTCCCCATATATATAATACTGTAACCACGACCGAGTGATATTTTATCAATAACACTGCGACTAGCCGAGGGCTCGAACCCATATCGTTTGGCCTGCCTCTTGATGAACGTAAATTACACGACGCTCTAACCCACAGGACCACTCAGTCCTACAAGAACCAAGCACCCAGCAGAGTTAGGTGTTTTACCTTCATCTGGGACACACGGTGGTGTAGGTGCCTCTGAACTAATTTCATTCTACTCCTCATTTGGTGTGCTATCCTCCACGAGCAGTATTTTATATTACTGTAACATGAGGCGGGCCAAAACAACATGGATTCGATTCAGTACCACTCGTTCGTGGTTACAATGATATAAAATACTGCTCATGGAGGCTAGTACACCAAACGGGGAGTAGAATGAAATTAGCTCAGGCACCCACACCACCGTATGTCCTCGGATCAAGGTAAAACGTCTAACTCTGGTGGATGCTTGATTCTTGTAGGATTGCGTGGTCCTGTGGGTTACAGTGATGACACTGTTGCTCCCAAAGATGAGGCCACAGCCCATTCACTAAGAAACAAGCACCCAGCAAGGGACACATTGAGGAACACCTCATCACTGGACAATTAATTTTGCCAGAATCAGAAGTATATAAGGCGATAGTGTCATTTCCAGCAGGATGTGAAGGAGGTTAGACTGGAATTCGACCACAACACCTCAAAGAGATGGTAAATCCAGTACACGGCACATCTGTATAAATTCTTCTCTCCGAGTTAACAGCCTTCATCAACAACTGTCTGGCTGTGTGGATTCCAGAAGAAATTAAACCTTTCTTTTTTGAAGCCTCATTATGCACTTTTAAGATGAAACATGGGGGCATCAGACCCACTGCTGTTGGTAAAACACTTTTCCGTCTTGTTGCCAAAGCAGCAGTAAGAAATATTCGCCTAGAAACAGCCAGTTTATTCCAGCCACATCATCTGGGCTTTGGGGTCAAGGCAGTGAAGCCGCAGCTCGTGCAGCAAGGACCTACATCAGGGACTTACCAGAAGACAAGGCCGTAGTCAAACTCGACTTTGGAAATGCCTTTAATATGGTAATAAGAGATGCACTCTTGCCAGCCGTTTGGGATAGATTCCCCAGTCTTTTTCCCTGCATTTCAGCTGGCTACAGCAAATCCTCAATTCTTTTGTCAGGCGAACATGAAAGTCCGTCATCAGAGGGTGTTCAGCAGAATGACCCACTCGCTCCACTTGTTTTTTGCTTTGCAGTAAGAGAACTAACTACTTCCAGCCTGTAAAGTAAAAGGACACAAGTGCAACTAATGTGACATTTATTGTGGCAACGTTTCGCTCTCCAGGAGCTTTATCAAGCCATTACGTAATGGTAATGGCTTGATAAAGCTCCTGGAGAGCGAAACGTTGCCACAATAAATGTCACATTAGTTGCACTTGTGTCCTTTTACTTTACATATTGTCGGTAATTCTACCAACTTTATTACTTCCAGCCTGTGCAGCGAGCTCAGTATCTTGTACCTGGATGATGGCACTCTGGCAGATATTGAAGTGTCCCTACTAGAGGACCTACAAGTGGTGAAGACACAGGGAAAAGCCTTGGGACTTATCCTCAAGCCCTCCAAGTGTGAAATCACAGCGAACCAGGAAATAATCAGTGCTGTGTGAACAATCCTCCCCGAAATCTCTACTAGCACTCCAGCCAAGAGCACCCTCTTAGGAGCACTGCTGGGTAATCAGGCCTCAAGGATAAACTGAATGACCTGAAGAGAATGGAGGTGGCCTACTTTTCCAAGAATGGAGGTGTCTTACTCTGCCAAGAATGGAAGTGCCTTACTCTGCCAAGACTCACTTCCTTAGGTGAGCACCCTCTTTTGACAACCCAACACTCAACGAATATGACTCACTCCTGAGATCAATCTTTATGAAGGCACTGAATCTGTCACTGGAAAATAAGTAATGGGATCAGGCAACCATCCAGTGCGACTGGGAGGTACAGGGGAGCGCAAAGCAACGCATGTAGCTTTACCTGCTTTTCTGTCTTCGTGTTTGGCTTGTATTGGACTAGTCAAGGAGGATGTCCCCGAACGCTTGAGATGTGAGGTAGGAGCTCAAGACGCCAGTTTCATTGAAGCACCCATGGGGTCGGACACCCTTTCCGGCTCCTTCAGTAGACCAGCTCCTTCCAAAAAGCACAAACAGCCCCACTGGGGCAAACCGATCATGGAAAAAATCGCCAACACAATGCTCACCAACGCTTCAGGAAAGGACACAGCTCGTCTCCTAGCGGTGAAGGCACCACATTCATGAGATTTCCTTCTAGCTATTCCCAGTTCCTCTCTGGGCACTCGAGTCGACCCACAGGCCATTCGGATTGGTGTTGCTCTTCGCCTAGCTTTCCCCATCCTCACCGAACATAGGTGTATTTGTGGCATGGCGACGGCTGATCAATTCGAGCTTCATGGTCTCGTGTGTCACACATCAGAAGGGAAGTATGCCAGGCATGAGGAGGTCAGGGACATCATAAAGAGAAGCCTCGCCACAGCCCGTTGCCTAGCTCAACGGGAACCCCAAGTACAGAGGTCTGACGGAAGTCAAAAGCGTACTGATGTAGCCACTAAGCTACCCTGGAAGGATGGTAAGCAGACTGCCTGGAGCTACACCTGTGCCGCCGCATTGGCAGACACCTACTTGCCACACTCCGAAGCTGAAGGGGGTGGTGTTGCCAGCTTCAGGGAGACCCAAAAGACTCGCAGATATGAAGGCCTCACCCCTTGCTATAACTTCATCCCCACAGGGTCGGAGACCCTTGGAGCATGGGGCAAGTGTACTCTAAAGTTCTTCAAAGAGCTCGGTGAAAAACTCATCATAGAAACCAAGGACCACAGGGCGGCCAGCTTACTCTTTCAGAGATTCAGTGTTGCGATCCAGAGGGTAAATGCCTGCAGCATTCTGGTCATGCAGCCCACCGCCGGGGAACTGGACGAATTATTCAATATGTAACTCTGAGATATTATCTACGTTGTCCTACTCCTTACTGCATTTTTGTCAATGTATTTTTTCTTTAAATAAAGTCTACATAGAATATAGAAGAATATAGAATAGGAGAAGACAATTTTTAAACACCTCCAGAGAGAACCTCGAGTTTTCCCTGAAGTAAGTTTATTTTTTTCTCTGAGGACGAGGGTTCCCAGCACAGTACTAGAGACGGTACCTCTCTGGTCAGGTAGCAAGAACTCATTTAAAATTAAGTGTTTTCTAAAATTTTCTCATATACGTTTAAAGATATATATTTTTCATTTATGTTAATGCAAAAATAAATAATTTTGCTATTCGGCTTAGCTGCCTACGTACTAGTTACTAGTTTATTTAGCAGCACATCTTGGTTACTACATAGAATTTTAAATTACATAATATATACATTATTAATATTCTGTAAAACAGTTACATAGACTGAGGTTCACACATTTATTTTTTCAATCTTCCCATCAAAATTATTCTTCACATTAGAAGACATCACTGATGTGTGGCGATTATTAACCTGTTATTAAGAGTCTTAATAACAGGTTAATAATCGTCAACATATTCGGTCACCTTGTAAAATAAATTTTATGGTTTTATGACTGTGGATGTAATATCCGAAAAGTAAATGATTCACAGCTGCCTTCATAAATCTACTCTGATAGTGATACAGGAAGTATCAGTCACTAATTTTGTCAACCAGTCACCATCATCGTTTCAAGTTTCGTTAATTCATTAATAAAAATAGTCTTTTCTGTTTATTATGTCTGAGTTGCTAGATATCACTTCTGTCCAGCAGAGTAGTGAGTCACTGAACTTTCTTCTCCAACTGTACTATCCTTATAGTTCCTCTGTTATGGTATTTTCTTAATGGTACCTCCTTAAGATACCTTCTTTATGATGCCTCCATCACGGTACCCCTTTCATAAAACTTTCTTTAAACTTCTTTATGGTACATACTCTTAGACATCATTTTGAAAATACTTAATGCATCTTAATGACACCTCGAAGACACATTATTGAAGACATCGTCTTGTAGACAAATTCTACAAGATATCTTCTTTAAAGATTTTCAAGTCACCATTAACATATATTTAAGGCATCATTCTTAACTCATATTTAAAGTACCTTCTTTAAGACATATGTCTGAGAGTAAATTCTTCAAGGTAGGTTTCCCGAGGCTCCTTCTTGAAGACATTACTGCAGTCGAGTGTTGGTAACAAGAGTACAGAACACGCGATGGTAATTACAAAGTGTCTAGCGTATCGTAGGTGATAGTAAAAGTCGTGAGGCGTAATAATGGGTAATAACGACTACAAAGGCACCAGTAGTGGCACTATACACAAGCAGTGGCACATATACGCAGAAGTGCACACACATTCACAAACGTACACACACATATTCACAGAAACAAAAACCACACACAGACACACACGCACGCGCGAGCGCAAGAGGTGCACGTCACCCCCAGTAACTATTGTAGCAAAGGTGAGTCTGGCAAATCTAAGACTAGCTTTCAGATGTCTAATTAACGAGTCATTCGCGACGCTGTGTACAGTATACGTCACGTCCACATTGTAGTATGCAGCACCAGCATGTAACCCGCACCTGATCAAGCATGACAAGAAACTGGAGAAGGTGGACATATCCCTGGTCCTATCAGGGCGAATCTGCCGCCAGTGTGGCGGGAAATTCGTCTGTAAAAACTTGCATCTGTGGTTACAGTGGTGCCTATGTTAACCTTCCTATGGTGTAGAAATATACCTAGTTGGACAAATGTTGTTGCAGCTAGCTGGCTCAGTGGCTAGCTCGTCCGTCTGGACTTTTATGACTTTCTGACCGCGGGTTCTATCCCCACTCGTGGTAATGACACGATTGCATACAAACGATTGCAATCGTGTCATTACGATTTCATGAGTTATCTTCAAGGTATTCGAAGAAGAATTTTTTTTCGTAATTTGCGTGTTTGTGGTCTCATCTAATAAAGTCTTTGAATATCTGGTTGACAATCTGGTCTGGTCTGGTCTGGTCTGGTCTGGTCTGGTCTGGTCTGGTCTGGTCTAGTCTGGTCTAGTCTGGTATGGTTTCGACTAGGTTAGGTTGTTGTCCTGGCTATTCTTGTCTCTTCTCTCTCCAGTATTTCTCCCAACCCTCTTTTCTTCCCTTTCTCCTTTCATTTCTTCCTTCCATTCATTCATCCCTTTTTTTTCTTTCTTCCTTTCTTTCCTCCTTCCATTTCTCTTCTATCTTTCTTTCTCCATCCTGTCTTCCCTCCATCATCTCACCGTCCTGCTCTCTTTCCTACCTTCCAGTCTCTCTTTCCTCATTCTAGCTTTCCTTCCCTCTCTCTTGACTTTCCTTCCTCCTTCCTCTTCTTCCTTTCTTCCTTCTTATCTCCCTCCTTCCTTCTCTCCTTTCACCCATCTTTTCGTCTCACCTTCCCTCCTCTCACCTTGTAAAAATTGCAAGTATCCAGCCAGTAACCTTGTGTCCAGCGTCCAGCTTCTCCTCGGCCTCTTCAACTTTCTTGTTCACCTCGTCTAGTTACTGCGATATGGCTGTTTTGATCTCCAAGTTTATTTTCACTTCATCGTGGTTTATCAGCTGTGATTCTTGTTTAAATCTTCCTTATGTTTGAAATCTTTATGAAAGTCGTATCACTCTTCGGCTAGAGAATTGCTATCTTGTGATCCTTGGTTTTTCTTTACTTAATGAGGTGCAAAACCTATCTAGGGTAGGTCAGCAGGTACTTATCTATTTAACCGGCCATTATCTGACAGAGATAGATGTTAGGAAATACTGTCCTGTTTCCTGACAAACAAAACACCTTAACTCCATTTCTTGTTTCTTTAAAGTTGGCAGATATGAATCACGTATCCCTCTACCAGATGGCGGACACTGTGGACTGTCAGTTTTTAAATAACATAATTCCTACAGACTGGAGATTTATTCTTCTCCTTGATGTCCTGTTTACCCATTTCCGGGTAAAAGACCTTCTTAGTTAAAACATGATACGTTTATCAGTTGTAAAGTATCTTTAGTCAAGACATCTCATGTCTTCCAGACATTCAGGCGCCCTAGGTAGCTGTCGTGTCCGTCTGCTTACCACAAAATCTTCACTACAACTACTAAGCTTTCCGTGTCCTGCTTCCTCTTAGGGTCTCCACACTGACCCCATCACACACACACACACACACACACACACACACACACACGCACACACACACGCACACACATTAACAAGCGAGTTTCCCCATCTTTTCCTTCTTCCGGTCCGCTTCGAATACAAAAAAAATAGTTATTAAGAATTTTTCCCTGGATCACGCGGTGTGGTAAATTACCTTGGTGGTTCACCTGGCCAAGTTAAGGACATTAACTGCCGCTGAGATTAAAGCCTCATTTATTTCCATTTGTGTGGATAATTCTACTGCAGTTCAATTTTGTTTTAACGATGATGTGAATCAGATTTTTGTGGATGTCGTTTTCACATTAAATTCTGACATTTGATCACTCGGTGTGATGATGAAATTCTTATTTCAAAATTCTTTTTTTCTCTCTTGCATCTGGTTCTGATGACACGATAATTACCGTACCACGAGGAGGAAGAATGAGGAGTCTTTCACTGCATCTGCATACTGGCTCACTACGGTGGCAGGTTCTTCACTGCACCTGCATACTGGCTCACTACGGTGGCAGGTTCTTCACTGCACCTGCATACTGGCTCACTACAGTGGCAGGTTCTTCACTGCACCTGCATACTGACTCTCACTACGGTGGTAGGTTCTTCACTGCACCTGCATACTGGCTCACTACGGTGGCAGGTTCTTCACTGCACCTGCATACTGACTCTCACTACGGTGGCAGGTTCTTCACTGCACCTGCATACTGACTCTCACTACGGTGGCAGGTTCTTCACTGCACCTGCATACTGACTCTCACTACGGTGGCAGGTTCTTCACTGCACCTGCATACTGACTCTCACTACGGTGGCAGGTTCTTCACTGCACCTGCATACTGACTCTCACTACGGTGGCAGGTTCTTCACTGCACCTGCATACTGACTCTCACTACGGTGGCAGGTTCTTCACTGCACCTGCATACTGACTCTCACTACAGTGGTAGGTTCTTCACTGCACCTGCATACTGGCTTACTACGGTGGCAGGTTCTTCACTGCACCTGCATACTGACTCTCACTACAGTGGTAGGTTCTTCATTGCACCTGCATACTGGCTTACTACGATGGCAGGTTCTTCACTGCACCTGCATACTGGCTCACTACGGTGGCAGGTTCTTCACTGCACCTACATACTGACTCTCACTACAGTGGTAGGTTCTTCACTGCACTTGCATACTGGCTCACTACGGTGGCAGGTTCTTCACTGCATCTACATACTGGCTCACTACGGTAGCAGGTTCTTCACTGCACCTGCATACTGGCTTACTACGGTGGCAGGTTCTTCACTGCATCTGCATACTGTCACTACAGTGACAGGTTCTACACTGCACCTGCATACTGTCACTACAGTTTAAGGTTGTTCACTACACTTACTGTCACTACGGTGGCAGGTTCTTCACTGCACCGGTATACTGTCTCTCTACAGTGGCAAGTTCTTCACTGCACCTGCATACTGACTCTCACTACAGTGGTAGGTTCTTCACTGCACCTGCATACTGACTCACTACAGTGGCAGGTTCTTCACTGCACCTGTATACTGTCTCACTACAGCGGCAAGTTCTTCACTGCACCTGTATACTGTCTAACTACAGTGGGAGGTTCTTCACTGCACCTGTACACTGACTCTCACTACAGTGGCAAGTTCTTCACTGCACCTGTATACTGTCACTACAGTGGCAGGTTCTTCACTGCACCTGCATACTGACTCTCACTACAGTGGCAGGTTCTTCACTGCACCTGTATACTGTCACTACAGTGGCAGGTTCTTCACTGCACCTGTATACTGTCACTACAGTGGCAGGTTCTTCACTGCACCTGTATACTGTCACTACAGTGGCAGGTTCTTCACTGCACCTGCATACTGTCACTACAGTGGCAGGATCTTCACTGCACCTGCATACTGTCACTACAGTGGCAGGATCTTCACTGCACCTGCATACTGTCACTACAGTGGCAGGTTCTTCACTGCACCTACATACTGTCACTACAGTGGCAGGTTCTTCACTGCACCTACATACTGTCACTACAGTGGCAGGATCTTCACTGCACCTGCATACTGTCACTACAGTGGCAGGATCTTCACTGCACCTGCATACTGTCACTACAGTGGCAGGATCTTCACTGCACCTGCATACTGTCACTACAGTGGCAGGATCTTCACTGCACCTGCATACTGTCACTACAGTGGCAGGTTCTTCACTGCACCTACATACTGTCACTACAGTGGCAGGATCTTCACTGCACCTACATACTGTCACTACAGTGGCAGGTTCTTCACTGCACCTACATACTGTCACTACAGTGGCAGGTTCTTCACTGCACCTACATACTGTCACTACAGTGGCAGGTTCTTCACTGCACCTACATACTGTCACTACAGTGGCAGGATCTTCACTGCACCTGCATACTGTCACTACAGTGGCAGGATCTTCACTGCACCTGCATTAGGGATCATTGAAATTTTGGTCAAAGCTGCACTCTTCAGGCACTGTTCCTTACATACATCTTAGATTCAGTGGCAAATATGAAGTTGATTGGTTGAAATTCAACCTACAACATTTATGATTGAAATTTTTGGAATATATCTGTATTACTGAGTAGCGCAGCTCAGTGTTTTATATACTGTATCTATGTATTCTGCAGTATGTATAAACATTAACTAACTTTCTCTCTTTTCAGATACTCTGATTACTTACATACTTTACTACTGAGATGGGTACAATGTCAACCAGGAAAGTCACAGAACATGTATTGTTTGGTCATTCCAGTGTTCTTCCAGTCAACAAAACTTCCGTTCAAAGGTGATATGTTAAGGAACTGTTGGTGATGTAAATGTGATGAAGGAAAGTTTACTGATGTTTCAGTGATTATCAAGATAGCAGCTAAGGATTGTTCTGAATTATGGCAGAAATTAATTGGAGACAGAAAGGCTATTCCTGTTCTCAGCCAGAAATCTACTGAGGACAGATTGAGAAAATTGTAGAGGAATAGAACTTAACAAAAATGTCTCCAAAAAGGCTACATTTCAGGAAGAAATGAACGAGTTGTTTGATATATGTAGTTGTTTCTGTTGTGGTGCTCCACTCACGATGTAGGGTGCAAAATAAAGGAGTGTGACGGATACCACATGGCCTGTAATTGTGATGTGAAGGTCCTAAACGTGAGGTACAGTTCCTCCTTGACCAGAGGCGATAGGAATATTAAAATTGGCTGTGTTGACATGACAATAATGAGGATGTGGGATAGAGTGACGGTAAAAGAGGAGCAAAATGCAGGCAGAACCAGGAAGCAGCTGGATGGAAGACAGAGCGAACCGACAGCTGGAGAAGTTTCTGTTTCTGACGATAATTGAAATGATGCCAGAGATAGCCCTTCTGTCGATAATGATGCTGACTATTTCTTGAGTGGTCTGACTGCCAGCAGAGCAGAACAAGACTCCCCACACTGGCAGCCACATGTGACCGATAGCGCCATCTTAAAGGACTATGGCATTATCACTAAGGACGACAAAAGTCAAG
Source organism: Cherax quadricarinatus (assembly GCF_026875155.1). Lineage (NCBI taxonomy): Eukaryota > Metazoa > Arthropoda > Malacostraca > Decapoda > Parastacidae > Cherax > Cherax quadricarinatus. The sequence goes on from NC_069488.1 coordinate 4,704,566, forward strand.
TTATTGGACCACAGAAGTTACGAGATGCCAGACACAAATACCAAATAGAGAGGCAAGAAAATGAGCTGACAAACTTGGAAAATATCACATCACTGGTGTGATGGTAAGAAGACCTCCACTCGTGTAATGACATAAAATGAGTAAACCAAGAAATGGAGTCAAAAGATAGTGGTGAAAGATCATTACATTATCATGGTGGAGCTCAGCACTGAATATCTCACTCATGTGACTCCCAAGTCAGGCCATGGAAAGGGGATTGCCAAGACTATACATTTCTGGTGGAACAGAAACTAACTTGGCAGGCTGTTATATGCGTTGGTTGTGGCGGAACCAACATAAATGTCAGAGCTGACAATGGAGCCATTCATCATCTTGAAATGTTGCTTGGTCATCAGGTTCATTATTTCATCTGTCAGCTTCACGGAAATGAGCTGCTATTCTGGGCAGTTTTCTATCACTATGAAGGTAAGCCAAGTGATCCTGAGCAATGGAGAGGTCCCATTGGCAAGTAACTCAAGGATCCTCTGTCTGAGTTGCCAGTTGTTGCTTTCCAGCCAGTCAGTTTCACTGATTTCCCTGCTCTGAATGACAAGGTGGCAGAGGATCTGTCGTGGGACCAGAAATACTTGTATAGGATTTGCAAAGGAGTGATCACAGGTGTGATTGATGACTTGGCTGCTCTTGAACCAGGTCCACCGTGCGTGTCAAGGTGAAGAATGAGGAGGATCCTTAGGCTGTATGTGGCAACATCAAGACCCAGTCAGAAGCTGAAAAGAGTCGTCATTATGATTTTAAAGTTCAGTGCTCCAATGTGGTTCCACATCAAGCTGCACCCTTACGTCAGACACGGTCCAAAGAACATCTTCCAGTCACTGCAGTTTATGAAACATCTTAACAGTGAAGAAAAGAAGATAGCAAGGAAGGCTGTCCAAATAAATACCTACTTTGCTCACGCAGATCAGATGCTTCTTGGTATGTGCGCTGATGAAGACATGACTGAGAGACAAAGCTGTCTCAATGAAAAGAAAAATTAGAGAAGAGAATCAGCAGACATTAGAAAGTTCTGAGAGCGCTGATGAGGATGGAGAAAATTCTGCTGATGCTGTTGATGAGGACTTGTTAATCTACACTGATGATGAGGATGACAGTGAATATGACGAGGATGACAGTGAATATGACGAGGATGACAATGTGGTTCCTATTGTCAACTTAAGAAGAGCAGTGATTCCCAAACTAAAGTGGCAAGCAAAGTATTATCATTCCATGATTGACTAGAAGACTGAACTCAAAACTGAGTCTCCTTTCATTGTTTCTCTATCAAACAACTCTCAAGCTGTTGAGAGAGGGATAAAACTGATGACTGAAGCTGCAATGAAGTGACTGGACAGAAGGCAAGAGATGGATATATCAGGCAAAGAATATTTAACAAGAAAGTGATGCTCAAGTTGCGCACCAGGAAAGACTTCACTTATAAGAACATAAGAACATAAGAAAGGAGGAACACTGCAGCAGGCCTGTTGGCCCATACTAGGCAGGTCCTTTGCAATCCTTCCAATTAACAAAATAGTTGCCCAACCCAATTTGCAATGCTACCAAAGAAATAAGTTTTGATGATTTTATTTGCTCGTTATGCAAGTCCCACTCAAATCTAACCCCTCTCACTCATATATTTATCCAACCTAAATTTGAAACTACCCAACGTTTTAGTTTCAGTAACCCTACTAGGTAGACTGTTCCACTCATCAACTACCCTATTTCCAAACCAATACTTGCCTACATCCTTTCGAAATCTAAACGTATCTAATTTGAATCCATTATTGCGGATTCTCTCTTGGAGAGATGCCCTCAAGACCTTATTTATGTCCCCTTTGTTAATACCCATCTTCCACTTGTACACTTCGATCATGTCTCCCCTCATTCTTCGTCTTACAAGTAAATGTAGTTTAAGAGTCTTCAATCGTTCTTCGTACGGAAGATTTCTAATGCTATGTATTTAGTCATTCTTCGCTGAATGCTTTCCAACGAATTTATATCCATTCTGTAATATGGAGACCACAACTGAGCTGCGTAATCTAGGTGAGGCCTTACTAATGATGTATAAAGCTGCAGTATGACCTCTGGACTTCTGTTGCTTACACTTCTTGATATAAATCCCAATAATCTATTTGCCTTATTACGTACGCTTAGGCATTGCTGTCTTGGTTTAAGGTTGCTGCTCACCATAACCCCCAAGTCCTTTTCGCAATCTGTATGGCTAAGTTCTACATTATTTAACTTACAAGTGCTAGGGTTATGGACACTCCCGAGCTACAGAACCTTGCATTTATCTACAATGAACTGCATCTGCCACTTTCCTGACCAAGAATAAAGTTTGTCTAAATCCTCCTGAAGTTCCCTAACATCTACGTTTGAATCAATTATCCTACCTATCTTTGTGTCATCGGCGAATTTGCTCATAGCGCTAGTAATACCCTCATCAAGGTCATTGATATATATTATAAACAACAACGGGCCCAAGATTGATCCCTGTGGAACGCCACTTGTTACAGATCCCCACTCGGATTTAACCCCATTTATGGACACTCTCTGCTTCCTGTCTGTGAGCCATGACTCGATCCACGAGAGCACTTTTCCCCCAATGCCATGAGCTGCTACTTTCTTTAACAGTCTCTGGTGTGGTACTCTATCAAAAGCCTTACTAAAATCTAAATAAACAATATCGAATTCTTTATCATGATCAACAGCCTCAAAAGCTTTACTGAAGAAGGTTAATAAATTAGTTAGGCAGGAACGGCCCCTCATGAATCCATGCTGAGTATCATTAATCAAGCTATGCTTATCCAGATGGCTTCTTATATCAGCTATAATTGACTCTAGCGGTAATTTGACGGTAACGACTTGTCCCCTGCTTTAAAAATAGGAATTACATTAGCCATCTTCCACATATCAGACACTACACCTGTTTGAAGAGAAATATTAAAAATATTAGTTAATGGTTCACAAAGTCCCATTTTACACTCTAAGAACCCTTGAAAAAAGTTCATCAGGGCCCGGGGATTTATTTTGCTTTAACCCGTCTATCTGTTTGATAACCAGTTCGGTAGTGACTGTGATATTGCATAATTTATCATCATCAGGCCCACTATAAAAATTAATTATTGGGAAATTGTTAGTGTCTTCCTGAGTGAAAACCGAGAGAAAATAATTATTAAAAATAGAGCACATTTCATTCTCTTTGTCAGTGAGATGCCCATAGTTATTTTTAAGGGGACCTATCTTATCTCTGACTTTTGTTCTATAGACCTGGAAAAAACTTTTTGGGTTAGTTTTAGAATCCCTAGCAACTTTAATTTCATAGTCTCTTTTAGCTTTTCTTATCCCCTTTTTAATGTCCCTCTTAATGTCAACATACTGATTCATAAGATGACCCTCACCTCTTTTGATGGGCCTATCAATTCCTTTTTTCTGTCCTAAAAGATACTCGAGCCTATTATTCATTCATTTGGGGTCATTTCTATTCGATCTAATTTCTTTATACGGGATAAATGATCTCTGGGCAGCATGTATTGTGTTCAGAAAACTGTCATATTGATAGCTCTCTTCCTTACCCCAGACAACAGATGATAAGTGTTCTCTAAGCCCATCGTAATCTGCTAAGCGAAAATCTGGGACTGTTACTAAGTTATCCCTACTATCGTACTTCCATTCAATGCTGAAGGTAATTGATTTGTGGTCACTTGCGCCAAGTTCCTCTGAAATTTCTAAATTATTAACAAATTATTTACAAGGGTTTCCTTGTTAGACAGAACCAAGTCAAGCAGGTTACTATACCTTGTTGGTTCTGTCACAAACTGCTTCAAAAAACAATCCTGAACTACTAATAAAAAGTCATTAGATTCTAAATTCCCTGTCAAAAAAAATCCAGTCAATCTGACTAAAGTTAATCTCCTAAAATTACAATGTTGTCGTGCCTTGTGGCCTTAACAATTTCCTCCCACAGTAGTCTTCCTTGGTCTCTATCCAAGTTTGGGGGACGGTATATCACGCCTAAAATCATTTTTCATGCCCCTCTGAAAATTCTACCCAAACAGACTCAGTATGTGTTTCGGACTTTATACCAGTTTTTATGCAACAATTTAAACGATCTCGGACATAGAGTGCCACCCAATCCCCCTTTTCGATATTTCTGTCTGCTTGGAACAATTTAAAACCCTGAATGTGACATTCAGCAGGCATGTCCCTATTTTTCATATTAAACTACGTCTCAGTTATGGCAAAAACATCAGTGTTACCCGCACTTGCAACTAATCTCAATTCGTCCATCTTATTTCTCGCACTACGACTGTTAGTATAATATATTTTCAGCAACCCTCCCTTCTCTTTTTTCTTCCTACTGATTGCTGTTCCTCCACTTTGCCTGTTACTCTCCTTATCACCTAATGCCACTGGCTTTCCTATGTTCACCAATAATTCTTCCTATAACTGGTTTCCTTAAAACTCACACTGTCGCTACACTCAGAATACCTTGATTTTCCACGAAAACCCATACCACTATTTCTAGTTTAAAGACTTAACAGCTCCCTCCACTGCATTGGCCAGTGCTCCCACCCCAAACCTAGATAAGTGAACCCCATCTCTGGCATACATGTCATTTCTGCCATAGAAGAGGTCCCAGTTGTCAATGAATGTCACTGCATTTTCCTTACAGTGTTTGTCCAGCCAGCAGTTGACACCAATTGCCCTGGACAACCATTCGTTTCCAATTGCCTTGGACAACCATTCATTTCACTCCTACGTCTGCCAACATCGTTGCCTCCCGCACTGAGGCAGATAATAGGATTGCTCCCATTACCTTTCATGATGTCGTCCAGACGGCTAACAATATCCCCCATCCCAGCCCCAGGAAAACATACCCTCTGCCTCCTCTTCCTGTCCCTGAGACAAAATGCCCTATCCATAAATTTCACTTGGCTGTCCCCAACGTTTTCGATGGTCTTCGTTGGGGTTTCAAGGGATGTCGACTTTCCTCTGCCAATGATTCCTTGGTACTCATTGCGACATTTCCAGTAGACAACACACATTCATCTGGTAACACCGAGAATGGGTTGGAAGTCTCCACAGCAGTCTTCTGGATCTTCATTGTTTCCGCCACTCCAACAGTCTTCTTGATTTTCAGCTTGGTTCCATGTTGGCCGGCCACTGACCAGGTTCCTCTCTTGACCTGAGGACTCACAACAGGAGGATTACTTCGAATCCTCTTGTTTTCCTCTGTCAGTCGCCGTATCTCAAGCTTAGCAACCCTAGACTCCTCTTTTAGTTGCTGGTAGAGTTGCTCAAGAGAGAACATCTTGTGCAGATTCACGGAGAACACACTGGACAGATGTAATAATTCAAAATTAAATATTGATAATTGATATAACCCATGCACATTTGTTTATACAATCTTCACAACCAAAAATAATATCAATCATGTACACTGGATTATCATCCTGACAACCAATAATTTATAACTAATTGCTTTCAGTGGTGTATAATTTGACGGAAAGTGCAGGGTAAATAAACATGAAATGGTCTGAAATTTTGTACAGAAGTTGACCATACAAATAATGCCTGTAGATGAATGGTTCAAAGAACCGACACGTTGTTAAATTAGACACATGTGCAACTCTTGGGTATCTTTACTGAGGAAACGTTTCTCCACACAGTGGCTTCATCAGTCCATACAAAGGATAAACTTGAAGAACAGGAGGAGAATGAGGTAATCAGTCCCTCAACCTTGAGTCGATGTGGTCAGTCCCTGAAGGTTGAGGGACTGATTACCTCATTCTCCTCCTGTTCTTCAAGTTTATCCTTTGTATGGACTGATGAAGCCACTGTGTGGCGAAACGTTTCCTCAATAAAGATACCCAAGAGTTGCACATGTGTCTAATTTAACAAATAATGCCTGAAAAGTGCAGCTTGCATCTACGTAATTTGTATTTGTTCAATGGTCACTGTACTGACTCACTACACACTTCCACTGAGTCTTGCTTCTCTAAATTATTTTAATTATGCCTTTGCTTAAATTTTGCTTAAGTAGATTTTATTAATTTATGATAGTTTATATTAGTTCATGATATGTTATATTAGTCTATGATTCGTTATATTAGTTTACTATTAGCTATATTAGTTTATGATTCGTTACATTAGTATAAGATAGGTTAGGCTATGTTACGATGTGTTTACATTTGATTAGACTATATTACGTTACAATACGTTTGAATAGATTGCATTACGCTACTTGACGTTTAGTTAGATTACATTACGTTATGCAACATTTAGTTAGGTTAAATTACGTGACGGTTAGTTAGGTTACGTTACGTTATGTAAATTTTGGTTAGGTTACGTTACGCAACTTTTGCTTAGATAACATTGCGTTACGTAATATTTGGCTTGATTACATTAGCATATGTTACGTAAAATTAGGTTAAGTTAGTTACGTTATATTAGGTCAGGTCAGGAAAAAATAGGCTAGACTAGTATAGATTTAGCTATGTAATATTACGTTAGGCTATTGTTATAATACGATAGATTATGTTATGTTAGTTTAGACTGTGTTAGGCCTTGTTGCGATACGTTACGTTACAGTATATTAGGTAGATTTATAAGTTACGTTAAGTTTGGTTATGTTAGGATGTAGTTGTGTTAGGGTAGATTACACTTGGTTATATTACACAAAGTTATAGAGGAAATATCGACCTGAAATATTCCACTATTAAAGACGGACGAGATAAGACAGACATCTTGAGACATGAATGATGGAGATGTTCTACGAATGATCGACCAGGATGATGGAGAAGCTGGAAACTGATCAACCAGGATGATGGAGAAGCTGGAGACTGATCAACCAGGATGATGGAGAAGCTGGAGACTGATCAACCAGGATGATGGAGAAGCTGGAGAATGATCAACCAGGATGATGGAGAAGCTGGAGTCTGATCAACCAGAATAATGGAGAAGCTGGAAACTGATCAACCAGGATGATGGAGAAGCTGGAGTCTGATCAACCAGAATAATGGAGAAGCTGGAAACTGATCAACCAGGATGATGGAGAAGCTGGAAACTGATCAGCCAGGATGATGGAGAACCTGGAAACTGATCAACCAGGATGATGGAGAAGCTGGAAACTGATCAGCCAGGATGATGGAGAAGCTGGAGACTGATCAACCAGAATAATGGAGAAGCTGGAGACTGATCAACCAGGATGATGGAGAAGCTGGAGACTGATCAACCAGGATGATGGAGAAGCTGGAGACTGATCAACCAGAATAATGGAGAAGCTGGAGTCTGATCAACCAGAATAATGGAGAAGCTGGAGTCTGATCAACCAGGATGATGGAGAAGCTGGAGACTGATCAACCAGGATGATGGAGAAGCTGGAAACTGATCAACCAGGATGATGGAGAAGCTGGAAACTGATCAGCCAGGATGATGGAGAAGCTGGAAACTGATCAACCAGGATGATGGAGAAGCTGGAGACTGATCAACCAGGATGATGGAGAAGCTGGAGTCTGATCAACCAGGATGATGGAGAAGCTGGAGACTGATCAACCAGGATGATGGAGAAGCTGGAGTCTGATCAACCAGGATGATGGAGAAGCTGGAGTCTGATCAACCAGGATGATGGAGAAGCTGGAGACTGATCAACCAGGATGATGGAGAAGCTGGAGACTGATCAACCAGGATGATGGAGAAGCTGGAGTCTGATCAACCAGGATGATGGAGAAGCTGGAGTCTGATCAACCAGGATGATGGAGAAGCTGGAGACTGATCAACCAGGATGATGGAGAAGCTGGAGACTGATCAACCAGGATGATGGAGAAGCTGGAGACTGATCAACCAGGATGATGGAGAAGCTGGAAACTGATCAACCAGGATGATGGAGAAGCTGGAGACTGATCAACCAGTATGATCAAGTTGCACGTTTCAACCAGAATGGGTAAAACGTGCTGGAAAGTACTTATTACAATACTAATAACCTACCTATGCTGGTATGTTTGCACAAACAGAACACAAAAATCAGATATTTTAAAACAATGCAAGATATAATGCAAATAAACATTAGATAATATAATTATATATAATTGCTTCCGCAGAAACTGAGAAGGAAAACTTGAGCCACGCAAAGTTTAGTGTCCACTGGAAGCTCGGAACAATGAACGTCCTCATTAAGCGTTGTTTTAAGTCAGTCACCCTTAAAATTTCATCCACCCGGGTAGTTAAAACACTATAAGCCACATTTACACCCATTTCAAAACTTTTTCGACATCTCTCTACTTATGTTCGTGACTAACACACTGCGATAATTACATCAACTAATATTGTTAACTGGTGAATATTTGTAATTATGTAATTTTTACTATTTAAGTCAGTGGGACACGCTAGGAAGGTCAGGTTCATACCCTGCCTGGCAGGTAATAATTAAGTTTATTTAGGTACTCATACACTCAGGTATAATTATCATACATAGTTTAACATACGTGTAAATTACCTAGGATAACCCTCCAAAAATGTCAGACATAGTGATTTATTTCCACTGGGATCCTTGTAATATCTTAATATTAGGGCAGAAATCATTCGTGGCAATAACCTTAATAATTAAAACACTTAAGTAACTCAACTGTGTGAAAATCATTCACAGTAAAAGAAGATACAATAGGAATAAACTGAACTGAGGTATTTAAACATTAGAGAAGATCAGTATATAATAATAGGCACATGAATGTTAGGTATACAAGAAATCACTCTCCTCCCTTACCGTAGCTTCATTCATCAGGTACCTTTTAACTCTCTTCCTGAACTGACTCATGTTAAGACTGGCTTTGACATGTGCGGACATTCCATTCCACTTCTTTATTGTTGTATAATAAAAGGTATAGTACACCTTACCTCCTACTGTAGGTACTACAAAATTGCGTTCACTTCCCCTAGTGCCATATTGGTTTTGGTTTCCCACCTTAAACTTGACAGCAAAATATTCTGGAAACTGCTTGTAAGAAAATTTATAAACGTGATTACACTATCGTTGATTTTACTCTGTCTTCAACATTCAGCATATCCAATTGTTGTAATTCATCCTGGCCTACATGGTCTCTTGGACGCAGGTCCAGGATGAATCTCACCATTTTGCTCAAGGTGGTTTGTAGTCTGTCTTTCATTTTGTTTGCTAAAGCAGAGTACCCTGAACAAGAATAATAACAGTGTATATGAGCTAGACATAGGGTCATGTGAGCCTCTGTAAGTAGACACTGTGTCTGTCTATAGAGGAACTTTAGGGGTGGGCTAACTAAATCATTATTTTTTTCCTCTGGTTCAGTTTCAATTAATTTTTTGCAATTATTTAAGCAGCATTTGAAACCTACTCACTGTGTAGTGACTTTTTGCCTTAAAAGTTAGAAAAAAAATAAGTAGTACAAAATTCTGTAAAGCATAAAACTCTCCCTTATCAACAAAATTGGCAAAATGTACAAAGCTCTAGTTGGCATCAGATTAAAGATAAGGGATAGATAATCTTGAACCCTTCGCCATTTGAGTGAAAATGTCAATAGATTGCATAATAAAAAATGTTGAAGTTCATTATTTTTTAAGGATTTTTTGGGAGAAAAAATCAGTAAAAACAAAGCAGTAAAAAATATCGCAAATTATTAATGGGTGTTAACAGAACCATCATTACTCAATAACGTGTGAAAAATCATGACACTCCTATTAAAACTTTTCGAAAAAATGGAAAATAATGTCAATAACTTATTCCTGAGTTATATGTAGCTTTTTATATAAAGGCCTTATCAGTCTAGGGTAATACAATTATGATTGATCATCCTCAGTAATATAATGTTTTCTGTAAAACTCTATGGTCGTGGCGCGACACATTTTAGTATGTTGCACACCTCAACACATGTTGACAACCCACAGGCGACTGAGCTGTTATCACTCCCTGAATTTGAATGGAGTCCTCAGAGATGTTACAGTGTAGCGTATTTAGAACGAAACCGTCATAAAAACTGTAATTTTTGGAGAGAGGAAAAAAAACACTAATTATCATCATGTCCTTTTTTTTTTTTTTTTTTTTTTTTTGAGAGCAAGAACAAAAAAAAATACATTTTTGGAAAAACACACTTAGAAATATGACAGAAACAAGCTGATTGCATCAACATGCTGTCAGAATTATACACTTTTTTTGGTAAGAAAACATTTTCTTCCATAATTTTTCAATCTTTCTTTTTTGTTATCACTCCAAAAATGGTAGCACACCCCTATAGCCTGGCATTTGCATTTTTACTACATTGTTCACTATCAGTTCTCCTGACATGCTTGATTCAAAAGTAATTCCTAGATGCCTAGCTGGACATACTGAAGTGATGGGTTCCCCATTACACTGGACATTAAAAGTATTTATCCTTTTCATTTTTTGTTTTTTTTTTTTGTACCAAAACAGTATGGCTTCTGTTTTCCCGGTGTAGCGGTAGCATGTTGGATACTAACCATTTGCAGCAGGACTCTAGTTCTAGTGGTAGTACATTAGCTACATCTTGTGGGTTTATACCTAACACAGTACTGTCATCTGTATACAACAGAATCTTACACTTGACTCTCATGAGCATGTCAGTCACATAACATAAAAAGAGTATAGGGCCCAGAATACTACCTTGGGAACCCCAAAGGCTATCAGTAGTGGTTCTGATTCTGTATTGTTGATCTTGACAATTTGTCTTATTGCTCAGATATGACTTTAACCAGTCTACAGAGCCTATGCCAATACCTTGTAATTTCTTACAAAATATATTATGGTTAACAGTATTGAATGCCTTATGCAAGTCTAGGGTCTTCATATCTATTAAATTCCCTAACAACATTTGAGTTCTCAGGTGATCCATCAGATTAATTAGGGAGTTGTTAGTCAAGGAAAATCTGAAATCTAATTGATAACTGTGGAGAATGATTTTGCCATTAAAATACTTAACTGTTTGACAATACACCGCTTTCTCTAGAATTTTAAATATCACACTGAGTATACTAATAGGTATATAGTTCTTGATATACCTTCTGTTTTATTCTTTTTTTTAGAAGATAGGAGTAACTCTGGCCTCATTGAATCCCTCTGGGATGGTAATGGTGGTGATGGACAAATTTATTATGTGAGCAATGGGAACTGGCAATTCAGAGGCACCATCTCTTACGAATTTGGCTGGAATGTTATTTGGCCCGGTATACCTGGAGTCTACCTGGAGAGAGTACTAATATCTTTAGGATTCTCCAAGTGTATATTATCATGTAGCTCTCTCGCCTGTGTTCCAGGGAATGCAAATCAAGGATTTCAACCATTCCCAGTAATTTAGGTGCCTTGTCGTACTTATGTGTGCCTTGAAAGAACAAGCTATTTGAAGAGAATCATCATGGGCTTGGCATCCCTAGTTTTGAAGGTTCTCATTTTCCATCCTATCATTTTCCCTGCCGATCCGGTAGATACATTGTTGTGGTCTTCGAAGGTGAGTTCCTCTGACATTACCACTCCCAGGTCTTTCACATTGCTTTTTTTGTTGTACTGTATGGTTAGAATTTGTTTGTATGCCCTGATACAGTTTTAATACACTCAAGTTTTAAATATCTAAGTAGCTGAAATTTCTCTTCAGTGAACTTCATCTTGTTCTGAATGGCCCATTTCAAGATTTGGTTGAAGTCCGCTTGGAGTCTTGCAGTGTCTTCAATGGAGGACACTGTCATGGTAATTCGGGTGTCATCAGATATGAGGATGAAGAATAGGATGGGAGCGAGTACTGTGCCTTGTGGAACAGAGCTTTTCACTGTAGCTGCCTCGGACTCTTTGAGTTCTATTTATCAGGAAGTTATAGATCCATCTAACTTTTCCTGTTATTCCTTTATCACACATTTTGTGTGCTATTACACCATGGTCACATAAGAACATAAGAAAGGAGGAACACTGCAGCAGGTCTGTTGGCCCATACTAGGCAGGTCCTTTACAATTCATCCCACTAACAACATTTGACCAACCCAATTTTCAGTGCCACCCAAGAAACAAGCTCCGATGTGCAAGTCCCTCTCAGAGATTACTTGGATTTATCTCAAGAAGTATAAGTAACAGAAGTCCATAAGTTATTTTACAGCTCTATACATAACATAAGAAAGGAGGAACACTGCAGCAGGCCTGTTGGCCCATACTACGCAGGTCCTTTACAATTCATCCCACTAACAAACATTTGACGAACCTAATTTTCAATGCCACCCAAGAAACAAGCTCCGATGTGCAAGTCCCACTCAAATCCAACCCCTCCCACTCATGTACTTATCCAACCTAAATTTGAAACTACCCAAAGTCCCAGCCTCAATAACCCAACTAGGTAGACTGTTCCACTCATCAACTACCCTATTTCCAAACCAATACTTTCCTATGTCCTTTCTAAATCTAAACTTATCCAATTTAAATCCATTACTGCGGGTTCTCTCTTGGAGAGATATCCTCAAGACCTTGTTAATATCCCCTTTATTAATACCTATCTTCCACTTATACACTTCGATCAGGTCCCCCCTCATTCTTCGTCGAACAAGTGAATGTAACTTAAGAGTCTTCAATCTTTCTTCATAAGGAAGATTTCTAATGCTATGTATTAATTTAGTCATCCTACGCTGAATGTTTTCTAACGAATTTATGTCCATTCTGTAATATGGAGACCAGAATTGAGCTGCATAATCTAGGTGAGGCCTTACTAATGATGTATAAAGCTGCAGTATGACCTCTGGACCTCTGTTGCTTACACTTCTTGATATAAATCCCAGTAATCTATTTGCCTTATTACGTACGCTTAGGCATTGCTGTCTTGGTTTAAGGTTGCTGCTTACCATAACCCCCAAGTCCCTTTCGCAATCTGTATGGCTAAGTTCTACATTATTTAATTTATAAGTGCTAGGGTTATGGACACTCCCGAGCTTCAGAACCTTGCATTTATCTACATTGAACTGCATCTGCCACTTTTCTGACCAAGAGTAGAGTTTGTCTAAATCCTCCTGAAGTTCCCTAACATCTACGTTTGAATCAATTATCCTACCTATCTTCGTGTCATCGGCGAATTTGCTCGTATCACTAGTAATTCCTTCATCAAGATCATTGATATATATAATAAACAACAACGGGCCCAAGACTGATCCCTGTGGAACGCCACTTGTTACTGATCCCCACTCGGATTTAACCCCATTAATGGACACTCTCTGCTTCCTGTCTGTGAGCCATGATTCGATCCACGAGAGCACCCTTCCCCCAATGCCATGAGCTGCTACTTTCTTCAACAGTCTTTGGTGCGGAACTCTATCAAATGCCTTACTAAAATCTAAGTAAACAATATCAAATTCTTTATCGTTGTCAACAGCCTCAAAAGCTTTACTGAAGAAAGTTAATAAATTAGTTAGACAAGACCGGCCTCTTGTGAATCCATGCTGAGTATCATTAATCAAGCTATGCTTATCGAGATGGCTTCTTATAATCTCAGCTATAATTGACTCTAGTAATTTGCCTACAATTGAGGTCAGGCTTATTGGGCGGTAATTTGACGGTAACGACTTGTCCCCTGTTTTAAAAATAGGAATTACATTAGCCATCTTCCACATATCACACACTACACCTGTTTGAAGAGATAAATTAAAAATATTAGTTAATGGTTCACAGACTTCCATTTTGCATTCCTTAAGAACCCTTGAAAAAAACCTCATCAGGACCCGGCGACTTATTTTGCTTCAGTCGGTCTATCTGCTTCACAACCATTTCACTAGTGACTGTGATGTTACATAATTTATCTTCTTCTGATCCACTATAAAAATTAATTACCGGAATATTATTAGTGTCTTCCTGTGTAAAAACCGAGAGAAAATAATTATTTAAAATCGAGCACATTTCATTCTCTTTGTCAGTAAGATGCCCATAGTTATTTTTAAGGGGACCTATCTTATCTCTGACTTTTGTTCTATAGACCTGGAAAAAACTTTTTGGGTTAGTTTTAGAATCCCTAGCAACTTTAATTTCATAGTCCCTTTTAGCTTTTCTTATCCCCTTTTTAATGTCCCTCTTAATGTCAATATACTGATTCATAAGATGACCCTCGCCTCTTTTGATACGCCTATAAATTCCTTTCTTATGCCCTAGTAGATATTTCAGCCTATTATTCATCCATTTTGGGTCATTTCTATTTGATCTAATTTCCTTGTAAGGGATAAACGTTTTTTGAGCAGCATGTATTGTGTTCAGAAAACTGTCATATTGATAGCTCTCTTCGTTACCCCAGTCAACAGATGATAAGTGTTCTCTAAGCCCATCGTAATCTGCTAAGCGAAAATCTGGGACTGTTACTGAGTTATCCCTACTATCAAAGTTTTGCAAAGTCTGTGTATACTACATCTGTATTTTGTTTATCCTCTAAAGCATCCAGGACCTTGTCATAGTGATCCAGTAGCTGGGACAGGCAGGAGGGACCTGCTCTAAACCCGTGTTGTCCTGGGTTGTGTAACTGATGGGTATCTAGGTGGTTGGCGATCTTGTTTCTTAGAATCCTTTCAAAGATTTTTATGATATGGGATGTTAGTGCTATCGGTCTGTAGTTCTTTGCAATTGCTTTACTGCCACCTTAGTGGAGTGGGGCTATGTCTGTTATTCTTAGTGTGTGTGGGATGACCCCTTTGTCCATGCTCCCTCTCCATAAAATGCTGAAGGCACGTGACAGGGGCTTCTTGCAGTTCTTGATGAACACGGAGTTCCACGAGTTTGGGCCTGGGGCAGAGTACATGGGCATGTCATTTATTGCCTTTTCAAAGTCTTGTGGTGTTAGGATAATATCCAAGATTTTTGAGATAACCAAATTTTGGGTATCGTTCATAAAGAATTCATTTGGATTGTCGACCCTTAGTCTGGGCAGCGGCTCGCTGAACACTGAGTCATACTGGAACTTTAGTATCTCACTTATTTCTTTGCTGTCATCTGTGTAGGTCCCATCCTGCCTAAGCAGGGGCCCGATACTGGATGTTACTTTTTCCTTAGATATAGCATAAGAGAAGAAGTATGTTGGTTTTTTTGATTTCCTTTATGGCTTTTAGTTCTTCCTACGAATCTTGACTCCTATAAGATTCCTTCAGCTGAAGTTCGATATTTGCTATTTCACTGACCAGTGCCTCCCTCCGTATTTCAGATATATTGGCCTCTATCAGCAGCTCTGTGACTCTTCGCCTTTGTCTGTATAGAGAGCGTCTCTTTCTAGTTTACATCTTCTCTTTCTTTTTCTTGATGGAATGTGCCTTGAACAGATCTCAAGAACCAGAGAGTTAATTTTTTCTAGGCAAAAGTTTAGATCCGTGTTGTTTAGGATATTTTACCAGCTTGTTTCAATTAGGATATGGCTGACTTGTTCCCATTGTATGTTTTTGTTATTGAAGTTGAATTTTGTGAAGACACCCTCATGAATGATCACATTTTGCTGGTCCGGAGCCCTGTGCATGCATGTCTATTATGTTGTGATCTGAGTGTATTGTCTTCGATACGGTTATATTACGTATAAGATCGTCATTGTTAGTGAAGATGAGGTCCAGCATACTTCTGGTCTTGTAGGCTCTATTATTTGCTGGTTTAAGGTGAATTTAGTGAAGAGATTTAATAGCTTGTGTGTGTTAATTTTCATCTGAGCTGCCTCCCGGGGTGATCTCTGCTAAAATATTATTTGTTTCCTCCATTTTAGGTGTCTCAAGTTGAAATCTCCTAGTAACAAGATGTTTGGGGCAGGATTTTCCAGACACTGGTCAATTTTCAAAAGCTGTTCCTGGAATTTCTGGAAAGTTTGATCCAGGTGCTTGTATACAACCACAATGACAAGATTTTGGTTTTCAATCTTTACCTCTAAAACTTCAACTACATCATTTGAGGCGTTTTTAATTGGGCTCAACTTAGTTCTTTTTGCACGAAGTCATAAAATACACCTACTAATTGGAAATTGTTTGGGATGCTTTTACTACTGTGGAAAGTTTTAAACTTATTGGAGTCTGTCTTTAAGGTATTTGATGCAACCGGCAGTTTGTTTACTAATGCTGATGCAACAGCCGTGTAGAATAAATTGAAACAATTTGCCACTTTAGTCATTTCATGTCATACCTCGTTATCGATATTTAGCAAAATGTTTTATCTGTCTGCATACGTTGTACATGTGTTTGTAGAAAAAAGATTATTATTATTATTATTATTTCCCAAGTGTTAATGGCTATACCCCAGGGCTTTTAGTTGTTGCCAAAAATTCCTGGGGTTATTCTTGTATTCATAGATTTTTGAGCAGTAGTGTCATGTCTTTACTTCTTTCGTAAGCGTCTGCACTCTGTTCCTTACCATTTGAAATTCAGTTAGAGCTGCAACATCCTGCTTGTTTGCCCTAGATCTTTTAAGCAACTGATTTCTGAATTTGATATTATCTAATATCTCAACAGTTAGCCAGGGTTCAGTTCTTCGTTTACTCCTAATCTCTTTAAGACCCTCTTCCTCGCGTGTTGATTTCTGCATCAACACGCGACGTTCTGGTCACCGTATGGATATAAATGCTCTGGAAAACGTGCAAAGGAGGAAAAGTTGACCCCAGTACAGAAACCCCCCCCCTTTAAAAGGGCAGACGAGGCCCGAATCTGCACTCTCTCAAAAGACGAAAATTGGGGGGGGATATGATTGAGGGTTAAATGGAAAACGGAATTAAAAAAAGAATTAAATGCGTGCAAAAAAATAACAGGGAGAGGACTCGCGGGAAAATTTTTTAAAAATTGGGAAAAATTCGAATTCATAAAGGATATAAGGATATGGGAAACACGGTTTTTGGTAATAGATTTTCTAGATGAGTAATAAACCCCTGAGTACAGTTAAAAAATCTAAAACTTTGTTATTTTAAAAAAATAAGTTAGAAAATACATGAGGGGGTTGTGAGTTGGCCCTGACTAGTTTTGGCTACTAGGTCAATTTGCCGTGCTTTTTCCTTGTAATGTGACCTGACCGACCTACTCCTTTAAGGTTGGCTTAACCCGTGGTGAATTGAATTACCCCCATGGGCCAGTGGGCCTGCTGCAGTTTCCATCTCTTTGTTCTTATAATATTTCTGCGCAAGACAGGACTCAAGACATGATCATTGTGTGGTAGGCAAAAAATCAAAATGTGATATTTAAAGGCCAGAAAATAGGACAATATTTATGCCGCTAGACAAGACCGGACAATATTTATGCCGCTAGAAAGACTCAGGACATATTTATGCCGCAACAAGACTCAGGAAATATTTATGCCGCTAGCAAGACCCGGGCAATTTTTGCCGCTAGACAAACTCAAACAATATTTAGCGTAGACAAATCAGGACAATATTTTTCCCCAGACAAAACTCAGGACAAAATTTTTTGCGCTGACAAGACCAGGGCAATTTTTTGCCCCTAGACAAGACCAGGACAATATTTATGCCTAGACAAGACTCAGGGAAAAATTTCGCCCAGACAAACCAGGGCAAATTTATGCCCCAGACAAGACCAGGACAAAATTTTTTCCGTAACAAGACTCGGCAATATTTTTGCCCCTAGACAAGACTCAGGACAATATTTATGCCCAGAAACCCAAAGGTAGGGCAAATTTACCCCTAGACAAGGTCAGGACAATATTTTGCCGCAGACAAACCAGGCAATATTTTGCGGCTAGACAAGACTCAGGCAAAATTTTTGCCTCTAGACAAACTCGGCAATATTTATGCCGTAGACAAGATCGGGGCAATATTCATCCCAGACAAGATCAGGACAAAATTTTTGCCGCTAGACAAAACTAGGCAAATTTATGCCGTAGCAAACCAGGACAAAATTTTTTGACTCTAGACAAGGGGCAGGACAATATTTTATGCCTAGATAATGCCTCTAGACAAGGCTCAGGACAATATTTATGCCGCTAGACAAGGCTCAGGACAATATTTATGCCGCTAGACAAGACTCAGGACAATATTTATGCCGCTAGACAAGACTCAGGACAATATTTATGCCTCTAGACAAGACTCAGGACAATATTTATGCCGCTAGACAAGACTCAGGACAATATTCATGCCGCTAGACAAGACTCAGGACAATATTTATGCCGCTAGACAAGACTCAGGACAATATTTATGCCGCTAGACAAGACTCAGGACAATATTTATGACTCTAGACAAGGCTCAGGACAATATTTATGCCGCTAGACAAGACTCAGGACAATTTTAGTTTCCGCTACTCTAGACAAGACTCAGGACAATATTTATGCCGATAGACAAGACTCAGGACAATATTTATGCCGCTAGACAAGACTCAGGACAATATTTATGCCGCTAGACAAGACTCAGGACAATATTATGCCTTAGACAAGGCTCAAGGACCTATATTTTATGCCGCTAGCTAGACAAGGCTCCAGGACAATTTATATGCGCTAGACAAGGACTCAGGACAATATTTATGCGCTAGACAAGACTCAGGACAATTTGTATGCTTCTAGTCAAGGACTCAGGCAATTTTATGCCGCTAGACAAGATCAGGACAATATTCATGCCGCTAGACAGACTCTGGACAATATTTATTGCCGCTAGACAAGACTCAGGGACATTAATTATGCCGCCTAGACAGACTCAGGACATATTTATGACTCTAGACAAGGCTCAGGACAATATTTATGCCGCTAGACAAGGCTCAGGACAATATTTATGCCGATAGACAAGACTCAGGACAATATTTATGATGCTAGACAAGACTCAGGACAATATTTATGCCGTTAGACAAGACTCAGGACAATATTTATGCCGCTAGACAAGACTCAGGACAATATTTATGCCGCTAGTCAAGACTAATGACAATATTTATGGACGCTTTAGTCATGACTCAGTGACAATATTTATGCGCTGACATGACTCAGAGTCAATATTTATGCGCTAGACAAGACTCGGGAAATATTTATGCCGCTAGACAAGACTCAGGACAATATTTATGCCGTAGCAAGGCTTCAGGACAGTATGTATGGCCGTAGACAGACCAGGACAATATTTGTGCGCACTAGACAAGATCAGAGACTAAATATTTATGCCGCTAGACAAAGGCTCAGGACAATATTTATGCCGCTGACAAGACTCAGGACAATATTTATGCGCTAGACAGACTTCAGGACAATATTTTATGCGCTAGCAGACTCAGGTCATAATATATGGCTCTAGACAACGGCCGCAGGACAATATTTATGCCGATAGACAAGGTCAGGACAATATTTATTGCCGTATGAACAAGACTCAGGAAATATTATGCCCGCGCTTAGACAAGACTCAGGACAATTATTTATGCCTCTAGACAAGACTCAGGACAATATTTATTGCCGTAGCCAAGACTCAGGACACTATTCATGCGCTAGACAAGGATCAGGACAACTATTTATGCCGCTAGACAAGACTCAGGACAATATTTATGCCGCTAGACAAGACTCAGGACAATATTATGGCCTCTAGACAAGGCTCAGGACAATATTTATGCCGCTAGATAGACAAGGCTCAGGTACAATATGATGCCGATTTAGACAAAGACTCGGACATATATTTATGCAGGATAGGACAAGATCAGGACATTATTTATGCCGCTAGACAAGACTCAGGACATATATTTATTGGCCTCTTAGACATGATCAGGACAATATTTTGCCGCTAGACAAGACCTCCAGGACTATATTCATGCCGCTAGGCAAGACTCATGGGACAATTTTCAGCGCTACTAGACAAGACTCAGGACAATATTATGCCGCTAGGACAGTCTCAGGACATTATTTATGCCGCTTTAGACAGACTCAGGACCAATATTTATGTTTTACGCTAGACAAACCAAGACAAATTTATGCCGCTAGACAAGACTCAGGACAATTTGACGCTAGACAATGACACAGGACAATATTTATGCCGCTTGACAAGACTCAGGACAATATTTATGCCGCTAGACAAGGGACTTCAGGACATTATTTATGCCGCTAGACAAGACTCAGGGGACAATATTTATACGCCGCTAGAAAAGATCAGCTCACGGGACAATATTTATGCCGCTAGACAAGACTTGGGACAATAATTTATGCCGTAGGACAAGACTCTGGACAATATTTATGCCGCTAGACAAGTCTCAGGAAAATATTTATGCCTGAGACAACGGCTCAGGACAATATTTATGCCGTGAGCAAAGGATCAGGACATTATGTTATGCCGTAGACAAGACTCAGGCCAATAATTTATGCCGCTAGCAAGACTCAGGCAATATTTATGCCGCTAGACAAGACTCAGGACAATATTTATGCCGCTAGACAAGACTCAGGGACCATATTCATTGCCGCTAGACAAGACTCTGGACAATATTTATGGGCCGCTAGACAGACTCAGGACAATATTATGCCGCTCTAGACAAGACTCAGGACAATTTTTTGACTCTAGACAAGGCTCAGGACAATAATTATGCCGACTAGACAAGGCTCAGCAATATTTATGCCGATTGACAAGATCAGGACAAATATTTTATGCCGCTAGACAAGGACTCAGACATTATTTTAGCAGCTAGACAAGGATTCAGGACAATATTTATGCCCGGCTAGACAGACTCAGGACAATATTTATGCGTAGACTGCGAAGACTCAGGACAATATTAATGCGCTTGACAAGACTCAGGACAATATTTATGCGCAAGACACGACTCATGGACAATTATTTATGCCGCCTAGACTAAGGACTCTGGACAATATTTATGCCGATAGACAAGACTCTGGACAATATTATGCCTCTAGACAAGGCTTCGGACAAATTTATGACGCTCTAGCAAGGCCTCGGACTATATTTATGCCCGCTAGACAAGACTCGAGGTACAATTATTCTTATGCCGCTTGACAAGACTCAGGCAATATTTATGCCTCTAGACAAGACTCAGGACAATATTTATGCCGCTAGACAAGACTCAGGACAATATTTATGCCGCTAGACAAGACTCAGGACAATATTTATGCCGCTAGACAAGACTCAGGACAATATTTATGCCGCTAGACAAGACTCAGGACAATATTTATGACTCTAGACAAGGCTCAGGACAATATTTATGCCGCTAGACAAGGCTCAGGACAATATTTATGCCGATAGACAAGACTCAGGACAATATTTATGCCGCTAGACAAGACTCAGGACAATATTTATGCCGTTAGACAAGACTCAGGACAATATTTATGCCGCTAGACAAGACTCAGGACAATATTTATGCCGCTAGACAAACTCAGGTACATATTTTTGCCGTAGTCAAGACTCAGGACTTATATTTATGACTCTAGACAAGGCTCAGGACAATATTTTATGGCCGCTAGACCAAGGCTCAGGAACAATTTTTATGCCGATATAGACAGTACTCAGGACATTATTTTGCCGCCTCTAGACATGACTCAGGACAATATTTATGCCGCTAGACAAGACTCAGGACAATATTTATGCCTTAGAACAAGTCCATTCCAGGACAATATTTATGCCGCCCGCTAGACTAAGATCAGGACAATATTCATGCCGCTAGACAAGACTCTGGTCAATATTCATGCCGCTAAGAACAAGACTCGGACAATATTTTATGCCGCTCTAGACAAGATCAGGACAATATTTATGCCGTTGACTAGGACTCAGGACAATATTTATGCCGCTAACAAGGACTCAGGGACAATATTTACGCGCTAGACATGACTCAGGACAAAATTGATGCCGCTAGACAAGACTCAGGACAATATTTATTCCGCTAGACAAGACTCAGATATTTATGCCGCTAAGACAAGACTCAGGATATATTTACGACCGCTAGACAAGACTCAGGACAACTTATTTATGCCGTAGACAAGACTCAGGACATTATTTATCCGCTTAGACAAGACTCAGGACAATAAATTTATGCGCTAGACAAGACTCTGGGACAATTTTATGCGCTAGACAAGACTCAGGACAATTTTTATGCCGTAGACAGACTCTGGACATAGATTTATGCCGCTAGACAGGACTCAGGGCAATATTTATGCCGTGACAAGACTAAGGACAATATTTATGCCGCTAGACAAGTCTCAGGACAATATTTTACGCCAGCTAGACAAGACTCAGGACAATATTTATGCTGTAGGACAAGACGCAGGACAATATTTAGGCGCTAGAGAAGATCAGGACAAGATTTATGCCGCTAGTCAAGATCAGGACAATATTTATGCCGCTAGACAAGACTCAGGACAATATTTATGCCGTTAGACAAGACTCAGGACAATATTTATGCCGCTAAGACAAGGAATCAGGACAATATTTATGCCGCAGACAAGACTCAGGACAATTTTTGCCGCTTAGACCAAGATCTCAGGGACACTATTTTATGCCGTAGAAAACCAAGACTCAGGTCAATATTTATGCCGCTAGACAAGTGCTCAGGACAATATTTATAGCCGCTCTCTAGACAAGACTCAGGACCAATATTTATGCCTCGTGACAAGACTCAGGGCAATATTATGCCGACTAGACAAGAATCAGACCAATATTTATGACCGCACTCTAGACAAGTACTCAGGGCTAATATTTTTGTCTAGACAAGGCTCAGGACAATATTTATGCCGCCTAGACAAGGCTCAGGACAATATTTATGCCGCTGCTCTATACAAGACCTCAGGACAATATTATGCGACTAAGACAAAGGAACTCAGGACATATTTATGCCCTCTTGACAAGACTGGACAATATTTATGCCGCTTAGACAAGACTCAGACAATATTCATGCCGCTTGACAAGACTCAGGACAATATTTATGCCGCTAGCAAGAAAGCGACATATTTATGCCGCCTAGGACACGACTAGGGACAATATTTTATGACTCTTGAACAAGCTCAGGACAATATTTATGCCGCTGACAAGGCTCAGGACAATATTTATGACGATAGACAAGACTCAGGACTATATTTATGATGTAGACAAGACTAAGGACAATATTTATGCCGGATGTTGACAAGATCAGGGACAATATTTATGCCGCTAAGACATGGCTAAGGACAATATTTAATGCCGCTAGACAAGACTCATGACAAATATTTATGACGCTAGACAAGACTCAGGACAATATTTATGCCGCTAGCAAGACTCAGGTACAATATTTATGCCGATAGACAAGACTCAGGACATTTTTTATGCGACTAGACAAGACCTCAGGGGCAATATTTATGGCCGCTAGACAAGGGCTCAGGACAGTATTTATGCCGCTAGACAAGGACTAGGACAATATTTTATTTGCCGATAGACAATAGACTCAGGACTATATTTATGCGCTACTAGACAAGGGCTCAGGACAATATTTATGCCGCTAGACAAACTCTGGACAATATTTTATGCCGCTAGACAGTCTCAGGACAATATTTTTGCCGCTAGACAACGACTCAGGACCTATATTTATGCCTCTAGACAAGGCTCAGGACAAATATTTATGCCCTAGACAAGGCTAAGGACATATATTTATGCGCTAGAAGACAAGTCTCAGGACAATATTTATGCCGCTAGACAAGACTCAGGACAATATTTATGCTATAGACAAGGAACTCAGGACAATATTTATGCCGCTAGGACAGTCAGGACAATATTCTGCCGCTAGACAAGATCAGGCTCAATATTTATGCGCTAGACAAGACTGGGACATATTATGCCGCTAGAACAAGACTCAGGACAAATATTTATGACTCTAGACAAGGCTCTCAGGACCAATATTTATGCCGCTAGACAGGCTCAGACAATATTTATGCCGATAGACAGACTCAGGACACTATTTATTGCCGCTAGACAAGACTCAGGACAATTATTTATGCCGCTAGACAAGACTTCAAGGACTTATTTATGCCTCTAGACAAGTCTCAGGACATATTTATGCGTAGACAAGATCTAGGACAATATTATGACCGCTAGACAAGACTCAGGTCATTATTCATGCGCTTAGACAAGACTCAGGACAATATTTTATGCGCTAGACAAGAATAAGGACAAATATTTATTGCCGCTAGACAAGACTCAGGACATATTTATGCCGCTAGACAGACTCAGTGAAATCTTTACGCCGCTAGACAAGATAGGACAATATTTATTGCGCTAGACAAGACTCAGGACATATTTATGCCGCTAGACAAGACTCCAGGAAATTATTTACGGCTCGCTAGACAAGATCAGGACCATATTTATGCCGCTAGACAAGACTAGGACATATGTAATGCCGCTAGACAAGACTCGGACAATATTTATGCGCTAGACAAGACTACAGTGAAAACATTTATGCGGCTCTTGACAAGATCAGGACAATATTTATGCGCACTAGAGACAGACTCAGGACAAAATTTATTGCCGCTTGACAAGACTCATAGGACAATATTTATGCCGCTAGACAAGACTCAGGACAATTATTTATGCCGCTAGATTCAAGGACTCAGGACAATATTTTACGCCGTAGACAAGACTTCAGGACAATATTTATGCCGCTAGTACAAGAATCAGGAACATATTTATGCCGCTAGACAAGACTCAGGACAATTTTATGCCGCTAGACAAGGACTCAGGGACAATATTTATGACCGCTAGAGAAGACCTCCTCAGGGACAATTTTTATGCCGCTAGACAAGACTCAGGACAATATTTATGCCGCTAGACAAGACTCAGGACAAATATTTATGCGCTAGACAAGTCCTCAGGGACAAATATTTAGCCGCTAGACAAGACTCAGGACAATATTGACGCCGCCTAGACAAGACTCAGGAAATATTTATGCGCTAGAAAAGACTCAGGCAATTATTTATGCCGCCTAGACAAGTACTCAGACAATATTTACGCCGCGCTAGACAAGACTCTGGACAAATTTTATGCCGCTAGACAGACTCAGGACAATATTTATGCCGCTAGACAAGACTAGGACATTATTTATGCGCTAGACAAGACTCAGGACAACTTTAGGCCGCTACTAGACAAGACTCAGGACAATATTTAGCCGCCTAGACAGACTCAGGACAATATTTATGCCGATTGACAAGACTCAGGACAATTATTTATGGGCCGCTAGACAAGACTCAGGACAATATTTAGGCGCTTAGAACAGACTCAGGACAATATTTACGCGTAGAACAGACTCATGGACATTATGTATGCCGCTGACAAGACTCAGGATTTATTTATGCCGCTAGAGAAGACTCAGGACAATATTTATGCCGACTAGACAAGACTCAGGACTATTTTATGCCGCTAGACAGACCTCAGGGACATTATTTAGCCGTTTAGACAGACTCAGGACAATTTTTATGCCGCTTGACAAGACTCAGGACAATTATTTTATTGCCGCTAGACAAGACTCAGGTCTATTTTTATGCCGCTAATTGACACGACTCAGGACAATATTTACGCCGCTCTAGGACAAAAGACTCAGGACAATATTTATGCGCCTCAGCCCCCCCCCCCCGCCTCAGGACAATATTTATGCCGCTAGACAAGACTCAGGACAATATTTACGCCGCTAGACAAGACTCAGGACAATATTTATGCCGCTAGACAAGACTCAGGACAATATTTATGCCGCTAGACAAGACTCAGGACAATATTTATTTGCCGCTATGACAAGACTCAGGAAAACATTTTTATGCGGTAGGACAAGATCAGGACAATATTTATGCCGCCTAGGACAAGCTCAGGACAATATTTATGCGCTAGACAAGATCAGGCAGGACATTATTTATGCCGAATAGACAAAGACTCAGGACAATATTTATGCCGTTAGGACAAGACTCAGGACAATATTTGACGACGCCTAGACAAGACTCAGGACAATATTTATGCCGTAGACAAGACTATGGACAATATTTATGCCGCTAGACAAGACTCAGGACCAATCTTTAGAGCTAGGACAAGACTCAGGACCAATATTTATGCCGTAGAGAAGACTCAGGACAATAGTTATGCGCTCTAGACACGACTAAGGGACAATAAATTTATGCCGCTCTAGACAAGATCAGGACAATATTTATGCGGATAGGACAAGACTAGGGACAATATTTATGCCCGCCTAGACAAAGACTCAGGACAATATTTACGCGCTAGACAAGATCAGGACAATTATTTATGCCGACTAGAGAATGACTCAGGAATATTTATGCCCGGCTAGACAAGACTCAGGACAATATTTACGCCGTAGACAAGACTCTGGACATATTTTGCGCTGACAAGACTAGGACAATATTTATGCCGCTAGACAGACTAGGACAATTATTTTTATGCCGTAGACAGACTCAGGACCAAACATTTATGGCCGTAGTCAAGATCAGGACAATAATTATGCCGCTAGACATGATCTGGACAATTTTATGCCGATAGACAAGACTCTGGACAATTTTTATGCCGACTAGACAGGATCTGGACAATATTTATGCCGCTAGACAGACTCAGGACAATTTATTTACGCCGCATAGAAAAGAACTCAGGACAATATTTGCTGATAGACAGACTCAGGATTATATTTATGCAGCTAGAGAAGTCTCAGGACAATTTTATGCCGATTAGACAAGACTTCAGGAACAATTATTTATGCCGCTTGACAAGACTCAGGACAATATTTATGCCGTTTAGGTCAAAGTATCAGGACATTATGTTATGCCGCCTAGACATGCTCGGAACAATTTTTATGCCCGCTAGGACAAGACTTCAGGACATATTGATGCCGCCTAGACAAGGACGCAGGTCAATTTTGATGCCGCTTATAGACAAGCTCTGGACAATATTTTTGCCGCTAGACAGACTCAGGAACAATATTTAGGCCGGCCTTGACAGACTCAGGACTTGTTATTTATGCCGTTAGAATGACTCAGGACAATTATTTAGGCCGCTAGACAAGACTAAGGTCATATGTTTGCCGATAGTCAAGTCTAGGTCAATTTGTTTTTGACGCGAGACAAGGACTACAGGACAAGGATTTTCGCCGCGAGTCATGGACTCTGGGTCATTAAGTGATGCCGCTAGGACAAGACTCAGGGACTATATTTATTGCCGCTAGACAAGACTTTCAGGAACAATATTTATGGCCTTAGGACAAGGCTCAGGCAATATTGATGCCGCTAGACAAGGCTCAGGGACAATATTTATGCCGCTAGACAAGACTCAGGGACAATATTTTTAGCCGCTTTTGACAAGAATCAGGCCAATATTTATGCCCTAGACAGACTCAGGACTATATTTATGCGCTAGACAAGACTCAGGACAATATCATGCGCACTAGACAAGATCAGGACAATATTTATGCCGCTAGACAAGACTCAGGACAATATTTATGCCGCTAGACAAGACTCAGGACAATATTTATGACTCTAGACAAGGCTCAGGACAATATTTATGCCGCTAGACAAGGCTCAGGACAATATTTATGCCGACGCTAGACAAGACTCAGGACAATTTTATGCCGCTTAGGACAAGACTCAGTACAATATTTATGCCGCTAGACAAGGACTCAGACATTATTTATGCCGCTGACAAGATCCCTCAGGACGCAAATATTTTGCGCTATGACAGACTCAGGAAATATTAATGCCGCTAGACAAGAAATCAGGACACTATTTATGCCCGCAAGACTACGACTAAGGGACAATAATTTTATGCCGCTAGACAAAGACTCAGGTCAATATTTATGCCGCTAGGCAAGACTCAGGAAATATTTATGCCTCTAGACAAGGCTCTGGCAATATTTATGCCGCATACTAGGACAAGGACTCAGGACAATATTTATGCAAGCTAGACAAGGAACTCAGACAATATTTATGCCGCTTAGACAAGACTCAGGCCAATATTTATGCCTCTAGACACGACTAGGACAATATTTATGCGCTAGACAGACTCAGGTCAATATTCATGCGCTAGACAAGACTCAGGACATATTTATGCCGCTCTAGACAGACTCAGGACAAATTTTATGCCGCTAACAAAGACTCAGGACAATATTTATGACTCCTAGACAAGGCTTCAGGACAATTATTTATTGCCGTAGACAAGGCTCTGGAAGTATTTATGGGGGCAAGAATAGAAAGCTCAGGACATTATTTATGCCGCTAGGACAAGGATCTCAGGACAATATTTATGCGTTAGACAAGATCAGGGCAATATTTATGCCGTAGACAAGTCAGGACTATACTTTATGCCGCTAGACAAGTCTCAGGACAATTTTTATGCGCTCTAGACAAGTATGGACAAAATATTTATGACTCTAGACAAGGCTAAGGACCAATTATTTATGCGCTAGACAAGGCTCAGGACAATATTATGCCGGGATAGACAAGAATCAGGACAATATTTATGCCGCTAGACAAGACTCAGGACAATATTTATGCCGCTAGACAAGACTCAGGACAATATTTATGCCGCTAGACAAGACTCAGGACAATATTTATGCCGCTAGACAAGGCTCAGGACAATATTTATGCCGCTAGACAAGACTCAGGACAATATTCATGGCCGCTAGACAAGACTCATGGACATTGTAGCCCGCTAGACAAGACTCAGGACAATATTTATGCCGCTAGACAAGACTCAGGACAATATTTATGCCGCTAGACAAGACTCAGGACAATATTTACGCCGCTAGACAAGACTCAGGACAATATTTATGCCGCTAGACAAGACTCAGGACAATATTTATGCCGCTAGACAAGACTCAGGACAATATTTATGCCGCTAGACACGACTCGGAACAAATATTTACGCCCGCTAGACAAGACTCAGGACTTTATTTTTGCTTCGCTAGAAGGACTCAGGGAACATATTTATGCCGCTACTAGACACGACTCAGGACATAATTTATGCCGCTAGAACAAGACTCTGGAACAAATTTTATGCCGCTCTAGCAAGACTCAGGGACAATATTTATGCCGCTCTAGACATGACTCAGGACAATATTTTATGCCGCTAGACAAGGACTATGGACATATTATGCCGTTTAGTCAAGATTCAGGGACAATATTATTTATGCGCTAGACAAGACTCAGGACAATTTTTTACGCCGTTGTCAAGGAGGACCATATTTATGCCGCTTAGAAGACTCAGGACAATATTTTATGCGCCTAGAGGAAGGACTCAGGACAATATTTATGCCGCTAGAAAGAATCAGACAATATTTATGAGCTAGACAAGACACTCAGGTACAAGATTTATGCCGGTTAGACAAGACTCCAGGACAATATTTATGCCGCTAGACAAGACTCAGGACAATATTTATGCCGCTAGACAAGACTCAGGACAATATTTATGCCGCTCTAGACAAGACTCAGGACAATATTTATGCCGCTAGACAAGACTCAGGACAATATTTATGCCGCTAGACAAGACTCAGGACAATATTTATGCCGCTAGACAAGACTCAGGACAATATTTATGCCGCTAGACAAGACTCAGGACAATATTTATGCCGCTAGACAAGACTCAGGACAATATTTATGCCGCTAGAAAGACTCAGGACAATTTTAGCCTCTGGACAAGGTCAGGACAATATTTATGCCGCTGACAAGGCTCAGGACAATATTGTATGCGTCTAGACAAGATCAGGACATTATTTATGCCGCTAGACAAGATTCAGGACCAATATTTTTGCCTCTAGACACGACTCAGGGACAATATTTATGCCGCTATATAGACAAGACTCCAGGACAATATTCATGCACGCTTAGACAAGATCAGGACAATATTTTATGCCGCTAGACACGAGCAGGACTATATTTTTGCCGCTCTAGACAAGGGACTCGGGACAATATTTATGACTCTAGACAAGGCCTAGCGACAAATTTTATGCCGGCTAGACAAGGCTCAGGACAATATTTATGCCGATAGACAAGACTCAGGACAATATTTATGATGCTAGACAAGACTCAGGACAATATTTATGCCGTTAGACAAGACTCAGGACAATATTTATGCCGCTAGACAAGACTCAGGACAATATTTATGCCGCTAGACAAGACTCATGACAATATTTATGACGCTAAGACAAGATCTCAGGACAATAGTTCTGCCGCTAGACAAGTAACAGGACAATATATATGCCGCTTGACAAGTCTCGGACATTATTTATGCCGCCTAGACAAGACTTCAGGACAATATTTTTGCCGTAGACTCAAGGCTCAGGACAGTATTTTAGCGCCGCTAGACAAAGATCAGGGACTCAATTATTTATGCCGCTTAGATAGAATCAGGACAATATTTATGCCGCATCTAGGAACAAGGCTCAGACATTGTTTATTTCCGCTAGACAAGACTCAGGACTTAGATTTATGCCGACTCTAGACAAGGACTCAGGCAATATTTATGCCGCTAGACAAGACTCGGACAATATTTAGGCCTTTCTTGACAAGGCTCAGGACAATATTTATGCGCTAGACAAGGTCTCAGGACAATATTTATGCCGTAGACAAGACTCAGGACAATGTTTATTGCCGCTAGTAAAAGGACTAGGACAGTAGTTATGCTTTCTAGACAAGACTCAGGTCATTTTATGCCGCTAGACAAGGACTCAGGACAATTTTCATGGCCGCTAGACAAAGACTCAGGACAATATTTATGCCGCTAGACAAGACTCAGTGACAATATTTATGCCGCCTAGACAAGACTCTGGAACATATTATGACTCTAGACAATGGTCAGGACATTATTTAGGCCGCTAGACAAGGCTAGGACAATTTTTTGCGATAGACAAGTCTCAGGAAATTCTTTATGCCGCTAGACAAGACTCAGGACAATATTTATGCCGCTAGACAAGACTCAGGACAATATTTATGCCGCTAGACAAGACTCAGGACAATATTTATGCCGCTAGACAAGACTCAGGACAATATTTATGCCGCTAGACAAGACTCAGGACAATATTCATGCGGAGAAAGATCAGGACAATATTTATGCCGCTAGACAGGATCAGGACAATTATTTTATGGCTCCTAGACACAGATCAGGACAATATTTATGCCGCTCTAGACAAGTACTTCAGGACAATATTACGCGCTAGACAAGACTCAGGACAATTATTTTTGTCCGCTAGACAAGACTCAGGACAATTTTTATGCCGCTAGACAAGAATCAGGACATATTACGCCGCCTAGAAAGACTTCAGGACAATTTGTATGCCGCTAGACATGACGCAGGACAATATTTATGCGCTAGACAAGATCAGGACAAATATTTATGCCGCTAGACAAGACTCAGGACAACATTTATGCGGCTAGACAAGACTCAGGACAATATTTATGCCGCTAGACAAGACTCAGGACAATATTTATGCCGCTAGACAAGACTCAGGACAATATTTATGCCGCTAGACAAGACTCAGGACAATATTTATGCCGCTAGACAAGACTCAGGACAATATTTACGCCGCTAGACAAGACTCAGGACATATTATGCCGCTGACAGACTCAGGACAATATTTATGACGCTAGACAAGACTCAGGACAATATTTATGCCGCTAGACAAGACTCAGGACAATATTTATGCCGCTAGAGAAGACTCAGGACAATATTTATGCCGCTAGACAAGACTCAGGACAATATTTATGCCGCTAGACAAGACTCAGGACAATATTTATGCCGCTAGACAAGACTCCGGACAAATATTTATGCGCTAGCAAAGATCCAGGACAATTTTTACGCCGCTCTAGGACAAGACTCAGACATTTTTTATGCGCAGACAAGACTCTGGACAATATTTATGCCGCTTAGACAAGACTCGGACCAATATTTTACGCCGCTGGACAAGAATCAGGACATATTTATGCCGCTAGACAAGACTCAGGACCAATATTTATGCCGTGCTAGACAAGGACTCAGGACAATATTTATGCAGTAGACAAGATCGGACAACATTTTGCCGCTAGACTAGACAAGACTCAGGACATATTTATGCCGCTAGACAAGGACTCAGGGACAAATTGTATGCGATAGACAAGACTCAGGACAATATTTATGCCGCCCTAGACAAGACTCTAGGACAATATTTATGCCGCTAGGACAAGGACTCAGGACAATTATTTACGCAGGACATTATTACGCCGTAGACATGTCTCAAGGACATATATTTAGCCGCCGAGACAAGATCAGGACAATTATTTATGCCGCTTAGATAAGTTTCAGGACAATTTTTATGCCGCTAGACAAGACTCAGGACAATATTTATGCCTCTAGACAAGGCTCAGGACAATATTTATGCCGCTAGACAAGGCTCAGGACAATATTATGCCGCCTAGACAAGAATAAGGACAATATTTATGCCCGCTAGACAAGACGCAGGCCAATTTTATGCCTCTAGAAAAGACATCAGGTACAATATTATGCCGCTAGACAAGACTCAGGACAATATTTATGCCGCTAGACAAGACTCAGGACAATATTTATGCCGCTAGACAAGACTCAGGACAATATTTATGCCGCTAGACAAGACTCAGGACAATATTTATGACTCTAAGAAAGGCTAGGACAATATTTATGCCGCTAGACAAGGCTAAGGGACAATATTTATGCATATAGACAAGGATCAGGACCATATTTATGCGTAGACAAGACCAGGACATACTTTATGCCGTAGACAAGACTAGGACAATTTTTATGCCGCTAGTCAAGACTCAGGACAATATTTTATGCCGCTAGACAGACTAAGGACAATATTTATGCCGAAAGACACGATCAGGACAATATTTATGCCGCTAGAAAGACTGGACAATATTTTATGCCGCTAGACAAGACTCAGGACAATATTTATGCCTCTAGACAAGGCTCAGGACAATATTTATGCCGCTAGACAAGGCTCAGGACAATATTTATGCCGCTAGACAAGACTCAGGACAATTTTTTATGCCGACTAGTCAAGTCTCAGGCAATATTTATGCCTCTAGACAAGACTGCAGGGACATATTTTTATGCCGCTAGACAAGACTCAGGACAATATTCATGCCGCTAGACAAGACTCAGGACAATATTTATGCCGCTAGACAAGACTCAGGACAATATTTATGCCGCTAGACAAGACTCAGGACAATATTTATGACTCTAGACAGGTCTGGACAATATTTATGCGCTAGAACAAGGTTCTGGGCATTATTTATTGCCGATAGACAAGTCTCAGGACATATTTATGCGCCTAGACAAGACTCAGGACAATATTTATGCCGTTAGACAAGACTCAGGACAATATTTATGCCGCTAGAAGACTCAGGACATATTTATTCGCTAGACAAAGACTCAGGACAATTTTATGCCGCTCTCTAGACACAAGCTCAGGACAATATGTATGACTCTAGACAAGGCTCAGGACAATATTTATGCCGCTAGACAAGGCTCAGGACAATATTTATGCCGATAGACAAGACTCAGGACAATATTTATGCCGCTAGACAAGACTCAGGACAATATTTATGCCGCTAGACAAGACTCAGGACAATATTTTTGCCTGCTAGATCAAGACTCAGGACAAATGATTTATGCCGCTTGACAAGACTCAGGACAATATTCATGCCGCTAGTCAAAGGACCTCAGGGACAATATTCATGACGTAGACAAGACTCAGGACAATATTTATGCCGCTAGACAAGACTCAGGACAATATTTATGCCGCTAGACAAGACTCAGGACAATATTTATGCCGATAGACAAGACTCAGGACAATATTTACGCGCTAGACAAGGATCAGGACAATATTTTATGCCGCTAGACAAGACCTCAGGACAATATTCTATGCGCTAGACAAGGACTCCAGGACAATATTTATGCCGCTAGACAAGACTCTGGACACTATTTACGCCGCTAGGACAAGTCTTCGGACAATATTTATGCCGACTAGACAGACTCAGGACAATATTTTTGCCGCTAGACAGACCTCAGGACAATATTTATGCCGCTAGACAGACTCAGGGACAACATTTATGCCGTAGGACAAGACTCTCAGGACAAATTTATGCCGCTAGACAAGATCAGGACAATATTTATGCGCTAGACAGACTCAGGAAATTTATGCCGCTAGACAAGACTGGTACAGATAGTATTTATGCCGCTCTAGAGACGGTGAGTTTCGCCTCAGGAAATATTTTACGCCGCCTAGACCAAAGACTCAGGACAATATTTATGCCGCTTAGACAAGACTAGACAATAATTTATGCCGTACGAGAAGACTCAGGACAATATTTTGCCGCGCTAGACTAAGACTCAGGACATATTTATGACGTTTAGACTAGATCAGGACAATATTTTATGCCGGTTTAGACAAAGACTCAGGGGACAATATTTGTATGCCGTCTAGACGAGACTCAGGGACAATATTTTTAGCCGCTGTAGTCAAGATCGCAGGGACAATATTTATGCCGCTAGACAAGACTCAGGGACAATATTTATGCCGCTAAGACAAGACTCAGGACAAATATTTATGCCGCCTAGACAAGACGCAGGACCATATTTATGCCGCTTAGACAAGACTCAGGGCAATATTTTATGCCTCTAGACAAGACTCAGGACATTATTTATTGCCGCTAGACCAAGACTCAGGGACAATTTTAGTTTCCGCTACTCTAGACAAGACTCAGGACAATATTTATGCCGATAGTGACAGGACTCAGGACAATATTTATGCCCGCCTAGACAAGAGTCAGGACCATATTTATGCCGCTAGACAAGACTCAGGACAATATTATGCCTTAGACAAGGCTCAAGGACCTATATTTTATGCCGCTAGCTAGACAAGGCTCCAGGACAATTTATATGCGCTAGACAAGGACTCAGGACAATATTTATGCGCTAGACAAGACTCAGGACAATTTGTATGCTTCTAGTCAAGGACTCAGGCAATTTTATGCCGCTAGACAAGATCAGGACAATATTCATGCCGCTAGACAGACTCTGGACAATATTTATTGCCGCTAGACAAGACTCAGGGACATTAATTATGCCGCCTAGACAGACTCAGGACATATTTAATGACTAGACAAGGTCAGGACAATATTTATGCCGCTAGACAAGGCTCAGGACAATATTTATGCCGATAGACAAGACTCAGGACATATTTATGATGCTAGACAAGACTCAGGACAATATTTATGCCGTTAGACAAGACTCAGGACAATATTTATGCCGCTAGACAAGACTCAGGACAATATTTATGCTGCTAGTCAAGACTAATGACAATATTTATGGACGCTTTAGTCATGACTCAGTGACAATATTTATGCGCTGACATGACTCAGAGTCAATATTTATGCGCTAGACAAGACTCGGGAAATATTTATGCCGCTAGACAAGACTCAGGACAATATTTATGCCGTAGCAAGGCTTCAGGACAGTATGTATGGCCGTAGACAGACCAGGACAATATTTGTGCGCACTAGACAAGATCAGAGACTAAATATTTATGCCGCTAGACAAAGGCTCAGGACAATATTTATGCCGCTGACAAGACTCAGGACAATATTTATGCGCTAGACAGACTTCAGGACAATATTTTATGCGCTAGCAGACTCAGGTCATAATATATGGCTCTAGACAACGGCCGCAGGACAATATTTATGCCGATAGACAAGGTCAGGACAATATTTATTGCCGTATGAACAAGACTCAGGAAATATTATGCCCGCGCTTAGACAAGACTCAGGACAATTATTTATGCCTCTAGACAAGACTCAGGACAATATTTATTGCCGTAGCCAAGACTCAGGACACTATTCATGCGCTAGACAAGGATCAGGACAACTATTTATGCCGCTAGACAAGACTCAGGACAATATTTATGCCGCTAGACAAGACTCAGGACAATATTTATGACCTCTAGACAAGGCTCAGGACAATATTTATGCCGCTAGATAGACAAGGCTCAGGTACAATATGATGCCGATTTAGACAAAGACTCGGACATATATTTATGCAGGATAGGACAAGATCAGGACATTATTTATGCCGCTAGACAAGACTCAGGACATATATTTATTGGCCTCTTAGACATGATCAGGACAATATTTTGCCGCTAGACAAGACCTCCAGGACTATATTCATGCCGCTAGGCAAGACTCATGGGACAATTTTCAGCGCTACTAGACAAGACTCAGGACAATATTATGCCGCTAGGACAGTCTCAGGACATTATTTATGCCGCTTTAGACAGACTCAGGACCAATATTTATGTTTTACGCTAGACAAACCAAGACAAATTTATGCCGCTAGACAAGACTCAGGACAATTTGACGCTAGACAATGACACAGGACAATATTTATGCCGCTTGACAAGACTCAGGACAATATTTATGCCGCTAGACAAGGGACTTCAGGACATTATTTATGCCGCTAGACAAGACTCAGGGGACAATATTTATACGCCGCTAGAAAAGATCAGCTCACGGGACAATATTTATGCCGCTAGACAAGACTTGGGACAATAATTTATGCCGTAGGACAAGACTCTGGACAATATTTATGCCGCTAGACAAGTCTCAGGAAAATATTTATGCCTGAGACAACGGCTCAGGACAATATTTATGCCGTGAGCAAAGGATCAGGACATTATGTTATGCCGTAGACAAGACTCAGGCCAATAATTTATGCCGCTAGCAAGACTCAGGCAATATTTATGCCTCTAGACAAGACTCAGGGACAATATTTATGCCGCTAGACAAGACTCAGGGACCATATTCATTGCCGCTAGACAAGACTCTGGACAATATTTATGGGCCGCTAGACAGACTCAGGACAATATTATGCCGCTCTAGACAAGACTCAGGACAATTTTTTGACTCTAGACAAGGCTCAGGACAATAATTATGCCGACTAGACAAGGCTCAGCAATATTTATGCCGATTGACAAGATCAGGACAAATATTTTATGCCGCTAGACAAGGACTCAGACATTATTTTAGCAGCTAGACAAGGATTCAGGACAATATTTATGCCCGGCTAGACAGACTCAGGACAATATTTATGCGTAGACTGCGAAGACTCAGGACAATATTAATGCGCTTGACAAGACTCAGGACAATATTTATGCGCAAGACACGACTCATGGACAATTATTTATGCCGCCTAGACTAAGGACTCTGGACAATATTTATGCCGATAGACAAGACTCTGGACAATATTATGCCTCTAGACAAGGCTTCGGACAAATTTATGACGCTCTAGCAAGGCCTCGGACTATATTTATGCCCGCTAGACAAGACTCGAGGTACAATTATTCTTATGCCGCTTGACAAGACTCAGGACAATATTTATGCCTCTAGACAAGACTCAGGACAATATTTATGCCGCTAGACAAGACTCAGGACAATATTTATGCCGCTAGACAAGACTCAGGACAATATTTATGCCGCTAGACAAGACTCAGGACAATATTTATGCCGCTAGACAAGACTCAGGACAATATTTATGACTCTAGACAAGGCTCAGGACAATATTTATGCCGCTAGACAAGGCTCAGGACAATATTTATGCCGATAGACAAGACTCAGGACAATATTTATGCCGCTAGACAAGACTCAGGACAATATTTATGCCGCTAGACAAGACTCAGGACAATATTTATGCCGCTAGACAAGACTCAGGACAATATTTATGCCGCCTAGACAAACTCAGGTACATATTTTTGCCGTAGTCAAGACTCAGGACTTATATTTATGACTCTAGACAAGGCTCAGGACAATATTTTATGGCCGCTAGACCAAGGCTCAGGAACAATTTTTATGCCGATATAGACAGTACTCAGGACATTATTTTGCCGCCTCTAGACATGACTCAGGACAATATTTATGCCGCTAGACAAGACTCAGGACAATATTTATGCCTTAGAACAAGTCCATTCCAGGACAATATTTATGCCGCCCGCTAGACTAAGATCAGGACAATATTCATGCCGCTAGACAAGACTCTGGTCAATATTCATGCCGCTAAGAACAAGACTCGGACAATATTTTATGCCGCTCTAGACAAGATCAGGACAATATTTATGCCGTTGACTAGGACTCAGGACAATATTTATGCCGCTAACAAGGACTCAGGGACAATATTTACGCGCTAGACATGACTCAGGACAAAATTGATGCCGCTAGACAAGACTCAGGACAATATTTATTCCGCTAGACAAGACTCAGATATTTATGCCGCTAAGACAAGACTCAGGATATATTTACGACCGCTAGACAAGACTCAGGACAACTTATTTATGCCGTAGACAAGACTCAGGACATTATTTATCCGCTTAGACAAGACTCAGGACAATAAATTTATGCGCTAGACAAGACTCTGGGACAATTTTATGCGCTAGACAAGACTCAGGACAATTTTTATGCCGTAGACAGACTCTGGACATAGATTTATGCCGCTAGACAGGACTCAGGGCAATATTTATGCCGTGACAAGACTAAGGACAATATTTATGCCGCTAGACAAGTCTCAGGACAATATTTTACGCCAGCTAGACAAGACTCAGGACAATATTTATGCTGTAGGACAAGACGCAGGACAATATTTAGGCGCTAGAGAAGATCAGGACAAGATTTATGCCGCTAGTCAAGATCAGGACAATATTTATGCCGCTAGACAAGACTCAGACAAATATTTATGCGTTAGACAAGACTCAGGACAATATTTATGCCGCTAAGACAAGGAATCAGGACAATATTTATGCCGCAGACAAGACTCAGGACAATTTTTGCCGCTTAGACCAAGATCTCAGGGACACTATTTTATGCCGTAGAAAACCAAGACTCAGGTCAATATTTATGCCGCTAGACAAGTGCTCAGGACAATATTTATAGCCGCTCTCTAGACAAGA
Source organism: Cherax quadricarinatus (assembly GCF_026875155.1). Lineage (NCBI taxonomy): Eukaryota > Metazoa > Arthropoda > Malacostraca > Decapoda > Parastacidae > Cherax > Cherax quadricarinatus. The sequence goes on from NC_069488.1 coordinate 4,743,461, forward strand.
CTCAGGACCAATATTTATGCCTCGTGACAAGACTCAGGGCAATATTATGCCGACTAGACAAGAATCAGACCAATATTTATGACCGCACTCTAGACAAGTACTCAGGGCTAATATTTTTGTCTAGACAAGGCTCAGGACAATATTTATGCCGCCTAGACAAGGCTCAGGACAATATTTATGCCGCTGCTCTATACAAGACCTCAGGACAATATTATGCGACTAAGACAAAGGAACTCAGGACATATTTATGCCCTCTTGACAAGACTGGACAATATTTATGCCGCTTAGACAAGACTCAGACAATATTCATGCCGCTTGACAAGACTCAGGACAATATTTATGCCGCTAGCAAGAAAGCGACATATTTATGCCGCCTAGGACACGACTAGGGACAATATTTTATGACTCTTGAACAAGCTCAGGACAATATTTATGCCGCTAGACAAGGCTCAGGACAATATTTATGCCGATAGACAAGACTCAGGACAATATTTATGATGTAGACAAGACTAAGGACAATATTTATGCCGGATGTTGACAAGATCAGGGACAATATTTATGCCGCTAAGACATGGCTAAGGACAATATTTATGCCGCTAGACAAGACTCATGACAATATTTATGACGCTAGACAAGACTCAGGACAATATTTATGCCGCTAGACAAGACTCAGGACAATATTTATGCCGATAGACAAGACTCAGGACATTTTTTATGCGACTAGACAAGACCTCAGGGGCAATATTTATGGCCGCTAGACAAGGGCTCAGGACAGTATTTATGCCGCTAGACAAGGACTAGGACAATATTTTATTTGCCGATAGACAATAGACTCAGGACTATATTTATGCGCTACTAGACAAGGGCTCAGGACAATATTTATGCCGCTAGACAAACTCTGGACAATATTTTATGCCGCTAGACAGTCTCAGGACAATATTTTTGCCGCTAGACAACGACTCAGGACCTATATTTATGCCTCTAGACAAGGCTCAGGACAAATATTTATGCCCTAGACAAGGCTAAGGACATATATTTATGCGCTAGAAGACAAGTCTCAGGACAATATTTATGCCGCTAGACAAGACTCAGGACAATATTTATGCTATAGACAAGGAACTCAGGACAATATTTATGCCGCTAGGACAGTCAGGACAATATTCTGCCGCTAGACAAGATCAGGCTCAATATTTATGCGCTAGACAAGACTGGGACATATTATGCCGCTAGAACAAGACTCAGGACAAATATTTATGACTCTAGACAAGGCTCTCAGGACCAATATTTATGCCGCTAGACAGGCTCAGACAATATTTATGCCGATAGACAGACTCAGGACACTATTTATTGCCGCTAGACAAGACTCAGGACAATTATTTATGCCGCTAGACAAGACTTCAAGGACTTATTTATGCCTCTAGACAAGTCTCAGGACATATTTATGCGTAGACAAGATCTAGGACAATATTATGACCGCTAGACAAGACTCAGGTCATTATTCATGCGCTTAGACAAGACTCAGGACAATATTTTATGCGCTAGACAAGAATAAGGACAAATATTTATTGCCGCTAGACAAGACTCAGGACATATTTATGCCGCTAGACAGACTCAGTGAAATCTTTACGCCGCTAGACAAGATAGGACAATATTTATTGCGCTAGACAAGACTCAGGACATATTTATGCCGCTAGACAAGACTCCAGGAAATTATTTACGGCTCGCTAGACAAGATCAGGACCATATTTATGCCGCTAGACAAGACTAGGACATATGTAATGCCGCTAGACAAGACTCGGACAATATTTATGCGCTAGACAAGACTACAGTGAAAACATTTATGCGGCTCTTGACAAGATCAGGACAATATTTATGCGCACTAGAGACAGACTCAGGACAAAATTTATTGCCGCTTGACAAGACTCATAGGACAATATTTATGCCGCTAGACAAGACTCAGGACAATTATTTATGCCGCTAGATTCAAGGACTCAGGACAATATTTTACGCCGTAGACAAGACTTCAGGACAATATTTATGCCGCTAGTACAAGAATCAGGAACATATTTATGCCGCTAGACAAGACTCAGGACAATTTTATGCCGCTAGACAAGGACTCAGGGACAATATTTATGACCGCTAGAGAAGACCTCCTCAGGGACAATTTTTATGCCGCTAGACAAGACTCAGGACAATATTTATGCCGCTAGACAAGACTCAGGACAAATATTTATGCGCTAGACAAGTCCTCAGGGACAAATATTTAGCCGCTAGACAAGACTCAGGACAATATTGACGCCGCCTAGACAAGACTCAGGAAATATTTATGCGCTAGAAAAGACTCAGGCAATTATTTATGCCGCCTAGACAAGTACTCAGACAATATTTACGCCGCGCTAGACAAGACTCTGGACAAATTTTATGCCGCTAGACAGACTCAGGACAATATTTATGCCGCTAGACAAGACTAGGACATTATTTATGCGCTAGACAAGACTCAGGACAACTTTAGGCCGCTACTAGACAAGACTCAGGACAATATTTAGCCGCCTAGACAGACTCAGGACAATATTTATGCCGATTGACAAGACTCAGGACAATTATTTATGGGCCGCTAGACAAGACTCAGGACAATATTTAGGCGCTTAGAACAGACTCAGGACAATATTTACGCGTAGAACAGACTCATGGACATTATGTATGCCGCTGACAAGACTCAGGATTTATTTATGCCGCTAGAGAAGACTCAGGACAATATTTATGCCGACTAGACAAGACTCAGGACTATTTTATGCCGCTAGACAGACCTCAGGGACATTATTTAGCCGTTTAGACAGACTCAGGACAATTTTTATGCCGCTTGACAAGACTCAGGACAATTATTTTATTGCCGCTAGACAAGACTCAGGTCTATTTTTATGCCGCTAATTGACACGACTCAGGACAATATTTACGCCGCTCTAGGACAAAAGACTCAGGACAATATTTATGCGCCTCAGCCCCCCCCCCCCGCCTCAGGACAATATTTATGCCGCTAGACAAGACTCAGGACAATATTTACGCCGCTAGACAAGACTCAGGACAATATTTATGCCGCTAGACAAGACTCAGGACAATATTTATGCCGCTAGACAAGACTCAGGACAATATTTATGCCGCTATGACAAGACTCAGGAAAACATTTTTATGCGGTAGGACAAGATCAGGACAATATTTATGCCGCCTAGGACAAGCTCAGGACAATATTTATGCGCTAGACAAGATCAGGCAGGACATTATTTATGCCGAATAGACAAAGACTCAGGACAATATTTATGCCGTTAGACAAGACTCAGGACAATATTTATGCCGCTAGACAAGACTCAGGACAATATTTATGCCGCTAGACAAGACTCAGGACAATATTTATGCCGCTAGACAAGACTCAGGACCAATCTTTAGAGCTAGGACAAGACTCAGGACCAATATTTATGCCGTAGAGAAGACTCAGGACAATAGTTATGCGCTCTAGACACGACTAAGGGACAATAAATTTATGCCGCTCTAGACAAGATCAGGACAATATTTATGCGGATAGGACAAGACTAGGGACAATATTTATGCCCGCCTAGACAAAGACTCAGGACAATATTTACGCGCTAGACAAGATCAGGACAATTATTTATGCCGACTAGAGAATGACTCAGGAATATTTATGCCCGGCTAGACAAGACTCAGGACAATATTTACGCCGTAGACAAGACTCTGGACATATTTTGCGCTGACAAGACTAGGACAATATTTATGCCGCTAGACAGACTAGGACAATTATTTTTATGCCGTAGACAGACTCAGGACCAAACATTTATGGCCGTAGTCAAGATCAGGACAATAATTATGCCGCTAGACATGATCTGGACAATTTTATGCCGATAGACAAGACTCTGGACAATTTTTATGCCGACTAGACAGGATCTGGACAATATTTATGCCGCTAGACAGACTCAGGACAATTTATTTACGCCGCATAGAAAAGAACTCAGGACAATATTTGCTGATAGACAGACTCAGGATTATATTTATGCCGCTAGACAAGACTCAGGACAATATTTATGTCGCTAGACAGGACTCAGGACAATATTTATGCCGCTAGATAAGACTCAGGACAATATTTATGCCGCTAGATAAGACTCAGGACAATGTTTCACCATTAATGATTATAAGTTTACACGGAGCAGACGAGGCGTGATTAACACTACCTTCCTCTCCCCACGCCTATCTGCTTTCTCTCTCTCTCTCTCTCTCTCTCTCTCTCTCTCTCTCTCTCTCTCTCTCTCTCTCTCTCTCTCTCTCTCTCTCTCTCTCTCTCTCTCTCTCTCTCTCCAGTTTACCTCTTCTCTTTTTTCTTTACACAGGGTTTTACAAGGCTGGGTTTAGGGTTCCACTATGTCTACAAGCTAAGAACTGTTACCTACATCAGCTCATTTGAAAGCCTTTTTATTGTTATGATATATACAGATAGGGAACAGGATGAAGTTGGAGCCATCTGTGGGCCAGCGATTTTTGTCAACTGACTTTAAACTCACTGATGTCGTTATACTGCACGAACATGAGCCAGACTCGAGTCATCCTGGGAATAAATGATATCAAATGAAATGATATTCTGGAGAAGGGTACAGCCATAGTGTAGTTGCTGCCTGCTGCCCGTCTTGTTGTGTAGAATCTCACTTCTTGCTCTTCTCAGAATGGAGCCAAGTGTAGTACTTTGACAATGTTGACCTTGTACATAACAGTAAGGCCGCCCACATCCCTCCTCTGTTGAAGGCTCTACTGAAATGACAGATCTATCCAAGCTGGGTCCAGGCGAGAGATGAGGCGTCTTGCTCTGTTCTCTACTCTGTCAGGAAGTCGTAGATGAGATGGGAAGGCAGTCCAAGAAGGTGGAGCATACTCAAGGTGTGAGCGTACTTGTGCCTCATTCAGAATCGTGCAACCTCAACTATCAAGCAGATGCGAGATACGTCGAAGTGCTGTAAGCTTCCTGGCCGCCTTGTTTGCAAGATTTTCAACGTGATTTTTCATAGTCAGTTTGGAGTCAAATTTCACCTCAAGGATGTAAACTTCGTCCCCGGGTACCAACACTCTCCCATTCTTACTGCTGCACCAGCATTACCATCATGGTCCCTAGAGACCATCATCATTTGTTTTCCCCAGGCTGATATAGCTGTAAACTGATGACTGATGTAACTAACAGCAGCTGGCATTTCCTCTCTTGGATAAGTAAATGTCAGAGTACAATCGTCTGCATATGCATTGTATTGTGGGATGAGTTCAGGAAGGTCATTGAAGTAGACATTCCATAACAATGGCCTAAGCACACTTTCTTAGGCAAATTTGCATCAATAGAACATCTTGTTGACTCTGTCGCGTTAAGAAGGTAATCACTGAGAAGGCGCAGGGCAGAACCAGCGACTCCATTCTCGGTCGAAAGCACCAGCAATGTCCAGTGCTACTACACAGCTGACATTGGATTCACCCAGTGACTGGTGTCACTTAATGGAAAGGTTTAATAGCAGATCAGGAGCAGAGTGAATTTTGTCTGTGATTGACAGGAGTTACACTGGTCTTTAGTTGTTGATGTCCGCTCTGCTCTTCTTTTTGTGAAAAAGGACTAACCACATTTGCCTCTTAGCACAGAGAAGGTCATTTACACTGTGCTAGGCAGTGCTGATAGATACGAGTTAGAGGTGATGCTAGTTGGTCTCCACATCTACTCAGCAATCGTGGGCTCAGTTTATCAAGGCCCGCAGCATTTTCTTGTTCCAGGGATTTACAGAGACGATACACTTCATCCTGCCTTACTGTCATCACTGACAACTTTGACACAGTTCTTGCGGCTAGCCAAAGCGGTTCCCTTGCTGGATCAGGAACTTGCATCTTGGCAGCAAAGTGTTTGGCAAAGACGTCAGCTTGCTCCTGACCGCTAGTAAAGGAAGTCCCATCTAGCCGATTTAGAGGTGGAATAATTTCATCAGGTGAATAACCTTGTTGGTCCTTGACCACAGACCAACAGGCTTTGGAACCCACTCTACCTGATTTAAGTTTTCTTTTTGTGTCAGCCTCCAGTCTAGAGATGGCCCACTTTTGAACTTCTTCATTTACCAACATGCTTGCCTGTGCAGATTCCTGTTATAGACAGTGGGATGCCTCTTATACTTTCTCTAAGCCTTGTACGTAGCAGTAGCAGCTTCTCGACATCGAAAGCCGAACCAAGGCTGATCTAAAGGCTTCGTCACACACAGCCGGTGAGGGATGTTGGTGATTAAGGATATGTTTGGTGAAGGCATTCACTTGGTTTTCAACATCCCCTTGGAAAAGAGCATTCCCATCTGAAGCTGCGAGCTCACAGCAAGGAGCCGGTCAGTTTCCACTTTCCCTCAGCCAGGTTGTACGTGTAGATACTTCACCTCATTCTGTTGAAATCTTCAATATCGTTAAGAAATCCTTGTGGTAAGATGATCCAAGATAACCAAGGGATTGGCAAGTGACTATCCCTTCAGATAAATCACTCACTACTGGGTCGAGGGAGGAGCCAGAGATATGAATAGAGAAATCAACAAAATTTCTCATGTCAAACACTGCAAGAAGTTCATCAAAATCCCTCTGTATAAGATGGTTGAGGTCACCTACAGTTATATTGTACCGACATTTATGCCGAAGCAACAGGGAGTTCACATTTTCTGTTAGAAAGTTAATGAGGTTTGCATGTTACCATTGAGGTCTGGACATTACAGAAGCTTGTTAAGAAGTACTAGTGTTTATGAATAGTTTGAAGAGCATTATTTCTAGATGATTAGGCGTGGTAACATCAAAGAGTTGGTCATGTACACTTTTATAAATGCACGTGACAATGCCTCTTTGTTCTTGCCTGTCTCTTCTCATCAATGAGACGCAGCCAGTAATTCTAGTACACCTCTCTGGGGTTCTATCGTCCAAAAAGGTCTCAACACCTTTGATCATTTCGGGACACTGAATGTTCGCGAAGCTGCATGAGCTCAAAATGGTATTGTATACCATTTTGATATTCAGTAACGAATTCTCTAATGTTGGCCGACAGGATTCTGATAATTGTGCTCAGCTTGAGTTGATGGGTATGTAAGGTTCTTGCCCATGAGACAGGTAGAACTCTGGGGCAGTTGCTGGGACGTAGCCCTTTGATCTTGAAGAAGACACATAACCCACTGCAGAACCTGGATAGGAGTAGCTGGGTGGGTGACGTGTGTGTTCAGTTCTGAGGTCTTGCTGGTTTGTTTCGAGAATAGATCTCTAAACAGGTGATCCTGTCTGTTAGGTTCCTTTTTTTTTTTACATTTACAATAGTCGTCTTCTTGATGTTCCATTTTGTGGCAGTAATTGCACCTGATATCTCGCAGGCAATTATTAGTGGCCTGTTCCCTCCAATGACAGCGGGAACACTTCCTAGGTGCCTGGGAGGGTGGACTCCTATACACTGCACTTTTTGTGTTTCACTGCTGGATCAGCAGCTGATTTTTCTATAGGTTCTATTGATTGTGTATCTGGTAGACGTTTTCTTGAGACTGTGTTTGTAGAAGGAGATACGGCTGTGGGTGTCTACCACTTTCTCTTCCATGTCCTCTTCCACGCCCTCGTCCAGCTCTACCAGATACATCCCTGCTGCTCATGCTCTGGGCCAGCACTTGTTTAGGTGCAGTGTCTGTCACCTGATTATTAGCTGCATCAATCTCTGGTGGAGAAGAACCTGAATCGGTAATGGCAGATGGAGCACTGCTGCCAGCAGGTGTTGGAGCAGTAATGTTGTGATCTTTGAAAGTGAGATTCTCTGATATTATCACTCCCAGATCCTTACCTGGAGTTTATCTGGAGAGGGTTTCAGGGGTCAACGCCCCCGCGGCCCGGTCTGAGACCAGGCCTCGTGGTGGATCAGGGTCTGATCAACCAGGCTGTTAATGCTGGACGTACGCAAGCTGACGTACGAACCACAGCCCGGTTGGTCAGGTACTGACTTTAGGTGCCTGTCCAGTGCCTTCTTGAGGACAGCCAGGGGTCTATTGGTAATCCCCCTTATGTATGATGGGAGGCAATTGAACAGTCTTGGGCCCCGGACACTTATTGTGTTGTCTCTCAGTGTACTCGTGGCTCCCCTGCTTTTCACTGGGGGAATGTTGCATCTCCTGCCGAGTCTTTTGCTTTCATATGGAGTGATTTTCGTGTGCAGGTTTGGTACCAATCTCTCCAGGACCTTCCAAGTGTATATTGTCATGTATCTCTCTCGCCTGCGTTCGAGGGAATACAGGTCAAGGACCTTCAACCGTTCCCAGTTGTTTATGTACCTTATCGCACTTATGTGTACCGTAAAAGTTCTTTGTACACTCTCCAGGTCAACAGTGTCGCCAGCCTTGAAGGGGGCCGTTAGTGTACAGCAGTATTCCAGCCTAGAGAGCACAAGCGATTTGAAGAGAATCATCATGGGCTTGGCGTCCCTAGTTTTGAAGGTTCTCATTATCCATCTTATCATTTTCTAGCGGGTTAGGTAGATACATTGTTGTGGTCTTTGAATGTGAGATCCTCTGACATTATCACTCCCAGGTCCTTCACATTACTTTTCCGCTCTATTGTATGTTAGAATTTGTGGTATACCCTGACACATTTTTAATTTCTTCAAGTTTTCCATGTCTGAGTAGTTGAAATTTATCATCGTTGAACTTCATATTGTTTTGAGTGACCCATTCGAAGATTTGGTTGATGTCCGCTTGGAGTCCGCTCTACTGTTTGGTTGTGTTTTATACTCTGATCCAGTTTTTCCCTCGAGTTTTCCATACCAGAGTAATTGAAATTTGTCTTCATTGAACTTCATATCGTTTTCTGGGGCCTATTTAAAGACTTGATTAATGTCCACTTGGAGATTTGCAGTGTCCTCAATGGATGACACTGTCATGCAAATTCTGGTGTCGCCAGGAAAGGAGGACATGGTGCTGTGGGACTGTGGCTTACATCTCTGTCTATGTCTGACAAGAGGACGAGGAAAAGGATGGTAGTAAGTTCTGTACTTTATGGATCAGAGATTTTCACTATAGCCACTTTTGACTTTACCCTGTTTACTATTAAGTATTCGTTGAATCCTATTTGTTATAAAGTTATTGATCAATCTACCCATTCATCCTATTCTTTACCATGCATTTTGTGTGCTATTACACCATGATCGCACTTGTCGCAAGCTTTCACAAAGTCTATGGCTACTAAGGCATTTTGTTTGTCCTCCAGTACATTCAGTACCATGTCATGGTGGTGCAGCAGTTGTGAGAGTCAGGAGCGACCTGTTCTTAACCCATGCTGCCCTGGGCTGTGCACTTCTTGAGTATCCAAATGGTTCGTGATCTTGCTAAATATTTGCATACCATTTATTTTTTTTACAGAAATTATACATGTTTGGGTAGGAATTAGCGAATACATTTGTATACAGTGATTTTTGCATGTAGACCAGAGATAGGATAAAATATTTGCATATTTAAGCATTTACAGTGATATTGCAAGTAGGACAAAGATTGGCTAAGAAATTTGCACACTAATTGAGCCAGTCTATAAAATTACATTGAATATAAGTGTATAAGTTACGACCTGTAATTCGCCAGTGGTAAACAGAAATTCCTAGGTTAAGCAGTGTAATTGCTCGCTGCCTATAAACTATAGTCCTAAGTTAACTTGTCAACGTATTATATGTTTAGAATTGCACTTGTGGGTAACTTGTAACTTCAAGTTAGCTTCCCAGAGATCTCAGGTTGTAGCATTAACATAGAGCTCCTGGGGCTAGAGTATTTTTAATTCAATTTTTTGGTTGAAGAACGTATTAGTTATTCACGCGACTTAACAGTTTGTTTCTGGGTGGTAGCGATATTGTGGCAGGCTGAGTACCCATTAACATCGCAAAAGGTATTTCGCAGGTGTCAAATTTCTTTCATGAGCTCTGCGGTTTGAAAACAGCAATAGTTCTGGTACAACACAGGTTTCCAGAGCCTGGAGGTAAGTACGAGATTATTGTCACTGATTACAACTGAATTACTAGGAGTATAAATTGTAGGCTATTGAATAAGGCCAAAGATATAGACGAAATTCTGCTCGTAAACTTGCGTTCTAAACCGTTTCAGTTAAGTCTAACAGCTGACGGTGAACATTTTGATTCAGAGCCGTGTCAGTATATAATAAAAAAATTTTTTTACCATTATTGAAGAGCACTGAAACACATTTGTTCTTACCTAACGTTGTATCGTGCTGTTGAGTGGACCAATTAAAACTGTACCGAGTACGGATTAGTACTACACCTTAACTAGACATAACAGTGGAAGGCGGAGATAGAGTACAGCCAGTTTCAGCAATAGTGAAACTAAAGTGATCAGTGTTAGTGTACAAGAAACATTTAGACAAAACACGCAGCGAATGCCAAGATATTAGTCAAGACGACGCTGTAGATTACCTGGACTTGCAAGGTTTCCTGAAGCTTTTACAGGAAAGATGGAAGGCCTGTGAGGCAGTGTGTATCGCTTATGAAATAAGCCTTTGAGGAAAATGAGTCTGAGAACATAGTGGTCTTGTGTTACCTGTGTCAACAGTAATTGACAGAATAGGCACCTCACAAGTTCCCACACAGAGCTTTACGAGGTTTATAGGTTCCTACCTTTATTTTCAAGCTAAGAGCAGTTACTCCTCCTCTTCGTCAGACCGATTTCCCTTAACCTTTCTTCGTAGAACAATCCCCTTAGCTCTGAGACTAGTCTTGTTGCAAACCTTTGCACATTCTCTAATTTCTTGACGTGCTTGACCAGGTGTGGATTCCAAACTGGTGCTGCATACTCCAGTATGGGCCTGACGTATATGGTGTAGAGAGTCTTGAACAATTCCTTACTAAGGTATCGGAACGCTATCCTTAGGTTTGCCAGACGCCCGTATGCTGCAGCAGTTATCTGATTGATGTGCGCCTCAGGATATGTCCTCGGTATTATACTCACCCCAAGATCTTTTTCCTTAAGTGAAGTTTGCAGTCTTTGGCCACCTAGACTATACTCTGTGGTCTTCTTTGCCCTTCCCCGATCTTCATGACTTTGCATCTGGCGGGGTTAAATTCAAGGAGCCAGTTGCTTTACCAGGCTTGAAGCCTGTCCAGGTCTCTTTGTAGTCCTGCCTGATCCTCGACCGATTTGATTCTCCTCAATAACTTCACATCATCTGCAAACAAGGACACTTCTGAGTCTATCCCTTCCGTTATGTCATTCACATATACGAAAAACAGCACAGGTCCTAGGACTGACCCCTGTGGAACCCCGCTTGTCACAGGCGCCCACTTTAACACCTCATCACGTACCACGACTCGTTGTTGCCTCTCTGTCAGATATTCTCTGATCCATTGCAGTGCCTTTCCTGTTATGTGTGCCTGATCCTCTAGCTTTTGCATTAACCTCTTGTGAGGAACTGTATCGAAAGCCTTCTTACAGTCCAAGAAAATGCAGTCTATCCACCTCTCTCTTGTCTTACTTCTGTCACCTTGTCATAAAGCTCCAGTAGGTTTGTGACACAGGATTTTCCTTCCCTGAAACCGTGCTGGTTGTCGATTATACACTTGTTTCTTTACAGGTGCTCCACCACTCTCCTCCCGATGATCTTCTCCATGACTCTGCATACTATACACGGTAGTGATATAGGTCTGTAGTTTAATGCCTCGTGTCTGTCTCCTTTTTTAAAAATTGGGACTACATTTGCTATCTTCCGTACAACAGGTAGTTGCCCAGTTTCAATGGATGTGTTGAGTATCTTTGCTAGTGGCACACACAGCATCTCTGCTCCCTCTCTAGGGACCCATGGGGAAATGTTGTCTGGTTCCAATGCCTTTGAGGTATCAAGTTCACATTGCAGCTTCTTCACTTCCTCCTCAGTTATGTGTACGTTATCCAGCACTTGTTGGTGTACCTCTGTGTTCTGAATTCCTGGAGCCCTACCTGTTTCCACTAAATACTTCTTTAAATCTCATGTTGAACTCACCTCTTGGCCGTTTCTTGTGAACTTCCCATCACCCTTCCTCAGTCTGATTACCTGGTCCTTGACTGTTGTTTTCCTCCTGATGTGGCTATACAACAGCTTCGGGTCAGACTTGACTTTTGATGCTATGTCATTTTCGTATTGTCGCTGAGCCTCCCTTCTCGTCTGCGCATATTCGTTTCTGGCTCTTTGGCTGATTTCTTTGTTTTCCTGAGTTCTCTGTCTTCTGTACCTTTTCCATTCTCTAGTGCACCTAGGTTTTGCCTCCCTACATCTTTGGGTGAACCAAGGACTCATTTTGGTCTTCCCAATATTTCTGTTTTCCTTAGGAACAAACCTCTTCTCTGCCTCCTTGCATTTTGTTGCCACATAGTCCATTTCTTTTACTTGTTTTCCTGTCAGTTCTCTCTCCCACTAATGTCTTGCAGGAAGTTCCTCATGCCTGTGTAGTCCCCCCTTTTGTAGTTTGGTTTTTCCCATCTTATTCATGATCACAAGCTCCTATGGGCCTTTCATACATGATATCCTCAATGTCTGAACTACTCAAGGTGAATACAAGGTCCAGTTTTGCTGGATCATCCTCACCTCTCTCTCTGGTAGTGTCTCTAACATGTTGATGCATGAGGTTTTCCAGTATATCCTTCATCTTGGCTCTCCATGTTTTGGGACCATGATGGGGCTCCAAGTTTTCCCAGTCAATCTCCTTGTGATTGAAATCACCCATAACTAGTAACTTTACTCCCCCTATGTGAGCTCTTCTGAACACCTTTGCTAGTGCATCAACCTCAGATTGGATTGTTCCTACTAAGTAGTCCCTTTTGCTCATTCCATCCATTCCCTCCATTTCCTCAAATCCCTACTGGTTTTTAATGGGCAGTGTAACTCCTCCTCCCTCTCTCCTCCCTCTCTCCTCCCTCTATCTTTCCTGAGGATTTGATATCTGAGTGGAAAGATTGCATCTGTTATCTTGGTGAGTTTCATTTGTGTGAGTGCTATTTTGTCTGGGATGCCTCCTTGATTCTTTCATGCCACTCCTCACACTTATTTGTCATTCCATCTGCATTTGTATACCAAACTTTCAATTTCTTTTCTAAAACTATGGTCTGGGGGATGTACATTGGGGTTGGGGAAGTGGGAGACCTGATAAGTAACTATGGGTGGTTGCTGTCAGGGAGGAGTTTGTAATGAAGTGGGTGAGGTCATTGGATATGGCATGTGTGTTTTCGGTTAGAATGTTTGGTTGCATTGGGGTTGTCCTGGTTAGGGGGCTTCTGTAGGTGGTTGTGAGGGAGGCTGTATTTCATCTTCCTCCTGAGACTGGGTTCTCTTGTCCATCTCCATCTTCACCTCTCTTTACTCCTTTTGTCTTTGTACCATCTCTTTCAGTTTCTGCCTTTCCTCTTGTGTTCTGTCACAGTCAAGATACACCTTCTGGTATGTTGGCATGTCTCTTAGTCTTGCTTTCTCCTGCAGGATCCTGTTTTGAGTTTATTCTGTCTTGAAAGTCACTTTGACTGGCTGGGTTCTTCTACTTGCAAACCCCCTTATTCTCCGAAAACTTGCCAGCTGGGTCATGTCATTTTCTCCTATTGCTTGTCTTCTTGCTTTGTAAGTTTCCTCTTCAACTTCCTGGAGCCAATAAACTAAGTCTGACCTCTCCCTTTTATCCTCCTACTGCATATCCCTATGTATCCCCTGAACTGATTTAATTTCCTCCATTGCAGCTTTCCTTTCTTCAGTTTCTTCACTAACTCTTGTCCTTGGGCCCAGTGACCTGTTATTTTCCCTTCAGCTTTCCCTGGGCTCTGCTGTGGTCTGTTAGGGCCTCCACATATAGCTTGTGATTCTCTCTCTTTCTTGGGCTCCATGATGGTCTGATAGGGCCTCTGCAGTTTCACTCATTTGTTCTCTACAGTTCCTTTGTTTCTGACTGAGGTAGCAGTGTCTGATGTCATTCCCAAATTGTTCTTTAGTTTTTAGGCTGTTTCAGATTTTTCAGTTCCTCTTCTAATCTCTGTATCTTAGCCTCTGCTGGTGTGACTTGCATCTCCCACTTCTTGGTTTCTGCATCTATCCTCTCCTTCATTCTCATGCTAAGCTCTTCTAGCTTCTTTCCCCACTCACGTTCCCTTTTCATGAGCTCTACTGCCCAATCTTCCTTTGCAGACTCATTCTCCAGTCCCCTGGTTTACCTTCCTGCTCTCTGGCAACCCATTTTTTTTTGGTTGCCACAGAATGAAAAACTTGTGTAATTCTTTGTGTTTGTTTTGTGGTGTGTTTGTCCAAGTGTGTGGGGAGTGCAGAGGGAGAGGAGGAAGCTGGAGACAGTGGCGAAATGAGAGAGGGGTAGGAGGGGATGAGGGGGCAAATATGGGGAGAGAGGAGGAGGGAGAAGCAAAGAGCGAGAAAGAATGGGAGATGGAGAGGGGGAAAAGAGGGAGAGGAGCAGAAGGAGGGTGTGAAAAAGAGGGGGGAGCATAGGAAGGGGTGGGAAATAGGTGAGGGAGGGTGTAGGGGGGAGAGTGTCTGTGGGTCTGTATATATGAGAATGTGTGGATATAAACCATGTGTGCATTTGTATGTGTGTGTTGGGAGGGGGATTATAAGTGCATGGTACATCTAGAGAAAAATGAACTAGTGGGTGGGATTGTGTGTTGTGTATGAGTGTGCATGTGGAGTTTGCAGTGCTCAGGTACCTGGCCTGCACCACACCCTCCTGACCTGACCCACACCTACCTACTATTTTGCATCCTCTATACTTTTACTTCTAGTCTAATAGACACCTATCTCACTTGATTCTATAAATTACCAATTGCTTTCGTTATTGAGTACTTGATAGGCTATTCATTTTCATACTAGGAGAGTTGGACCATTCACAATCAGCTTGGAGATTAATTGGAACCCCCACTCACACCCAACAACCATGCATAGTTGATTACTTGTGATGCAGCCTGTAGCAGCCTGTAGATTTTCCAGCTCAGTGTGATGTCCTGGCGTATATCCACCTCTGTTTTTTTCTCGATATATAATATACCCTTTTAAGGAAATGCTACAAACTAAGTCAGAGTAAATAATGGACTGTAATGGGACTTATCTTGAAAGACAGCTCCTGCCTACACAGCTGTCCCTGTAGGTGACGTCTTGAGAAGCTGTCGTATGCGTTCCCTAAGGGCTAAATGAAAAACTATGTTGCATAAGTATAATTACCCCTAGGGGGTGTTGTGTAAGTATTTCAGTAACTGAATACTGACGAGAATCTATACTTATGTTGGGCTAAAAAGCCCATCTATAACCAAGTGCATGGTACATCTAGAGAAAAACGAACTAGCTATCTGCTGCATAGCTGATCTGACTAGTAACATTTATTTCAAGACCTACCTGAGTGTCTGTATCAAACCCATATTGAACTCAGGTATCGGTGTCTTCATTGAAGCAGACGTGTTCTTTGAAGAATGTCGCTCTACACTTCATCAGGATCGCAACACTCGTTGTTACGCTCTGTTCATCAAGTATTTTTTTTTTTATTATTCACAGTCATATCACTAAAGAAGCTAATCACGTTTCTCTGTATCTGCTGTGTCTATTGAGATACTTTTATGTACAAAAACATGCAGATCAGTGTTCTTTGTTCATTATCCCAGCGTCATTGTCTCCCTTGGCAGGGTTAAAGGTAATCTGAGCTGTAATGCCCCTCGCCACACCTCGCTTGCCCCCAGCTACAAAGAAAAAGCTAATTCAAGCAAATTCCCCTTCCTTGCCAAACTTCCACCATGAAGCAATGCAAATGCTCGATTCTTGCTGTGTGGGCATAGACAACAATGTACACTATCTTCAACATGGTAATAAAGTGGGTGCAGGATTTTCCTTAATTGTCCTGCTAAGGTAAGAGATTGATTGTCTCTCATTAAACTACACTATTTGCAACACTGGCCTCTTGCAAGGAGTCACATGACCTATGACTGATACATGCTGGTTAAACATCACTTGATGTGGAAGTAAACAAGATGCTTGCCCCTTCTCAGAGGGCTGGACCCCTAAGGGCTGAAGGGGGGCCAATACCCGCTTCCTTGGAGAAAAATTTCTCCACATACTCTATCCACTGTATTTCTCTCACTGGTCACACATTTGTTTCACTTTATTATCTTTCTTGGGTGACACGTAGCAACGTTGCCTGGAGCACACTAGGCCTGCCCACTCTGAATGTGCCACCCACCAAGTATCACTTTCAAGTTTACTTATAAAATTGTGGCTCTCCCCACAGGGCAAATTGTAAATCACTTCAAGGAGTGTTCACTACCCTGACACACTTAATGACCCCTGCAGTACCCTTGGGTAGCCCTCAAAAACACTTACATTCGTGGAGCACTAACAGTATGACTCGAGCACTAATCTCTTGTGTGGAACTGTGTCAAACGCCTTCTTGCAGTCCATGAAAATGCAATCCACCCACCCCTCTCTCTCTTGTCTTACTGCTGTCACCATGTCATAGAACTCCAGTAGGTTTGTGACACAGGATTTCCTGTCCCTGAAACCATGTTGGCTGCTGTTAATGAGATCATTCCTTTCTAGGTGTTCCACCACTCTTCTGATAATCTTCTCCATGACTTTGCATACTATACATATCAGTGACACTGGTCTGTAGTTCAGTGCTTCATGTCTGCCTCCTTTTTTAAAGATTGGGACTACATTTGCTGTCTTCCGTGCCTCAGGCAATCTCCCTGTTTCAATAGATGTATTGAATATTGTTGTTAGGGGTACACATAGCACCTCTGCTCCCTCTCTCAGGACCCATGGGGAGATGTTATCCGGCCCCATTGCCTTTGAGATATCTAGCTCACTCAGAAGCCTCTTCACTTCTTCCTCGGTTGTGTGTACTGTGTCCAGCACCTGGTGGTGTGCCCCACCTCTCCGTCTTTCTGGAGCCCCTTCTGTCTCCTCTGTGAACACTTCTTTGAATCTCTTGTTGAGTTCCTCACATACTTTACGGTCATTTCTTGTTGTCTCTCCTTCCTCCCTTAGCCTGATTACCTGGTCCTTGACTGTTGTTTTCCTCCTGATGTGGCTGTATAACAGTTTCGGGTCAGATTTGGCTTTCGCTGCTATGTCGTTTTCATATTGTCGTTGGGCCTCCCTTCTTATCTGTGCATATTCGTTTCTGGCTCTACGACTGCTCTCCTTATTCTCCTGGGTCCTTTGCCTTCTATATTTCTTCCATTCCCTAGCACACTTGGTTTTTGCCTCCCTGCACCTTTGGGTGAACCATGGGCTCATCCTGGCTTTTTCATTATTCCTGTTACCCTTGGGTACAACCCTCTCTTCAGCCTCCTTGCACATTGTTACATATTCCATCATCTCATTAACTGGCTTCCCTGCCAGTTCTCTGTCCCACTGAACCCCATTCAGGAAGTTCCTCATTCCCGTGTAGTCCCCTTTCTTGTAGTTTGGCTTCATTTGTCCTGGCCTTCCTGCTTCCCCCTCCACTTGTAACTCTACTGTGTATTAGAAGCTTAAAATCACATGGTCGCTGGCCCCTAAGGGGTTTTTCATATGTGATGTCCTCAATATCTGCACTAATCAAGGTGAATACTAAGTCCAGTCTTGCTGGTTCATCCTCTCCTCTCTCTCTCTTGTAGCGTCCCTTACGTGTTGGTACATGAAGTTTTCCAGTACCACCTCCATCATCTTAGCCCTCCATGTATCTTGGCCCCCATGTGGCTCCAAGTTCTCCCAGTCTATCTCCTTGTGGTTAAAGTCACCTATGATCAGGAGCTTTGCCCTGCATGCATGAGCTCTTCTGGCCACCATCGCTCTATTGCTCTCGTCATACTCTTGCCTTGGCCTCCTGTTGTTCTGTGGTGGGTTATACATCACTGCAATTACCACCTTGGGACCTCCAGAGTGCAATCACTTGCTTCTCCGCTGTCTCCTCTCTCCAGCTCATCAAAATTTCATCAGTTTTTGCTCAGCAGTGCCACTCCTCCACCCCCACCTGTTCCCTCTGTCTTTCCTCAGGATCTGGTATCCAGTTGGAAAGATGGCATCTGTTATCATACCTGTAAGCTTGGTTTCTGTGAGAGCTATGATGTCCGGTGATGCCTCTTTGACTCTTTCATGCCACTCCTCCCACTTATTTGTTATTCCATCAGCGTTTGTGTACCATACCTTCAGTTTCCTTTCCAACACTGTGGTTTGGGGGGCCTGTGAGGGTGGGAGACCTGGTAGCATACTGTGGGATTCTATAGCTGGGTGTTGGGTGGAAGCTGTGAGTATGGATTGTAGTTTGTGTTGGGATGGTGTGATAGGTTGTGTGCGCGTGTGTGTGTGTGTACTCACCTAATTGTGGTTACAGGAGTCGAATCATAGATCCTGGCACCGCCTCTTCACTGATCGCCACAAGGTCCCCTATCTCCCTGCTCCTTGAGCCTTGTCGTATATGTTTGTGTGTCCCTAACGGAGAAAGTCCATCAGGGAAACACTTCTGTGGTTAGTCCGAGGACAGAAACTGGGAATGAGATACAACACCTACCTCAAGACCAGAAAGACGAAGAAGTACGAGACAAGATTCCTGAGTCAGTATCGATTCCTGAGTCAGTATCGATTCCTGAGTCAGTATCGATTCCTGAGTCAGTATCCTGTCACTAGTGTTAGAGCCAGGCCACAAAACCAAGAGACTTGACTTACTATGCAGCATCCTCTCAATGAAAAGCAGGGGCGTCACTAACACTATAAGAGAGAACACAGTAAGTGTCAGGGGCCAAAGACTTTTCAACTGCCTCCCAGCATACATAATGGGGATTACCAGTCGACTCCTGGCTTCAAGAAGGCGCTGGATAAGCACCTGTAGTCAGTATCTGACCAGCCGGGCTGTGGTTCGAACGATGGGTTGCGTGTGGCCAGAAGTAACAGCCTGGATGATCAGGCCCTGATCCACCATGAGGTCTAGTCACAGACCGGGCCGCGGGGGCGTTGATTCCCGAAACCATCTCTATGTACCTCCAGGTATACATTAAGGCCAACTGCTTAGTTTCAGAAGAGGTCTGCTACCAGTGGTAAATCAAGTTTTATGCAATCATTGTGGAATACTAAACCATTTTAAAAAATCACCACTGATCAGAGTAGAGTAGATGTTTGTATGACACCATTCATCAGGGTCAGTCAAATGTGGATACAGGTGTTTACTGCTCTCCCTTACGAGATGGACTATTCCCAATTTTTGGTGAGAACTCATTAAGCTCGTCTACCCTGTTAGATACTTATGGAGGGGACATCTTTTCAGTTTTTATATGCAGTATTTATGTTAGGAGCCAGCATTACACTAGCTATTTAATTGTAAGTGTGTCGGGAAGTATCAATAGAATCGGGACACAGTCTGGAACAAAGTATATTCCAGACTGTGTCCCGATTCTATTGTGATTTCAGAAAGCTATACCCCTTCGGGGTATATACTAAAAGTTGTGGCCCGGTGGCCTGGTGGCTAAAGCTCCCGCTTCACACACGGAGGGCCCGGGTTCGATTCCCGGTGGGTGGAAACATTTCGACACGTTTCCTTACACCTGTTGTCCTGTTCACCTAGCAGCAAATAGGTACCTGGGTGTTAGTCGACTGGTGTGGGTCGCATCCTGGGGGACAAGATTAAGGACCCCAATGGAAATAAGTTAGACAGTCCTCGATGACGCACTGACTTTCTTGGGTTATCCTGGGTGGCTAACCCTCCGGGGTTAAAAATCCGAACGAAATCTTATCTTATCTTATCTTATCGGGCAGTGTCCAAAGGAAAGTCTGACTCGAATGCTGACCTTACCTTGGGGGGACTCAGATCTTGGGTTGGACTAGTTGTTTTACGATGGCACCTGGCCAGGCCCTCTTAAATCAAGTTAAAGCCCCTTGTTCAAGCCCTCCTATTCCTGGGTAGCAGGACTGCCAGATGCTCCTGACTCCATGCCCAATGGACTGACTCTAAGGGAAGAGCAACCGAGGGACCTATCTCTTGCCTCTGCTTTTAAGTCGGCTGTCACTGAAGCCGAATCTATGCACCCCTTCCCCATCCCATCACTAAATATATAATCAAGTACCATGTATTCCTCAAACCTACTGGCAAGGAGGTAAACTCGATGTGTCCACAACTGACAAATTGTGCCTAAAAAAATTAGGTCTCGTGTTTTAAAGGTTGCCCATAATTCATACATGGGAGGACACTTTGGTATCATAAAAGCTCTCTATAGAATATCCGGACATTTTGATTGGCCAGGTTTAAGACGAGATGTCCGGAGCTACATCAGGTCCTGCCGTGAGTGTCAGCAAGTCGAAAAACCAGGACACAATATCTAACTTGCACCACTTTGTCCCATACCCGCTGATGGAGAGTCATTCGCAGACGTGATCACAGACTGCCGACACTCCTTCGGGAACCGGCCCAGTCCCGGACCCAGTATGTACCTCTGTAGTTTTTTTGACTATTACCCACAGGATGGGTATGGGGTGACTACCACCCACACGATGGGTATGGGGTGACTACCACCCACACGATGGGTATGGGGTGACTACCACCCACACGATGGGTATGGGGTGACTACCACCCACACGATGGGTATGGGGTGACTACCACCCACACGATGGGTATGGGGTGACTACCACCCACACGATGGGTATGGAGTGACTACCACCCACACGATGGGTATGGGGTGACTACCACCCACACGATGGGTATGGGGTGACTACCACCCACACGATGGGTATGGGGTGACTACCACCCACACGATGGGTATAGGGTGACTACCACCCACACGATTGGTATGGGGTGACTACCACCCACACGATGGGTATGGGGTGACTACCACCCACAGGGAACTTTACTTTAGGGCAAGTCGGGTAATCCATATTTACCTGGAGTTTACCTGGAGAGAGTTTCGGGGGTCAACGCCCCCGCGGCCCGGTCTGTGACCAGGCCTCCTGGTGGATCAGCGCCTGATCAACCAGGCTGTTGCTGCTGGCTGCACGCAAACCAACGTACGAGCCACAGCCCGGCTGATCAGGAACTGCCTTTAGGTGCTTGTCCAGTGCCAGCTTGAAGACTGCCAGGGGTCTGTTGGTAATCCCCCTTATGTGTGCTGGGAGGCAGTTGAACAGTCTCGGTCCCCTGACACTTATTGTATGGTCTCTTAACGTGCTAGTGACACCCCTGCTTTTCATTGGGGGGATGGTGCATCGTCTGCCAAGTCTTTTGCTTTCGTAGTGAGTGATTTTCGTGTGCAAGTTCGGTACTAGTCCCTCTAGGATTTTCCAGGTGTATATAATCATGTATCTCTCCCTCCTGCGTTCCAGGGAATACAGGTTTAGAAACCTCAAGCGCTCCCAGTAATTGAGGTGTTTTATCTCCGTTATGCGCGCCGTGAAAGTTCTCTGTACATTTTCTAGGTCGGCAATTTCACCTGCCTTGAAAGGTGCTGTTAGAGTGCAGCAATATTCCAGCCTAGATAGAACAAGTGACCTGAAGAGTGTCATCATGGGCTTGGCCTCCCTAGTTTTGAAGGTTCTCATTATCCATCCTGTCATTTTTCTAGCAGATGCGATTGATACAATGTTATGGTCCTTGAAGGTGAGATCCTCCGACATAATCACTCCCAGGTCTTTGACGTTGGTGTTTCGCTCTATTTTGTGGCCAGAATTTGTTTTGTACTCTGATGAAGATTTAATTTCCTCATGTTTACCATATCTGAGTAATTGAAATTTCTCATCGTTGAACTTCATATTGTTTTCTGCAGCCCACTGAAAGATTTGGTTGATGTCCGCCTGGAGCCTTGCAGTGTCTGCAATGGAAGACACTGTCATGCAGATTCGGGTGTCATCTGCAAAGGAAGACACGGTGCTGTGGCTGACATCCTTGTCTATGTCGGATATGAGGATGAGGAACAAGATGGGAGCTAGTACTGTGCCTTGTGGAACAGAGCTTTTCACCGTAGCTGCCTCGGACTTTACTCTGTTGACGACTACTCTCTGTGTTCTGTTAGTGAGGAAATTATAGATCCATCGACCAACTTTTCCTGTTATTCCTTTAGCGCGCATTTTGTGCGCTATTACGCCATGGTCACACTTGTCGAAGGCTTTTGCAAAGTCTGTATATATTACATCTGCATTCTTTTTGTCTTCTAGTGCATTTAGGACCTTGTCGTAGTGATCCAGTAGTTGAGACAGACAGGAGCGACCTGTTCTAAACCCATGTTGCCCTGGGTTGTGTAACTGATGGGTTTCTAGATGGGTGGTGATCTTGCTTCTTAGGACCCTTTCAAAGATTTTTATGATATGGGATGTTAGTGCTATTGGTCTGTAGTTCTTTGCTGTTGCTTTACTGCCCCCTTTGTGGAGTGGGGCTATGTCTGTTGTTTTTAGTAACTGAGGGACGACCCCCGTGTCCATGCTCCCACCAAGTATCATGAGACAGTGCATATGCATAGTATTAATACTAAGGCAATCCCGTGGCCTAGTGGGAAAAGTTCTTGCTACACACGGTGAGGTGTCCGGGTTCGATTCCCGGCCAGGGTTGAAACATTGGGTGTGTTTCCTTACACCGGTTGTCTATGTTCACCCATCAGTAAAATGGTTACCTGAGTGTTAGTCGACTCGCATCCTGAGACAAAACTGACCTAATTTGTCCGAAATGCTCAGCATAACAAGCAGCTTTCTATATAGTAGTATGTCATTGATGTCAGCTAGGCCAGTATACCTTGTACATGTACTTGTAGTAAATAAAGATATTATATTATGTTATATTATTATATTATCTATTCAAAGTCACCAAGGTAATGCTGAAGTCTCTGGAGAAATATTAAGCCGACTAAGAATTAAGCAAAAACTTGAGATTCCGCCAAACCATCATAACCATGAAGTGTATCTCTTGAATACACCTTCCTACAGACTGAGACCAACCGTTAAGTCTGCTACTTTTTGCTATACGAGAAACTGTGCAGGATTGATTTTTGGGGATAATGTAAGAGACCCCAATGGAAATAAGTCACTCTGACTTTTTGGGTTATCCTAGGCACTTTACATATATGCTGCTATGTATGATAATCTATGTAACTGTATTTGTGTATACCTGAATAAACTTACTGACTAATCCTCTTCAAGTGCTTAAGGAAGGGTGGTTGTTAGAAGACACCATGAAGACACTCTACGACCCTACAGCAAGACGACACTTGGCACGTCACCTGGTTAAGGACAATCTTAATGAAACCCAGGACAACATGAAACAGGGGTGTAATAATGCAGCTAAATCAAGAAAAGATGTTGGTCCAGTGATCTGTTCTGTGTCACACCTTAAAGGCAAGATTTACTGGTAATATGCAAGTGGTGAAGAAAAACTCAGATCTTAACTGTGGTAGTACATTTAAACAGACCAGAAATTGGTAAAGTCTACCACAAAAACCAGATGAAATAAATTCCTTGAATCACCTTATGCTTCAATAATAACCTTGTCTTCTGTGTTTGCAGACTGATAGTGACCGTCATTCCTTTCATATAGTCCCCGAGGTTCAAATAACACTTTCTAACTCGGTTCTACTCCAGGATCCTCGCCCTCTTATGTCAGGATTTGCAAAAACCCAAATGACGGATCTCGCAAATCTTCTGCAAACCGATCCTGACACATTTTCGGATATTCCGAAGATGTGCAACCTTGGTTACCATGACGTGGACGTAGGCTTTGCTAAACCTATTAAACTCTTTCCCTATAGAGCAAGTCCAGAAGAAAGGAAGCAGCGTTTTTACTATAACATGAGATAGTGGAAGAATCTTCAAGTCCATGGACCTCTCCTTGCATCCTTATGAAAAAAAAAAAAGCCGAATGTAAAGTACGGATGTGTAGGGATTATCTATGTCACAGCAACACCATGGTATCATGTAAGACACAGTAGCACCATGGTATCATGTAAGACACAGTAGCACCATGGTATCATGTAAGACACAGCATCACCATGGAATCTTGTATGACACAGCAACACCTTGGCATCCTGTGTGGCACAGGATGTCGCATCAAAATAAATTGTACCCTACTATCCATATTTCGTTGGCAAAATGATCCTTCATATGGGTCTCTGCGAAAGCCGCAAATATTGCGTTCGACTCTGTGAGGAGTCCACTGATGAAAGGTATTTTGTTGTTGGTTGATGGTTTTATACCTAATATATTTGCAAAAACAAATGTTGTCGTGTTGTTGTTGTTGATTGTTGGCACTAATATCTGTTGTTCTTGAGTGGAGGCCACTGACTGTACCGCCACTCCAGTAATGCTCTGAGATGGTAGAATATTCCTGTTATTTCCTGCCAGTTTCTTTCCCTTCCTGGCGCTAAAAAAAATCCCTCTCCATTGAGTGGTCGAAATTACCATAGTTTGTTTCCCAAAGTTTGTCTGATCTTTACCTTCTGGTCCTTTTCAGGTTCTGTGCCTGGCAATTTGAGTTGTAACAGTACCGTTGTTAGAAAAATTCACAATTAAATCACGTTGTAGAGGCAACATTAGACGACATTTTGATTCGTTTAGATTCGCCATTAGTTTCTGAGTCGAATTACTGGTTTGCTCTTAGCATTATCGAAATATTTTGTTTTTCTAATAGCCCTCAAAGATCAACTTGTAACCCAAGGTAGGTAGGTCCTACCTGGATACAGTGCAAAAGACACACGGGACAAAAACCTTCTAGGATCAAAACTCTGGCAAAAGCCTCTCGTGATGAAAGCCTCACAGCATTAAAAAAAAGAAAGGTTAAGATATGGTATCAAAACCGATAACTACGAAATAGACACATGCACAGTATTAAGGAAACTTCTTCGCACAGCACCAAATTTTTAAAAGGTTTTATTAAGGGTCTTATCACTGCCAAGCTTCACCTCTGTCTTTCCTCAACGCTCATGGAGACTTTGCTTGGGATGACTCCTTCACTGTCTCCACAGTAGGTACAGGTGGGGGGGGGGTCATTCTAACCACAGCAGACAAAAACCGCAAGGTGTAGGATTTGGTGGACGAGCGGAACATTTACAAGCCTCTTCCACTCTCTCCAGAGCCACAGGTTACAGGAACTCACACAACACCTTCTTAACAAGTCTGGTCAGATTCTGCACGAATGTATAGGCTACCGAAAACCCATAACCTAGTGATGCCCATTAGGCCCAATGATAGTGCTCCCCATAAGCTGGTTGCCACGCCAGTCAAGCATTTATTCAAATTAATGCGCACGATTATTTCAGCTCATCTTAAGCTTTCAGGAGACTCCATCAACCGTAAATGTAACATTAACGTTAAAAATAAGAAACCTGTTAGTGTCGACATTACTTCTTTATTCACCAGGGTCCCCGAAACCAAAGTAATCGTCTGATTTCAACGTTAGGTCACCTACAACCTGGAGCTTCCCTTACCAGCCAGAGATTTCGTCGTACTGGTTAAGCTGTGAGCCAACTTCATTTGTTTTAATTTAAGGATTTTATATACAGTGTTTTGAAATAACCATGGGCTCGTCAGCCAGTGCCGTCTTAGCTAATCTGTTCATGGAACGGTCCCTCTAAACCTGCCCCACAACTGTGTTGGATTCGCCTCTCTGCACCTCACCTGAATCCCTATATAGACTCCACCTCTGATTATTTCTCTAGAACTGTAGAAGCCATTCATGGCAAAACATCACACATCAGAAGCTCTTAACAGTCAACATGAGCACTAAAATTCGTACCACTACATCAGTGCTTAAAATCAGATTCACTGAAGTCCCCCATGCCCTCACAAGCATTTAATGATGGTCTACGAATCTCCTATTACCACGTCAATCCCGAAAACATAGAACCACAGAGATACTGTCAGATTTCCCCAACTTAGAACTGTTACTCTAGCACACGTCGTAAAGGAATGGCCAGTGAAAATTAAGAAATATTGTACTAAATGCTATAATGAAGGACACACTCACCAAGACTTCACTTCGATGTCTTTACTGAAATGTCCCGACTTTCCTTGCCGCCAAGGCCCAAACAGGAAGAAAATCGTCAACCAGAAAAACCTCGAGGCCCAAAACAAGATTAACTCTACCAAGACCCCAACCAAGGCTGTCATCACACAACTTCAAGCTGACGCCAAGAAGATTTTTTAAGTAACAACACGCTGTCTCTTCTACCAACATTATTCCAAAGCCCCCAGACGGCGTCCCAAACAAGATTATATACTGCATGATCTATGCCCACATAATGAACCCCACGGCCCTTGAGACCTTCAATCCAGTCACTGAAACTCTTTAGCTTCATCCTTCCCAGCTTCAATTTTTCTGACTGCACCATCAGCAGAAATACTGAAAATCTCCCAAAAGGAAACATCACTATCCCAGTAAATCCTCCAACCACAACCGCCCAATCCACTCCTGACCCACCAGCTGCCTAAGCCAGTCCACTTGCCTATCCCGCCACCGCCTTCTCACCAATGCAAATCACCTGAAGATCAAGAATCCTCCACTCTGACGAAAATGAAGTCGATGACCACACCTCGGCCTCACAAAGAAAAATCTTCGACTCTTCACTACACTTACGAACATAATGTTCTCCAAACAACTACACCCTCGACTCTTCAACAGAACTGTTGCCTCACACTAACATAAGTCCAAGATTTTGTGAAACAGTTCATCGAAGACTTCCACAACTATGTACATCTCACGTACCTAATAAAAGAGCTGTTTAAAAAGTTCAAGAATGAGTTATTCCAAAACAACGTCCAGTATTGGGCCCCTACTTAAACAAGATGGGTCCTACACAGATGACAACAAGGAAATGAGTGAGCTACTCAAGTCCCAATATGACTCAGTTTTTAGCAAGCCGCTAACCAGACTGAGAGTCGAAGATCAAAATGAATTTTTTATGAGAGAGCCACAAAATTTGATTAACACAAGCCTATCCGATGTTATCCTGACGCCAAATGACTTCGAACAGGCGATAAATGACATGCCCATGCACTCTGCCCCAGGGCCAGACTCATGGAACTCTGTGTTCATCAAGAACTGCAAGAAGCCCCTATCACGAGCCTTTTCCATCCTATGGAGAGGGAGCATGGACACGGGGGTCGTCCCACAGTTACTAAAAACAACAGACATAGCCCCACTCCACAAAGGGGGCAGTAAAGCAACAGCAAAGAACTACAGACCAATAGCACTAACATCCCATATCATAAAAATCTTTGAAAGGGTCCTAAGAAGCAAGATCACCACGCATCTAGAAACCCATCAGTTACACAACCCAGGGCAACATGGGTTTAGAACAGGTCGCTCCTGTCTGTCTCAACTATTGGACCACTACGACAAGGTCCTAAATGCACTAGAAGACAAAAAGAATGCAGATGTAATATATACAGACTTTGCAAAAGCCTTCGACAAGTGTGACCATGGCGTAATAGCGCACAAAATGCGTGCTAAAGGAATAACAGGAAAAGTCGGTCGATGGATCTATAATTTCCTCACTAACAGAACACAGAGAGTAGTCGTCAACAGAGTAAAGTCCGAGGCAGCTACGGTGAAAAGCTCTGTTCCACAAGGCACAGTACTCGCTCCCATCTTGTTCCTCATCCTTATATCCGACATAGACAAGGATGTCAGCCACAGCACCGTGTCTTCCTTTGCAGATGACACCCGAATCTGCATGACAGTGTCTTCCATTGCAGACACTGCAAAGCTCCAGGCAGACATCAACCAAATCTTTCAGTGGGCTGCAGAAAACAATATGAAGTTCAACGATGAGAAATTTCAATTACTCAGATATGGTAAACATGAGGAAATTAAATCTTCATCAGAGTACAAAACAAATTCTGGCCACAAAATAGAGCGAAACACCAACGTCAAAGACCTGGGAGTGATCATGTCGGAGGATCTCACCTTCAAGGACCATAACATTGTATCAATCGCATCTGCTAGAAAAATGACAGGATGGATAATGAGAACCTTCAAAACTAGGGAGGCCAAGCCCATGATGACACTCTTCAGGTCACTTGTTCTATCTAGGCTGGAATATTGCTGCACACTAACAGCACCTTTCAAGGCAGGTGAAATTGCCGACCTAGAAAATGTACAGAGAACTTTCACGGCGCGCATAACGGAGATAAAACACCTCAATTATTGGGAGCGCTTGAGGTTCCTAAACCTGTATTCCCTGGAACGCAGGAGGGAGAGATACATGATTATATACACCTGGAAAATCCTAGAGGGACTAGTACCGAACTTGCACACGAAAATCACCCACTACGAAAGCAAAAGACTTGGCAGACGATGCACCATCCCCCCAATGAAAAGCAGGGGTGTCACTAGCACGTTAAGAGACCATACAATAAGTGTCAGGGGCCCGAGACTGTTCAACTGCCTCCCAGCACACATAAGGGGGATTACCAACAGACCCCTGGCAGTCTTCAAGCTGGCACTGGACAAGCACCTAAAGTCAGTTCCGGATCAGCCGGGCTGTGGCTCGTATGTTGGTTTGCGTGCAGCCAGCAGCAACAGCCTGGTTGATCAGGCTCTGATCCACCAGGAGGCCTGGTCTCAGACCGGGCCGCGGGGGCGTTGACCCCCGGAACTCTCTCCAGGTAAACTCCAGGTAAACCGAACTCCCGCGCTTGTCAGCTGTCCTGCAGTCTTCACTATCAAGCGCTCTGCTGCTGGGTTAAACCCTGGCTCTATTTGTACGACTTTAGACACTTCTTTCCGGCGCTATTCTTTACCTGCCTCACTTCTCCGTTCTCTTACCTTAGTCTGATCGCTCGTTCTCGGTAAGAATGATGAAGCTATTAAATGTGAAACATTCCCTCGTTAAAATATTCTGATACAGTATATTGGAGGGGAAAAGTAGAGAGTTGTAGTAGAATTAATAGCTAGAATTAAGTTGACTTAAGAAATCGTAATGACACGATTGCAAATAAACCATACCCCCGGCCGGGATTGAACCCGCGGTCATAGAGTCTCAAAACTCCAGCCCGTCGCGCTAACCACTAGTGGTTAGCGCGACGGGCTGGAGTTTTGAGACTCTATGACCGCGGGTTCAATCCCGGCCGGGGGTATGGTTTCTAGAATTAAGTGTTTGTAGTCGTAATGGTAGCAGCAGTGGTAGTAGTATAAGTAGCAGTAATAATAGTAGTCGTACTAATTGTAGTAATAGCAGTAGAAGTAATAGTAGAAGTAACAGTAATGAAAGAATTGGTGAAGAAAGAGGTAGTTATACATAACAAAACAACAGAGGAAAGCTGGAGGAGGCCTACTGGACCATGCTGGGTAGGACTAGAGATAAATTTACGAAAGTAACTAACATCTCAGAGCAGTGACTCTCAAAAGCAACTCAACACTCTTAACATCTTTCCCCAAAGAGCAGAGGAATACTGCAGAATGCCAACTGACCCATGCTAGGCAAGAAAATACTGAAGACTTGTCAGGAGGAAGGAAGAAGAGGAAGCAAAGGTTTAGTCAGGTCATGAGTGTGTCGAAGATTAGACAATTTGAAAACGGCAGACAAATACAGAAAGAAATCTATGATTAAGATTCGTGTTAGGAATGTTGTGCATAATGGCTAATTAAACATGACAAAACGGCTCTTGTGAAAGTAAGAGAAAAAGGGAAGATTATTTTGGTAGAGGATGAGTTAAGAAGATGGCTGAGAATTCTGACATGATAGAAATGAACATTATTAGTGTGAGCAAGGTGAACGTTTCTTTCAAGCATCTTAAATCTGTCAGAGAGAATGACCAGTTTTATCAAAGTATTGGTGAAACTGGTCGCTGGTTATCTGTGGATTGTTCGAACCATGGTACTGTGTTTAATTATTCTTCAGTCTAACCCTTTTGTTGGTGATGTAATGACTTTATTGAGCTCCTGTGCAGTTCCAGCGCCAAAATATTATCATATTTATAAGGAAGCATTAATTAAACCATAAGGAAATGGGAAGCAAGGAGATTTGATTCACAGAAAGGGCAGGAACGTCCAGTTCCTGGTGTCAAGAGACCTTCACCAGGATCAGGACGTCTACGGTGAAGAGACAGTTGAATCAATACTTCCTTATATATTTGAAGCGTTTACCTAATAAGCGTTGCTTGATATTTGAGTATTACTGATGTACAAATAACCCGCACATAGAAGAGAGGAGCTTACCACGACGTTTCGGTCCGTCTTGGACCATTTACAAAGTCACACTAACGAGAAGTAGAGCAGGACGGGTATATATATAGGCCTATATATACCCGTTCTGCTCTACTTCTATGTGCGGGTAATTTATATATTGTTCCAGTCACGGTATTCTGCCTTTTTTTTTTTATTTATTACTTGATATTTTGATATATTTAGAAAGAAAAAGAATGAGGGACAAAGGGAGGAAGATGTCAGCACATCATATATCGTGCTAGCCTCCTCGGTCCCACCATGGCGTGGGTGTGGGCGTGGGTGTGGGCGTGGGTGGGGGTGTGTGTGTGTGGATGTGGGCAATGGCGTCCACCTCACACACGCATGAGGGCCGTCCCAGAGTTTTTATCATGAGACTCTCACGTGATCCACCCACCACAACCTTCCCTCCCTCGTACTCTCTCCACCTGTCTACCAGTCACCCACACTTTTCCAACCCAACATAAACCTTTTTTACACCGGCATGACTCATGCCCCTCCCCCTCATCTCTTCTCCCAACGTCCATCTTCATTCCCTATTGCTCAGCACGACCTCTGTGACCCACATCGACCCTCTTGCTGCTTCAAGATGACCCAGTGAGTGAGGGTCGTGTGACCTACAGTGTCACTCAGCAGGAGACAAGAGGGAGCGCTAACGTATTACTGAGATACACAAAACCCTCGTCTAGCAGGTTAATATAAGCCAGGTAATATGAGCCAGGTAATATAAGCCAGGTAATGTAAGCCAGGTAATGTAAGCCAGGTAATATGAGCCAGGTAATATAAGCCTGGTAATATGAGCCAGGCAATATAAGCCAGGTAATGTAAGCCAGGTAATAGTCTTCACAATTCATGTCATCCGTTCCTTGATGGTAGTTAAGGGATTCCAGTCTAAGAGGAGGACCCTTCCTCTGATCATACCTAATTATCTTCCATTCCTTAAGGGTTTAGTGCTTTCTAATAATATTATATTATTTTTTTGTAGATAAATGTATCAGAGAAGAGACAAGTTGATAAATTGACCCCCGTCAACCAAGTATAACTCTGCCAACTTAGTATGACCCCCGTCAACCAAGTATAACTCTGCCAACTTAGTATACCCCGTAACCAAGTATAACTCTGCCAACTTAGTATGACCCCCGTCAACCAAGTATAACTCTGCCAACTTAGTATGACCCCCGTCAACCAAATATAACTCTGCCAACTTAGTATGACCCCCGTCAACCAAGTATAACTCTGCCAACTTAGTATGACCCCCGTCAACCAAGTATAACTCTGACAACTTAGTATGACCCCCGTTGACCTAGTATGATCCCCGCCAACCAGGTATAACTCTGCCAACATAGTATGACCCCGTTGACCTAGTATGACCCCCGCTAACCAAGTATAACTCTGCCAACTTAGTATGACCCCGTTGACCTAGTATGACCCCCGCCAACCAAGTATAACTCTGCCAACTTAGTATGACCACCGTTGACCTAGTATGACCCCCGTCAACCAAGTATAACTCTGCCAACTTAGTATGACCCCCGTTGACCTAGTACGACCCCCGTCAACCAATATAACTCTGCCAACTGTATGACCCCGTGACCTAGTATGACCCCCGTCAACCAAGTATAACTCTGCCAACTTAGTATGACCCCCGTTGACCTAGTATGACCCCCGTCAACTAAGTATAACTCTGCCAGCTTAGTATGACCCCAGTTGACCTAGTATGACCCCCGTCAACTAAGTATAACTCTGCCAGCTTAGTATGACCCCCGTTGACCTAAGCAAATCTTTGATCAACCAGAAGTACAACAGATGCTGAATCAACGCAGTTGTCGTTGGAGATACATTCCTCCTAAATCTCCATGGCACGGCGGATTTTAAGAAAGAATGATCGGCATTGTAAAACGTTGTTTAAGGAAGACTCTTCATCGTCAGAGAATACGACTTAGAAGAATTTCCAACAGTCCTAACTGAAATAGAAAATGGAGTCAACAGACCTCTAACTTATGTTACCGATGATCTGGACAATTTACGAAGTGTTAAATTCTTCTCATTTACTCCATGGCAGAAGGCTCGAACCTGTTCCTCCCATGAATGATAAAGAAATCATAGAGGATCCTACTTATTTCGAAACTGAGCAACTCAAACGTAAATTCAAACACCTTAATAAAGGAATTGAACGTTGGGAGAAGATTTGGCGAGAAGACTATCTCACCTCACTGAGAGAACACTTCTATGGAGCTGGTATTCCCGAAAATCATAAGTCCTAAACACCTGGTGACATAGTAATTATTGACACGATTGCAAACAAACCATACCACGGGTGGGGTTTGACCCCGCGGCCAGAAAATCTCAAAACTCCAGACCGTCGCGGGTTCAAACCCCACCTGTGGTATGGTTTGTTTGTAATCGTGTCATTACGATTTCGTGAGTCATGTTGACGGCTTTGAGGGGACTTGAGCTAGAGTTCGTCACGGCCACGCTAGCGGGTGATTCGTCTATAAAAACTTGCATTTGTGGTCACAGTGGTGCCTATGCTAACCTTCCTATAGTGTAGAAATATACCTAGTTGGACTGAATCTTATTGAAGCTAGCTAGCCCAGTGGCTAACGTGACGGTCTGGAGTTTTGAGACACTCTGACCGCGGGTTCTATCCCCGCCCGTGGTATGGTTTTTTTTTTTCACAATGCGACATTCTTCGAAAGATAAATCATCAAGTCATCCATATCTGTCGTATTATGCTCAGGCTACAAAGGCAAGGTAGAAAACCAACTTGTTATACAGGGGGCCTCTGCAATAGACATTAAGATGCTCTGAAGTTATAACCAAAAGTTTGGAGACAGAAAAAATCTCGCACCACCTAAAATTTACCTTTCAGAAATACCTAAATGTCACACTAAGTTGGCAGGGGTCATACTAGGTTGGTGGGGGTCATACTAGGTCGGTGGGGGTCATGCTAGGTCGGTGGGGGTCATGCTAGGTTGATGGGGGTCATACTAGGTCGGTGGGGGTCATACTAGGTCGGTGGGGGTCATGCTAGGTTGATGGGGGTCATACTAGGTTGGTTGGGGTCATACTTGGTCGTGGGGGTCATACTTAGGTCGGTGGGGGTCATACTTGGTCGGTGGGGGTCATACTAGGTCGTGGGTCATAAGTGGTGGGGTCATACTAGGTCGGTGGGGGTCATACTAGGTCGGTGGGGGTCATTACTTGGTCGGTGGGGGTCATACTAGGTCGGTGGTGGGGTTCATACTTGGTCGGTGGGGGTCATACTAGGTCGGTGGGGGTCATACTAGGTTGGTGGGGGTCACACTTGGTCGGTGGGGGTCATACTTGGTCGGTGGGGGTCATACTTGGTCGGTGGGGGTCATACTAGGTCGGTGGGGGTCATACTAGGTCGGTGGGGGTCATACTAGGTTAGCAATAGTCATACTAGGTTTGCAGGGGTCATACTAGGTTTGCAGGGGTCATACTAGGTTTGCAGGGGTCATACTAGGGTGGCAGGGGTCATACTAGGTTGGCAGGGGTCATACTAGGTTGGCAGGGGTCATACTAGGTTGGCAGGGGTCATACTAGGTTGGCAGGGGTTATACTAGGTTGGCAGGGGTCATACTAGGTTGGCAGGGGTTATACTAGGTTGGCAGGGGTCAAACTAGGTTGGCAGGGGTCATACTAGGTTGGCAGGGGTCATACTAGGTTGGCAGGGGTCATATTTCGTCGGTGGGAGTCATACTAGGTTGGTGGGGGTCATACTAGGTTGGCAGGGGTCATACTAGGTTGGCAGGGGTCATACTAGGTTGGCGGAGGTCATACTAGGTTGGCAGGGGTCATACTAGGTTGGCGGGGGTGTAGCCAGTGAGCCTACATGCCTAATTCCCATAGTTTCCACAAAAGGCCAGGCCTCTCGGAGAGCATGCCAGCCTTGCCCACCCCTGCATCTGCCTCACTCACTCAGCGGCCTAGACTCAGCCAACAAGTCCTACTCCTTTCTTCCTCGCGGGCATGGCCCTCCCGGGCCATGGGCACTTAACAAACTGCCTGTGTACCCCACGACATCGCAAATAAAGTAAGAAGCCTCCGAACCTTTATCATTACTCCCCGCAGCAAGAAACGGCCAAATAAACCGATAAAACAAGAAGTCAGAGTTGTAGAGTAAGACACAGCTGTGGAGTAAGACACAGGGTGAACAAGCACAGATTAGAACAAACACGTGTGGGGTAAGACGGTGAAAAAGACACAGGGGGGAGTAAGACAAGGGTAGAACCCAAGAACAGGGGGTAGATCCGGGTGCAGGTTAGAGTAAGGCACAGGTGTTAAATGACACAGGGATAGAGCAAACACAGGTTAAGTAAGAAAGGTGTAAAGAAGCAAAATTTTTAAGTAAGACACATGTGTGAAAAGACACACGTGTAGGGTAAGACATACGGGTTTAAATAAGTAAGGTGTAGAACAAAAACAGGTGAAGGGAAAGACACAGGTGTAGAACAAGGGCCAGGGGTGGGGTAAGACACAGGGGGAATAGAAGACACATGTGTACAGTAAGACACGGTGAAAATTGAGACACAGGGGGGGAGAAGATACAGTGTAGAGAAAAACACGGTTTTTAGTATAAAACAGGGGTAGAGTAAGATACAGCTGTAAAGAAAGACACAGGGGTGGTAAGACTAGGTGTAGAGTAGGGGCACGGGAAGATAAGCAAAGGTGTAGGTAAAAACACAGGTTTAGGGAAGCAACAGTGTAAGGGAAGACGAATTGTGCATAAACACAGGTGTAGAGTAAGACACAGGGTTTAGAGTAACGGTTTTTTGACCCGGGTAGATAAGAAACGAAGAAGAGTAAAAAAAGGGGTAGATTAAGGTACAGGGGTAGGTAAGACAGGTGTAAGTAAACACAGTTAAGCAAGACACGGTGTGAGCAAGACACGGTGTAGAGCAAGAAAAGGTGTAGAAGAAACAGGGGGTAGAGTAAGAAACAGGTGTGAAAAAAAAAACGGATAGAGTAAGACGCAGGGGGAGAGTAAGACAAGGTTAAATAAGACACAGGTGAAAAAGTAAAATACAGTTGAGTAAACCAGGGTGTAGAGTAAAAACAAGGGGTAAGTAAAAACAGGTGTAGGAAGACAGGGGAGGTAAAACACAGATGTAGAGTAAGACACAGGGGTTTGGTTAAAACCAAGGTAAAGTAAGGCACAGGGGTGAAAGACACAGGGGTAGGTTAAGACGCAATGTAAAGTAAGGCACAGGGTAGAGTAAGACACGGGGGTTAGGTTAAAAAGAAGTGTAAAAGTAAAGGGCCCGTGTAAGTAAGACACAGGTGTAAGTAAACCCTTAGAGTAAGACACAGGTGTGGTAAAACACAGGTTAGAGTAAAACACAGTTTAGAGAAGGAAAGTTGTAGTTAAGCCAAGTGTAAAGAAGGCACAGGGGAGCGTTTTTGAAGGGGTAAGCAAGCACGGTGTGTGTAAGAAAAAAGGTGTAGTGAAGAAAAAGGTGTAGAGTACAAACAGGGGTAAGTACGAAACAGGTGTAGAGTAGAAAATGGGGTAAGTACGAAAAAACTGTAGAGTCCAAAAAAGGGGTGGACGAAACGGTATAGAATAAGCCAAGGTAAAACAAGAAACAGTGTAGAGTAAGAAACAGGTGGGAAGATGAAACAGGCTGGCGGTGTAGGTAAAAAATGAATCCCCCGGTTAATAAAACCGGGGTTGAGTAAGCCGGCTGTTTAAAAAAAGGTGTAGGAGAAAATTTCACGGGGGGGTGACCCCGTTAGATGGCACGCTGGTAAAACGGCGGTGCCGGGTAATCCCGGGGTTGCACAGGGGTTTAATAAAAAAGGTCAGTGTGAAACGGGATGCCGTGTAGGTGACCTTGGGGTAAAAAACATCTTTTAAAAAAATGTGATAAACCGGGAGGTGGCCCCGGTGTGGGAAAGGGGGGTGGTAAAAAAAAAGGGTGGGGTATGCAGGTTAGGTAAAAAAATTTGTTGGAAACCATTGGAAGCGGCTAGTGAAAAAAAAGGTTTGGGAAACCCTTAATCCGGGGGGTAAACCCCTTGGGGCAAAAAGGGGTTAAAAGCGTGAAATAACAAGTGGGTTCGGGGGGCGCCGGGGGGAAAAGTTGGAAAAAAACGGGAAAAGGAAAAAAGGGGGTACCAAAAAAGGGGGGCCGGGGTGTGGTACCCTTGATAGCCCAAGTTAACAAAAACATTGGAAAAAACAAAATTTGCCTTTATAAACCTTAATAACCTTAGGAAGAAACGGTGTAGGTAAGAACAGGTGTAGAGTAAGAAACATGTGGTAAGAACAGGTGTAGAAAGACACAGGGGTAAATAAAACAAAGGTGGAAGAAAAAAGGCCAAAAAACGGGTGAAATTAAAAGGGAAGAAACAGGTGAAGAAAAACAGGGGTAGAGTAAGAAAGGGGTAAAGTAAGACCCAGGTGTAGAGTAAAACAGGTTAAGAAGAACAGGTTAGGTAAGAACAGGTGTAGGTAAGACACAGGGGTGAGAAAAACACGGTTAGGTAAGCACAGGGTGTAAAACCAGGGGTAAGTAAGCACAGGTTTAAAGTAAAAACAGGTGTAAGAAAACACAGGTGGGGAAAAGGGTGTAAGAAAACAGGGGTAAATAAGAACAGGTGTAGATAAAACGGTGTAGAGTAAAACAGGTGTAAAGTAAGAAAAAGGTGTAGAGTAGAACAGGTTAAGAAAGACACAGGGGTGATAAGAAACAGGTGTAGTAAGAAACCCCGGTGAGAGTAAGACACAGGTGTAAAAAAGTAAAAACACAGGTGTAGAGTAAGCACGGTAAGAAGAACAGGTTGTAGAGTAAGAACAGGTTAGAGTAAGAAACAGGGTTAAGTAACCAGGTGTAGAAAGACACAGGTTGTGAGTAAACAAGGTAGAGTAAGAACAGGTTAAGGTGGACAGGTGTAAATAACCAGGGGTAGTAAGACACAGTGAAGTAAGACACAGGTTTGAGTTTTGACACAGTTAAGTAAGCACAGTGGTAGAGCAAGACACAGGTGTAAGTACAAATGATCAGTGTACAGTAAGAACAGGTGTAGAAATAACACAAATGTAGAGTAAGACACAGTGTTAGGTAAGACACCGGGTGTAAAGAAGACCAGGTGAGAGTAAGCACAGGTGTAAAGTTGACAGGTGTAAGCAAGACACAGGTAAGAAGTTGAAGACACAGGTGTAGAGTAAACCAGGTGTAAAGTAAGACACAGGTGAGAGTAAGACACAGGTGTAGAGTAAGACACAGGTGTAGAGTAAGCACAGGTGTAAGTAAGACACAGGTGTAGAGTAAGACACAGGTGTAAGAAAACAGTGTAGAAGTAAGACACAGGTGTAAGTAAGACACAGGTGTAGAGTAAAAAC
The DNA here is from genome assembly GCF_026875155.1 of Cherax quadricarinatus. Lineage (NCBI taxonomy): Eukaryota > Metazoa > Arthropoda > Malacostraca > Decapoda > Parastacidae > Cherax > Cherax quadricarinatus. The sequence continues at coordinate 4,781,017 of NC_069488.1, forward strand.
ACGGTGTGTAAGACCAGGTGTTAGAATAAAACACAGGTTAGAGTAAGACCAGGTGTGAGTAAGACACAGGTGTAGAGTAGATACGGGTAAAGTAAGACACAGGTGTAGAGTAAGAACAGGGTTTTAGAGTAAGACCAGTTAGAGTAAAAACACAGGTGTGAGTAGACAAGTGTAAAGTAAGACACAGTGTAGAGTAAGACACAGGTGGTAAAGAAGACACAGGTTTTAGAGTAAACACAGGTGTAAGTAAGACACAGGTGTAAGAAGACTAGGTTGAGTAAGACAAGGTAAGTAAGACACAGTGTAAGTAAGAACAGGTGTAGAGTAAACACAGGTGTAAAGTAAGACACAGGTGTAAGTAAGACACAGGTGTAGAGTTAAGACAAGGTGTAAAGTAAGACACAGGTTTTAAGTAAGACACGGGGAAGAAGACACAGGTGTAGAGTAAGACACAGGGGTAGAGTAAGACACAGGTGTAGAGTAAGACAAAAGGTTAGAGTAAACACAGGTGTAAAATAAGACACAGGTGTAGAGTAAGACAAAAGGTTAGAGTAAGACACAGTGTAGAGTAAGGGCACAGGTGTAGAGTAAGACACAGGAAAAAGACACGTTGTAGAGTAAGACACAGGTTTTAAAGTAAGACACAGGGGTAGAGAAGACACAAAGGGGTAAAGTAAGACACAGGTGTAGAGAAGAAAACAGGTGTAAGTAAGACACAGGTTAGATAAGACACAGGTGTAGAGTAAGACACAGGTGTAAAGTAAGACACAGGTGTAGAGTAAGACACAGGTGTAAAGTAAGACACAGGTGTAGAGTAAGACACAGGTGTAGAGTAAGACACAGGTGTAAAGTAAGACACAGGTGTAGAGTAAGACACAGGTGTAAAGAAGACAAGTGTAGAGTAAGACACAGGTTTTAGAGTAAGACACAGGTGTAGAGTTAAACACAGGTGAAGTAAGACACAGGTAGAGAGAGGGCACAGGTGTAAAGTAAGACACAAGGGGTAAAGTAAAACACAGGTGTAGAGTAAGACACAGGTGTAGGTAAGACACAGGGGTAAAGTAAGACACAGGTGTAGAGTAAGACACAGGGTAGAGTAAGACACAGGTGTTAGAGTTAGAGCACAGGTGTAAAGGGAAGACACAGGTGTAGAGTAAGACACAGGTGTAGAGTAAGACACAGGTGTAAAGTAAGACACAGGTGTAGAGTAAGACACAGGTGTAGAGTAAGACACAGGTGTAGAGTAAGACACAGGTGTAGAGTAAGACACAGGTGTAGAGTAAGACACAGGTGTATTAAAAGACCGTTTTTTGTAGGTTAAAACTTAAATAAAACTAAGTGGGTGACACGGGGTGAGTGCCGGTGGGGTGCACGGGGTGAGTGCCGCGGGGTTGTCATGTGTGAGTGCCGGGCGGGGTGACATGTGTGAGTGCCGGGGGTTGCACGGTGTAGAGTGTCCGGTGGGGGTGCCCGGGGTGAGTGCCCCGTGTGTAGGTAGGCCCGTGTTGTAGTGAGTCGACGGTGTGTATTTAAGACCGGGTAGGTTGCAGTGTGAGTGCCGTGGGGTGTTTTAGTTGACCAGGTGTAGGTGTCATGTGTGAGTGTCCGGTGTGGGTGCAGGTGTGAGTAGGCCGGTGTTGTCAAATTGTAGAGTCGCCGGTGTGTGTCAGTGTGATTGCCGTGTCAGTGCCAGGTGTAGTTCCGGGTAGGTTGACAAAGTGTGAGTGTCCAGGGTAAGGGGAGGTGAGGTTCGTGGGAAGTTTGACCGGTGTTCTTTAAAAGGGTCCTGTTATTCTTCGTCGTTTTATTTTTTCCTTCTGCCTTTATAAATTTTTGATCCTTTGGCCGGTGTTGTCATGTGATGTCCTCTGGCCGGTGTTGTCATGTGTGAGTGTCCTCTGGGGGTTTTATTAGTTCCCTGGGAGTGTAGTTTAGTGTTCTGTGGCGTTTTATGTGTGAGGTTCCTGTGGCCGTGTTGTCATGTGTGAGTGTCCCGTGGTCAGTGTTGTATTGGTGAGTGTCCCGTGGCCGGTGTTGTCATGTGTGAGTGTCCGTGGCCTGTTGTTATGTGTGGTTCTGTGGCCGGGGTTGTCATGTGTGATTTTCCGTGGTCAGTGTTGTTATGTTTTGAGTGTTCTGTGGCCGTGTTGTCATGTGTGAGTGTCCTGTGGGCAGTGTTGTCATTGTGAGTTTTCCTTGGCCGTGTTGTCCCTGTGTGAGTGTCCCCCTTTGGGCCGGGGTTGTCTGTGTGAGTGTCCTTTGGCCGGTTTGTCTGTGTGAGTGTCCTTGGCCGGTGTTGTCATGTGTGAGTGTCCTTGGCCGGTGTTGTCATGTGAGTGTCCTCTGGGATGTTTTATGTGTGAGGGTCCTTGGCCCGTTTGTCATTTGAGTGTTCTGGGGTGTTTCATGTGTGGTGTTCTGGCCCTGTTGTCATTGTGAGTGTCCTTAGCCGTGTTTTCCCTGTGTGAGTGTCCTGGTCGTGTTGTCATGTTGTGAGGTCCTCTGCCGGGGTTTTTCCCTGTGTGAGTGTCTAGGGGGATTTGTCATTGTTAGTGTCCGTGGTCAGTGTTTTATGTGTGAGTGTCCCGTGGTCAGTGTTTTATGTGTGAGTGTCTGTGGTCAGTGTTGTCATGTGTGAGTGTCCGTGCCCGTGTTGCTTGTTGAGTGTTCTGTGGTCAGTGTTTTTCATGTGTTAGTGTCCATGGTCAGTGTTGGTCATGTGTGAGTGTTTTTGGCCTGTTGTCATGTGTGAGTGCCTCTGGCCCGTGTTGTATGTGTGAGTGTCTCTGGCCAGTGTTGTCATGTGGAGTGTCCTTGGCCCGTTTGTCATGTGTGAGTGTCCGTGGCCGGGTTTTTCATGTGTGAGTTGTCCTCTGGCCGTGTTTCTGTTGATGTCTTGCCTTTGTCATGTGTGAGTGTCCTCTGGCCGTTTGTCATTTGTGAGTGTCCTTTTGGGCCGGTGTTGTCATGTGTGAGTGTCCTTGGCCGTGTTCATTTGTGAGTGTCCTTGGCCCGTGTTGTCATGTGGAGTGTCCTTGGCCGGTGTTGTCATGTGTGAGTGTCCTCTGGCCCGTGTTGTCATGTGTGAGTGTCCTCTGCCAGTGTTGCATGTGGGGAGTGTTCCGTGGGCAGTGTTGTCATGTTGAGTTTCCTCTGCCCGGTGTTGTCATGTGTGGGGTGTCCTGTGGTTAGGGTTTTCATTGTGAGTGTCCCTGGGGTCAGTGTTGTATGTGGGGGTCCCTGTGGTCGTGTTGTATGTGTGATGTTCCTTGTCAGTGTTGTCAGTTTTGAGTGTCCTCTGAAAGTTGTCATGTGTGAGTGTTTTTGGCAGTGTTGTCATGTGTATTTTCCTGTTAGTGTTGTCATGTGTGAGTGTCTCTGGCCAGTGTTGTCTGTGTGAGTGTCCTCTGCCCGTGTTGTCATGTGTGGTGTCCTCTGCAAATTTGTCATGTGTGAGTGTCTTTGGCCGTGTTGTCATGTGTGAGTGTCCCCTTGGCAGTTTTTGCCTGTGGAAAATGTCCTTTGGTCAGTGTTATTCCCTTTTGAGTGTCCTGTGGCATTTGAAGGTTATGTCCCCGTCGTTTGCATTAAAGTGTCCCCCTCGGAAATATGAAAAGAGGCCCTGCAAATAAAATTTATTGAAATTCCTTGTATTGTTCCATGTGTGAAAAAAAATTTTCTGGGTTTAAGTTTTGATTGTGGATGTCTGTGGTGTTTTCATGTTTTTGAAAGTGCCTTCTGGAGGGGGGGGGGTTGCATGTTTATGAGCCCCGGCCGTGTTTTCAGTTTTAAAAAGTGAGGTTTCTCCAGGTGCAATGATGAGTATTCCTGTCTTTTTCCAGTGTGGTCCAATTGGCATTGGAAGTTGTCCTCTCCTTCATTTTCTATGTTGAGGGGCCCTCTCTGGCACTGTTTTAAATGTGGTTCCCCACAGTTTGTCACTTTGATAGTCCCTGACAGTGTTTTCAAAGTTGAGGCCCGGGCAAATTTTTATGTGTGAAATTTCCCTAAACAACTGTCATGGAGGAGTTTACATGTGGCGCGGTTGTCTAGTGATTTCTTGGGCAAAACGGGGGGGGCCCCCAGGGATGGTGAGTGCTTCCCCCTTTTGGGGGTTTTTTCCTTTGGGGGTTTGGGGGGAAAAATTTTTTTCGGTTTTTTTTAATGTTCCTTGGTCATTTAATTTTCCCCCCCAATAAAACCCCTTTGAAAATTTAAAAAAAAAAAAAAAAAAATTTTTTTTTTTAAAAAAAAAAAACCTTTTAAAAAAAAAAATTTTTTTTTAAAAAAAAAAATTTTCCTTTTGGGGAAAAAAAAAAAATTTTTGGGGGGTTTTCATGTTTTGATCTTCCGTTTTTTTTTGGGGGGGTTTTTGGGGGGAAATTTAGCCCCCCCTTTTTTGATGAAACCCACCGGCTCTTTCTTCACAGTTTTTCTAGTTTTTAATAATCCTTCCAGATGCGGGGGAAAAAGCAGGTTTTCTCCACTGCAATGGGGGGGGTTTATTCACTTGTTACACAAACGGGTAAGTGGATAAAAATTCGGGACATCTCAAACGTTAGTCCTCTCCTTCATTTCTACTCTTTAAATTTGGCAGGGTGACCCTCTCTTTCCCCAAAATTGGAAAGATAGACAGGTTACCCACTTTAAGAAATCACTCTCCATGAAAGTAAAATACCAAAAAGAGGTGTTTATTACAACAGTCAATTAGAGCAAGACTGAAAGGACAATTTTTATTTTTTGGTCAAAAGGAAAGCTTTCAACAAAAATCCACTAAATACAAGGGCATTACTTACATAGTGCTGGGAGGGGTCTAGTGATACTTTTTGGGGGCCCGGGCCCCCACGTCCCCTTGGGGGGGGGGGGAAGAAGGGGGGAAGGGGATACGGGGCTAACTGACCCTCCCTTAACAAGCCCCGGGCAATCAAACTATCACTTGGGGGGTGGGGGGGGGGAAAAAAGGCGGGAAAGCGAGAGCTAGACTTACCCTACCCTACCCTTTTTACTAAGCTACCCCCTATCTATTGAATTTTTTCCCTCACACCCCCGCTCCCAAGACATAGTAAGGATAAGAAAATAGGGGGAAAAAGTTCAACATTGGGAGTCGGAAAGGCAACAAACTACTACTGTCACGCTTAAACCATTCAGAAAAATAATTGGAGAACCATTGAATAAAATATGGAATTTAAAAGCCGGGTGCCAATGTCCACCTAAAGAGGCATGTTTTTCCCCTTTAAAAGTTTCGGTATATCAAGTTGTGGTCCTTTTTCTAAAATGAATTTTTCCCCGAAATAAAATTTAAGTTTAGAGATACCCCAACAAGGGGCAAAAAAATTCCTTTTCATTGTGGAGATCTGTTTCTGGGGGAAGGATTTTCCCCGGCTTAGGAACATACAGGAAGGGAGTACCACAGGATTGTGTAACCCCCACCTAACCCATATGGACATCTTTTTAAAGCAAAATGTTTTTTTAAAAATTCTAAAATCTTAAGTATGGGGTCTTTCGAAAAGATATTTTAATCTCATTAAATTTTCCCCGACTACTTGGAAAGTTCAAGAGGCCCTCACAGATTTTTAAAGGGGAAGTGGATAAGATGCCTGTAAGATCGTAAGGTTCGGGAAAAAACGGCAAAAAATTTACAAACCCAAGAAAGCTACGCATGACTTTTGGGTTTTGGGGAATTTAAATTCTAAAAAGCTTTTGATCTTACTGGGGAGGGGCTGCAGGGGGTTATTAAAGTATCAGCCCAAGAACTAATCTTGTTATAAAAGGGAAGCTTTTCCCCCTTTGGCATGAGGCCAGTGAGCGTAACCAGTAAAATGTTTATGTTTGGAAAAGTTCGCCCCCGTGGATGTCTTTCGTAAATGTTATAAAAAATAAACGAAACATTTGGCATTTCCCCAAGACCTTTCCATCAGTCCCCGGTAGGTAGCACGGGCAGCCCAAACCAAAGGGCATAGTTCTATAACTATCAGCCCTTGGGTTTTAGGAAAAGCGGTGTATGCTTAAAAGGATTTAACATTACTTGATGAATGCGGAAAATACAATTCTGAAAAAACGTCAAAAAATTTGTGTAGATCGTATCTATTAAAGGCATGGGCTCAGCATCCCCCCGAGTTATAGCATTAAGGCCTCTGAAGTCAATAGCAAGTCTATATAATTATCCCCCTTTCTTAACCATGACACTGGTGAGCAATATGCAGATCTGAAGGTTCATGACTTTAGTTTTAATAATTTGTCTACCCTGGGCAAAGCACCTGGGGGAAACGGGAAAGGGTAATTTTCGTTTGGGGATTGCCCTCCAAGTCAATTTTAGGACTCCGTAGGTAACACCGGGGAAAATCAGAAAGACGTCGAAAAGTTACTCAAACTTAAATGTTCTGTCTTTTTTGGTCATCCAAAGATTCTTTTAAATAATGTTGGGTTGCGCCCGAGGGGGTAAAGAGCACCAAATCAGTAGTTCTTCATGGCTAAGTTGAGGTGTAAATTTACGCACATTTTCATTCTTCTTGTTTTTTAATTTCGTGGGGAAAAAACTAAGTAAAATTTAAAAGGAGAAACCCAATTTTTTCGGTAATATTTTTTAAAGGATGTTGATAGAAAAGTTGGGTTTTCCCCCTTGACTTCTATGAGGTAGTCAATTTTTTTCCCAAATTTTTTTAAATTTTTATAGACCTTCTTACAAAATTTTTTTGCGATGGCAAAAGTACAAGAACTTCTCCTATTTTAAAACTTCTCCTCTGATTTTTTGGAATCAAAATAGGTTTTGTACGGTCCATTGACAAGCTTATTTTTCAAACATTCAAGGTCCCCTCAAGTTTGGATCTAAGGTAAAGGGGAGAAAGGGAAAAGAAGACGAACCTCAACCACCCCCTTTTTAGTCCATAATCAGAAGGTGGCAATGGCCTTTGGGCCTTCCCCAAGAAAATTTTCAAAATTTTTAAAACCCCCAAAGAGTTTCGGGGAATTTTCCCTCAGGGCAAACAAAGCACAGGGAAGGTAACGACCCACCCTTAGTTTAAAGGGGAGCAATTTTCCCTTTAAAAAATGGATTAAAAAATCAAATGGGGCCTCAATCCCCCATTACACTGGAAAAAGGTGGGGGAAAAGGGGGCTTCCCTCCCAAATTTGGTTAGAAGTTGCTTAAGTCAGATGTGAATTGTTCCCCGGCAAACAAAATTTCTCTGGGGATGCCCCTCGGAGAAGAGGGAAAAAAGGGCTTCGCCCCTTGTAGTATTTAGGGGGCTTTAAAAAGGGGAACGGCTTCAGGAACTCAAAGCAAAATTCAACTAATTTAATTTATCTTGTCCCCCAGATAAAGTGGAGAAAAAGGCCAAGTTTAAAACCCCTTTTTTAAAAAAAAAAAAATGGACCCCTTCCGGGAATGAAAAAATTTTAAATTTAAAAGTTACAATGGGGCCAAATTTTTCCAAAAAATTTTTTTTAATTTTAATTTAAAAGGTTTTTTACGGAAAGTCGCCCCTGGGGTCTAGCCCTTTTAAAACCCATTGATTGGAAAACCAAAAATTTTAAAAAAATTTTTTTTTAAAAAATTTTTTGAAAATTTTTTTTAAATTTTTTTAAAAGCTTTCCCCGGAAGATTTTTTTTTAAAGGGAAATTTTGAAAGGGGTTATTTTAAAAAAAGGGGAAATTAAAAAAAGTGGGAAAAATAAATTTTGGAAAAGGGTGGGGTTTGGTTTGGGCCCGTAAGAATTTTGGTTGGAGGGTTTTTTTTTTATAAAAAACCTTTACCCCACCCGGGTTTTCGAAAAGGGAAAAGGGTTTTTTTCCACAGAACCCGGGCTTGTCCAAATTTGAGGGCTTCCCTCACCTAAAAGGTTGAAACACTTTTTTCCTTTTAAAAGGACAAACAAAGAAAATGGACTTTCTTTTTAATTTTAAAAAAAGGGGGCATAGGCTTAAAAACCGGGGAAAATTTTACCCGTACCAGGTGAAAGTTAGGGGAAAAATTTAAAAAAAAGGGGGGGGAAATTTTAAGGGTTTGGGAACACCCTTTCGAAATGATATTCAATTTTTCTAAAAAGAAATTTTTTTCCTTTTCTCGGAAAAATTTTTTTTTTGCCCTTTTTAAAACTTTAAATTTGGCTTTTTAAAAAAATTTGGAAATTTTTTTTTAAAAAAAAAAAAAAATAAAAGGATTTTTTTAAAGAGGCTTTTAAATTTTTGGGCGTAATTTTTTTAGGTTTTGTTTATTTTAAGGAATTTTAAGAAAACAAATGAGTTTTAGTTTATAGGTTTTTTTGGGGTTTGGGTTTGGTGAGGGGTGTGGAATTTTGGGAAAAGAAGGGTTTTGGTTATTTTTTTGTGTTTTGAAATTTAAAAAAAAGGGGGAAAAAAAGGGTTTTAATGGAAAGTTTGGGGGTTAATGGTCCTAAATTTTGAAAAATAGGGGTTTTTTTAATTTTTTAAGGATTTTTTGTAGGTTTAATTTAAAAATTTTTTGAAAAATTTTTTTTTAAAGGGAAAAAAATAAAAGGGAGGGTGGGGGGTTTGGGGGGGGGTTTTTTTTAAGTTTGTTGGGTTTTTTTAAAAAAAAAAAGGGAAATGGGGGGGGGTTGGTTTTTTTTAAGTTGTTTTGTAAAAAAATTTTTTTTTTTAAAAAGGGAGTTTTTGGGGGGATTTTTTTTTTAAAAGTTTAAAATTTTTTAGTTTTAGTTTTTTTTTTTTTTTGTTTTTTTTTTATTTTTGTTTTTTTTTTGTTGGTTTTTTTTTGTTTTTTGTGTTTTGTTTTTTGTTTTTTTTTTTTTTTTGGGGTTTTTTTTTTTTTTTTTTTTTTTTTTTTTTTTTTTTGTTTTTTTTTTTTTTTTTTTTTTTTTTTTTTTTTTTTTTTGGATTTGAAAAGAAAGATTTAAAAATTTTTGTTTTTTTTTTTGGGTTATTTAAAAGGTTTTTTTTAAATAATTTAAAAATTGGGGAAAGGGGGGTTTAAAGGGGGGTTTTTGGGGGTAAAATGTAAATAAAAGGGGGGGGTTAAAAAAAATAAGTATTAATTAAAAAAGAGGCAGGGTTTTGGGAAAAGGGGAAATTACTCCAATTTAAAAAAAATAAGATTTCCCTTTTTAAGCCCTTTAAAAATGAGCTAAAAAACAAATGTAAAAATTTTTAAGGTTAATTTTAAAAGGTTTTTAATCCTAAATAGTGGAGGAATTAATGTTTTTTTGTTGTTTTAAAATTTTTAAAAAAAATTTTTAAAAAATGAGTTTAAAAGAGGGAAAATTTTGGGGGGTTTTTGTGGAGGGGTTGAAATTTTAAATTTTTAGGGGGTTTTTTTTTTTTTTATTGGAAAGGGGTTGGAAGGTTTGGTTTTGAAATTTTAAAGGGGTTTTTGAAAAAGGAAAAAAAAAAATTGAAAAAAAAAAATTTTTTTTAAATAAAAAAAATTTTAAATTAAAAATTTAAAAAAAAAAAATTGAAATGATTTTTTTGTTTAAAGGGGGGGTTTTTTTTGGGAAAATTGGTTAAATTTAGTTGTTTGAGGGGGGGGTGGGGTGGGAAAAAGGTGTTTTAAAATTTTTAGTTTTAAAATTTTAAGAAGGAAAGGGTTTTTTGAAAAGGGGGGGTTTTATTAAATTTTAAAAAGGTAAATGGTAAAAAAAGGGGGTTAAATTTTTTTTTTAATTTTATGTTGTTGGGTGATTTGTTAAGTAAAGTAGAAAATTTTTAAAAAAATAATGAAAAAAAAAAGGGGGGGGGATTAAAAGTTTTTGAGGGGGGGGGGGGTTTTTTTGGTGTGGTTTAAAAAATTTGGTGGGGGGGTGTTTTGTGGTGGGGTGGGGTTGGGTTTGGGGGAAGTTTTGGGGGGGGGGGGGGGGGGGGGGGGGGGGGTGTTTTTAAAAAAGGTAAAAATTTTTTAAATGTTTTTTTGAAAAATTTGTTGGGAGGTTTGGAGGTTTTAAAGGGGGGTTTTGGGGTTTTAGGTGAGGTTAAAGGGGGTTTTTCGTAGCCTTTCTGTTTAGGGGGGGGGGGGCAGGTGTTTTATGACAACCCCCCCTCGTTCTTCACAGATTTTCTAGCTTTCAATAATCTTTCCAGATGACAGGAAAGCAGGTTTTCTCCACTGCAATGATGAGGGGTTATATCCTGCTACTTGCTTACACAAACAGGTAAGTGGATCAAAATTCGGGACAAACTCAGAACGTTAGTCCGTCTCCTTCAATTCTACTCGTTGATTGGAGGTGACCCTCTCTGTCATCCAAGCTGGAAAGATAGACAGGTTACCACTGCTTAAAAAAATCACTCTCCATGATAAGTACAATACCTAAAAGACGTGGTGATTATTACAACAGTCAACTTAGAGCAAGACTGAAAGGACTAAGTTTATTATTGGTCAAAAGTGAAGCTTTCAACCAATAAATCCACTAGAATACAAGGCAGGCATGTACTTACAGTAGTGCTGGGAGCTGTGAGTCTAGTGATTACTGTTTGGACTGGAGCCCCACACGTCACCTTTCGGGGGGGGGGAAGAAGGAGGGGAAGGGATAGCGGGAGCTAGACTGACCCTACCTTAACAAGCAGCCGGCAATCAAACTATTGTTACTATATCGCTACTTCTATCTATTGAACTTTTCCCTCAGTCATTGTTGTCATGCGTGAGTGTCCTGTGGTCAGCGTTGTCATGTGTGAGTGTCCTGTGGTCAGTGTTGTCATGTGTGAGTGTCCTATGGTCAGTGTTGTCTTGTGTGAGTGTCCTCTGGCCAGTGTTGTCATGTGTGAGTGTCTTATGGTCAGCGTTTTCATGTGTGTGTCCTGTGGTCAGTGTTGTCATGTGTGTGTCCTGAGGTCAGTGTTGTCATGTGTGAGTGTCCTGTGGTCAATGTTGTCATGTGTAAGTGTCCTGTGGTCTGTGTTGTCATGTGTGAGTGTCCTCTGGCCAGTGTTGTCATGTGTGAGTGTCCTCTGGTCAGTGTCATTGTCATGTGTGAGTGTCGTCTGGTCAGTGTTATTGTCATGCGTAAGTGTCCTCTGGTCAGTGTCATTGTCATGTGTGAGTGTCGTCTGGTCAGTGTTATTGTCATGTGTGAGTGTCCTCTGGTCAGTGTTGTCATGCGTAAGTGTCCTCTGGTCAGTGCTATTGTCATGTGTGAGTGTCCTCTGGTCAGTGTTATTGTCATGTGCGAGTGTCCTCGGGTCAGTGTTATTGTCATGCGTAAGTGTCCTCTGGTCAGTGTTTTTGTCATGCGTAAGTGTCCTCTGGTCAGTGTTATTGTCATGCGTAAGTGTCCTCTGGTCAGTGTTATTGTCATGCGTAAGTGTCCTCTGGTCAGTGTTTTTGTCATGTGTGTGTGTCCTCTGGTCAGTGTTATTGTCAGTGGAGTTCTCTGCAGGTTATTGTCATGCATAATGTCCTCTGGTCAGTGTTATTGTCTATAAGTTCCTGTCAGTTTTTGAAATGTTCTCTGGTCAGTGTAATTGTCATGCGTAAGTGTCCTCTGGTCAGTGTTATTGTCATGCATAAGTGTCCTCTGGTCAGTGTTATTGTCATGTGTGAGTGTCCTCTGGTCAGTGTTATTGTCATGCATAAGTGTCCTCTGGTCAGTGTTATTGTCATGCATAAGTGTCCTCTGGTCAGTGTTATTGTCATGTGTGGTGTCCTCTGGTCGTGTTATTGTCATGTGTGAGTGTCCTCTGGTCAGTGTTTATTGTCATGTGTGAGTGTCCTCTGTCAGTGTTATTGTCATGCGTAAGTGTCCTCTGGTCAGTGTTATTGTCATGTGTGAGTGTCCTCTGGTCAGTGTTATTGTCATGTGTGAGTGTCCTCTGGTCAGTGTTATTGTCATGTGTGAGTGTCCTCTGGTCAGTGTTATTGTCATGTGTGAGTGTCCACCACGAGTGGATCAGACCTCGGGGGCCCTGACCCCTCACCACTCCCTCCAGGTATACCGGTGTCAAGTTTAGCGCTGGTGAGTCTTGTTGCACGCAATGTTTCCTCTTAGTCGACTTCATTCCTCTCAACTTATCATTTTTATTAAAAATAAACTGTGATATCGATAAATATTCATTAAGTAAACGATGAAAGTATTTATCACTTTCAATTTTTTTCTGATAATGTTAAAAAAATGGAATCCAGTTACATGGAAACCAATTTAATTAAATTGGTTTCTATGTACAAACTGAAAAATGTCTTTTTTGACTGGTTAAAATCACTAAGCAGAGATGTACGATATCGTTTTCCTTAACAGTGTTTAGTGTGTTAATCAAAAACTGTACAAACGTTTAAATAAATAATATCATAATCTTTATGATGATCAACAGCCTCAAATTCTTTACTGAAAAATATCAGTAAATTAGTCAGGCAGGAACGGCCATCGTTAATCTATGCTGAGTATCAGTAATCAAATTTTGCTTATCAGAATGACTTCATATAATATCAGCTATAATTTGCCATCTTCACATCTCATACAATACATCTGTTTGAAGAAATTTATTTAAAGGTTAGTTAATGGTTCCTGAAGTTCCATTTGCACTTTTATCAACTCTTGGAAACAGTTTATCAGGGCCTGGGGATTTTTATTTTGCTTTAAACAGTCAGCCTGTTTGACTGTTTAAACTGTGTGTGAGATTACGTAATTTATTTTCTTCAAGCTCATTATAATAATATAATTAATGATTGGGTTATCGTTTGTGACCTTAAGTGAAGCCGAAAGGAACTAAACTTGCGCACATTAAAAATATTAGTTTATAATCCTAAGCAACTTTATTTTCATAGTCTCATTTAGCACATCGTGAACCACATACATGAAGACGTGTGCTTATGTATTGGAGTCTGACCAGGTGCTCACCTAGTTGTGGCTGCAGGGATCTATTCATAGCTCTTGGACCCTCCTCTTTGCTAGTCGCTACTAGGTCCACTTTCTCCCTTCTCCACGAGCTTTATCGAACCTCTTCTCAAAGCTACTCACGGATTCTGCCTCCACTACATCACTCTCCATATTGTTCCACTTCCTGACAACTCTGTGACTGAAGCAATACTTCCTAACATCTTTGTGACTTACCTGAGTTTTCAACTTCAAGCTGTGATCTCTGTCTCTATCCACCTTGTCAACTCCTTTCATTATTTTATACATCGTTATCATGTCTCCCTTATCCCTGCTGTCCTCCAGTGTCGTCAGATCGATTTCCCTTAATCTCTCCTCGTAGGACATATTCCTTAGCTCCGGGACTGGTCTTGGTGCAAACCACTGCACATTCTCTAATTTTTTGACGTGCCTGACCAGGTGTGGGTTCCATACTGGTACTGCATACTCTAATATGGGCCTAATGTACACAGTGTTTAGTGTCTTGAATGACTCATTATTAAGATATCGAAACCCTAATCTTAGGTTTGCCAGGCACCCATATGTTGCAACAGTTATTTAGTTCATTCGCACCTAGGAAATGTGCTGGGTATAATGCTCACCCCAAGATACTTTTCCTTGAGTGAGTTTTACAGCCTTTGACCCCTTAGACTGTACTCCCATTTCCCCTCCTGTCTTATTTTCTGTTAACTTGTCGTAGAACGCCAGTAGGTTTGTGATGCAGGATTTCCTTTCCTTGAGGCCAAGCTCAGTGAGAGATGTATCTAACATCCCACTGACTGTACATGTGAATTCACATTTCTTCCATACGTGACTTCCATAGTTTATTTTTACCATTGCTTTAAAATTTGATAAATCACAAGAGTGCTAGCAATAATAGCACTTTTCACTGTTGCTTACAGCAAGTTAGGCCGAACTGCCATAAAAATTTAAGTTTATAAAAAGAATTCCTTTATTGATTAAATGATACATTTCATTTACCGAAAATGGTGTAAAAACTATTTTTTGCACCAAACGTAACCTAGAGACCTCAGCTAGCTTAAGTTAGACCTCAGCTAGCTTAAGTTAGACCTCAGCTAGCTTAAGTTAGACCTCAGCTAGCCTAAGTTAGACCTCAGCTAGCTTAAGTTAGACCTCAGCTAGCTTAAGTTAGACCTCAGCTAGCTTAAGTTAGACCTCAGCTAGCTTAAGTTAGACCTCGGCTAGCTTAAGTTAGACCTAAGCTAGCTTAAGTTAGACCTCAGCTTGCTTAAGTTAGACCTCAGCTAGCTTAAGTTAGACCTCAGCTAGCTTAAGTTAGACCTCAGCTAGCTTAAGTTAGACCTCAGCTAGCTTAAGTTAGACCTCAGCTAGCTTAAGTTAGACCTCAGCTAGCTTAAGTTAGACCTCAGCTAGCTTAAGTTAGACCTCAGCTAGCTTAAGTTAGACCTCAGCTAGCTAACTTATGGTAACGTAATTTATTTTAGACTAATCATATTAAGTTTAAATTTATTTATTATTATTTAAAATCCATGAAATGCTATATATAATTTTACTTTTTCCTGAGACTGATTTTCGCACGTTTCACGCAGGTACAAATTTTCACTCTGGTTTTTCTGCGGAAATGACCCGTGTTTTTAGTCAAATTCGTCGATTTGGCTTATTCGGCACGACACACACAATTATGTATGTATATGCACATGTCGTGCCGAATAGGTAAAGCTGGCTAATTAGTCCATTCTAAAAAAAATTTTCTTATAACTTTAAAGATATATTTTTTTTTCATTTATGTCAGTGTAAAAATTAATAATTTTGTACCCAAAGAACCTTAGAAAACTTACCTAACCTTATTATAACAAGCTAAATTTAATTTAGCCTAATCCAACTAAATACATTTTAGATAAGTTTACAATGATTTAATAAACAACCACAAAGAAATATATTTTTTTCGTTAGGTTTAGAACGATTTTTGCGAAATTATTGCATAATTTTTCGCTTGGCTTATTCGGCAAGATGAGAGTTGCTATTTAAGAAAAAAATAGCAAGTTTTACCTATTCGGCGCATATTTATATATATATATTATATATATATATATATATATATATAAAATATTATATATATATATATATATATATATATATATATATATATATATTACATACATACATACGTATGTATGTATGGGTGTTTGTTTACTCACCTAGTTGTGATTCCAGGAGTCGAGTCATAGCTCCTGGCCGCGCCTCTTCACTGGTCGCTATTAGGTCACTCCTATTGCTGTATGGATCCTGCCTCCACTACATCACTTTCCAGACTATTCCACTTCCTGACAACTCTGTGACTGAAGAAATACTTCCTAACATCCCTGTAATCCATCTGAATCTTCAACTTCCAACTGTGACCCCTTGTTGCTGTGTCCCATCTCTGGAACATCCTGTCTGTCCACTTTGTCAATTCCTCTCAGTATTTTATATGTTAATGTATCCCCCCCTCCTATCTCTCCTGTACCCCAGTGTCGTCTCGTCGATTTCCCTTAACCTCGCCTCGTAGGACATGCCCCTTAGCTTCGAGACTAGTCTTGTTACAAACCTTTTCACTCTAATTTCCTTACGTGCTTGGCTAGGTGTGGGTTCCAAACTGGTGCTGCATACTCCAATATAGGCCTGACGTACACGGTGTACAGGGTCCTGAACGATTCCTTATAGAGATGTCGGAATGCTATTCTTAGGTTTGCTAGGCACCCATATGCTGCAGCAGTTATTTGGGTACTGTGCACCTCAGGAGATCCTTTTCCTTGAGATCCTCAGGAGATCCTCTTCCTTGAGTGAGGTTTGTAGTCTCTGGCCCCTTAGACTGTACCCCATCTGTGGTCTTCTTTGCCATTCCCCAATCTTCATGACTTTGCATTTGGTGGAGTTGAACTCCCATAGCCAGTTTCTGGACCAGGTTTGCAGCCTGTCCAGATCCCTTTGTATTTCTGCCTTGTCCTCGTCTGATTGAATTCTTATCAACTTCACATCATCTGCAAACAGGGACACTTCTCAGTCTATTTCTTCCATCATGAAGTTATGTATTCAATCTCCTGTTTTCTTTCTGCCATCTTTCATTATGTGTCCTTCCTTCGCTCTCCTGAAGCCCATGAATAAACACTGACTTCTCCCTCTCCTTCTCCCATTGCCTTTCTGTGTCTATGGATCCTGTTTGTACATAGCCATTGTCTCCCTTATTTTTCCTGTAACTCTTCGTGGCATGGCCGTGCCTCTGCATGGGACCTATCACCTTCGCTACCTTCTCCCCCCCCCCTCACTTACTCCTATCCCTGCTCCTACCAAGTCTCCCCCTATACTCCTCGGCCTTGTTTGATGGACTGATGGGGCCTTAGCATAAGTCTTGTCTCCTTCCTTTCTGTTGGGCTCCTCGTTTAATAGGGGTGTACCTGCCTCAGATGCCATGTCTCCTCTGGGTAATAGCCCTGTAATCGCTTCAGCATATTTACCTCATATTCTAGGGCCCATATCCTTGCTTCTGCAGCTTCATCTTGTGATTCCCATTTCTTCTTCTCCCTCTCCATCCTCTTCTCCATTTTCACAGAAAGTTCACCTAGTTTGCACTCCCAGTCTTGTTCCATCCTTTTACATTTCTCTTCCATCCATTCATCCTTATCAGGACCATCTTCCTCTGGTCCGCTGAGCCTTCAGCTTCCCCTCTGAGCCACCATTTTTTTATATGATGGGTTAAATTTTGTAGTGCATGTGTGTGCTGTTTGTGTGTGTGTGTATGTGAGAAAGAGAGAGAGAGAGAGAGAGAGAGAGAGAGAGAGAGAGAGAGAGGTGGAGAGAAAATAGATATATGGAGAAAAATAGGGATAGAGGAAGAGAGTGAGAGAGAGTGGGAGATGGGGAGTTTTAAGGGGCAGAGATATGGGGAGAGGGAGGGAGGGGGACAGGGAGAGTGATGGGGAGGTGGAGATAAAGTGGGAAGGGGGTAAGGGAGGGAGCTAGAGAGGAGGGAAGAGAGGGGAAATGGGGGAGGGAGAGAGAGAAGAAGAGAAAGGGGAGAGAGAGAGTGGCGGGACAGGAATGGGTAGGTACTTCCAGGTCACAGAGAGGTGTCAATTGGCCTGTGTGCATGTATATGTATGTGTGTACTTGTGTGAGCATTAGCTTTGGGTTGGAGTGTGTGCGTGAATGTGTGTGCGAGTTTTGCATGCGCATGAGCGCTGGCGAGTATTTGCATGATCCTCATGTACATGTGGATTTCTGACCTTATGCTGACCCAACTGCCTACAAGCTTGTTCCTTCTATGTTTGACCTTCCTAGAATACCTACTTCCTAGATTCCTAGATATCTAGTGTGTGTGAGAGAGTGAGAGTGTAGCTGGAAAATAATCCTCTGCGCTTACTCCTCCTCAGTCATTCTACCTGTCAGTGATACTAAGTCTACTCTGTTTCTACGAGTGTCTGAAGAAACACTTTAGTGTGTGTGTGTGTGTGTGTGTACTCACCTATTTGTACTCACCTATTTGTGGTTGCAGGGGTCGAGTCTTAGCTCCTGGCCCCGCCTCTTCACCGGTTGCATTGGGCCCTCTCTCTCCCCGCTCCATGAGCTTTATCAAACCTCATCTTAAAACTGTGTATGGTTCCTGCCTCCACTACGTCATTTTCTAGGCTATTCCACTGCCTGACAACTCTATGACTGAAGAAATACTTCCTAATATCTCTCTGGCTCATTTGTGTCTTCAACTTCCAATTGTGGCCTCTTGTTTCTGTGTCCCCTCCCTAGAACATCCTGTCTTTGTCCACCTTGTCTATTCCACGCAGTATTTTATATGTCGTTATCATGTCTCCCCTGACCCTCCTGTCCTCCAGTGTCGTCAGGCCGATTTCCCTTAATCTTTCTTCATAGGACATTCCCCTTAGCTCTGGAACTAACCTTGTCGCAAACCTTTGTACTTTCTCTAGTTTCTTAACGTGCTTTATCAAGTGCGGGTTCCAAACAGGTGCTGCATACTCCAGTATGGGCCTGACATACACGGTGTACAGTGTCTTGAACGATTCCTTACTAAGGTATCGGAATGCTGTTCTCAGGTTTGCCAGACGCCCATATGCTGCAGCAGTTATCTGATTGATGTGTGCTTCCGGAGACATGCTCGGTGTTATACTCACCCCAAGATCTTTCTCCTTGAGTGAGGTTTGCAGTCTTTGGCCACCTAGCCTATACTCTGTGGCCTTCTGTGCCCTTCCCTATCTTCATGACTTTGCATTTGGCAGGATTAAATTCGAGAAGCCATTTGCTGGACCAGGTGTCCAGTCTGTCCAAGTCTCTTTGAAGTCCTGCCTGGTGCTCATCAGATTTAATTCTCCTCATTAACTTCACATCATCTGCAAACAGGGACACTTCTGAGTCTAACCCTTCCATCATGTCGTTCACATATACCAAAAATAGCACTGGTCCTAGGACCGACCCCTGTGGGACCCCGCACGTCACAGGTGCCCACTGTGATACATCATTACGTACCATGACTCGTTGTTGCCTCCCTGTCAGGTATTCTCTGATCCATTGCAGTGCCCTTCCTGTTATATGCGCCTGATGCTCTAGCTTCTGCACTAATCTCTTGTAAGGAACTGTGTCAAAGGCCTTCTTGCAGTCCAAGAAGATGCAATCAACCCACCCCTCTCTTTCGTGTCTTCTGCTATTTTAACATAAAACTCCAGAAGGTTTGTGACACAGGATTTGCCTTCCATGAATCCGTGCTGGTTGGCATTTATACTCTTGTTCCGTTCCAGGTGCTCCACCACTCTCCTCCTGATAATCTTCTCCATAATTTTGCATACTATACACGTCAATGACACAGGTCTATAGTTTAGTGCCTCTTTTCTGTCTCCTTTTTTTAAAAATGGGAACTACATTTGCCGTCTTCCATACCTCAGGTAGTTGCCCAGTTTCCAGGGACGTGTTGAAGATTGTGGTAAGTGGCACACACAACATATCTGCTCCCTCTCTAAGGACCCACGGGGAGATGTCCGGTCCCATTGCCTTTGAGGTATCGATGTCCCTTAGCAGTTTCTTCACCTCCTCATCTGTATGTATGTCGTCCAACACTTGGTGTATTCCTTGCTGGTGTCCCCATCTGGTCTGTCCCCCCAGAGTCCTTCCTGTCTCTACTGTAAATACTTCCTTAAATCTCATGTTGAGCTCCTCACATACCTCTTGATCGTTTCTTGGGAGTTCTCCACCTTCTTTCCTCAGCCTTATCACCTGGTCCTTGACTGTTGTCTTCCTCCTAATGTGGCTATACAGCAGTTTCGGGTCAGACTTGACTTTCGATGCTATGTCGTTTTTCATACTGTCGCTGGGCCTCCCTCCTTATCTGTGCATACTCGTTTCTGGCTCTTCTACTAATCTCCTTGTTTTCCTGGGTCCTATGCCTCCTGTACCTTTTCCATTCTCTGTTGCACTTAGTTTTTGCCTCCCTACACCTTCGGGTAAACCAAGGACTCGTTTTGGTCTTCCTATTATTTCTGTTTCCCTTGGGAACAAAACTTTCCTCTGCCTCCTTGCACTTTGTTGCCAGATATTCCATCATCTCGTTTACTGATTTTCCTACCATTTCTCTGTCCCACTGAACCTCCTGCAGGAAGTTTCTCATATCTGTGTAGTCCCCCCTTTTATAGTTTGGCCTGATTCCTTCAGTTCCTGTTACCTTTTCCACTTGTAACTCTACTATATAATCAAAACTCAGAACCACGTGATCGCTAGCTCCAAGGGGCCTCTCGTAAGTGATGTCCTCAATGTCTGAACTGCTCAGGGTGAACACAAGATCCAATCTTGCTGGCTCATCCTCCCCTCACTCTCTGGTTGTGTCCCTGACATGTTGATGCATGAGGTTTTCAAGTACCACATTCATCATCTTGGCTCTCCATGTTTCGGGACCCCCATGTGGCTCCAGATTTTCCCAGTCGATCTCCTTGTGGTTGAAATCGCCCATTACCAGTAACTTTGCTCTGCTCGAGTGAGCTCTTCTTGCCACCTCAGCCAGTGTGTCCACCATCACCCTGTTGTTTTCTTCGTACTCCTCTCTTGGCCTCCTGCAGTTCTGTGGTGGGTTATACATCACTCCAATGACTACTTTATGTTCTCCGGACTGAATTGTACCTACAATGTAGTCTCTTTCTCCAGTCATGTCCATGCCTTCCATGTCCATGCCTGTGTGTGTGTGTGTGTGTGTGTGTGTGTACTCACCTATTTGTACTCACCTATTTGTGGTTGCAGGAGTCGAGTCCTAGCTCCTGGCCCCGCCTCTTCACCGGTTGCTACTAGGCCCCCTCTCTCCCCGCTCCATGAGCTTTATCAAACCTCGTCTTAAAACTGTGTATGGTTCCTGCCTCCACTACGTCATTTTCTAGGCTATTCCACTGTGTGTGTGTGTGTGTGTGTGTGTGTGTGTGTGTGTGTGTGGGTTGTGTGTGTGTGTGTGTGTGTGTGTGTGTGTGTGTGTGTGTGTGTGTGTGTGTGTGTGTGTGTGTGTGTGTGTTCATAAGTACTTGCGTGCGTGTGTACTGACAGTGTCCCACACTTACTTGTCCTGTCTTAACTCACCTACACTGTAGTAAATGCTATTAAATGCTAATAAATGTTATTTACTCTAATTCTGCTAGCTTTCGGGAGTGAGTGACCCTTAGTTTCCAGTATGCAGAGACTGGTGCTATTGACCCCATGCAACCCCAACTAGGTGAATATTACATGTATCTGGCAGAGAAGTCGCGGTCTCATTGTTGCTTGCTGCCGCTCCCTTGCTGTAAGAGTGTGGTACTCTCCGGTCCTACTGATCCTTTACAAACACTCCCCTCAAGGGAGGTTCTTTGATGCTGGTGAGGGGCTCTTGATCTAGGGAATTGGATCTGTGCTCCAGTTCCCTGAATTGAGCCTGAATACCTTCTATCCCCCCACATGCGCTGTATAATCCTACGGGCTTAGCGCTCCCGTGACTATAATAATAATTTACAAACACTTTGCTCCTATGATAAGTTGCACAAATCTAATGTTGCAGTTTTATAATTGTAGTTTAAGCATACCTCTGGGAAAACAGTGATGGAGTGAGTGATAATAAACGTTTTTCTTTTTCGGGCCACCCTGCCTTGGTGGGAAAACGTCTAGCAGTGTATGGTGACCTGGTGAAGGTTAAAAGACTGACGAGGCTGTGATTGCTGGCTTAGCTCTCAAAAATTATCACTGAACCATGTTCGGGAACGGTCCCAGGTACGAATTATTAAAGAAGATCACCTGTCAGCTGAGTTCGTCTCACCTCATGAATCAAGAAAAGTGTTGTGTATGTGAAGTCAATGGGGGAACATAATGGTCACCTGTGGATAGGAGGTCGGTGAGGGGAGCCTCATGGAGGACGAGGAGGCGGAGGTTGAGGGGTAAAACTGTCCCCCCCCCTTCCTTCCCCTTCCCCAAACAGGCTCACTTACACCGTGTGCAGGTGAATGGAGGTTCCACCAACTTAGAAGCCTGAGGCACCATCAAAGCATGGCACAACCTACCCTTGTTTGGCAATGTCTGTCATGCAGTTCCTGAAAGATGAGGCAAACTGCTAACCACATCAGTCATCAAGGCAGTGTGCAACTACCCAAGAGTGGATAATTGTGTCCCTCTGTCCCATCATTGCAGGAATCACAGACGTAGACCTAAGAAAAGTTCCACTGAAAACGAGAAAATCTGTGCACAGGTTAGCAAAAAAATCGAAGAAGGTAACACAGTGGGAGCAATCAGAATAATTACAAGTGACGACACCATATCCCCAAAGATGAGACCACAGACCAAGCACTAAGAGACAAGCTTCCAACAAGGGACACCATAGCCATCAACAACAACCCTCAGGAAGACCCCATCACTGAACAATTAATTTTGCCGGAATCAGAAGTCTATAAGGTGATAGTGTCATTTCCAGCAGGATCTTCAGAAGGTTACACTGGAATTCGACCCCAACACCTCAAAGAGATGGTAAATCCAGTACTCGGTGCATCTGCATCAATTCTTCTTACCAAGTTAACAATTTTCGTCAACAACTGCCTGGCTGGGCAAATCCCAGAAGAAATTAAGCCTTTATAGGAGTCTCACTATGTGCCTAGAAGCTGCCAGTTTACTCCATCTACACCAAGGCAGTGAAGCCGCAGCTCTTTCGGCAAGGGCCTACATCAGGGAAGACAAGACACCAGAAGACAAGACCGTAGTCAAACTTGATTTTAGAAGTGCCTTTAATACGGTGAAGAGAGATATTGTCTTGCCAGCTACAGCACACCCTCAATTCTTTTGTTTGGAGAACATGAAATCCTCTTATCAGAGGGTGTTCAGCAGGGTGACCCACTCGTTCCACTTCTCTTCTGCTTGGCAGTAAGAGAACTAACTTCCAGCCTATGCAGCAAGCTCAACATCTGGTACCTGGATGATGGCACTCTGGCAGGTGCTGAAGAGTGCCTGTTAGAGGATTTACAACTGGTGAAAACACAGGGAGAAGACTTGGGACTCATCCTCAATCCCTCCAAGTGTGAAATCACAGTGAATCAGGAAATAATCACTGCCACGCGAAAAATTCTCCCGGAAGTCTTTACTACCACTCCGTCCAACAGTACCCTCTTGGGAGCACCACTGGGTCACCAGGCCATTGACACTGTCCTCAAGGACAAATTGAACGACCTCAAGAGAATGGAGGAGAGAATGCTCTGTATCTCACTTCCTGAGATGTGCACCCTCTTTTGACAACCCAACACTCGACGAATATGATGCTCACCTGAGATCAGCCTTTAAGAAGGCACTGAACCTATCACTACAGGATCGGCACTGGGATCAGGCAAGCCTCCCAGTGCGACTGGGAGGTACAGGGGTGTGCAAAGCAATGCATGTAGCTTTACCTGCTTTTCTCTCTTTGTGTTTGGCTTCCAGTGCATTAGTCAAGATCGTCCCTGAACACTTGAGAGATGTGGTAGGAGCTCAAGGTTTACTGAATTGCGATGCGGTGGGACACCCTTGCAGACTCCTCCAGGAAACCAGCTCCTCCTAAAGAGCACAAACAGTCCCACTGGGACAAACCGATCATGGAAAAATTCGCCAACACAATGCTCACCAATGCTCCAGGAAAGGACAAAGCTCATCTCCTAACGGTGATGGCACCACATTTAGATTTCCTTCTAGCTGTTCCCAATTCCTCCCTGGGCACTCCACTCGACCCACAAGGCATTCAGATTGGTGTTGCTCTTCGCCTAGCCGCCCCCATCCTCACCGAACAGGTGTATTTGCGCTAGGGTGATGGTTGATCAATTCGAACTTCATAGTCTCGTGTGTCACACATCAGAAGGGAAGTATGCCAGACATGAGGAGATCAATAACATAAAGAGAAGCCTCGCCACAGCCCGTTGCCCAGCTCAACGGGAACCCCAAGTGCAGAGGTCTGACAGAAGTCAAAAGCGTCGTGATGGAGCCACTATGCTACCTTGGAAGGATGGAAAGCAGATTGCCTGGGACTATACCTGTGCCGCCACATTGGCAGACACCTACTTGCCATACTCTGAAGCTGAAGGGGGTGGAGCTGCCAGCCACAGGGAGACCCAGAAGATCCGTAAATATGAAGACCTTCCCACTTGATATAACTTCATCCCAATAGGGTTGGAGACACTTGGAGCATGGGGCAAGTGCACTCTAAAGTTCCTCAAAGAGCTGGGTGAAAAACTCATCATAGAAATCAAGGACCACAGGGCGGCTTGCTTCATCTTTCAGAGACTCAGTGTCGTGATCCAGAGAGAAATGCCTGCAGCATTGGGGGCACGCGGCCATCTGCTGGAGAGGTGGACGAAATATTCGAGATGTAGCTCTGAGTTATCTATGTTGTTTTACTCCGTACTGTATTTTTGTCAGTGTATTTTGTCAATGTATTTTGTCATTAAATAAAATATATATTAAATATAGGGGGTGGTAGGAGAACATTTTCAAAACGCTTCAGGGAAAACCTTGAGTTTTCCCTGAACCAAGTTTATTCTCTTTTCTGAGGATGAGGGTCCCCAGGACAGTTCTAGAGGAGGTACCTCCCTTATATATATATATATATATATATATATATATATATATATATATATTATATATATATATATATATATATATATATATATATATATATATAACATGTATATATATATGTCGTGCCGAATATGTAAAACTGGTCAATTAGCAAGAACTCATTTAAAATTAAGTCCTTTCTGAAATTTTCTCTTATACGTTTAAAGATACATTTATATTTTTTTGATTAATGTTAATGTTAAAATTTTTAATTTTGCTCCAAAAGAATCTTAGAAAACTTACCTAACCTTATTACAACAAGAACAATTTATTTTAGCCTAACCCAACTAAACATATTTTATATTTGTTTACAATAATTTAATACTAAACAAGCACAGTGAAATATATTTTTTTCGTTAGGTTCAGAAAGATTTTGGCGAAATTATTGCATACACAAATTTTCGCTTGTCCTATATGGCAAGATGAGCGTTGCTATTTAAGCCAAGATCGCAAGTTCTGCCTATTCGGCACGACATATATATATATATATATATATATATATATATATATATATATATATATATATATATATATATATATATATATATATATATATATATATACATGAACATTAAAATGGTATAAAATACCGACAGGTTGTTAGGTAAGACACATATGTAACAGTTAGGTATCTTTATTTCGAAACGTTTCGCCTACACAGTAGGCTTCTTCAGTCAAGTACAGAAAAGTTGATAGAAGCAGAAGAGACTTGAAGACGATGTAATCAGTCCATCGCCCTTAAAGTTTTGAGGTGGTCAGTCCCTCAGTCTGGAGAAGAGCATTGTTTCATAGTCTGAAACAATATGGAGTTGAAGTGACAGGATGGAGCCTTATATAGCGCCAGGAGGTGAGACGTAGGTCACTAGTAGAACGCAGATGTTGGAGGTCAGGTCCCTCTCAAATCCAGCCGTTCTCACTAGTAGAGGTAGTCGAAGTTGATTTCAGGTCTGTACCAAGATACCCTTGTGTTGCAGTGTTGACAGAGGTGTCACTCTGTCAAACACTGCAACACAAGGGTATCTTGGTACAGACCTGAAATCAACTTCGACAACCTCTACTAGTGAGAACGGCTGGATTTGGAGCGCTTATAGGCATCTCCTCTCCATATTTCAAGAAACCTTAGTGGGGACTGACACCTCAAAACATTAAGGCGTATGGACTGATTACTCGTCTCAATCCTCTTCTGCGCTATATAAGGCTCATTCTGTCACTTCAACTCCATATTGTTTCACACGAAACAATGCTCTTCTCCAGACTGAGGGACTGACCACCTCAAAACTTTAAGGGCGATGGACTGATTACATCGTCTTCAAGTCTCTTCTGCTTCATCAACTTTTCTGTACTCGACTGAAGAAGCCTACTGTGTAGGCGAAACGTTTCGAAATAAAGATACCTAACTGTTACATATGTGTCTTACCTAACAACATATATATACATGTATACATATATATTATTCTCCACACGCCCCTCAAGTGTTTTCCCTTCCTGCTTGTAACTTCACTTTTTCCTTATTTATGACACAGACGGACTATGGCAGTACCACTTCCTGGAGGTCTACTAATATGCCAACCTTCACTGATACTTTTATTTTTTTCTTACTTTCTTCCTTTTGTTTGTCTGTTATCTTTCCGCACTTGTTATCTGCTACCTCACAGTTCACTCACTAACCAACTTGACTTACACTTGACTTTCTGACTTTGGGTTTACTTATCCTTGTAAGTTGACTATTTGTAGCTCTGTGGCAGCAGGTGCCTGTTAGGCCTCTAACAGGCTTTGGCACTTTCAAATTTCCTGAAATTTCAGTGTTCCTGTCGCCTATTTCACTTTTAAGACTTCGTTGTCACTTGTTGGGTTGTTCACTGACCCAGTCACTATCACTGGCTTCTGCTAAGCACTAAAACACTCAATAAAAACGCTGAAATTCTGGGAGCCTTGTTGCCCCTACGCTTTGACCGCCGCGTTGTGTACTCATCTAATTGTGATTGCAGGGGTCGAGGCTCAGCTCCTGCCCCACCTCTTCACTGAGTGCTACTAGGTCCTCTCTCTCCCTGCTCCAAAAGCTTTATCATACCTCATCTTAAAACTTTGTATGGTTCCTGCCTCCACTACCTCACTTGCTAGTCTATTTCACTTCCTGACAACTCTATGACTGAAAAAATACTTCCTAACATCCCTTTGACTCATCTGGGTTTTCAACTTCCAATTGTGACCCCTTGTTTGTGTCCCCTCTTTTGAACATCCCGTCTCTATTCCACGCAGTATTTTGTATGTCGTTATCATGCCTCCCCTAACCCTATTGTCTTCCAGTGTTGTCAGGCCGATTTCCCTTAACCTTTCTTCATAGGGCATTCCCATTAGCTCTGGAACTAACCTTGTCGCAAACCTTTGCACTTTCTCTAATTTCTTGACCTGCTTGATCAAGTGTAGGTTCCAAACGATGCTGCATACTCCAGTATGGGCCTGACGTACACGATGTACAGTGTCCTGAACGATTCCTTACTATAAGGTATCGGAACGCTGTTCTCAGGTTTGCCAGTCGCCCATGCGCTGCAGCAGTTATCTGGTTAATGTGTGCTTCCGGAGATGTGCTCGGTGTTATACTCACCGCAAGATCTTAAGCGAGGTTTGTAGTCTTTGGCAACCTAGCCTATACTCCGTCTGTGGTCTTCTTTGCCCTTCTCTGATCTTCATTACTTTGCATTTGCCGGGGTTAAATTCCAGAATCCAGTTGCTGGACCAGGTGACCAGCCTGTCCTCTGTACTCACCTAGTTGAGGTTGCAGGGGCCGAGTCCAAGCTCCTGGCCCCGCCTCTTCACTGGTCGCCACTAGGTCACTCTCCCTGAACCGTGAGCTCTATCATACCTCTGCTTAAAGCTATGTATGGATCCTGCCTCCACTACATCGCTTCCCAAACTATTCCACTTCCTGACTACTCTGTGGCTGAAGAAATACTTCCTAACATCCCTGCGATTCATCTGTGTCTTCAACTTCCAACTGTGTCCCCTTGTTGCTGTGTCCCATCTCTGGAACATCCTGTCTTTGTCCACCTTGTCAATTTCTCTCAGTATTTTGTATGTCGTTATCATGTCCCCCCTATCTCTCCTGTCCTTCAGTGTCGTCAGGTTGCTTTCCCTTAACCTCTCCTCGTAGGACATACCTCTTAGCTCTGGGACTAGCCTAGTTGCAAACCTTTGCACTTTCTCTAGTTTCTTTACATGCTTGGCTAGGTGTGGGCTCCAAACAGGTGCTGCATACTCCAATATGGGCCTAACGTACACGGTGTACAGGGTCCTGAACGATTCCTTATTAAGATGTCGGAATGCTGCTCTGAGGTTTGCTAGGCGCCTACATGCTGCAGCAGTTATTTGGTTGATGTGCGCTTTAGGACATGTGCCTGGTGTTACACTCACCCCAAGATCTTTTTCCTTGAGC
This sequence comes from Cherax quadricarinatus, assembly GCF_026875155.1. Lineage (NCBI taxonomy): Eukaryota > Metazoa > Arthropoda > Malacostraca > Decapoda > Parastacidae > Cherax > Cherax quadricarinatus. The sequence goes on from NC_069488.1 coordinate 4,808,357, forward strand.
GAGGTTTGTAGTCCCTAGCCCCCTAGACTGTATTCCGTCTGCAGTCTTCTTTGCCCTTCCCCAATCTTCATGACTTTGCACTTGTTGGGGTTGAATTCCAGGAGCCAGTTGTTGGACCAGGTCTGCAGCCTGTCCAGATTCCTTTTTAGTTCTGCCTGATCTTCGATCGAATGAATTCTTCTCATCAACTTCACGTCATCTGCAAACAGGGACACTTCGGAGTCTATTCCTTCCGTCATGTCTTTCACAAATACCAGAAACAGCACTGGTCCTAGGACTGACCCCTGTGGAACCCCGCTGGTCACAGGTGCCCACTCTGACACCTCGCCACGTACCATGACTCGCTGCTGTCTTCCTGACAAGTATTCCCTGATCCATTGTAGTGCCTTTCTTGTTATCCCTGCTTGGTCCTCCAGTTTTTGCACTAATCTCTTGTGTGGAAGTGTGTCAAACGCCTTCCTGCAGTCCAAGAAAATGCAATCCACCCACCCCTCTCTCTCTTGTCTTACTGCTGTCACCATGTCATAGAACTCCAGTAGGTTTGTGACACAGGATTTCCCGTCCCTGAAACCATGTTGGCTGCTGTTGATGAGATCATTCCTTTCTAGGTGTTCCGCCACTCTTCTCCTGATAATCTTCTCCATGACTTTGCATACTATACATGTCAGAGACACTGGTCTGTAGTTTAGTGCTTCATGTCTATCTCCTTTTTTAAAGATTGGGACTACATTTGCTGTCTTCCATGCCTCAGGCAATCTCCCTGTTTTGATGTATTGAATATTGTTGTTAGGGGTACACATAGCGCCTCTGCCCCCACTCTCAGGACCCATGGAGAGATGTTATCTGGCCTCATTGCCTTTGAGGTATCTAGCTCACTCAGAAGCCTCTTCACTTCTTCCTCGGTTGTGTATACTGTGTCCAGCACCTGGTGGTGTGCCCCACCTCTCCGTATTTCTGGAGCCCCTTCTGCCTCCTCTGTGAACACTTCTTTGAATCTCTTGTTGAGTTCCTCAAATACTTCATGGTCATTTCTTATTGTCTCTCCTCCTTCCTTCCTTAGCCTGATTACCTGGTCCGTGACTGTTGTTTTCCTCCTGATGTGGCTGTATAACAGCTCGGGTCAGATTTGGCTTTCGCTGCTATGTCGTTTTCATATTGTCGTTGGGCCTCCCTTCTTATCTGTGCATTTTCATTTCTGGCTCTACGATTGCTCTCCTTATTCTCCTGGGTTCTTTGCTTTCTTTATTTCTTCCATTCCCTAGCACACTTGGTTTTTGCCTTCATGCACCTTTGGGTGAACCATGGGCTCATCCTGGCTTTTTCATTATTCCTGTTACCCTTGGGTACAACCCTCTCATCCTCCTTGTACATTGTTGCTACATATTCCATCATCTCATTAACTGGCTTCCCTGCCAGTTCTCTGTCCCATTGAACCCCGTTCAGGAAGTTCCTTATTCCCGTGTAGTCCCCTTCCTTGTAGTTTGTCTTCATTCGTCCTGGATTTCCTGATTCCCCCTCCACTTGTAGCTATACTGTGTATTCAAAGCTTAAAACCACATGATCGCTGGCCCCAAGGGGTCTTTCAAATGTGATGTCCTAAATATCTGCACTACTCTAGGTGAATACTAGGTCCAGTCTTGCTGGTTCATCCTCTCCTCTCTTTCTTGTAGTGTCCCTTACATGTTGGTACATGAAGTTTTCCAGTACCACCTCCATCATCTTAGCCCTCCATGTATCTTGGCCCAAATGTGGCTCCAAGTTCTCCCAATCGATCTCCTTGTGGTTAAAGTCACCCATGATCAGGAGCTTTGCCCTGCATGCATGTGCTCTTTTGGCCACTGCAGCCAGTGTGTCAACAATCGCTCTATTGCTCTCGTCGTACTCTTGCCTTGGCCTCCTGCTGTTCTGTGGTGGGTTATACATCACTGCAATTACCACCTGGGGACCTCCAGAGTGAAGCGTTCCTGCTATGTAATCGCTTGTTTCTCCACTGTCTCCTCTCTCCAGCTCATCAAAATTCCATCGATTTTTGATGAGCAGTGCGACTCCTTCACCCCCCCTGTTCCCTCTGTCTTTCCTCTGGATATGGTATCCCGTTGGAAAGATGGCATCTGTTATCATACATGTAAGCTTGGTTTCTGTGAGAGCTATGATGTCTAGTGATGCCTCTTTGACTCTTTCGTGCCACTCCTCCCATTTATTTGTTATTCCATCAGTGTTTGTGTACCATACCTTCAGTTTCCTTTCCAACACTGTGGTTTGGGGGGCCTGTGAGGGTGGGAGACCTGGTAGCATACTGTGGGATTCTATAGCTGGCTGTTGGGTGGAAGCTGTGAGTATGGATTGTAGTTTGTGTTGGGATGATGTGATAGGTTGTGGGGTCCTGAGGATAGTTCTGTGTGTGCTTGCCCTTGCTGCTCTGTCCTGCTCTGATTGACCTCTGCTGGTTCCATCATTGTCTCCTTTCCTAGCTCCTTTCGCTTTTTTATCCTCTCCCTCAGCTGCTGTCATTCTGTTTGTGTTCTGTCTCTATCTAGGAACACCCTCTTGTACTCTTCCGAGTATTTCAACCGTGGTTGCTCTTGCAGGATCCTGTTTCGCACTGTTTCTGTCCTGAGAATCAGCTTGATCGAACGTTTCTCCCCTTCAAGTACCCCCCTATTCTCTGAAAATTTACAATCTCGTCCATATCTTCTTCACCTATTTCCGTGATGATGTTCTCAATCACCTTTCTTTCTGCCTGTCGTCTTTCAGTGTGTGTTCTTTCCTTTCTCTCCTGAAGCCCATGGATAAACACTGAATTTGCTTTTTCCTCCTCCCAGTGTGTGTGTGTGTGTGTGTGTGTGTGTGTGTGTGTGTGTGTGTGTGTGTGTGTGTGTGTGTGTGTGTGCGCGCGTGCCCCCACTTCTAGGTATTCATACTAAAACTTACCAATAGTAATTCTAACACTTATCAATTCTACTTATAAAATACAGAAAGTGACTAGGTTGTAAAATTTAGCTTGTCTCAGCTTCTACAAGTGTCTGATGTTACCCCTCGCTAGACCGCTTTACTCATCACACTCTCGTCAACACTATCTACACCTTATCTATGCTATTTCTACTCTAATTCTGGTAATAGCTTGCAGGAGTGAGTGACCAGTATCTAACAGTGGTCAGAGACCAGGATCTGACGACAAATGCATGTGTGTGTGTGTGTTTGTGTGTATAAAGTATAATGAACACTTGTCAATGCTCAGTAATAATTGGTCTGAAAGAGTAAATCAGCTGATTTCGATATTCCACCTTTTTTTCTGCACTAGACATCCTACGGCAATGTTACTGAGGCTTGCCGACATCATTACTGAGACAGATAACAGGATCGTATATCAGGTAGTTGGCACACATTGTGCGAACACCTACGATGTGCTGCTATACCATATGTTAGATATATTGTGGGGTGAACAGGGTTGTGCAGTTACACAACTTAATATAACTGGATAGCAGAAACACTAGTTATATAGATTTATGTAACTGCACACTGTGGGTCATCCCACAATGTAACTATCATCTGGTGTAGTAGTAGTACACCGTAAGCGTTCCCACAATGTAGTAACCATACAGAGCAGGACAGAAACACAGTGTGGGAGTTCCCATAATGTAAATACTGAATAATGTATCGTTTTATAAAGGGTTTAAAAAATGACAAACTGATGAATTGGGGAACACTTGGGTATGTCTACTGTGCAGCCCAAGTGTTGTACCAGTGGGTTATTCATCAAGTGTATCATGTACATTAAGGTAGCAGGTATACCACTGGTGATCCTACAGTGTAACTAACATAAAGAGTAAGGGTAGCAGCACACTGCTACACTTGCCGCTGTGTAACTATAATATACTGCTAGGCTTGTGTGTGTCTCAATCTTCATACTGCTAGGCTAATTAGACACATGTGCAACATCTGTGTAGCCTTACTCGTAGATCTTTCACCATCCAGTGGCTTTATCAGTACATTACATGGACATAATACGAAGACTAGAAACATATACAGCAGACATTGGAAGACGAGGTAATCAGTCCCTCAGCCTACGAGCAGGCAGTAGCACAGGCAGTAAGATTGGTGTGGAAAGACCTGTATAGTTCACTCTTAATACAGAGATAACTAAGAAACGAGTGTAAATATTGGCAGGAGTCAGATGGTAAGCAGCGAGAGTGTAGTAGCAGTATTACAATTGTAATGAGATGGGCTGGATTTCAGAGGACCTGTCAACATCATGTTACAGCGGTCTCCAGAATGGATAATATCCTTTTAATTAGCGATTTAGATATAGTGCAACTTCCAGATTTTTTAAGAACAGTGTTACAGCATTTAGGGCAGCCATCGTAAATCTTCTTTCTTAACGACCCTGGCAAGCTTCACTCTGCGTTAGACACTCGCTTTTCTACGGTCATCACGGCTGCAGGCGTTCTTGTTCCCTCTGATCCTAATATCCAGAGATCTCACTGTTTCCCCGACATATATTTTGTCACATCCCCCACCTGGTATAGTGTATAATCCTGCACTCGTTCCGGAGTCGTTCTTGGGATTTTACACGATATCAAGACATCAAAATAAAAAAAAAAATCTTTATGTAGTATACAAACCGTAGTTTACATGTAATAAAATATTGTTAAGTACAAAGAAAGCCACTAGCATACTTGAGTATGCTTAAGCATACTTCAGCATGCTCGAGCATGCTTGATCATGCTAGTGGATAATGCTTACGGCATACGTTACTGAGTGATAAATTTTAATTGTGTATTATTACAAAAAAAAACTAGGTAGTAAAAAGGAAGGAAAAAAAAAGTTGGTTTTTAGTAGTCGAAGATCTCGTGAATATTTTAACAAGTTTTCTGTCAAGTAATTTAGAAACGTTAATTGTAACGTCACTGGCCAGTAGAACGATGTAACTGGGAAGTTGTAACGTCACTGGCCAGTAGAACGATGTAACTGGGAAGTTGTAACGTCACTGGCCAGTAGAACGATGTAACTGGGAAGTTGTAACGTCACTGGCCAGTAGAACGATGTAACTGGAAGTTGTAACGTCACTGGCCAGTAGAACGATGTAACTGGGAAGTTGTAACGTCACTGGCCAGTAGAACGATGTAACTGGGAAGTTGTAACGTCACTGGCCAGTAGAACGATGTAACTGGGAAGTTGTAAACGTCACTGGCCAGTAGAACGATGTAACTGGGAAGTTGTAACGTCACTGGCCAGTAGAACGATGTAACTGGGAAGTTGTAACGTCACTGGCCAGTAGAACGATGTAACTGGGAAGTTGTAACGTCACTGGCCAGTAGAACGATGTAACTGGGAAGTTGTAACGTCACTGGCCAGTAGAACGATGTAACTGGGAAGTTGTAACGTCACTGGCCAGTAGAACGATGTAACTGGGAAGTTGTAACGTCACTGGCCAGTAGAACGATGTAACTGGGAAGTTGTAACGTCACTGGCCAGTAGAACGATGTAACTGGGAAGTTGTAACGTCACTGGCCAGTAGAACGATGTAACTGGGAAGTTGTAACGTCACTGGCCAGTAGAACGAAGTAACTGGGAAGTTGAAACGTCACTGGCCAGTAGAACGATGTAACTGGGAAGTTGTAACGTCATGGCCAGTAGAACGATGTAACTGGGAAGTTGTAACGTCACTGGCCAGTAGAACGATGTAACTGGGAAGTTGTAACGTCACTGGCCAGTAGAACGATGTAACTGGGAAGTTGTAACGTCACTGGCCAGTAGACGATGTAACTGGGAAGTTGTAACGTCACTGGCCAGTAGAACGATGTAACTGGGAAGCTGAAACGTCACTGGCCAGTAGAACGATGTAACTGGGAAGTTGTAACGTCACTGGCCAGTAGAACGATGTAACTGGGAAGTTGTAACGTCACTGGCCAGTAGAACGATGTAACTGGGAAGTTGTAACGTCACTGGCCAGTAGAACGATGTAACTGGAAGTTGTAACGTCACTGGCCAGTAGAACGATGTAACTGGGAAGTTGTAACGTCACTGGCCAGTAGAACGATGTAACTGGGAAGTTGTAACGTCACTGGCCAGTAGAACGATGTAACTGGGAAGTTGTAACGTCACTGGCCAGTAGAACGATGTAACTGGGAAGCTGAAACGTCACTGGCCAGTAGAACGATGTAACTGGGAAGCTGAAACGTCACTGGCCAGTAGAACGATGTAACTGGGAAGTTGTAACGTCACTGGCCAGTAGAACGATGTAACTGGGAAGTTGTAACGTCACTGGCCAGTAGAACGATGTAACTGGGAAGTTGTAACGTCACTGGCCAGTAGAACGATGTAACTGGGAAGTTGTAACGTCACTGGCCAGTAGAACGATGTAACTGGGAAGTTGTAACGTCACTGGCCAGTAGAACGATGTAACTGGGAAGTTGTAACGTCACTGGCCAGTAGAACGATGTAACTGGGAAGTTGTAACGTCACTGGCCAGTAGAACGATGTAACTGGGAAGTTGTAACGTCACTGGCCAGTAGAACGATGTAACTGGGAAGTCCTTCATCTGGACTGGCTTGTTAAGGATGTAGTGTTACACGTTTCCCTTTCCGTTATTTATATCAATATGAAACAATTGATAACTCTGAATGTGACATTCAGCAGCCATGTGCTCATTCTTCACATTAAACCTTGTCTCACTTACAACAAATACATCAATGTTACCCGCACTTGCAACTTAATCTCAACTCATCCGTCTTGTTTCTAGCACTACGACTATTTATACAATATGTATTAAGAAATCAAACTCATCCCTGCTCATCCATTATGTCTGTTGTTGTCTTTATCAACTAGTGCAACTAGCTTTCCAATATTCACCAATAACTCTGCCTTATTCTGCCTATAACTTGTATCCTCAAAACTCTCGTAGCTCAGTTGATAGCTCACTCAACTCACACATTGAGTATCCGTGTTTTGATCCCCGGTAAGGGTGGAAACATTGGGAGTGTTTCCCTAAGACAGCTGCTGTCCCTGTAAGTAGGTACCTGGGTGTTAGCCGACTGGTGTGGGTTGCATCCTGGGGGCAAAATTAATTTAAGTTGCCTGAAATTTTCAGCATAACCAGGAGCTTTGTATATAGAATGTCACTATTGTCAGCTATGGTCTGTATAAGTTGTATCATGTACTTGTAGTCAAAAAAGATTATTAATAATAATATTATTACAACATCGCTACCCTGATTAGTCGTAATGTACACGTCTGTTTACTATATTCCATTGTTTTCTCTACAAAAAAAAATACTTCTAACTGTTCCTAGTTTAAAGCCTTAACAGCTCCCTCCACTAAACTAGCTAATCTACTCACCCTATCTCTAGATAAATGAACTCCATCTTGGCATACATGTCATTTTTGCCATAGAAGTGGTCCCAGTTGTTAATGAATGGTCCTGCAATATCTTCTGAAGTGTCTGTCCAGCTAAGAGATAATACCAATTTCTGTGGACAACCATTCACTTCCAACTCCCTTCTCGGCAGAACTCCATGTATTACAGAGCACCCTCACTTCTTCTTAATTATGTCTCCTGCTGCCCTATACTTGTTAACCAGATCCTCACTTTTATGCTTGCCGACATCATTGCCTCCAGCACTGCGACAGATGACAGGATTGATTTCATTACCATTCATAATGTGGTCAAGATGGCTGACATCATCATCCCAGCCCCAGGAAAGTAAGGCCTCTGTCTCCTGCTCTCATCCTTCAAGCAAAAAGCCCTATCCATGTACCTAATCTGTCTCCAACAAGCACAATGTTCTTACCTTCCTTTGTGTACTTCGTCGTGTCGTTCCCAGTAGTCGATTTGCAATCATCATCGTTTCCACCTCTCCATCCTCTGGATCCTCATCTTCATTCGATTCTGCCCAATCACTGTCCAGCTTTCGTTCTGCACACGAGGATTCTCAACAGGATTACCATAAATCCTTATGTTTTCCTTCAGTCTATCGTCGTATCTCTCGCCTGGCCTTCTTCAGCTCCTCCTTAAGATAAGATAGGATTTTCTTCGGATTTTAACCCCGGAGGGTTAGCCACCCAGGATAACCCAAGAAAGTCAGTGCGTCATCGAGGACTGTCTAACTTATTTCCATTGTGGTCCTTAACCTGCTGGTAGAGTTGGTCGATGGAGGGCATCGTTGACTGTTTCACTCAGAGTTCACAAAGTACGTCCTCGCACGGTACTCACGGTACTCGAGGACATCTCCCCCTCAATCTACGTCCGTCTCTCAAGAGAGTGAAGGTTCAAGGTTCTTAATCTATCTTCATTGGATCAATTTTTTTTTTTGTCGTTCTCTGTACATTCTCCAGTGCATTTATATACATTCTGTAGAATGGCGACCAAAATTAAACTGCATAAACTGAGGCCTCGCTAGTAATGTATTGAGCTGTAAAATAACTTTGAACTCCCGTTACTTATACTTCTTGATATAAATCCAAATAATCTGTTAGTTTTATTGCTCACACTTAGGCACTGTTGTCTTGTCTTCAGATTTCTGCTTACCACGATTCCCAAGTTTTTTTTCGCATTCTGTATGATCAAGTTCTACGTCACCTAGTTCATAACTATGACGCTTATTTTAATTCCCAAGAATTAGGACTTTAAACTTGTCCACACTGAACTGCATCTGCCACTTTTCGAACCATCACATTAATTTTTCGAAATCTTCCTAAACTTCAGTAACATTCCTCCTTTTTTTTGTTCTTTTTTTTGCATCAGCGAATTTAGTCTTGTTACTTTTCATTTCTTCGTTAAGGTCATTAATGTAGATTATGAACAAGATTGGACTTAAAATTGGTCCTTGTGGAACGTTACTTAATTTCACTCCATGCTAACTCTGCTTTCAGTTGGTCAATCATGCTTCAGTCTATGTTAGAACCTTGCCTCCTATACCATGATGCCTCCTATACCATGATGCCTCCTATACCATGATGCCTCCTATACCATGATGCTTCCTATACCATGATGCCTCCTATACCATGATGCCTCCTATACCATGATGCCTCCTATACCATGATGCCTTCTATACCACGATGCCTCCTATACCATGATGCCTCCTATACCATGATGCCTCCTATACCATGATGCCTCCTATACCATGATGCCTCCTATACCATGATGCCTCCTATACCATGATGCCTCCTATACCATGATGCCTCCTATACCATGATGCCTCCTATACCATGATGCCTCCTATACCATGATGCCTCCTATGCCATGATGCCTCCTATACCATGATGCCTCCTATACCATGATGCCTCCTATACCATGATGCCTCCTATACCATGATGCCTTCTATACCATGAGCTGCCACTTTTTCTTTTAAATTTGTGAGGTACTCTATCAAAGGACTAACTGAAATCAAAATAAACAACGTTATATTCATGATCGTGGTCCACTACCTCGAAGACGGGAACGATCTCTCTTAAATCCTTGATGCGGGTAATAAATCAAATTATGATCAAGTTGGCTAATCGTATCGGCAATAAGTAATCCTAACAATTTGCCTACTTCAGGTGTCAGGTTAAACGGGTTAGCAGCAGACTGAAGGTGTTATTACAATGTTCCTTCCATACAGAACAGTGTAGCATCGTCACAGATGGGTGGGATCTATTTGTGGAGAGGTCATGCCTGATTTAGCAACACCTTGGAGTCTTGTTATAGAGTATACCTTCTAGTACTCCATTGGTAACATCTGGTCCTCCATGTGGGAGGAACAGAGGTTAGGTCCCTCCCTCCTGTGAGATGTCTTCAACTGCTGCATTTCACCACTTTTTCCACTGGCTCCGGTATCAAAGTTCTCGTTCTCATACCTCTGTAGTAGATTGAAAAAGTCTGAGCAGACGAAACATTTCTCCAATAAAGATACTCAGGTGTCCCATATTTTGCTTATTCTTCCATCATTCTTTTTCGTCTTCCTTTCTTCGTTTCCTCCCTCCTTTCCTTCCTTAGTTCCTTTCTATTCCTTTCTTCGTTTCCTCCCTCCCTTCCTTCCTTAGTTCCTTTCTATTCCTTTCTTCCAGATTTCTTACCTTCCTTTCTTCCGTCTTTCCTCCAAGCATTCATTCTTACCCTCCTCCCTTCCTCTCGTCCTTCCTTACTTCTAGACGTCTTCCACAAAGGAACAGACACACTTGCTCAGAGTTCCTCCATTAGAAGTCTTGGTTTGCAACCCGGACTGAGCTGACATAATTCCTGGTCGTATGTCAGCGTTGGTCGGCGGGATAAAACACCGCCTTACATTAACTCACGGATAATTAGCGAAATAAAAAAGCAATTTACAGACCAGTATTTTTTTTTATTTTCTTTAAATAATTTTCAAAGCTGCAAGATATTATAGTAATTATTAACATAATTAAATACATCAGAGCAAAGGCAAGAAGTGATCCGTGTGCACGATAGATCTGAACTTAAGTAATAAAGTGATTTATTTAAGAGAGAGAAACAAATTTTATCAAACTTTTAAGCAATGATTGAGGTTTTTAACTCCCCGTCGAGTCCTAGAAGAAGAACAGACAAATAATCATTTTCTGTAAATAAAAACTACGTAAATATTCACCGTATTAATATTCTCGTAGAACTACAGACTTCACAGTAAATATTTGATATAATAAGTGAATAAATAACGTTATCTTGCGTTATCTAAACATAGAAATTCTTTATAATTAACACTTTATTATTAGTATTAATTTCTCAACTACGTCTGCCGTTTTCTAACAAAGACAAAAGCAGGATAAAGAAAAATTGATCCTCATTCATTCCATTGTTGTCTTCGTTTACGGAGAAAAATGTTATTTGTAGATTAATGGTTCAGGGAACCGATAAGTTGATAAATTAGACACATATGCAAGACTTGGGTATCTTTATTAAGGAAACGTTTCGCCACACAGTGGCTTCATCAGTCCAAACAAAGGAGAATGGTGAAGAACAGGAGGAGTTTGAGGTAATCAGTCCCTCAGTCTTGAAGTCGATGTTGTCAGTCCATCAATCTTGAAAAGAATATATATATGCGAGGAAGTAGCTTATATACCGTAAGCAGGAGAGGTATATAAGCTACTTCTTCGCATATATACTATATTCTCTTCAAGATTGATGGACTGACAACATCAACTCAAAGCTGAGGGACTGATTACCTGAAACTCCTCCTGTTCTCCACGATTCTCCTTTGTATGGGCTGATGAAGCCACTGTGTGGCGAAACGTTTCCTCAGTAAAGATACCCAAGTGTTGCACCTGTGTCTAATTTATCAAAAATGTTAATTGGAAGAGACAAAATACTTATAACAGAGCGAGACTTGGCACAACGTCTCGCTCACGTGCGAATTTTTTAAGTTATGACTTCAGAAGGTTAATTATGAATGAAATAAAGAGTTACTTTGTTGCAAATATTTATGTTCGTGGTAGTGATGTTGTGTTGCCATAAGTGTGTTGATGTCACTATACCAATGTTTGTACCAGCAATGTTGTGTTGCCATAAGTGTGTTGATGTCACTATACCAATGTTTGTACCAGCAATGTTGTGTTGCCATAAGTGTGTTGATGTCACTATACCAATGTTTGCACCAGCAATGTTGGGTTGCCATAAGTGTGTTGATGTCACTATACCAATGTTTGTACCAGCAATGTTGTATTGCCATAAGTGTGTTGATGTCACTATACCAATGTTTGTACCAGCAATGTTGTGTTGCCATAAGTGTGTTGACATCACTATATCAATGTTTTTACCAATGTTTTGTTGCCATAAGTGTGTTGATGTCACTATACCAATGTTTGTACCAACAATGTTGTATTGCCATACGTGTGTTGATGTCACTATATCAGTGTTTGTACCGGCAATGTTGTGTTGACATCACTATACCAATGTTTGTACCAGCAATGTTTTGTTGCCATAAGTGTGTTGACGTCATTATACCAATGTTTGTACCAGCGATGTTGGGTAAACGAAGACATCTCTGCCAGTTCTCTAAACAATGATAATGAAGCTACGACATTGATAATGTGTACTATAACAATGATAGTGTCAGCTATAACAATGATTGTGTCAGCTATAACAATGATAGTGTGAGCTATAACAGTGATAGTATGAGCTATAACAATGATAGTGCCAGCTATAACAATGATAGTGTGAGCTATAACAATGATTGTGTCAGCTATAACAATGATAGTGTGAGCTATAACAATGATTGTGTCAGCTATAACAATGATAGTGTGAGCTATAACAATGATTGTGTCAGCTATAACAATGATAGTGTGAGCTATAACAGTGATAGTATGAGCTATAACAATGATAGTGCCAGCTATAACAATGATAGTGTGAGCTATAACAATGATTGTGTCAGCTATAACAATGATAGTGTGAGCTATAACAGTGATAGTATGAGCTATAACAATGATAGTGTGAGCTATAGCAATGATAGTGTCAGCTACAACAATGATAGTGTCAGCTACAACAATGATAGTGTCAGCTATAACAGTGATAGTATGAGCTATAACAATGATAGTGTGAGCTATAACAATGATAGTGTGAGCTATAACAATGATTGTGTCAGCTATAACAACGATAGTGTGAGCTATAACAGTGATAGTGTCAGCTATAACAATGATTGTGTCAGCTATAACAATGACAGTGTGAGCTATAACAGTGATAGTATGAGCTATAACAAGGAGAGTGTCAGCTATAACAATGATAGTGTCAGCTATAACAATGATAGTGTGAGCTATAACACTGATAGTGTCAGCTACATCAATGATAGTGTGAGCTATAACAAGGAGAGTGTCAGCTATAACAATGATAGTGTCAGCTATAACAATGGTAGTGTGAGCTATAACAGTGATAGTGTCAGCTATAACAATGATAGTGTGAGCTATAACAATGATAGTGAGAGCTATAACAATGATAGTGTCAGCTATAACAATGATAGTGTCAGCTATAACAATGATAGTGTGAGCTATAACAATGATAGTGTGAGCTATAACAATGATAGTGTGAGCTATAACAATGATAGTGTGAGCTATAACAATGGTAGTGTCAGCTATAGTGATAGTGCGAGCTATAGCAATGATAGTGTTAGCTATAACAATGATTGTGTCAGCTATAACAATGATAGTGTGAGCTATAACAATGATTGTGTCAGCTATAACAATGATAGTGTGAGCTATAACAATGATTGTGTCAGCTATAACAATGATAGTGTGAGCTATAACAGTGATAGTATGAGCTATAACAATGATAGTGCCAGCTATAACAATGATAGTGTGAGCTATAACAATGATTGTGTCAGCTATAACAATGATAGTGTGAGCTATAACAGTGATAGTATGAGCTATAACAATGATAGTGTGAGCTATAGCAATGATAGTGTCAGCTACAACAATGATAGTGTCAGCTACAACAATGATAGTGTCAGCTATAACAGTGATAGTGTCAGCTATAACAGTGATAGTATGAGCTATAACAATGATAGTGTCAGCTATAACAATGATAGTGTCAGCTATAACAATGATAGTGTGAGCTATAACAGTGATAGTGTGAGCTATAACAATGATAGTGTGAGCTATAACAATGATAGTGTGAGCTATAACAGTGATAGTGTCAGCTATAACAATGATTGTGTCAGCTATAACAATGATAGTGTCAGCTATAACAATGATAGTATCAGCTATAACAATGATAGTGTGAGCTATAACAATGATAGTGTCAGCTATAACAATGATAGTGTCAGCTATAACAGTGATAGTGTCAGCTATAACAATGATTGTGTGAGCTATAACAATGATAGTGTGAGCTATAACAATGATAGTGTCAGCTATAACAATGATAGTGTCAGCTATAACAATGATAGTGTCAGCTATAACAATGATTGTGACAGCTATAACAATGATAGTGTGAGCTATAACAGTGATAGTATGAGCTATAACAATGATAGTGTCAGCTATAACAATGATAGTGTGAGCTATAACAATGATTGTGTCAGCTATATCAATGATAGTGTGAGCTATAACAGTGATAGTATGAGCTATAACAATGATAGTGTGAGCTATAACAATGATAGTGTGAGCTATAACAATGATTGTGTCAGCTATAACAATGATAGTGTGAGCTATAACAGTGATAGTGTCAGCTATAACAATGAATGTGTCAGCTATAACAATGACAGTGTGAGCTATAACAGTGATAGTATGAGCTATAACAAGGAGAGTGTCAGCTATAACAATGATAGTGTCAGCTATAACAATGATAGTGTGAGCTATAACAATGATAGTGTCAGCTACATCAATGATAGTGTGAGCTATAACAAGGAGAGTGTCAGCTATAACAATGATAGTGTCAGCTATAACAATGATAGTGTGAGCTATAACAGTGATAGTGTCAGCTATAACAATGATAGTGTGAGCTATAACAATGATAGTGAGAGCTATAACAATGATAGTGTCAGCTATAACAATGATAGTGTCAGCTATAACAATGATAGTGTCAGCTATAACAATGATAGTGTCAGCTATAACAATGATAGTGTGAGCTATAACAATGATAGTGTGAGCTATAACAATGATAGTGTGAGCTATAACAATGGTAGTGTCAGCTATAGTGATAGTGCGAGCTATAGCAATGATAGTGTTAGCTATAACAATGATAGCGTGAGCTATAACAATGATAGTGTGAGCTATGACAATGATAGTGTTAGCTAGAACAATGATAGTGTGAGCTATAACAGTGATAGTATGAGCTATAACAATGATAGTGTCAGCTATAACAATGATAGTGTCAGCTATAACAATGATAGTGCGAGCTATAACAATGATAGTGTCAGCTATAACAATGATAGTGTGAGGTATAACAGTGATAGTGTCAGCTATAACAATGATAGTGTCAGCTATAACAATGATAGTGTGAGCTATAACAATGATAGTGTCAGCTATAACAATGACAGTGTGAGGTATAACAATGATAGTGTCAGCTATAGCAATGATAGTGTGAGGTATAACAGTGATAGTGTGAGGTATAACAGTGATAGTGTGAGGTATAACAATGATAGTGTCAGCTATAACAATGATAGTGTCAGCTATAACAATGATAGTGTGAGCTATAACAATGACAGTGTGAGGTATAACAATGATAGTGTCAGCTATAGCAATGATAGTGTGAGGTATAACAGTGATAGTGTCAGCTATAACAATGATAGTGTGAGGTATAACAATGATAGTGTGAGGTATAACAATGATAGTGTCAGCTATAACAATGATAGTGTGAGCTATAACAATGATAGTGTCAGCTATAACAATGATAGTGTGAGGTAAAACAATGATAGTGTCAGCTATAACAATGATAGTGTGAGGTATAACAATGATAGTGTCAGCTATAACAATGAGTGTGAGCTATAACAATGATAGTGTCAGCTATAACAATGATAGTGTGAGGTATAACAATGATAGTGTCAGCTATAACAATGATAGTGTCAGCTATAACAATGATAGTGTGAGGTATAACAATGATAGTGTGAGCTATAACAATGATTACATTAACCACAAGAATGATGGTGTGAATAACAACAATTATGGTGTTAGCTGCAACAAAACATAATAGTGTGAGTGAAAATAATGATGGTATTATTGCATGAGAAACATAAATAACTATATGAGTGATTACAATGACGTAATGAGTCACAACATTCTCCTGCCAGTCTTGATGACGCTGGTAAAATAACAATGATCGTCTCAAACAAAACAATGTTGAAATGATCATAACGACAAGAGCAATATCAATGATCGTGGTACAAACCTTAATACCTGACACCCACAAATTACTTTAGAAAAATTTGGATATGTTTATTTGAAAACGTTTCGGTCCTGGGACATGACTATATAGACGGAGGTGTGATACTTAGTGACCTGAAAAATTATGTATTTGAGAAGAGGACAGGTAGACAATGAGGTCAAGAACTTTGTGTGTTGTTGGACAGGTAGTGGCTCGCCTGGCTGAGAATCATGTATGTCTGTTTTTTACATTTGTGTAGCCAGGGATTCAAGTTCACTGCCGGCACCAACAAAAGACATCATCTCCTGGACATGGTAAGCAAGAACCATCGTTTTAGAGACTCCGAGTTTCATAAGGGTTTTGTTCAAGGAATTATCACTGCTGCGGCTACTTGAGCCTTCAAGACAGGACATTTCCAGAAGATATATCCAAGCAGTCAGGGGCTTGGCTAACTCTGTAATTATTACCACCTCTGACACAGGACGAGGTATAGTGTTACTCAACACTGTCGACTACAACAATAGAGTTTTAAACCTCCTCATACCAGCATGTTTCAGAATTACTGTTAATTTAAAGCACCCAAACTTTTCTTTAAAAGGCCCGGAACATCTTACAAAAATCAGAAAAAGGCAAGAAACTATTAAAAAATCTATTAGGTCAAACAAAATATGCCACACCTGTATGGCCTTCCTAAGACACACAAGCCTGGCATCCCACTACGTCCTGTCATATCGGGCAAAGGGAGCTCACCACACACATTATCTGGCCGTCTTATTAAATACCTCTCGGCACTTCTAGGCACCATCAGTCAGGCCCACCTCAAACACTCAAGTGATCTTCTCTCTCGCATTTCCCACCATTGATGTCGCATGGCTTCCATTGATGTCGCAACTCTCTATACCAACGTTCCTACTGAAGCTACAATAAATATTCTGAGACGGAAGTTAACTGATAACCACTACCTACCATTACCTCGTTTGGATTTCATCAGTCTAGTGGAGATCTGTGTTAATTTTAACCTCTTCAGTTATTAGGACAACAGCTATAAACAAAGTTTTGGAATAACAATGGCCAACCCGCTCAGTGCTGCGCTCGCCGACCACTTCATGGAGAACCTGGAGATACCTGGAGTTTACCTGGAGAGGGTTTCGGAGGTCAACGCTCCTACGGTTCGGTCTGAGACCATTCCTCGTGCAGGATCAGGGTTTGATCAACCAGGCTGTTACTGCTGGCCGCATGTAAACCAACGTACGAACCACAGCCGGGTTAATCAGGTACTGACTTCAGGTGTCTGTTCAGTGCCTTCTTGAAGACAGCCAGAGGTCTATTGGTGATCCCCCTTATGTATGCTGGGAGACAGTTTAACAGTCTTGTGTTGTCTCTCAGTGTACTCGTGGCTCCCCTGCTTTTCACTGGGGGAATGTTGCATCTCCTACCGAGTTTTTTCCTTTTGTAGGGAGTGATTTTCGTGTGTAGGTTTGGTACTTATCAGATCTAGGATTTTCCAAATGTATATTATCATGTATCTTTCTCGCCTGCATTCCAGAGAATGCAGATCAAGGGACTTCAACCGTTCCCAGTAATTTAGGTGTTTCATCTTATTTATTCTCCAGGTCAGCAATTTCGCCTGTCTTGAAGGGGGCAAGTAATGTACAGCAGTATTCTAGTCTAGAGAGAAAAAGCAATTTGAAGAGAATCATCATAGGCTTGGCATCCCTAGTTTTGAAGGTTCTCATTATCCATCCTGTCATTTTCTAGCATATGTGGTAGATACATTGCTGTGATCTTTGAAGGTGAGATCCTCTGACATTATCACTCCCAGGTCCTTCACATTAGTTTTTTCTATTGTGTGACTAGAATTTGTTTTATACCCAGATAAAGTTTTAATTTCCTTAAGTTTTCCGTATCTGAGTAGTTGAAATTTCTCTTTACTGAACTTCATATTGTTTTCTGCGGCCCATTTAAAGATTTGGTTGATGTCCACCTGGAGTCTTGCACTGTCTTCGATGGAGGTCACTGTCATGGCAATTCGGGTGTCATCCACAAAGGAAGACACGGAGCTATGGCTTACATCTCTGTGTATGTCGTTTATGAGGATGAGGAAATGGAAAAGGATGGGAGCGAGTACTGTGCCTTGTGGAACAGAACTTCTCACTGTAGTTGCCTCAGACTTTACTCTGTTTACTGTTACTTTCTGTGTTCTATTTGTTAGGTAGTTATAGATCCATCTACCAACTTTTCCTGTTATTCCTTTGCCTAAAATTTTGTGTGCTACTACACCATGGTCGCACTTGTCAAAAGGTTTTACAAAGTCGTTGTATACTACATCTGCATTTTGTTTATCCTCTAAGGCATCCAGGACCTTGTCATAGTGGTCAAGTAGCTGGGACAGGCAGGAGCGACCTGTTCTAAACCCGTGTTGCCCTGGGTTGTGTAACTGATGGGTATCTAGATGGAGAAATTCAGCACCTTCATTCTCAACACTTGGATTTCTATCTCAGACGTTGCAACATCCAGGTCCTCTTCAACAAGATCAGTGCAGTCGAGCAATCAATAAAGTTTATACTAGAACTCAAATAAGGCCACAAACTGACAGTGACAACCAAGGTCGGTCTTGAACCGATTGGACCGATTGCTCCCAGTTGGTCCCCGCGCCTAAGGAGCCCCCGCGCTAGTGTAATGTACTCTGGGCTTGTCAAGTACACACAACACGAAGTAAAAAAAGGGGGCTTTGGATATAATTTGTTGCCAAATTCCCAGTGACTGTGGCATCTGGAGGAAGGAGCTTTTCCAAGAAGAAACTGATCAAAACTTACTTGAGATCATCAGTTCAGTAAGAACGTTTGAACAGTTTGGCGATTATGTCCACTGAATCTGAAATTAACAGGCGTTTAAACTTCGACAAAATTCTAAAAGACTTTGCAGAGAAAAATAACAAGAAAAATAACTTTCTCCTAATAAAAGACAATAATATGACTCATTTATAGTTTATGAATGTTAAGTGATTTTTAGAAGTCCAAGAAAGATAATTTGTTTCCAACAGTGCATTTAATTTTTTTTCTGAACAAAAGTAAGTATTTTTTTAATAAATTATTTCACAGTGACTAAAGCAAGTGGTATTGTGACTATGTATTTTTCGCAGGTGAGATACAAATTTTGTTTGTTATTTGGAGTCATACATGTATGCAATTTTAAATTAAAATGTAGCTCACATCTGTTTGGTCTATTAACTCACATGCATTTTTAAGCACACAGTTTGGTGGCTTTCCACGCAGATTAAATTGTTGAAGGAGGAGGTTCTGCTTCTTCAGGAGGAAAATAAGAGGCTGAAGCTTCGCCTAGATGTGTTTGAGAGTGAGTGTGAGATGGTTGGTGCTGGTGAGGAAAAGGATACCAGTAGTGAGTTAAAGAGTTGCAGCCACTTTAAGTGGCAAGTGGTTCACAATTCAGGAAGAAGGAAAATAAGGAAGGTTAATAGAGAAGATGTGAAGGTAGGAAATCGATTCTCTGTTCTCCAGGACGAGTGTACTTCAGTGGTTAGTGAGGTAAAGGTTCCACTGACTCCCCTGCTGATCAAGGTAAGAATATTCTAATTGTGGGAGACTCTCAGGTAAAATATCTGTCTTATTGCTGGCGGAAATGACATCGGGAAGGGCAGGAGAGAGGAGCTGTTGGATAAGTACAGGTCAGCCATAGAAGTAGTCAGGTCTAAGGGAGGGATCCCAATCATATATAGCATCTTGCCTAGAAGGGGAGTGGGCAATGAATGGATGTCTAGACCAATTGGTATAAATTGCTGGCTAGGCAGGTACTGCCAGGAACTTGCAATCCCATTCATTGATAACTTGGACAAATTCTATGGCAAGCATGATATGTTTGCAAGGGATGGGGTTCATGTCTCTGGGGTTAGAGTAGTAGCATTAGCCAATTCGATTAAGTGGGTCATTGATGACTTGTCTAGGAATTTAAACTGATAGATTATAGAGGTATTGGTGTTTGTGGGAAACAATCACGCTGCAGCATTAGGGTTGAAAACAGCAGATGTTACCAGGATACCCCAGGGACATGTTTAAAAGACAATATTCAAAATAAAGTTGCTAGTAAAAGCAAATCAACTGCTTTGCCTTTGCTAGCAACCCTTTAAGGTTTACTATACAAATAGTAGGAGTGTTAGAAATAAGTTAGATGAGCTAAGATTACTTGCAAGTGCGGGTAATATAGATATTATTGTTATAACAGATATCTGGTTCAACTTGAAAGATAGAGAAATGCCTTCTGAATGCAGCATACAAGGTTATAAATTATTCCACACTGATAGGGTCAACAGGAAGGGTGGTGGAGTGGCGATGTATGTCAGAGATAATTTAAATTATTGTGTTAGACAAGATATAAGATTAGAAACATCGGACACAGAATCTGGCTACAGTTTCTCGAAGGTAGTGAAAAATTAATTTTGAGTGTGATATATAGGCCCCCAAACCTTGATAGGGAGTGCCGTAAGCTGTTATGGGACCAAATTCAAAAGGCGTCTAGATATGAAAATATTGTGTTACTGAGAGATTTTAACTTTAGACAAATTGATTGGAACAATGTGACAGGAAATCTTGAGTCTAGTGACTTTCTTGATACGGTTCAGGACTGCTTTTTAAAACAGTTTGTAATGGAACCAACTAAAGGAAGCAACTTGCTTGACTTGGTTCTTGCCAACAAAGAACCACTAGTTAATAATCTTTTAGCTAATGATGAGCTTGGGGAAAGCGATCACAAATCAATATATCATGGAATTACCCAGACAACTGCAATCAAGTCTCTGTCCCAGATTTCCGCTTGGCCAACTTCATGGGACTGAGAAATTATATGGGTGGGCTAAATTGGGATGACCTGATTATGGGTCAGGTAGGATTGGTTGGGTTAGGAAGGATTGGTTGTCAATAGAATGTATTTCAGAACATAGTGCTAGCTGCCCAGACAACTTTTGTTCCAAGTAGGGAAATTAGATCTAACAAAAATGATCCCAGATGGATAAACAATAGATTAAAATATCTCATAGGTCAAAAGAGAGGCATATATAGGCGTATCAAAAGAGGGGATGGGCAGTTAAGAAATCAATATATTCAATTAAAGAGAGAAATAAAAAAGGAATAAGAAAAGCAAAATGGGATTACAAGGCTAAAGTTGCAAGGGATTCAAAGACTAACCCAAAAGGGTTCTTTCAGGTATACAGAAGTAAGTTTAGGGACAAGACTGCCTCACTTAAGAGTAACTCAGATAAGATCACTGACAGTGATAAGGAAATGTGTGAACTTTTCAATACTTACTTCCTCTCAGTTTTTACTCAGGAAGATACTAGCGAAATTCAAGAAATAATAAATTATGTAGAACAGGACGATAATAAACTATGCATTATTAGGGTAACTAGTGAGATGGTCCTCAGACAAATACAGAAATTAGAGCCTTACAAACCCCCAGGTTCTGATGAACTGTTTGCAAGGGTTTTAAAGGAAAATAAAGAGGAACTTAGCGTACCTTTGGCTAATCTTTTTAACATATCACTACAAACTGGCATAGTGCCTGATAAGTGGAAAATGGCAAATGTAATACCTATTTACAAGGCAGGTGACAGGTCCATGGCTTCGAACTATAAACAAATAAGCCTTACCTCTGTAGTTGGTAAATTTATGGAATCAATTGCCGAAGCAATTCGTAGCCATCTTGAAAGGCATAAATTGATTAATGAATCTCAGTACGGTTTTACGAAGGGCATTCCTGTCTTACGAATTTACTTTCTTCACTTAGGTATTTGAGGAGGTAGATCATGGTATTGAATGTGATATTGTGCATATGGACTTCAGTAAGGCTTTCGATAGAGTTCCACATCAGAGACTATTGAGGAAACTTAAGGCACACGGAATAGGAGAAATTGTTTCCTGGGTAGAGGCATGGTTGATAAATAGGCAGCAGAGAGTCTGCATAAATGGGGAGAAATCAGAAAGGGGCACATCACACACAATTTACATAAGCGACATAGCTGAGGAAATAAATAGCGACATAAGCAAATATGCTGATTACACCAAAATTGGCCATCCAGTTCATTCTTATGAGGACACTAGAGCACTCCAGGATGATGTGAATAGACTGATGCAGTGGTCGGAGAAGTGGCAGATGCAGTTTAATATAGAGAAATGCAAAGTTCTAAATGTTGGACAGGAAAATAATCATGCCACATATAAACTAAATAATGTAGATCTTAATATTATGGATTGCGAAAAGGATTTAGGAGTTCTGGTTAGCAGTAATCTGAAACCAAGACAACAGTGCATAAGTGTTCGCAATAAAGCTAATAGAATCCTTGGCTTCAGAGCAAGAAGTATAAATAATAGAAGTCCTCAGGTTGTTCTTCAACTTTATATACCTTTGGTTAGGCCTCATTTAGATTATGCTGCACAGTTTTGGTCACCGTATTACAGAATGGATATAAATGCACTGGAAAACATACAAAGGAGGATGACAAAGTTGATCCCATGTATCAGAAATCTTCCCTATGAGGATAAACTGAGGGCCCTGAATCTGCACTCTCTCGAAAGACGTAGAATTAGGGGGAATGTGATTGAGGAGTATAAATGGAAAACAGGAATATATAAAGAGGATGTAAATAGCGTGCTAAAAATATCTAACATAAACAGGACTCGCAGCAATGGTTTTAAATTGGAAAAATTCAGATTCAGGAAGGATGTAGGAAAGCACTGGTTTGGTAATAGAGTTGTGGATAAGTGGAACAAACTCCCGAGTACCGTCATAGAAGCTAAGACGTTGTGTAGTTTTAAAAGTAGGTTGGATAAATACATGAGTGGGTGTGGGTGGGTCTGAGTTGGACCTGACTAGCTTGTGCTACTAGGTCAGATGCCGTGCTCCTTCCTTAGTGAATGTGACTGACATGGCTAGGTTAAGGCATTGGCTTAAGCCGGTGGGAGATTTGGACCTGCCTCGCATGGGTCAGTAGGCCTGCTGCGGTGTTCCTTCTTTATGTTCTTAAATTGTTCCCAATTGATCCCCGCACCTCCTAAGGCCGGCTCTGGCGATAACCTTCTTTTCGAAGTGTATAGAAAATCTACCAACAAGGACGATCTTATATACTTTATTTCACACCTTGATACATGCACTAAACGAGGTGGTCTCATTGGCTTCTTCTTGAGAGTTCTACCCATCTGCAGCTTTATCTAAGCGTAAAACAACATCCAGTATTGGGTGTCTGCTTAGGCGAGATGAGACATACACAGATGAGAGCAAAGAAATGAGTGAGATAGTAAAGTCCTATTGTAACTGTGTTCAGTGAGACATAACTTAGAATACGACTCGACAATCTAAACGATTTTTTATGACCGAGACTCAAAATTTTATCATCTCAAAAATCTCTGATGTTATACTAACACCAAAAGACTTTCAAAAGGGTAAAAAAAAAAATGACGTGCCCATGCACTCTGCCCCAGGCCCAGACTCATTGAACTCCGTGTTCATGAAGAACTGCAAGAAGCCCTTGTCACGTGCCTTCAGCTTTCTATGGAAAGGGAGTATGGACACAGGGGTCGTCCCACACACACTAAAAACAACAGCCATAGACTCGCTCTACAAAAGTTTTTTTCAATAAAGCAATAGCAAAGAACTTCAGACCAACAGCAGTAACATCCCATATCTTAAAAATCATGGAAAGGGTTCCGAGAAGCAAGATAGCCAACCACCTAGATACTCATCAGCTACACAACCCAGGACATCATGGGTTTAGAGGAGGTCGCTCCTGCCTGCCCTATCTATTGGACCACTATGACAAGGTCCTGGATGCTCTAGAGGATGAACAAAATTCAGATGTAGTATACGCAGACTTTGCAAAAGCCGTCGACAAGTGTGACCATGGTGTAATACCGTACAAAATGTGTGATAAAGGAATAACAGGAAAAGTTGGTAGACGGATCTATAATTTCCTGACAAATAGAACACAAAGAGTAATAGTAAACAGAGTAAAGTCTGAGGCAACTACAGTGAAATCTCTGTTTCACTAGGCACGGTACTTGCTCTCATCCTATTCCTCATCCTCATATATGAAATAGACGTGTAAGTCATAGTTCCGTATCTTCCTTTGCGGATGACACCCGAATTGCCATGACAGTGTCTTCCATCGAAGACACCGCGAGATTCCAAGCGGACATCAACCAAATCTTCAAATGCGTCACTCGAAACAATATGAAGTTCAATGAAAAGAAATTTCAACTACTCAGATATGGAAAACTTAGGAAAATTAAAACGTTTCAGGGTATACAACAAATTCTAACCACACAGTAGAGTGAAAAGTAATTTGAAGGACCTGGGAGTGATAATGTCAGAGGGTCTCGCCTTCGAAGACCACAATAATGTATCTACAGCATCTGCTAGAAAAATGACCGGATAGATAATGAGAACCTTCAAAACTAGAGACGCCAAGCCCTTGATGATTCTCAATTCGCTTGTTCTCTCTAGGCTGGAATACTCTGTACTCTGACTGCCCCCTTCAAGGCTTCCGAAACCCTCTCCAGGTATACTCTAGGTAAACTTCAAAGAAAACGGATGCAAGAGAAAGAATGAAGAACCACAGGAGCCAAGTCCAGTGAAACTGGGATCTTTTTCTGATCACCCGAAAGAAGACAGGGCGAAGAATATGTGCATCTTCTGTTATAAGGTTGCTGGACCCACTGGGATTCATAAGACTTGAACGTTTGATGTTGATTTCAAAGTCAAGAAGTGTGCAACAGAGCCTCGTGACACAGAACTATCTGTAAAATTAGTTGCTGGGGACATGATGGCTATTGATGACCAGTATCACGCGAAATACTTAGCAAAACTGTACAAACTGGAACAACTCTCAAGGAAGGATTTGCACAGAAGCTTCACCAGAAGTATTGTTGCGCAGCGTAATCTCTACTGAATTGATTTCATACACTAAATTCTATAGGAACTGAATTGAGACCAATCTAGTCTCCAATATGGTCTGTTCGTCAAATAAAGGTATGTGGATAGAGCAACGCCAGTCAAACAGCCAATCATAAAAATGAACTTTCAAGAAAGCAACATCCTGAGAAACAAGTCTTACTGGTAACAATGAAAGAAGACTGCGCCTTCTCTTTCAGGAAAGGCAAGGCAATCTAGACCAGATTTTTGAGCAAGAGAATCAGCCATGGCCACCAGCACTTTTGAAAACCGGTGACATAAGATCTGGTACCAAGGCAGATTTACCTGCAGAGCTTCAGTGACTGGCACAACTAGTAAAAATAAGTTCACCAGTGACTGCAGTGATAGTGAATGGTGCAGTGATAGTTCAAATTATTTACCTGAAGCTTACCTGGACAGGGTTTCGGGGGTCAACGCCCCCCAGCTCGGTCTGTGACCAGGCCTCATGGAGAATCACGGCCTAATCAGCTAGGCTGTTAATGTTGGCCGCACGCAAACTGACGTACGAACCACAGCCCAGTTGGTCAGGTACTAATTCTACATGCCTGTCCAGTGCCTTCTTGAAGACAGTCAGGTCTATTGGTAATCCCCTTTATGTATGCTGGGAGGCAGTTAAACAGTCTTGGACCCCTGACACTTACTGTGTTCTCTCTTATAGTGCTAGTAGAGTCCTCGCTTTTCATTGCATCGTCTGCCGGGTCTTTTGATTTCAAAGGGAGTGATTTTCGTGTGCAAATTTGGTACTAATTGCTCTAGGATTTTCCAAGTATATATATAATCATATATCTCCCGCCTGCGTTCTAGGTTCAGGAACTTTAAGCGCTCCCAGTAACTGAGGTGTTTTATCTCCGTTATGCGCGCCGTGAAGGTTCTCTGTACATTTTCTAGGTCAGCAATTTCACCTGCCTTGAACGGTGCTGTTAGTGTGCAGCAATATTCCAGCCTAGATAGAACAAGTGACCTGAAGAGTGTCGTCATGGGCTTGGCATCCCTAGTTTTGAAGGTTCTCATTATCCATCCTGTCATTTTTTCCAGCTGATGCGACTCATACAATGCTGTAGTCTGTGAAAGTGATATCCTCTGACATTATCACTCCTACGACTTTTACATTAGTTTTTCGCTCTGTTGTGTGGTTGGAGTTTGTTTTATACTCCGATAAGTTTTAATTTCCTTACGCTTTCCATATCGGAGTAATTTAAATTTCCCATCGTTGAACTTCACATTGTTTTCTGCGGCCTATTTAAAAATTTGGTTGATGTCCACTTGGAGTCTTGCAGTGTCTGCAATGGAGGACACTCATGCAAATTCGGGTGTCATCTGCAAAGGAAGACACGGTGCTGTGGCTGACATCCCTGTCTATGTCAGATATGAGGATGAGGAACAGGATGGGAGCGAGTACTGTGCCTTGTAGAACAGAGCTTTTCACAGAAGCCGCCTCAAATTTTACTCTGTTTACTGCTACTCTTTGTGTTCTGTTTGTTAGGAAATTATAGATCCATCTACCAACTTTTCCTGCTATTCCTTTATCACGTATTTTGTGGACCAGTAGTTGGGACAGGCAGGAGTGACCTCCTCTAAACCCGTGTTGTCCTGGGTTGTGTAACTGATGGGTATCTAGGTGGTTGGCGATCTTGTTTCTTAGGACCCTTTCAAAGATTTTTATATGGGACGTTAGTGCTATCAGTCTGTAGTTCTTTGCAATTTCTGTACTGCCACCTTTGTGAGGTGGAGCTGTCTGTTGTTTTTAACAGCTGTGGGATGACATCAGTGTCCATGCTCCCTCTCCATAGGATGTTAAAATCTCATAATAGGGGCTTCTTGCAGTTCTTAATGAACTCGGAGTTCCATGAGTCTGGCCCTGGGGCAGAGTACATGGGCATGTCATTTACCGCCTTTTCGAAGTCATTTGGCGTCAGGATAATATCAGATAGGTCGAGTCTACCAAATTCTGTGTCTTGCTGAATTCTGGATGTTGTTCTTGACTTAGATTTGGCATAAGAAAGGAATTTTTTTTTTTCAATTTCATTTATGGCTTTTAGGTCTTCCCATGTTTCTTAACTCCTGTATGATTCCTTTAGCTTAAGTTCGATGTTTACCATTTATCTGACCAGTGCCTCCCTTCGTATTTCAAATATATTGGCCTTTTTTAGGTGCTCTGTTATTCTTCACCTTCCTGTATAGAGAGCACCTTTCTCTTTGTAGTTTAAATCTTCTCCTTTTCCTTAAAGGAATATGCCCTGAGCATACCTCGAGTGCCACAGTGTTAATTTTTTCTGCTTTTTCTGTTTTTTTTTTTTTTTTGGTTTGGATCCCTGTTGCTTAGTCTATCTTTCCAGTTTATATCATTTAGGACCTGGTTCACTTGGTCCCACCTGATGTTTTTGTTATTGAAGTTGAATTTGGTGAAGGTTCCCTCGTGACTGATCACATTTTGTTGGTCTGGGACCAGCACATACATGTTGGTCTGGGACCAGCACATACATGTCTGAACCTTTATTATGTTGTCATCTTAGCATATTGTTTTTGATATGTTAATATTTCGTATCGGATCATCATTGTTAGTGAAGATGAGGTCCAGTGTATTCTCCAGTCTTGAAGACTGAAACACTTATGCAACATATGGGAATCTTTATTAAGGAAACGTTTCGCCACACAGTGGTTTCCTCAGTCCAATACAAAGTAGAAATGGATAAGGAGAGAAGGAGTTTGAGGTAATCAGTCCCTCAGCCTGGAATCGATATGTTCAGTCCATCACTCTTGCAGAAAGTGCAGCATATGGCCGGAGAAGTTGCTACAGTATATAAACAACTCCGGCCAAATGCTGCACTTTCTAGAAGAGTGATGGACTGAACACATCGATTCCAGGCTGAGGGACTGATTACCTCAAACTCCTTCTCTCCTTATCCATTTCTACTTTGTATTGGACTGAGGAAACCACTGTGTGGCGAAACGTTTCCTTAATAAAGATTCCCATATGTTGCATAAGTGTTTCAGTCTTCAAGACTGGAGAATACACTGGACCTCATCTTCACTAACAATGATGATCCGATACGAAATATTAACATATCAAAAACAATATGCTAAGATGACAACATAATAAAGGTTCAGACATGTATGTGCTGGTCCCAGACCAACATGTATGTGCTGGTCCCAGACCAACAAAATGTGATCAGTCACGAGGGAACCTTCACCAAATTCAACTTCAATAACTTGTCGGTTTTCAAAACAATTTATCACATTCTCCAATCTTGTTGGTTCTATTATTTGCTGGTTTAAGGTGAATTTGGTGCAGAGATTTAAAAGCTCGTGTGAGTGAGAGTTTTCATCTGAGATGCCCCCTGGTGTTATCTCTGCTACAGCATTATGTGATACATTCCTCCATTTTAGGTGCCTTGGGTTCAAATCTCTCAGGAGCAAGATGTTTGGGGCAGGAGCTGGAAGATTTTCCAGACAGTGGGCTATTTTCAAAAGCTGCTCATGGAACTGTTGGAAAGTTGCATCCGGAGGCTTGTACACAACTACAATGACCAGGTTTTGGAATTTAGTAGTTCCGAGCATATCAGTGACTCTGTGATGTACAGACCAATCCCCTCCCCCTCCTTTTTCCTATTCACTCTGTCACATCTTTATAGGTTATAACCAGGGATCCATATTTCATTGTCGAAGTTATCCTTTATTTGGGTCTCTGTGAAAACCGCGAACATTGCTTTTGACTCTGTAAGCAGTCCACGGATGAAAAGTATTTTGTTGTTCGTTGCTGCTTTTAGACCCTGTATATTTGCAAAGATGAATGTCTTCGTATTGTTTCGGAGTGGAGGCCACTGACTGTGATTCTGCTCCAGAAACGATAGGAGTTGGTGTACGATTTCTGTCATTTCTTGCCAGCTTTTTTTTCTTTCCTGGCACTAAAAAACCTCTCTCTCTGAAGTGGTTGTAGCTACCCATGGTCTGGATGTTATTTATCTTTTTGTACCCTTAAGGTGATGTGCCTGGCAATATAAGTTATAGCACCGTCTTTCCTGAACTGAAGAGTGACACACTTCAGGGTGGAAAAGTTTACAGAAGGAAGGTTGCATTTTCCTGTTGTCATATGGGCATGGCATATTCTGGGGTGGTCAAAGTTGCACGTCCCATCTGTTTTTCCAGATATTCTATACCTGCAGATACCTAATGCATAAAATTTGCATAGGTTTGATATCTGTTTGCCTTGGTTTTTCGTGGCTGTGTTCCCTACTGGTGCGTGTTTTCGTCTCTTTACTATCTTCAGCACTTGTACTAACAATGGTGTCTTCACCAGTATTTTCTGGTATTTTATCTTCACTATTCTTTGGGGCATCCCCTTGTTTACTATCTCCAGTGGTATTGCTAGTTTGTAGCTTTGGGTTTTGCATGTCCTTGTCTACACCTGTTTCCCTACTAGAGCTCCTGTCTCCCTCTGGGCCACCAACTTTCATTTCTGTATTCTTAGTTACTGTCTACCAGGACAGCATCTGCACCAGGGGCGATAGCACCATCTGGCCCGGTCTTTGTATTTTCCCATCTGTTATAGAATGCTGTCAGGTTTTCTATGAAGGCCATTTTGATGTTTTCTTCTTTTAATAGTAATGTGATTTTTTTTCTACAGTTGGTTCTCATTTGGACACCCAAAAACGCTTTCCTGGTTTAATATCTATTGTAGATGATTCCTGAATATCTGCGCAAGATGCATGGGCCCATTTTCCACAGAAGTTGCACGTAATCCATGCAGAAGCCCATTCGTTGCTGCAGTTACAGACTACAGTTTCATGTTTTTTTTTATGTTGTATAAGGTCACCTTTTCAAATTTTAATGTTTTTATAATACTGGATATATCTGAACAGTCATAATTCATATATATTCCCATAAATCCATTTTTTTTAAAATAGAAAATACCGGTAATTGATTTTGTCGACCAATCACCATCAGAGTTACAAACTGCGCTGATTTATTCATGAAAATAATCTTTATTCCTCTGAGTTGCTTGTTATTATTGCTGCTCTGGAGAGACTGCCCAGTTTGTGACAGAGCCAACTAGGGGAAATAACCTCCTTGACTTGGTTCTTGCCAGTAGGGAAACACTAATTAATAATCTTGAGGTTAATGATGAGCTTGGGGAAAGTGATCACAAATCACTCAGTTTTAATATATCATGGAATTCCCCTAATAACGGCAATCAAGTCTCCGTCCCTGACTTTCGCTTGGCTGATTTCATAGGACTGAAAAATTACTTAGGTGGGCTGAACTGGAATGACCTGACTAAGGGTCAGGTAGGTGGTGATGGTTGCCGATATGATGCTTTCCAGGGCATAGTTCTAGCTGCTCAGTCAAATTATGTTCCAAATAGGGAAATCAGATCAAACAAAAATGATCCTAAATGGATGAACAATAGGTTAAAATATCTGATTGGTCAAAAGAGAGGCATATATAGGCAAATCAAAAGAGGAGAGGGGCAATTGAGAAATCGATATATTCAGTTAAAGAGAGAAATAAAAAAGGGAATTAGAAAAGCAAAAAGAGATTATGAGGTTAAAGTTGCAAGAGAATCGAAGACTAACCCAAAAGGATTCTTTCAGGTATACAGAAGTAAGATCAGGGACAAGATAGGCCCACTCAAAAGTTCCTCGGGTCAGCTCACTGACAGTGATAAGGAAATGTGTAGAATTTTTAACACATACTTCCTCTCAGTTTTTACACAGGAGGATACCAGCGATATTCCAGTAATGATAAATTATGTAGAACAGGACGATAATAAACTGTGTACTATTAGGGTCACAAGTGACATGGTCCTTAGGCAAATAGATAAATTAAAAACCTAACAAATCCCCAGGCCCTGATGAACTGTATGCAAGGGTTCTAAAGGAATGTAAAGAGGAGCTTAGCACACCTTTGGCTAATCTTTTCAACATATCACTACAAACTGGCATGGTGCCAGATAAGTGGAAAATGGCAAATGTGATACCTATTTTCAAAACAGGTGACAGGTCCTTAGCTTCGAACTATAGACCAATAAGCCTAACCTCCATAGTGGGAAAATTTATGGAATCAATAATTGCCGAGGCAGTTCGTAGCCACCTTGAAAAGCATAAATTAATCAACGAATCTCAGCATGGTTTTACAAAGGGGCGTTCCTGCCTTACGAATTTATTAACTTTTTTCACTAAGGTATTTGAGGAGGTAGATCATGGTAATGAATATGATATTGTGTATATGGACTTCAGTAAGGCTTTTGACAGGGTCCCACATCAGAGACTATTGAGGAAAATTAAAGCACATGGAATAGGAGGAGAAATTTTTTCCTGGATAGAGGCATGGTTGACAAATAGGCAGCAGAGAGTTTGCATAAATGGGGAGAAATCAGAGTGGGGAAGTGTCACGAGCGGTGTTCCACAGGGGTCAGTGTTGGGCCCCCTGCTGTTCACAATCTACATAAACGACATAGATGAGGGCATAAAGAGCGACATCGGCAAGTTTGCCGATGACACCAAAATAGGCCGTCGAATTCATTCTGACGAGGACATTCGAGCACTCCAGGAAGATTTGAATAGACTGATGCAGTGGTCGGAGAAGTGGCAGATGCAGTTTAATATAGACAAATGCAAAGTTCTAAATGTTGGACAGGACAATAACCATGCCACATATAAACTAAATAATGTAGATCTTAATATTACGGATTGCGAAAAAGATTTAGGAGTTCTGGTTAGCAGTAATCTGAAACCAAGACAACAGTGCATAAGTGTTCGCAATAAAGCTAATAGAATCCTTGGCTTCATATCAAGAAGCATAAATAATAGGAGTCCTCAGGTTGTTCTTCAACTCTATACATCCTTGGTTAGGCCTCATTTAGATTATGCTGCACAGTTTTGGTCACCTTATTACAGAATGGATATAAATTCTCTGGAAAATGTACAAAGGAGGATGACAAAGTTGATCCCATGTATCAGAAACCTTCCCTATGAGGATAGACTAAGGGCCCTGAATCTGCACTCTCTAGAAAGGCGTAGAATTAGGGGGGATATGATTGAGGTGTATAAATGGAAGACAGGAATAAATAAAGGGGATGTAAATAGTGTGCTTAAAATATCTAGCCTAGACAGGACTCGCAGCAATGGTTTTAAGTTGGAAAAATTCAGATTCAGGAAGGATATAGGAAAGTACTGGTTTGGTAATAGAGTTGTGGATGAGTGGAACAAACTCCCAAGTACCGTTATAGAGGCCAGAACGTTGTGTAGCTTTAAAAATAGGTTGGATAAATACATGAGTGGATGTGGGTGGGTGTGAGTTAGACCTGATAGCTTGTGCTACCAGGTCGGTTGCCGTGTTCCTCCCTTAAGTCAATGTGACCTGACCTGACTAGGTTGGGTGCATTGGCTTAAGCCGGTAGGAGACTTGGACCTGCCTCGCATGGGCCAGTAGGCCTTCTGCAGTGTTCCTTCGTTCTTATGTTCTTATGTTCTTATGAGAGACTGCCCAGGAGAGACTGCCCAGGAGAGACTGCCCAGGAGAGACTGCCCAGGAGAGACTGCCCAGGAGAGACTGCCCAGGAGAGACTGCCCAGGAGAGACTGCCCAGGAGAGATTGCCCAGGAGAGACTGCCGAGAGAGAGACTGCCCAGGAGAGACTGCCCGAGGAGAGAGACTGCCCAGAGAGACTGCCCAGGAGAGACTGCCAGGAGAGACTGCCAGGAGAGACTGCCCAGGAGAGACTGCCCAGGAGAGACTGCCAGGAGAGACTGCCAGGAGAGACTGCCCAGGAGAGACTGCCCAGGAGAGACTGCCAGGAGAGACTGCCAGGAGAGACTGCCCAGGAGAGACTGCCCAGGAGAGACTGCCAGGAGAGACTGCCAGGAGAGACTGCCAGGAGAGACTGCCAGGAGAGACTGCCAGGAGAGACTGCCAGGAGAGACTGCCAGGAGAGACTGCCCAGGAGAGACTGCCAGGAGAGACTGCCAGGAGAGACTGCCAGGAGAGACTGCCAGGAGAGACTGCCAGGAGAGACTGCCAGGAGAGACTGCCAGGAGAGACTGCCAGGAGAGACTGCCAGGAGAGACTGCCAGGAGAGACTGCCAGGAGAGACTGCCAGGAGAGACTGCCAGGAGAGACTGCCAGGAGAGACTGCCAGAGAGACGAGAGACTGCCAGGAGAGACTGCCAGGAGAGACTGCCCAGGAGAGACTGCCCAGGAGAGACTGCCAGGAGAGACTTCCCAGGAACTTTTTCTGCACATGCACATCGTAAACAGAGTTTCGTACGATATTTCTCAGTTGAGTTGCAGCTCCTGTGTCTCCTGAAGGTGTTGATCTACAGCTCCTTTGCTTCTTCAACTCCCAGGTCCTGAAGGCATTAGACTACAGAGACTAGAATTTTTTAGATATGTTGAGCAAAATATGTTCCGGTGATTTTTATCTCCAGCTCCAGGACCTCGTAAAGGCTTCAGTTACAGTATGTAGGTCTTATAAGAGACATAAGATGCAGTTCCTTCGTCTCTTAAGTTTTATGAGGTACCACTACTATAGCTCTTGTGAGGGTTGAGACAGAGGGAGCTGATGTTACATGGTACTGAGAGTAGATGTCTTCCATCACGCAACGACTGATGCACATTTGGTTTAATTATATAACCAATAATACAATACTATGTATGTGGAGAATAATATTTTCCAGCAGCAGTAATTTATCACAAAAGATATTCATAAAAAAATTACAATAAACTCTGTATTATCCGTAAGATTTACCAGCACAGTGACTATATCATTAACTCTTCTTTATAAATATTAACGTGATTATCTTCAAAGACATTTGTTTATCTTATAATTTACCTGTTCTCAGAACTCCCCATTTTCTCTCCACTAAGAGCTGACCTCCCTATTGCAGTGTCCCCCACTCTCTACCTACCTGGAGGGTGTTCTGGGGATCGACGTCCCAGTGGCCTGGTCCATGAACAGGCCTCCTGGTGGATCAGGGACTGATCAACTATTCTGTTATGGATGGTCACATGTAGTCCAATGTACGAACCACATCCCGGCAGATCCGGAACTAACTTCGGGTATCTGTCCAGCTCCCTCTTGAAGGTAGCCAGGGATCTGTTGGTAATTCTTCTTATGGGTGGTGGGAGGCTGTTGAACAGTCTTGGGCCCCGGACACTTATTGTGTTTTCTCTTAGTGCACTAATGGCGCCTCTACTTTTGACTGGGGGTATGTTACATCTCCTGCCAAGTCTTTTGCTTTCGTAGGGAGTGATTTCCATGTGCAGATTAGGAACCAGTCCCTCTAGGATTTTCCAAGTGTATATTATGATGTATCTCTCTCGCTTGCGCTCCAGTGAGTACAAGTGCTTCCAGAAGTTCCCAGTAGTTAAAGTGTTTGAACTTATATGTGCAGAGAAAGTTCTCTGTGCATCATCTAGATCTACGATTTCACTTGCCTTGAATTGAGATGTTAATGTACAGCAATATTCTAAGTTAGAGAGATCAAATAATTTAAAAAGGATCATCACTGGCTTGGCATCTCATGTTTTGAATGTTATCATTTTCCATCACATCATTTTTCTTGCAGCTGTGATAGTGACACTGTTGTGATCCCTGAAGTTGAGATCCTCAGACATTACCACTCCCAGTTTTCAACAACGGAGTAGTTGGAATTTGTCTTCATTGAGCATCATACTGTTCTCGGTAGCCCATAGGAAAACTTGGTTTATAACTTCTTGGAGATTTACTGTGTTCTCAATGGATGACAGTCTCATGCAGATCCTAGTATCGTCTGCAAAGAATGACCAGGTGTTAGGGTTTATACCTCTATGTCTGACATGATGATGAGGAACCGGATGGGGAGAGTACTGTGCCTTATGGAACAGAGCTCTTCACTATGGCAACTTCCGATTTAACTCTGTTTACAACTACTCATTGTGTTCGATTGGTTAGAAAGTTGAAGATCCATCTGCCCACTTTTCCAGGTATCCCTTCAGCACGTATTTTGTGCGCTATTACACCATGATCGCACTTGTCAACGGCTTTTGCAGAATCTGTGTATACTACATCTGCATTCTTTTTGTCTTCCAGTGTATCCAAGACCATATCATAGTGGTCCAATAGTTGCGAGAGCAGAAGCGACCTGCTCTGAACCCATGTTGCCCTGGATTGTGCAGTTGTTGAGAACCCAAGTGGTTTGCAACCATGCTTCTCAGTACTCTTTTAAGAATTATGCTGTGGGACACTAGAGTTTTTAGTCCATAGTTCTTAGCTATTGCTTTGCTGCCATCTTTATGCAGTGGGGCTAAATCCATAGTTTTTAGTGACTGGAACTTCATCCATGTCTATGCTCCTTCATAGCATACTTAGGGCACGCGAAAGATTTTTTTTATTTGCAGTTCTTAATGAACAGAGTTCCACGAGTCTGGTCCTGGGGCTGAGTGCATCGGCATGTTGTCAATGGCTTTCTCAAAGTCGAGTGGATTTAGGGTTGTCAGAAATTTGGTATACGTTGACGAGGGTTTTGGGGCTCATTCATGAAAAAAAAAATGGATTGTCGATCTTCAGACTGATTAGTGGCTCGCTAAATACAGAGTTATATTGAGCTTTCAGTATCTCACTTATTTGTTTGTTGTCATCTGTGTAAGTTCCATCTTGTCTGAGTAAGGGCCCGATACTAGATGTGGTTTTTGTCTTGTTTTTGGCATATGGAAAGAAAAAATTTGAATTTCTTTCAATTTCATTAATCGCTTTCAGCTACTCTTGTCTCTCCGTGTGTCAGATAATCTAGCATCCCTGAGGAGCTCAGTCATTCTTCGTTTTCTCCTGCGAAAGGAGCCTCTCTCTCTCTCTCTCTCTCTCTCTCTCTCTCTCTCTCTCTCTCTCTCTCTCTCTCTCTCTCTCTCTCTCTCTCTCTCTCTCTCTCTCTCTCTCTCTCCAGTTTACTTCTTCTCTTCTTTTTTCTTAGAGGAATATGCCTTAAACATACTTCAGCTACCAGGACCTTGATCTTCTCAAGGCACTGGCTAGAGTTCATGTTATTTAAGTTATCTTCCAACCATGTTTTATTTAGGACATAGTTTGCCTGATCCCAGATGATGTTCTTGTTAAAGTTGAATTTGGCGAACGCACCCTTGTAAATGTTTGCATTTTACTGATTAGGCCCCTATGTATGTAAGTCTGGACTTCGATTAGATTGTGATCAGAATTAGTTGTTTTTTATATTGTTATGTCTCTTACCAGGTCCTCATTATTTGTGAAAATAAGGTCAAGTGTGTTTTCCAGTCTTGTTGGCTTCACTATCTGCTGACTTAGGGTGTGTTTATTGCAGAAATTTAGCAGCTCATGTGTGTATAACTTTTCATCTGGGCTGCCTCCAGGGATTATTTTTGCTATAACATTTTTTGCTATATTTTTTTTTTAATTTTGTGTGTCTTAGATTGAAGTCGCCAAGCAGCAAGATGTTTGGGGATGGGGCTGGAAAGTTTTCCAGACAGTAGTCAATTTTCAATAGCTGTTCCCTGAACTGTTGGGAAGCTGCATCTGGTGGCTTATATACAAACTCAATGAGTAAGTTTTGGTTCTCGATCTTTATTGTTAGAACTTTAACTACATCATTTGTGGTTTTCAGAACCTCCGTGCAAATGAGCGACTCTTTGACATACAGGCCAACCCCCCCCTCCCCCCTTGTTGCCTGTTCTTTCTGTCGCATCTGAAAAGGTTCCTACGTGTCCATATTTCATTGCCAAAGTAATCTTTTGCGTGGGTCTCTGTGAAGGCTGCAAACATTGCATTTGACTCCCCTAGAAGTCTACTGATGAAAGGTATTTTGTTGGTGGTGGATGGATTAAGGCTCTGTATGTTAGCAAATATAAATGAGGTCGTGTTGCATGTTTGTTGGGAGGATTTTGTTGTTGGTATCAGTAGTTGTGGTTCTGGAGGGCTATGGGGAGACCACTGGCTATGGGGAGACCACTGGCTATGGGAAGACCACTGGCTATGGGGAGACCACTGGCTATGGGGAGACCACTGGCTGCGCCTCCAGTCCAACAAAGCTATTTGTTGGTGAACTATTTTGGTTATTTTTTTTCCATTTTCTTTCTTCGTTTCCTGCCACTTGGAGGGGGACTGTCGTAACTACTGTACTTGGAGGGGGACTGTCGTAACTACTGTACTTGGAGGGGGACTGTCGTAACTACTGTACTTGGAGGGGGACTGTCGTAACTACTGTAACTGCTATGGTTTGTTTTATGGGGTGTGTACCTCCTGGTCTCTCTTAAGTTGTAGACGGGGCAGTTGGTGTCGTAACATTGTTCTTTAAGGACTGAACAGTGGCAATTCTCAGGGTGGAAGAATTTGCAAGAGGCAGAACAACAAACTTTTAGACAGGAGGTCACTACATTTTTGGGGATACTCAAAGTTGCATGTCCCATTTGTTTTTTCCCGATATTCAATGCTTGCTGATGCCCCAAGCATAGAATTTGCAACATTTTGTTTTTGTTTAGATAAAATTCGTGATGGATGCATTTCAAACTTGTGCAGATACTAGAACTGCAATACAATACAAGCCAGAAACTATCTGTTTCCTTGAAACCAACATTTTTCCCAGGAAGAAGACTCCTCCTCTAATTCATCTGTAATGGGGGCTATGGCTGTGGAAGTCTCTCTAACCGAATCCGGATTCGCACTGAGGCTGGGGGCTGAATCTAGCTCAGCCCTATGGCTGAGGGCTGGGCTGGCTGGTGTTTTTGTTTGTGTATTTTTTTTTTTTTTCAGTGGGTGTCTATGTTTGGGTCAACTGTTGTAGTCTGGTCATTCTGAACGTTGTTAAACTTTACTTCTTTCCCATCCTCCCATGTTCTATATATTTTGGGTAGACTATCCAAGAGTTACTTTCTCTTTTCCTGCTTAGTGTTAGAGTGTTCAGCAGAAGTTTGTGGTTACAGGAAAGTGGGTGTGGGAGGGAAGAGGAGCGATTGGTGGAATGTTGAAGTAAGGAGAGTAGTAAGGGAGAAAAAGTTAGCATATGAGAAGTTTTTTCAAAGTAGAAGTGATGCAAGGAGGGAAGAGTATATGGAGAAAAAGAGAGAGGTTAAGAGAGTGGTGAAGCAATGTAAAAAGAGAGCAAATGAGAGAGTGGGTGAGATGTTATCAACAAATTTTGTTGAAAATAAGAAAAAGTTTTGGAGTGTGATTAACAAGTTAAGAAAACCTAGAGAACAAATGGATTTGTCAGTTAAAAATAGGAGAGGAGAGTAATTAAATGGAGAGTTAGAGGTATTGGGAAGATGGAGGGAATATTTTGAGGAATTGTTGAATGTTGATGAAGATAGGGAAGCTGTGA
Organism: Cherax quadricarinatus; assembly: GCF_026875155.1. Lineage (NCBI taxonomy): Eukaryota > Metazoa > Arthropoda > Malacostraca > Decapoda > Parastacidae > Cherax > Cherax quadricarinatus. Next base: position 4,846,432 of record NC_069488.1, read on the forward strand.
TTTCGTGTATAGGGCAAGGAGGAATAACATCTTGTAGGAGTGAGGAAGAGCCAGTTGTGAGTGGGGGGAAGTTCGTGAGGCAGTAGGTAAAATGAAAGGGGGTAAGGCAGCCGGGATTGATGGGATAAAGATAGAAATGTTAAAAGCAGGTGGGGATATATTTTTGGAGTGGTTGGTGCTATTATTTAATAAATGTATGGATGAGGGTAAGGTACCTAGGGATTGGCAGAGAGCATGCATAGTTCCTTTGTATAAAGGCAAAGGGGACAAAAGAGAGTGCAAAAATTATAGGGGGATAAGTCTGCTGAGTATACCTGGTAAAGTGTATGGTAGAGTTATTATTGAAAGAATTAAGAGTAAGACGGAGAATAGGATAGCAGATGAACAAGGAGGCTTTAAGAAAGGTAGGGGGTGTGTGCACCAGGTGTTTACAGTGAAACATATAAGTGAACAATATTTAGATAAGACTAAAGAGATTTTTGTGGCATTTATGGATTTGGAAAAGACGTATGACAGGGTGGATAGGGGGGCAATGCGGCAGATGTTGCAGGTGTATGGTGTAGGAGGTAGGTTACTGAAAGCAGTGAAGAGTTTTTACGAGGATAGTGAGGCTCAAGTTAGAGTATGTAGGAAAGAGGGAGATTATTTCCCAGTAAAAATGGGCCTTAGACAAGGATGTGTGATGTCACAGTGGTTGTTCAATATATTTATAGATGGGGTTGTAAGAGAAGTAAATGCGAGGGTCTTGGCAAGAGGTGTGGAGTTAAAAGATAAAGAATCACACATAAAGTGGGAGTTGTCACAGTTGCTCTTTGCTGATGACACTGTGCTCTTGGGAGATTCTGAAGAGAAGTTGCAGAGGTTGGTGGATGAATTTGGTAGGGTATGTAAAAGAAGAAAATTGAAAGTGAATACAGGAAAGAGTAAGGTTATGAGGATAACAAAAAGATTAGGTGATGAAAGATTGGATATCAGATTGGAGGGAGAGAGTATGGGGAGGTGAATGATATTCAGATATTTGGGTGACGTTCAGCAATGGGTCTATAAATATGAGGTGAATCATAGAATTGATGAGGGGAAAAGGGCGAGCGGTGCACTTAGGACTGGAGACAAAGAATTGTCCTTGGAAGCAAAGAGGGGAATGTATGAGATATAGTTTATCACGCTCCTGTATGTTGAGCATGGTGAGGAATGTTGCAGCGAGAGAAGGCTGAGGCAGTGGAGATGTCTGTTGAGGGCAATGTGTGGTGTGAATATAAGCAGATTTCGTAGTTGAAGTTAGGAGGAGTGTAGATTACCAAACTGTTGTCCAGAGGGCTCGGAAGGTTGTTGAGGTGGTTCGGACATGTAGAGAGAATGGAGCGAACAGAATGACTGCTAAAGTGTATCGTCTGTAGTGGAAGGAAAGTGTGGTAGGGTCAGCCTAGAAAGGTTGAGGGAGGGTAAAGGAGGTTTGTGTGCGAGGCTTGGACTTCCAGCGGCATGCGTGAGCGAGTTGATAGGAGTGAATGGAGACAAATGGCTTTTAATACTTGACGTGCTGTTGGAGTGTGAGCGAAGTAACATTTATGAAGGGATTCAGGGAAACCGGCAGGCCGGACTTGAGTCCTGGAGACGGGAAGTACAGTGCCTGCACTCTGAAGGAGGGGTGTTAATGTTGCAGATTAAAAACTGTAGTGTAAAGCACCCTTCTGGCAAGACAGTGATGAAGTGAATGATGGTGAAAGTTTTTCTTTTTCGGGCCACCCTGCCTTGGTGGGAATCGGCCAGTGTGTTAATAAAAAAAAGTATTTATTGCTCTCCTGAGTACTTTACTGATACCTGTCCAAAGCTCCATAAGCTTATGGGCTGCAGCGTGGCCCAACCCGCTCCCCTGAGAGCTCACCTACCTATTGCAACGTGGCCCAACCCGCTCCCCTGAGAGCTCACCTACCTATTGCAACGTGGCCCAACCCACTCCCCTGAGAGCTCACCTACCTATTGCAACGTGGCCCAACCCGCTCCCCTGAGAGCTCACCTACCTATTGCAACGTGGCCACCTCTGCTTCCCTGAGACCTCACCTACCTATTGCAGCGTGGCCACCTCTGCTTCCCTGAGAGCTCACCTACCTATTGCAACGTGGCCACCTCCGCTTCCCTGAGAGCTCACCTACCTATTGCAACGTGGCCACCTCTGCTTCCCTGAGAGCTCACCTACCTATTGCAACGTGGCCACCTCCGCTTCCCTGAGAGTTCACCTACCTATTGCAACGTGGCCACCTCCGCTTCCCTGAGAGTTCACCTACCTATTGCAACGTGGCCACCTCCGCTTCCCTGAGAGTTCACCTACCTATTGCAACGTGGCCACCTCCGCTTCCCTGAGAGCTCACCTACCTATTGCAACGTGGCCACCTCCGCTTCCCTGAGAGCTCACCTACCTATTGCAACGTGGCCACCTCCGCTTCCCTGAGAGCTCACCTACCTAATGCAACGTGGCCACCTCCGCTTCCCTGAGAGCTCACCTACCTATTGCAACGTGGCCACCTCCGCTTCCCTGAGAGCTCACCTACCTATTGCAACGTGGCCACCTCCGCTTCCCTGAGAGCTCACCTACCTATTGCAACGTGGCCACCTCCGCTTCCCTGAGAGCTCACCTACCTATTGCAACGTGGCCACCTCCGCTTCCCTGAGAGCTCACCTACCTATTGCAACGTGGCCACCTCCGCTTCCCTGAGAGCTCACCTACCTATTGCAACGTGGCCACCTCCGCTTCCCTGAGAGCTCACCTACCTATTGCAACGTGGCCACCTCCGCTTCCCTGAGAGTTCACCTACCTATTGCAACGTGGCCACCTCCGCTTCCCTGAGAGCTCACCTACCTATTGCAACGTGGCCACCTCTGCTTCCCTGAGAGTTCACCTACCTATTGCAACGTGGCCACCTCCGCTTCCCTGAGAGTTCACCTACCTATTGCAACGTGGCCACCTCCGCTTCCCTGAGAGTTCACCTACCTATTGCAACGTGGCCACCTCCGCTTCCCTGAGAGTTCACCTATCTATTGCAACGTGGCCACCTCCGCTTCCCTGAGAGTTCACCTACCTATTGCAACGTGGCCACCTCCGCTTCCCTGAGAGTTCACCTATTACAACGTGGCCACCTCCGCTTCTCTGAGAGCTCACCTACCTATTACAACGTGGCCACCTCCGCTTCCCTGAGAGCTCACCTACCTATTACAACGTAGCCACCTCCGCTTCCCTGAGAGTTCACCTACCTATTACAACGTAGCCACCTCCGCTTCCCTGAGAGTTCACCTACCTATTGCGACGTGGACACCCCCGCTCCCCTGAGGGCTCACCTCCCTATTACGAAAGTGGTCCCACCCTACAACTTCCTGACAAATAGAACACAGAGTAATAGTAAACAGAGTAAAGTCCCAGGCAGCCATGGTAAAAAACTCTGTACCACAAGGCACAGTACTTGCTCCCATTCTATTCCTCATCCTCATTTCTGACGTAGAGATGTAAGCCATAGCTCCGTGTCTTCCTTTGTGGATGACACCTGGATCACCATGGCAGTGACCTCCATCGAAGACACAGCAAGACTCCAAGCGGACATCAACCAAATCTTTGAGTGGGACACTCAAAACAATATGAAGTTCAACAAGGAGAAATTTCAACTACTCAAATATGGAAAACTTGAAGAAATTAAAAATGTGTCAGGGTTTACCACAAATTCTAACCATAAAATAGAGCGGAAAAATAATGTGAAAGACCTGGGAGTGATAATGTCAGAGGATCTCACTTTCAAAGACCTCAACAATGTATCTACCTCATCTGCTAGAAAAATAATAGGATAATGAGAATCTTCAAAACTAGGGACGCCAAGCCCATGATGATTCTCTTCAAATCGCTTGTGCTCTCTAGGCTGGAATACTGCTGTACACTAACGGCTGGCGACATTGCAGACCTGGAGAGTGTACAAAGAACTTTCATGGCACACATAAGTGCGATAAGGCACCTAAATTACTGGGAACGGTTGAAGATCCTTGATCTGTATTCCCTGGTATGCAAGCGAGAGAGATACATGATAATATACACTTGGAAGGTCCTGGAGGGATTGGTATCAAACCTGCACATGAAAATCACTCCCTATGAAAGCAAAAGACTCGGCCGGAGATGCAACATTCCCCCGATGAAAAGAAGGGTCGCCACGAGTACACTGAGATTCAACACAGTAAGTGTCCGGAGCCCAAGGCTGTTCAACTGCCTCCCAGCATACATAAGGGGGATTACCAATAGACCTCTGGCTGTCTTCAAGAAGGCACTGGACAGGCACCTAATGTCAGTACCTGACCAAGCGGGCTGTGGTTGGTACGTCAGCTTGCATGCGGCCAGCAGTAACAGCCTGGTTGATCAGACCCTGATCCACCATGAGGCCTGGTCTCAGACCGGGCCGCGGGGGCGTTGACCCCCGAAACCCTCTCCAGGTAAACTCCAGGTTAACCCGCTCCACTGAGAGCTCACCTCCCTATTGACTCAGGTTTTTATAAAAAGCTCTGAATGGTCGTCCTTTACAAAATATAAACTTTGCGAACATAATGAAAATCCCAAAATAAAGCGTTAAAACATAATTATGTAAGACTCACCAGACTTAAGCTGCGGATAATCTTAAAAAATATATGTAAATATAAGTCGTACAACCAGAGTAAACGTATTTTAAAACATTCGTTCATGATATATCCTTCAAGGGGATGCCTTGATGCTAGTCAAGGAATCTTGATCCAGGGAGATGGATTAAACATGATTACCTCTCATTACCCTTACGGATTCAGAGCTTTCTCGTAAATAATAGTATGAATTATCACGAAATCCAATCCCAGGCAACCCTCCCCCCACTCTTCCAAGACCCAAACTCTCTGTACAGAACATCCACACTCACTACTCTGCAACCTACATTTACAGAACCATAAATTCAAATACGTATTAGCCCTGAACTAAACCACTTTCTTGATATTTGTGACAGGACCCATAGACACAATACCAGACACAAAATCTCTATGACAATCCTCGTGTCAGGCTAAATCTATACAAAAGTTCAATGTACATAAAAGGGCCAAAAATCTGGAACTCCTGCCTGAAAACTCTAGAACTGCAGACTCAACCATCACCTTCAAAACTACCGTAAAAAAAACACCTCGTCTCCCTAACTTACCACATACTCGTATCATGAACACATCCAAAACAAAATAGATTTACACTTATTATATGTAATTCCCCGTAATTTACACTTACACTCACCCAAATAACTTTAAACATAAAATTCTGAATACAGCCATTGCGTAATAAATCTTACGTTAGTCCAAAGTTTGCCTAAGATACTCTCCCAATACAGGAACTTTCATAGAAACAGTGTATCATGCCGAGAGAAAACCATTCCCACTACTAAATTTACTAACTGTCTTATTGTTATATATTTTGTACTACCTCACTATTATAAATCTAGACAATAACTTAAGTTATTTAACTTTTATATCAGTATGCAATAAGGTATATTAAAATGTACTGCGCCATAACCTGTGCCAGTATAGAGTGAGAATTAGTATTAGTCTGCCTGAAATGCCTAGTCATGCTAGTGGCCTTTTTGTTATTAATATTTTATATGTAAACCAGCATACTTGGTGGAGTATGTTACAGCATCAGCATACTTGGTGAAGTATGTTACAGCATCAGCATACTTGGTGGAGTATGTTACAGCAGCAGCATACTTGGTGAAGTATGTTACAGCAGCAGCATACTTGGTGAAGTATGTTACAGCATCAGCATACTTGGTGAAGTATGTTACAGCATCAGCATACTTGGTGAAGTATGTTACAGCATCAGCATACTTGGTGAAGTATGTTACAGCAGCAGCATACTTGGTGCAGTATGTTACAGCATCAGTATACTTGGTGGAGTATGTTACAGCATCAGCATACTTGGTGGAGTATGTTACAGCATCAGCATACTTGGTGGAGTATGTTACAGCATCAGCATACTTGTTAAAGTATGTTACAGCATCAGCATACTTGGTGAAGTATGTTACAGCATCAGCATACTTGGTGAAGTATGTTACAGCATCAGCATACTTGGTGAAGTATGTTACAGCAGCAGCATACTTGGTGAAGTATGTTACAGCAGCAGCATACTTGGTAAAGTATGTTACAGCAGCAGCATACTTGGTGAAGTATGTTACAGCATCAGCATACTTGGTGAAGTATGTTAAAGCAGCAGCATACTTGGTGAAGTATGTTACAGTAGCAGCATACTTGGTGGAGTATGTTACAGCATCAGCATACTTGGTGAAGTATGTTACAGCAGCAGCATACTTGGTGGAGTATGTTACAGCATCAGCATACTTGGTGAAGTATGTTACAGCAGCAGCATACTTGGTGGAGTATGTTACAGCATCAGCATACTTGGTGAAGTATGTTACAGCAGCAGCATACTTGGTGAAGTATGTTACAGCAGCAGCATACTTGGTGAGGTATGTTACAGCATCAGCATACTTGGTGAAGTATGTTACAGCATCAGCATACTTGGTGAAGTATGTTACAGCATCAGCATACTTGGTGGAGTATGTTACAGCAGCAGCATACTTGGTGAAGTATGTTACAGCATCAGCATACTTGTTAAAGTATGTTACAGCATCAGCATACTTGGTGAAGTATGTTACAGCATCAGCATACTTGGTGAAGTATGTTACAGCATCAGCATACTTGGTGAAGTATGTTACAGCAGCAGCATACTTGGTGAAGTATGTTACAGCAGCAGCATACTTGGTAAAGTATGTTACAGCAAGCAGCATACTTGGTGAAGTATGTTACAGCATCAGCATACTTGGTGAAGTATGTTAAAGCAGCAGCATACTTGGTGAAGTATGTTACAGTAGCAGCATACTTGGTGGAGTATGTTACAGCATCAGCATACTTGGTGAAGTATGTTACAGCAGCAGCATACTTGGTGGAGTATGTTACAGCATCAGCATACTTGGTGAAGTATGTTACAGCAGCAGCATACTTGGTGGAGTATGTTACAGCATCAGCATACTTGGTGAAGTATGTTACAGCAGCAGCATACTTGGTGAAGTATGTTACAGCAGCAGCATACTTGGTGAGGTATGTTACAGCATCAGCATACTTGGTGAAGTATGTTACAGCATCAGCATACTTGGTGAAGTATGTTACAGCATCAGCATACTTGGTGGAGTATGTTACAGCAGCAGCATACTTGGTGAAGTATGTTACAGCATCAGCATACTTGGTGAAGTATGTTACAGCATCAGCATACTTGGTGAAGTATGTTACAGCATCAGCATACTTGGTGGAGTATGTTACAGCAGCAGCATACTTGGTGAAGTATGTTACAGCAGCAGCATACTTGGTGAGGTATGTTACAGCATCAGCATACTTGGTGAAGTATGTTACAGCATCAGCATACTTGGTGGAGTATGTTACAGCAGCAGCATACTTGGTGAAGTATGTTACAGCATCAGCATACTTGGTGAAGTATGTTACAGCATCAGCATACTTGGTGAAGTATGTTACAGCATCAGCATACTTGGTGGAGTATGTTACAGCAGCAGCATACTTGGTGAAGTATGTTACAGCAGCAGCATACTTGGTGAGGTATGTTACAGCATCAGCATACTTGGTGAAGTATGTTACAGCATCAGCATACTTGGTGAAGTATGTTACAGCATCAGCATACTTGGTGGAGTATGTTACAGCAGCAGCATACTTGGTGAAGTATGTTACAGCATCAGCATACTTGGTGAAGTATGTTACAGCATCAGCATACTTGGTGAAGTATGTTACAGCATCAGCATACTTGGTGGAGTATGTTACAGCAGCAGCATACTTGGTGAAGTATGTTACAGCAGCAGCATACTTGGTGAGGTATGTTACAGCATCAGCATACTTGGTGAAGTATGTTACAGCATCAGCATACTTGGTGAAGTATGTTACAGCATCAGCATACTTGGTGGAGTATGTTACAGCAGCAGCATACTTGGTGAAGTATGTTACAACAGAAGCATACTTGGTGAAGTATGTTTCAGCATCATCATACTTGGTGAAGTATGTTACAGCAACAGCATACTTGGTAAAGTATGTTACAGCAGCAGCATACTTGGTGAAGTATGTTACAGCAGCAGCATACTTGGTGAAGTATGTTACAGCAGCAGCATACTTGGTGAAGTATGTTACAGCAGCAGCATACTTGGTGAAGTATGTTACAGCAGCAGCATACTTGGTGAAGTATGTTACAGCAGCAGCATACTTGGTGAAGTATGTTACAGCATCAGCATACTTGGTGGAGTATGTTACAGCAGCAGCATACTTGGTGAAGTATGTTACAACAGAAGCATACTTGGTGAAGTATGTTACAGCAGCAGCATACTTGGTGGAGTATGTTACAGCAGCAGCATACTTGGTGAAGTATGTTACAGCAGCAGCATACTTGGTGAAGTATGTTACAACAGAAGCATACTTGGTGAAGTATGTTACAGCAGCAGCATACTTGGTGAAGTATGTTACAGCAGCAGCATACTTGGTGAAGTATGTTACAGCAGCAGCATACTTGGTGGAGTATGTTACAGCATCAGCATACTTGGTGGAGTATGTTACAGCAGCAGCATACTTGGTGGAGTATGTTACAGCAGCAGCATACTTGGTGAAGTATGTTACAGCAGCAGCATACTTGGTGAAGTATGTTACAGCAGCAGCATACTTGGTGAAGTATGTTACAGCAGCAGCATACTTGGTGGAGTATGTTACAGCATCAGCATACTTGGTGGAGTATGTTACAGCAGCAGCATACTTGGTGGAGTATGTTACAGTAGCAGCATACTTGGTGGAGTATGTTACAGCAGCAGCATACTTGGTGAAGTATGTTACAGCAGCAGCATACTTGGTGGAGTATGTTACAGCAGCAGCATACTTGGTGGAGTATGTTACAGCAGCAGCATACTTGGTGAAGTATGTTACAGCAGCAGCATACTTGGTGAAGTATGTTACAGCAGCAGCATACTTGGTGAAGTATGTTACAGCAGCAGCATACTTGGTGAAGTATGTTACAGCATCAGCATACTTGGTGGAGTATGTTACAGCAGCAGCATACTTGGTGAAGTATGTTACAACAGAAGCATACTTGGTGAAGTATGTTACAGCAGCAGCATACTTGGTGGAGTATGTTACAGCAGCAGCATACTTGGTGAAGTATGTTACAGCAGCAGCATACTTGGTGAAGTATGTTACAACAGAAGCATACTTGGTGAAGTATGTTACAGCAGCAGCATACTTGGTGAAGTATGTTACAGCAGCAGCTACTTGGTGAAGTATGTTACAGCAGCAGCATACTTGGTGGAGTATGTTACAGCATCAGCATACTTGGTGGAGTATGTTACAGCAGCAGCATACTTGGTGGAGTATGTTACAGCAGCAGCATACTTGGTGAAGTATGTTACAGCAGCAGCATACTTGGTGAAGTATGTTACAGCAGCAGCATACTTGGTGAAGTATGTTACAGCAGCAGCATACTTGGTGGAGTATGTTACAGCATCAGCATACTTGGTGGAGTATGTTACAGCAGCAGCATACTTGGTGGAGTATGTTACAGTAGCAGCATACTTGGTGGAGTATGTTACAGCAGCAGCATACTTGGTGAAGTATGTTACAGCAGCAGCATACTTGGTGGAGTATGTTACAGCAGCAGCATACTTGGTGGAGTATGTTACAGCAGCAGCATACTTGGTGAAGTATGTTACAGCAGCAGCATACTTGGTGAAGTATGTTACAGCAGCAGCATACTTGGTGAAGTATGTTACAGCAGCAGCATACTTGGTGAAGTATGTTACAGCGCAGCATACTTGGTGAAGTATGTTACAACAGAAGCATACTTGGTGAAGTATGTTACAGCAGCAGCATACTTGGTGAAGTATGTTACAGCAGCAGCATACTTGGTGGAGTATGTTACAGCAGCAGCATACTTGGTGGAGTATGTTACAGCAGCAGCATACTTGGTGAAGTATGTTACAGCAGCAGCATACTTGGTGAAGTATGTTACAGCAGCAGCATACTTGGTGAAGTATGTTACAGCAGCAGCATACTTGGTGAAGTATGTTACAGCAGCAGCATACTTAACCAGTGCTAGGAGCACCACCTGGCACTTACCTGGTACTTCAACACCACCTGGTACTTACCTAGTGATAGAACGCTATCTGACACTTACCTAATGATAGAACACTATCCACTTATGAGAGAACACCTGGCACTTGTGATAGAACACCTGGCACTTGTGATAGAACACCTGGCACTTGTGATAGAACACCTGGCACTTGTGATAGAACACCTGGCACTTGTGATAGAACACCTGGCACTTGTGATAGAGCACCTGGCACTTATGATAGAACACCTGGCACTTGTGATAGAACACCTGGCACTTATGATAGAACACCTGGCACTTATGATAGAACACCTGGCACTTATGATAGAACACCTGGCACTTGTGATGGAACACCTGGCACTTGTAGAACACCTGGCACTTGTAGAACACCTGGCACTTGTGATAGAACACCTGGCACTTGTGATAGAACACCTGGCACTAGTGATAAAACACCTGGCACTTGTGATAAAATACTTGGTACTTATGATAAAACACCTGGCACTTGTTTAAAACACCTGGCACTTATGTTATGATAAAACACCCGGCTCTTTTGATAATACACTTGGCTCATATAATAGAACACCTGTCACTTGTGATAGAACACCTGGCACTTACGACAGAACACTTGGCACTTATGATAGAACACCTGGCACTTATGATAAAGCAGCAACCACTTATATTTTGATAAAACACCTGGCACTTATAATAGAACACATAAAACTTAACTTATGACAAAACATGTGGCACTTATGATAGAACACCTGGCACTTATGATAGAACACCTGACACTTATGATAGAACACCTGGCACTTATGATAGAACACCTGGCACTTATGATAGAACACCTGGCACTTATAATAAAACACCTGGCACTTATGATAAAACATCTGGCACTTATAAAACAACTGGCACTTACGATAAAACAGCTGGCACTTATAAAACACCCGGCACTTATGATAAAACACCTGGCACTTGTAAAACACCAGGCACTTATAATAAAACACCTGGCACTTATAAAACACCAGGCACTTATGATAAAACACCTGGCACTTATAAAACACCTGGCACTTATTAAACACCTGGCACTTATAATAAAACACCTGGCATTTATAAAACACCTGGCACTTATAAAACACCAGGCACTTATGATAAAACACCTGGCACTTATGATAAAACACCTGGCACTTATGATAAAACACCTGGCACTTATGATAAAACAGCTGGCACTTATGATAAAACAGCTGGCACTTACGATAAAACAGCTGGCACTTACGATAAAACACCTGGCACTTATAAAGCACCAGGCACTTATGATAAAACACCTGGCACTTATGATAGAACACCTGGCACTTATGATAAAACACCTGGCACTTTTAATAAAACACCTGGCACTTATAAAACACCTGGCACTTATAAAACACCAGGCACTTATGATAAAATACCTGGCACTTATGAGAAAACACCTGGCACTTATAATAGAACACCTGGCACTTATGATAAAACACCTGGCACTTATGATAAAACACCTGGCACTTATAAAACACCTAGCACTTATAATACACCTGGCACTTATAATAAAACACCTGACACTTATAATACACCTGGCACTTATAATAAAACACCTGACACTTATAAAACACCAGGCACTTATGATAAAACACCTGGCACTTATGATAAAACAGCTGGCACTTATGATAAAACAGCTGGCACTTACGATAAAACAGCTGGCACTTACGATAAAACACCTGGCACTTATAAAGCACCAGGCACTTATGATAAAACACCTGGCACTTATGATAGAACACCTGGCACTTATGATAAAACACCTGGCACTTTTAATAAAACACCTGGCACTTATAAAACACCTGGCACTTATAAAACACCAGGCACTTATGATAAAATACCTGGCACTTATGAGAAAACACCTGGCACTTATAATAGAACACCTGGCACTTATGATAAAACACCTGGCACTTATGATAAAACACCTGGCACTTATAAAACACCTAGCACTTATAATACACCTGGCACTTATAATAAAACACCTGACACTTATAATACACCTGGCACTTATAATAAAACACCTGACACTTATAAAACACCAGGCACTTATGATAAAACACCTGGCACTTATAATAAAACACCAGGCACTTATGATAAAACATCAGGCACTTATGATAAAATACCTGGCACTTATAATAAAACACCTGGCACTTATGGAACACCTGGCACTTATAATAAAACACCTGGCACTTATAAAGCACCTGGCACTTATGATAAAACAGCTAGCACTTATAAAACACCAGGCACTTATAATAAAACACCTGGCACTTATAAAACACAAGGCACTTATGACAAAACACCAGGCGCTTATGATAAAACACCTGGCACTTATAAAACACCAGGCACTTATGATAAAACACCTGACACTTATAAAACACCTGGCACTTATAAAACACTTGGCACTTATAAAACACTTGGCACTTATGATAAAACACCTGGCACTTATAAAACACCTGGCACTTATAAAACACCTGGCACTTATAAAACACTTGGCACTTATGATAAAACAGCTGGCACTTATAAAACACCTGGCACTTATAATAAAATACCTGGCAGTTATAAAACACCAGGCACTTATGATAAAACACCTGGCACTTATAAAACACCTGGCACTTATAAAACACTTGGCACTTGTGATAAAACAGCTGGTACCTATAAAACACCTGGCACTTATAAAACACCTGGCACTTATAATAACTACTTTTAACATTATTGTTTGTAATGTCTATTACCATTCATCAAATATTTACCTCGAGACTGTTATTATATTTTTCCATTCTGAAGTGGTAAACCCGCTGGGGTTATAGAGCGCCAGGAGTGAAGGAGGTAATTAAGTTTGATATAAAGCTGTTGAATCTCGCTCTATATCCATAAATCAAGAGCTCTTCGCAGTATCAAAGATAACTCACTTTTTTAAAGGACATATTCCGATATTTAGGCCAAAATCGCAAGTTTTTACCTATTTGGAACGATTTTGGCTTAAATAGCAACGCACTTCTTGCCGAATAAGGCAAGCGAAAAATTGTGTATGCAATAATTTCGTAAAAATCATTCTGAACCTAACGAAATAAATACATTCCATTGTGTTTATTTATTAAATTATTGTATATTTATCTAAAATATATTTAGTTGGTTTAGGCTAAAATAAATTGCGCTTGTTATAATAAGGTCAGGTAAGTTTTTTAAGGTTCTTTTGGTACAAAATTATTAATTTTTATATTGCATAAATAAAAAAATGAATCTTTAAAAGTATAAGAGAAAATTTTAGAAAGGACTTAATTTAAATGAGTTTTTGTACGACATATATTATTATATATATATTATATATATATATATATATTATATATATATTTATAATATTATATATATATAATATATATATATATATATATATATAGTTTAGATTAGACTCAATAAATATATTTTAGATAATTTTCCAATTTATTAATAAACAAACCAATGAATATATTTTTATCGTTAGTGTCAGAATGATTTTTGCGAAATTATTGCAGACACAAATTTTCGCTTCCTTTATTCGGCAAGCAAGTGAATTTACAAGGAGTTTAACCCAGTTGTATGGATTAAAGTGTTTTTGATAACCGGATACAAGTGAACTGCGCTCTTACTAACCAGCATGCAGTCTAGAGATCTATTCAAGGGAAGAGCAAAACTTTAAGCCAAAAGAAAAACTATAAACAGTTATTTGCTCTTACCTGAGGAGTCCAGTTGTAATACTTCTTGGGCTGGATGCCATGTTTCCATCCTCCGCTCTCAACACTTCTCTCTTGTCTTGCTCTGCCTCAGCTGACTGACGTGAAGATCGTCACACTCACTGTATGATCACAGTGTCACATGCGCACGATATAGTATGTTATGTGTGGAGCTACAATACTAGACGACCCCCCCAAAAAACACAGCTGCCACCGGGGCACCTCCACGCGATAATAGTGTGTTGTGTGGAGGCACAACACAAGACGACACCACACAGCTGCAACCGGGGCACCTCCACTAAGCTGCAACACTAGACGTCCCCACACAGCTACCACTGGGGAACCTCCACCAACTTACAACACTAGACGTCCCCACTCAGTTACCACCGGGGGAACCTCCACCAAGTTACAAACACTAGGACGTCCCCAACAGCAACACCCAGGGCAACTCACCATGTACAGCACTTAGACGTCCTTACACAGCTGCCACCGGGGCAACTCCACGCGATATAGTGTTATGTGTGGAGGCACAACACTAGACGGCCCCACACAGCTGCAACCGCGGACTCCACCTAAGTACAACACTAGACATCTCCACACAGCTCACAGGGGAACTCAATCAAGCTGCAAAACTAGACGTCCCCACACAGCTACCACTGGGGAACCTCACCAACTTACAACACTAGACGTCCCCATCAGTTACAGGGGAAACCTCCACAAGTTACAACACTAGACGTACCCACACAGGGCAACCACCAGGGCACCTCACCAAGCTACAGCATAGAGTCCCTACCAGCTGCACACAGGGGCAACGCCACGCGATATAGTGTTATGTGTGGTGGCACAACCTAGACGGCCCCAACAGCTGCACCGGGGGCACCTTCCACTAAGCTACAACACTAGGACACTGTCTGACCACATCCAAAGCACTCCACTCGGCGAACCTCAAATCATGCTGCAACATTAGACGTCAATATCCCCCACCTCACAGTACAATCTGGGGAAACCTCCACCCAACTTACATCATAACTAGACACCGCTAACATACTAGACTCTCTGGTTACACCCCCCCCGGGGGTACCTCCACCAAAGCTACAAACTAGACCGTCCTCAAGCAGGGCTGCCACCAGGGGCACCTCACCAAGCTACATCACGAACGTCCCCCACACAGCTGCCACCAGGGCGCCTCACACCAAGCTACAACACTAGGGACGTCCTCACACAGTACCACCAGGAGCACCTCACCATGCTACTACACTAGCTCTCACACCAGCTTGGCCTCAGGGGCACCTCCACCAAGCTACAACACTAGACCTCCTCACACAGCTACCGCCGGGGGAACCTCCACCAAGCTAAAACACTAGACGTCCCCACACAGCTACCACCGGAGGAACCTCCACCAAGCTACAACACTAGACGTCCCAACACAGCTACCACCGGGGGAACCTCCACCAAGCTACAACACTAGACGTCCTCACACAGCTACCACAAGGGGAACCTCCACCATGCTAAAACACTAAACGTCCCCACACAGCTGCCACAGGGGCACCTCCACCAAGCTGCAACACTAGACGTCCTCACACAGCTACAACCGGGGGAACCTCCACCAAGCTACAACACTAGACGTCCTCACACAGCTGCCACAGGGGCACCTCCACCAAGCTACAACACTAGACGTCCCCAAACAGCTGCCACAAGGGCACCTCCACCAAGCTACAACAATAGACGTCCTCACACAGCTGCCACCAGTTCACCTTCACAAAGCTACAACACTAGACGTCCTCACACAGCTGCCACAGGGGCACCTCCACCAAGCTACAACACTAGACGTCCACACACAGCTACCAACGGGGCACCTCCAACCTCCACCAAGCTACAACACTAGACGTCCTCACACAGCTGCCACCAGTTCACCTTCACAAAGCTACAACACTTAGTCGTTACTCACACTGCTGCACAGTGGGCCCTCCCACCAGCTACAATAGACGTCTCACACAGCTACCACAGGGGCACCCCACCAAGCTACACCCAAGACGGTCCTCACCACAGCTGCAAAGGCACCTACACCAAGCTACAACACTTGAGTCCTCAACCACAGCTGCACCAGTTCACTTTACAAGCTTACAACACTAGACGTCCCACACAGCTACCTCAGGGGCACCCTCCACAAGGCTACACCCAAGACGTCCTCACACAGCCTGGCCACAAGGGCACCTCCACCAAGTACCAACAACTAGACGTCCTCACACAGCTGCCACACGGGCACCTCCACCAAGCTACTACAACACAAGACGTCCTCACACAGCTGCCACAGGAGCACCTCCACCAAGCGACAACACTAGACGTCCTCACACAGCTGCCACAGGGGCTCCTCCACCAAGCTACAACACTAGACGTCCTCACACAGATGCCACCGGGGCACCTCCACCAAGCTACAACACTAGACGTCCTCACACAGCTGCCACAGGGGCACCTCCACCAAGCTACAACACAAGACGTCCTCACACAGCTGCCACATGGGCACCTCCACCAAGCGACAACACTAGACGTCCTCACACAGCTGCCACAGGGGCACCTCCACCAAGCTACAACACAAGACGTCCTCATACAGCTACCACCGGGGGAACCTCCACCAAGTTACAACACTAGACGTCCTCACGCAGCTACCACCGGGGCACCTCCACCCTCCAACAAGCTACAACACTAGACGTCCTCACACAGCTGCCACCAGTTCACCTTCACCAAGCTACAACAATAGTCGTCTCACCACAGCTGCAAGGGGCACCTCCACCAAGCACAACACTAGACGTCCTACACAGCTACCACGCAGCGGCACCTCCAACCTTCACCAAGCTACAACACTAGACGTCCTCACACAGCTGCCACCAGTTCACCTTCACCAAGCTACAACACTAGACGTCCTCACACAGCTGCCACAGGGGCACCTCCACCAAGCTACAACACTAGACGTCCTCACACAGCTGCCACAGGGGCACCTC
Source organism: Cherax quadricarinatus (assembly GCF_026875155.1). Lineage (NCBI taxonomy): Eukaryota > Metazoa > Arthropoda > Malacostraca > Decapoda > Parastacidae > Cherax > Cherax quadricarinatus. Next base: position 4,863,381 of record NC_069488.1, read on the forward strand.
CACCAAGCTACGAACACAAGACGTCCTCACACAGCTGCCACAGGGGCACCTCCACCAAGCTACAACACAAGACGTCCTCACAAAGCTGCCACAGGGGCACCTCCACCAAGCTACAACACAAGACGTCCTCACACTGCTGCCACAGGGGCACCTCCACCAAGCGACAACACTAGACCTCCTCACACAGACTGCCCACTGGGGCACACCTCCATCAAGTTACAACACAAGGACGTCCTCTTACGCTGCCACAAGGGGGGCACCTCACCAAGCTACAACACTAGAACGTCCTCACACAGCTGCCACGGGGCACCTCATCATGCTACAAAACTAGACGTCCTCATTACAGCTGCCGCAGGGCGCTTTCCACCAAGCAACAACATAGACGCCCTCACAACAGATGCCACGGGGCACTCACCAAGCGACAACACAGACGTCTCACAACAGCTGCCCACAGGGGCACCCCACCCAAGCTACAACGCTAGACGGCTAACACAGGCTGCCCAGGGGCACCTCCAACAAGCTACAACACAAGACGTCCTCCACACAAGCTGCCACAGGGGCTCCTAACCATGCTACAAACACTAGGTCGTTCTCACACAAGCTGCCACAGGGGCACCTCCACCAAGCTACAACACAAGACGTCCTCACACAGCTGCCACAGGGGCACCTCCACCAAGCTACAACACTAGACGTCCTCACACAGCTGCCACAGGGGCACCTCCACCAAGATACAACACTAGACGTCCTCACACAGCTGCCACAGAGGCATCTCCACCAAGCTACAACACTAGAAGTCCTCACACAGCTGCCACAAGGGCACCTCCACCAAGCTACAACACAAGACGTCCTCACATAGCTGCCACAGGGGCACCTCCACCAAGCTACAACACAAGACGTCCTCGCACAGCTGCCACAGGGGCACCTCCACGAAGCTACAACACAAGACGTCCTCACACAGCTGCCACACGGGCACCTCCACCAAGCTACAACACTAGACGTCCTCACACTGCTTGCCCACGGGTCACCTCACCAAGCTACAACACAAGAAGTCCTCTCACAGCTGCCTCGGGGCTCCTCCCCACAAGCTCAACACAAGACCAGGTCCTCACCAGCTGCCACAGAGGCCCCCACAAGCTACAACACTAGAGTCACTCACACAGCTGCCACAGGGGCACCTCCACCAAGCTACAACACTAGACGTCCTCACACAGCTGCCACAGGGGCACACATTCCACCAAGCTACAACACTAGACGTCCTTCACACAGCTGCCACCCGGCACCTCCACCAAGTACAAACACTAGGACGTCCTCACACAGCTTCCACACGGGCACCTCACCAAGCTTACAACACTTGAAGTCCTCACACAGCTGCCACATGGGCACTCCACCAAGCTACAACATTCTAAGCGTCCTCACACAGAGCCACAGGGGCACCTCCCCATGCTAGAACACTTGGACGTCCCTCACACAGCTGCCACAGGGGCACCTCACCAAGCCCAACACTAGACGTCTCACACGCTGCCACAGGGGCACCTCCACCAAGCAAAACACAAGGACGTCCTCACACAGTACCACAGGGCACCTCCACCAAGCTACAACACAAGACGTCCTCACTACAGCTGCCACAGGGGCACCTCCACCAAGCTACAACACAAGACGTCCTCACACTGCTGCCACAGGGGCACTCCACCAGCGACTAACACTAGACCTCCTCACAAAGCTGCAACAGGGGCACCTCCACAAGCTACAACAAAGACGTCCTCATTCTAGCTGCCTGGGGCACCTCACAAAGCTACAAACACTAGACGTCCTAACACAGGCTGCCACAGGGGACCTCCATTCAGCTACAAAACTAACGTCCTCATTACAGCTGCCACATGGGGCACCTCCACCAAGCTACACCATAGGCGCCCTCACACAGATGCCACAGCGGCACCTCACCAAGCTACAAAAACACAATACGTCCTCACACAGCGCCACAGAGGGCACCCACCAAGCTACAACCTAGACGTCCTTCACACAGCTGCCACAAGGGCACCTCCACCAAGCTACAACACAAGACGTCCTCACATAGCTAAGCTGCCACAGGGGCACCTCCACCAAGCTACAACACAAGACGTCCTCGCACAGCTGCCACAGGGGCACCTCCACCAAGCTACAACACAAGACGTCCTCACACAGCTGCCACACGGGCACCTCCACCAAGCTACAACCATAGACGTCTCACACAGGCTGCCACAGGGGCACCTCCACCAGCTACAAACAAGACTCCTCACCACAGCTGCCACAGGGGCACCTCCACCAAGCTACAACACAAGACGTCCTCACACAGCTGCCACAGAGGCACCTCCACCAAGCTACAACACTAGACGTCCTCAAACAGCTGCCACAGGGGCACCTCCACCAAGCTACAACACTAGACGTCCTCACACAGCTGCCACACGGGCACCTCCACGCGATATAGTGTTATGTGTGGAGGCACAACACTAGACGGCCCCACACAGCTGCAACCGGGGCACCTCCACCAAGCTACAACACTAGACGTCCCTACACAGCTGCCACCGGGGCAACTCCACGCGATATAGTGTTATGTGTGGAGGCACAACACTAGACGGCCCCACACAGCTGCAACCGGGGCACCTCCACTAAGCTACAACACTAGACGTCTCCACACAGCTGCCACCAGGGAACCTCAATCAAGCTGCAACACTAGACGTCCCCACACAGCTACCACTGGGGAACCTCCACCAACTTACAACACTAGACGTCCCCACTCAGTTACCACCGGGGGAACCTCCACCAAGTTACAACACTAGACGTCCCCACACAGCAACCACCAGGGCACCTCCACCAAGCTACAGCACTAGACGTCCCTACACAGCTGCCACCGGGGGAACCTCCACAAAGCTACAACACTAGACGTCCTCACACAGCTGCCACCGGGGCACCTCCAACCTCCACCAAGCTACAACACTAGACGTCCTCAAACAGCTGCCACCAGGGCACCTCCACCAAGCTACATCAACAGACGTCCCCACACAGCTGCCACCAGGGTACCTCTACCAAGCTACAACACTAGACGTCCTCACACAGCTACCACAGGAGCACCTCCACCAAGCTACAACACTAGACGTCCTCACACAACTGCCACAGGGGCACCTCCACCAAGCTACAACACTAGACCTCCTCACACAGCTACCGCCGGGGGAACCTCCCCCAAAGTACAACACTGACGTTCCCTCACAGATTCCCACCGTCGGAATCTCCACCAAGCTACAACAGAGGACGTCTCACACAGCTACCACAAGGGGCACCTCCACCAAGCTACAATCACAAGACGATTCCTCACACAGTACACTGGGGCACCCTCCACCAAGCTACAACACTAGGACGTCCTCACTCAGCTGCCACACGGGCCACCTCACAGCGACAACACTAGACCTACTCAAACACCTGCCACTCGGGCACTCCACAGCTACAAAACAAGAACGTCTCTTACAGCTGCCATCTGGGGCACCTCCACCAAGCTACAACACTAGACCTCCTCCACCACAGTGCTCAGGGGAACCTCATCAAGTTACAAACTAGACAGTCCTCCCATCATTACAGTGCGCAGGGGGCACTTCCACCAAGTACAAAAAACACTAGGACGCCCTCACCCAACTGCCACAGGGGCACCTCCACCAAGCTACAACACAAGACGTCCTCAACAGCTGCCACAGGGGCACACCCCCACCATGCTACAAACGCTAGACGTCTCACACAGCTGCCAGAGGGGACTCCCCTCCACCAAGCTACAACACATGACGTCTCCCACTGCTTACACAGGGGTCACCTGCACCAAGCTACAACACAAGACGTCATCACCACAGCTGCCACAGGGGCACTCAACAAGCTACAACAACTAGGACGTCCTCAAACAGCTGCCACAGGGGCACCTCCACCAAAGATACAAAACTCTAGGCGTCCTCAACACAGCGCCACGGGGGCATCTCCACCAAGCTAAAACTCTAGAAGTCTCACACAGCTGCCACAGGGCACCTCACAAGCTACATAACACAAGACGTCCTCACATAGCCTGCACAGGAGGCACCTCCACCATGCTACATCACAAGACGTCCCTCGCACAGCTGACCTAGGGGCACCTCACGGAAGTTACAACACAGGGGACGTCCTCACACAGCTGCCACACGGGCACCTCCACCAAGCTACAACACTAGACGTCCTCACACAGCTGCCACAGGGGCACCTCCACCAAGCTACAACACAAGACGTCCTCACACAGCTGCCACAGGGGCACCTCCACCAAGCTACAACACAAGACGTCCTCACACAGCTGCCACAGGGGCACCTCCACCAAGCTACAACACTAGACGTCCTCACACAGCTCACATGGAGCAATACACCAAGCTACAACACTAGGACGTCCTCTCACAATGCCACAGGGCACCTCACCAAGATACAACCACTAGACCTCTCCCACAGCTTTACCGCCGGGGGACCTCCACCAAGCAAAACACTAGACGTCCTCCCAGCTGCCAAAGGGCACTCCACCAACTACTACACAAGACGTCCCCACACAGCTACCACCGGAGGAACGCCACCAAGCTTCAACACTAGGGGGGGGGGGGGGGGGGGACGTCCCCACACATGCTTACCTCCGGGGGAACCTCCCCCAAGCTACATACACGAGACGTCCTCACACAGGCTACCACGGCGCGCACCTCCACCAAGGCTACAACACAAGACGTCCTTCACACAGCTACCAAGGGCACCTCTCACCAAGCCTACAAACACTAGACGTCCTCACACAGCTGCCACACGGGCACCTCCACCAAGCGACAACACTAGACCTCCTCACACAGCTGCCACACGGGCACCTCCACCAAGCTACAACACAAGACGTCCTCATACAGCTGCCACAGGGGCACCTCCACCAAGCTACAACACTAGACGTCCTCACACAGCTGCCACAGGGGCACCTCCATCAAGCTACAAAACTAGACGTCCTCATACAGCTGCCGCAGGGGCACTTCCACCAAGCTACAACACTAGACGCCCTCACACAACTGCCACAGGGGCACCTCCACCAAGCTACAACACAAGACGTCCTCACACAGCTGCCACAGGGGCACCCCCACCAAGCTACAACGCTAGACGTCCTCACACAGCTGCCACAGGGGCACCTCCACCAAGCTACAACACAAGACGTCCTCACACAGCTTCCACAGGGGCACCTCCACCAAGCTACAACACTAGACGTCCTCACACAGTTGCCACAGGGGCACCTGCACCAAGCTACAACACAAGACGTCCTCACACAGCTGCCACAGGGGCACCTCCACCAAGCTACAACACTAGACGTCCTCACACAGCTGCCACAGGGGCACCTCCACCAAGATAACAACACTAAGGACGTCCTACACAAGCGCACAGGGGCACACTCCACCAAGCTACAAACTAGACGTCCTCAACAGCTTGCCACAGGGGCCTCCACCAAGCTACACATAGAAGTTCCTTCACTCAGCTGCCACATGGCACCTCCACCAAGCTACAAAAAAGACGTCCTACATAGCTGCACTGGGCACCTCCACCAAGCTACAACACAAGACGTCCTCGCACAGCTGCCACAGGGGCACCTCCACCAAGCTACAACACAAGACGTCCTCACACAGCTGCCACACGGGCACCTCCACCAAGCTACAACACTAGACGTCCTCACACAGCTGCCACAGGGGCACCTCCACCAAGCTACAACACAAGACGTCCTCACACAGCTGCCACAGGGGCACCTCCACCAAGCTACAACACTAGACGTCCTCACACAGCTGCCACAGGGGCACATCCACCAAGCTACAACACTAGACGTCCTCACACAGCTGCCACATGGGCACCTCCACCAAGCTACAACACTAGACGTCCTCACACAGCTGCCACAGGGGCACCTCCACCAAGCTACAACACTAGACGTCCTCACACAGCTGCCACATGGGCACCTCCACCAAGCTACAACACTAGACGTCCTCACACAGGGCTGCCACATGGGCACCTCTTTCTCCAAGTACAACACTAGAACGTCCTCACCGCTGCCACAGGGCACCTCACCAAGCTACAAACACTTAGAGTCCTCCTACACAGCTTGCCACATGGGCACTCACATTGCTACAAACATAGACGTCCTCACACAGCTGCACACCAGGGGCACCTCCACCAAGCTACAACCTTCACCACAGTTGCTTCACCTATAACATTAACAATCATTTAATAATCCCGCCTTTGAGTTTCTGGACACCGTTTTAATTATTATAAAAATATTATTTAGTATGTGATCGTGACAAGATAACGTTGATATTAAAAAAAAAAAAACTAACGTTTTTCAAAATTGAAGACGATATATTTGCTAACTTTTTTATAGTTTATGACGACACTGTAGCAACTTTTCAGTTCTAAGTTTTTTATCACCATGTTTCGTGCGCTTCGTCCATCCGGAGAATATCCGAGAACCTGTAAAAAGTAAGACAAATTATATACCAGTAACATGGATTAATTTGAGAGTTGTTGTACAAACACTAATCTTATGGATATGCAGTTTTACCTCCTAAAAAGTTGTGGGTTTAAATTATGCTTTAAGCTGGAAGACCGACCTAAAATTTGCCTAATTTTAGTCTTTTCACCTTTGTGTGTGTGTGTGTGTGTGTGTGTGTGTGTGTGTGTGTGTGTGTGTGTGTGTGTGTGTGTTGTGTGTGTGTCTGTGCTCACCTAGTTGTGGTTGCAGGGGTCGAGTCATAGCTCCTGGTCCAGCCTCTCCACTGGCAGCTACTGGGTCACTCTCCTCGTTCCATTAGCTTTATCATACTTCTGCTTAAAGCTATGTATGGATCCTGCCTCCACTACATCGCTTCCCAAACTATTCCACTTCCTGACTACTCTGTGACTGAAGAAATACTTCCAAACATCCCGGTGATTCATCTGTGTTTTCAACTTCCAACGCTGTCCCCTTGTTGCTGTGTCCCATCTCTGGAACATTCTCTCTCTGTCCACTTTGTCAATTCCTCTCAGTATTTTATATGTTGTTATCATGCCCCCCCCCCCTATCTCTCCTGTCCTCCAAAGTCGCCAGGTCGATTTCCCTTAACCTTTCCTCGTAAGACATACCCCTTAGCTCTGGGACTAGTCTTGTGTCAAACCTTTGCACGTTCTCTAGTTTCTTTACGTGCTTGGCTAGATGTGGGTTCCAAACTGGTGCTGCATACTCCAATATGGGCCTAACGTACACAGTGTACAGGGTCTTGAACGTGTGTGTGTGTGTGTTTGTGTGTGTGTGTGCGTGTGTGCGTGTGTGTGTGTGTGTATGTGTGTGTGTGTATGTGTGTGTGTGTCTGTATGAACGTACTCACCTAATTGTACTCAGATAATTGTGTTAGCAGGGGTCGAGTCATAGCTCCTAGCCTCGCCTCGTCACTGGTTCCTACTAGGCCACTCCCTCCCTGCTCCGTGAACCTTACCAATAATCTTCTTATAGCTATGTATGGTTCCTTCCTCCACCACCTCCGTTTCCAGACTATTCCACTTCGTGACAACTCTGTGACTGAAGAAATACTTTCTAACATCCGTGTGACTCATCTGAGTTTTCTATTTCCAGGTGTGACCCCTGGTTGTTGTGTCACATCTCTGGAACATCCTGTCCCTATCCTCCATGTCAAATTCCACGGTTGTGTGCAATGTGTCCAGCACTTGCTGGTGCACTCTACTCCCTCGGTTTGCTGGAATCCTTTCTGTTTCCACTGTGAATACCTCCCTGAATCTTGAGCAGAGCTCTTCACATGTTTCTTGGTCGTTCCATGTGAGCTCCCCTCCTTCCTTCCTCAGTCTGATTACCTGGACCTTGACTACATCACTTCTCAGACTATTCCACTTTCTGACAACTCTGTGACTGAAGAAATACTTCCTAACATCCCTGTGATTCATCTGAGTCTTCAACTTCCAACTGTGTCACCTTGTTGCTGTGTCCCATCTCTGGAACATCCTGTCTCTGTACACCTTGTCGATTCCTCTCAATATTTTATATGTTATCATGTCCCCCCTGTCCCTCCTGTCCTCCAACGTCGTCAGGTCGATTTCCCTTAACCTCTCCTCGTAGGACCTTCCCCTTAGCTCCAGGACTAGTCTTGCTGCAAACCTCTGCACTTTCTATACACAAATAACCTGCACATGAGAGAGGGGAGCAGGTTATTTGTGTATTGTTCCAGTCACGGTATTGTGCCTTTTTTATCTGCGCTTTCTCTAATTTCTTGACGTGCTTGGTCAGGTGTGGGTTTCAAGTTGGTGCTGCATACTCCAATATTGGCCTGACGTACACAGCGTACAGGGTCCTGAACGACTCCTTACTGAAATGTCGTAATGATATTCTTAGGTTTGCTAGTCGCCTGTATGCAGCAGCATTTATTTGGTTGATGTGCGCCTCAGTGTGTGTGTGTGTGTGTGTGTGTGTGTGTGTGTGTGTGTGTGTGTGTGTGTGTGTGTGCGCGCGCGCGTTCGTCCGTGCGCCTTTGTCTGCCTGTGTGTACCTGCCTGTGTGTGTGTGCATGTCTGTGAGTGTGGTTTTATATAGCTGGTTCAAAGGTGTGCTTGATTACCTCGTATGATCTGCTGTCAGAAACATCAACACTGTAGGCGTCAAGATGGACAAAAATAATGAAAACTTTTCTTGTGAAGTTCACTGTGATCAATGACGAATAATTCCCACGAGTTCCTGCTGTAGATGGTTGAAATTGTCACATTCAATTATCACGTGAGAAAGGAGTATACGAGTTTAGACTACGAGTTTAGACTTTTAGACCTCTCGAATTCGTACATCGTCTATAAATGTTCACAGAGAACAAAGTGGTAGATCATACGTAGTCTCAGCTTGACTCTGGCTGTATAAACAATACTAATACATTAAATTAAGCATGAGTAGACTAAGCAGCCGAACCTTGAGCTTGTAGATGGCCAGAAATTCTTCATGTGAGATTGAAGTTTAAATGTCTGTGTAAAATATTAGATGTCCCCCGAAGATGAGCCTTGAGTGGTTATGTAGGGATGCGTTTAGTTCTGAGTAGCACGACGCTGTAACTCGGCAACTTTGGATAACAAAGTATGGTGGTTATGGCTCTCATACACGACAGTGCATTCAGTTGTCTTCTGGTTCTTGACGACGTCAGTCACATATCTGTTACAAATGTTAACAGGCCGGGAGACACTGTTTAACAGGTGACTCACATCACCAACACACTAAAAACCTTCAGGAACTATCGCCTGATTCCCTTATCAAACAGGACTGTGGGATGTGTAATAATAATAATAATAATAATTATTATTATTATTATTATTATTATTATTATTATTATTATTATTATTATTATTATTATTATTATTATTATTACAATTTTTTCTACAAGTACATGTACAAGGTTTACAGTCCTAGCTGACATCAATGACATACTACTATATAGAAAGCCGCTTATGCTGAGCATTTCTGGCAGATTACGTCAGTTTTGTCCAGGATGCGACCCACACCAGTCGACTAACACCCAGGTACCCATTATTAATGATGGGTGAACATAGACAACCGGTGTAAGGAAACATGCCCAATGTTTCCACCCGGCTGGGAATCAAACCCGGACCCTCAGCGTGTGAAGTGAGAGTTTTCGGGAATCGTACAGCAGATACCCTTCCATTTCTTTCTCACGCAAGTAATTGTCATAAACAGTAATGTGCTATTGACATCTGCTCCTGACCACACATTACCTAACTGTTGCTAGCTGTAACTATGCACTTGACTTGGTTTATACTTTTCAGTTCCGTATCAGGTAACTTCCTACTTATAAATGAGTTTACATTTTTTGTCGATATCTTGAGTATCGTCAGCATTTGTTACCTGATAAGCAGCAATGTCAGTTGCGATGGACACCATACATTCCACTGAATAGTAGGAGAAAGTGGAATGGGCTATAGTCCTTAGCATGTACTATAGTCCTTAGTATGTACTATAGTCCTTAGCATGCACTATAGTCCTTAGCATGTTCTCTATAGATCCCTGTCTTCAGCTGTACAGACATCTTAAGTCAGTACCTGATCAGCTGGACTGATCAGGTACTTGAGCAGTGTGGACACTGATCAAATCTTCAAGAACATTTAGACACACACACTTAGGAACAATGCACTAGTTCATCCTGAGTGCTATAAATCATTCAGGAACCTTAAACATTCACATGAGAAGCTGCTAAATAGTTTGGCCGGTGAAATAACAGCTTCTTAACATGAATTAAAGTACACATACACAAACACACACACACACACACACACACAAACCTACTGAAGTTTTATGACAAGGTGAAAGAAGTAAGACAAGAGAGAGAGAGGGGTGGATCGACTGCATTTTTTTGGACTGCAAGAAGGCCTTCGACACAGTTCCTCACAAGAGGTTACTGCAAAAGCTAGAGGATCAGGCACACATAACAGGAAAGGCACTGCAATGGATCAGAGAATATCTGACAGGGAGGCAACAACGAGTCATGGTACGTGACGAGGTGTCAGAGTGGGCGCCTGTGACAAGCGAGGTTCCACAGGGGTCAGTCCTAGGACCTGTGCTGTTTTTGGTATATGTGAATGACATAACGGAAGGGATAGACTCAGAAGTGTCCTTGTTTGCAGATGATGTGAAGTTAATGAGAAGAATCAAATCGGCCGAGGATCAGGCAGGACTACAAAGAGACCTGGACAGGCTACAAGCCTGGTCCAGCAACTGGCTCCTTGAGTTTAACCCTGCCAAATGCAAAGTCATGAAGATTGGGAAAGGGCAAAGAAGACCGCAGACACAATATAGTCTAGATGGCCAAAGACTGCAAACCTCACTCAAGGAAAAAGATCTGGGGGGAGTATAACACCGAGCATATCTCCTGAGGCACACATCAATCAGATAACTGCTGCAGCATACGGGCGTCTGGCAAACCTACGGATAGCATACCGATACCTCAGTAAGGAATCGTTCAAGACTCTGTATACCATTTACGTCGGGCCCATACTGGAGTATGCAGCACCAGTTTGGAACCCACACCTGGTGAAGCACGTCAAGAAATTAGAGAAAGTACAAAGGTTTGCAACAAGACTAGTCCCAGAGCTAAGGGGACTGTCCTACGAAGAAAGGTTGGGGGAAATCGGCCTGACGACACTGGAGGACAGGAGGGTCAGGGGAGACATGATAACGACATATAAAATATTGCGCGGTGGACAAAGACAGGATGTTCCAGAGATGGGACACAGAAACAAGAGGTCACAATTGGAAGTTGAAGACTCAGATGAATCAAAGGGATGTTAGGAAGCATTTCTTCAGTCATAGAGTTGTCAGGCAGTGGAATAGCCTAGAAAGTGACGTAGTGGAGGCGGGAACCATACATAGTTTTAAGACGCTGGGAGAGAGAGGATCCAGTAGCAATCGGTGAAGAGGCGGGGCCAGGAGCTAAGACTCGACCCCTGCAACCACAAATAGGTGAGTACACACACACATACACACACATACACGCGGGAGCAACATCTCGTTTTCGCTTGTGAATCTTTAGTAGTTAATGGCCAATCAAAACCACTGCCAGGGTCATCGGAAGTTGACAGTGTCAGTGAACAACCCGAGAAGTGATACACGATCTGTTCCAATCAGAAAAGGGAGGTGAAGGATAGACACATGAAAACAATTTGAATCAGTGCCAAGAGAGAGTGGAATGGCCATAGGCCTAGTGTTGGTGTAGGTGGTATTGCCACGTCCCAGTACCAAAATTCAAACAGAATAAGTGTGACCCAAGCCAGGGAGATAAAAGGCAAGGGTAGTTGAGTTAGTGACTCCAGTGCATAGTGTATACAGTGATAGAGGAGTTAGTGAATACAGTGTTTAGTGAATACAGCGAAGTGGAAATGGAAGAGGAGCCAGAACGGGAAGCATCGTACAGCGCATGAGTGAAGCTGTGCAGGCTGCCAGACGTAGCGTATCTTTTTATTTATTTTTTATTTATTAATTTGAACATAATACAGAGAAGTACAAGGAATACAATTTTTAAAGTGCAGCATGCCAAAGTCCCTTGTATGCAGAGCATTATGGGCAGGCTTAAAATTAACTTAAGATTAACTAAGCAATGATATATTCAGTGGTACAAAAATTATTGTAAACAGATAATATAGTACAAATGAGTATTACAAAGACAGGTCATATGGTCATTACTGTGTTGCTGTGTAATCACTAGAATGGAGTATTATGTTAGGTAATGAAGTTAAATAGTAACAAAGTTTGATTGGGTCACAGGTTGACATTTATAAGATATAATAATGAGATACATATATGAGATACAATTATTCAGTATTAATTTAGTTGTGGGTAAGTGATTTTTGAGAAGAGACTTGAATTTATAAACAGACAATGTTTCTTTTATATTCAAAGGTAATGAGTTCCAGATTTTAGGGCCTTTTATGTGCTCCGGTGGCCTGGTGGTTAACGCTCTCGCTTCACACGGCGAGGGCCTGGGTTCGATTCCCAGCCAGAGTAGAAACATTGGACGTGTTTCTTTCCACCTGTTGTCTATGTTCCCATCAGTAAAATGGGTACCTGGGTGTTAGTCGACTGGTGTGGGTCGCATCCTGGGACACTGACCTAATTTGCTCGAAATGCGGAGCATAACAAGGGACTTTCTGTATAATAGTATGTCATTGTTGTCAGCTAGGACTGTATACCTTGTACATGTACTTGTAGTAAATAAAGATATTATATTATTATAGTGTGAGGTGGACTCGAGGAACAACAAAGAGTGATCTGTGTCTTGTGTTATGGTCATGTGTTCTGTTGAGGTTGGTAAGATGTTTGAGGGGAGGGTTTATGTCAGAGTTAAGTGTTCTATGTATGTAATAGGTGCAGTAATAAGTATGGATGTTTTGTATGGTGAGTAGGTTTAGAGTTTTGAATATTGGTGGAGTGTGCTGCCTGTAGTGGGAATTTGTTATCATTCTGACTGCAGCCTTTTGTTGGGTAATTAGTGGTCTGAGATGGTTTATTGTTGTTGAGCCCCATGCACAAATTCCATAGGTGAGATAGGGGTAAATAAGAGAGTGATATAGGGCCAGGAGGGCTGACTGTGGAGCATAGTACCGTATCTTCGATAGTATGCCTACGGTCTTGGAAATTTTTTGGGAAATTTGTTGTATATGTGTTTGAAATTTGAGTCTATTATCAAGGTGGATTCCTAAGAATTTTCCCTCTGTGAGTTTTGTGATAGGTGATCCATTTATCATTATGTTAAGAGACACATCTGCAGCTCTGTTACCAAACTGAATGTAGTAAGTTTTGTCAATGTTTAGAGTAAGTTTGTTGGTCCTCATCCAGGTTGATATTTTCTGTAATTCGGTATTTACAGTATTGGGTAGCGTGACTGGGCTCAGGTGAGAGAAGACGTATGTAGTGTCATCTGCAAATAGTGTGGGTTTGAGTAATTGAGAAGCATTTGGTAGGTCATTTATGTATATGAGAAAGAGAAGAGGGCTTAGGACACGTCCCTGTGGGACACCAACTGTAATTAGCTGTGCGGAAGAGTTTGTCCCATTTGTGTACACATATTGGCATCTGTTGCTGAGGTATGACTTTAGGTAGTTGAGGGAGTGCCCTCTTATACCATAGTGTGACAATTTTACGTGGAGCAAGTCGTGGTCAACTGTATCGAAAGCTTTACGTAAGTCAATGAAAATCCCCAGTGGGACTTCTTTTTTCTCTATTGCTGTACATATATGTTCTAGCATGTGGATAATAGCATCATTAGTATTTTTATTTGGCCTGAACCCAAATTGACAGGGGTTGAATATGTTGTGGGAGATGAGGTAGGAATAGATACGCTTATGGATTAATTTTTCAAAGATTTTAGAGAGAGGGTGTAAATTGGATATTGGTCTATAGTTATTCAAGTCTGTGTGGTCTCCTCCTTTATGGATCGGGGTGACCCTTGCTATTTTGAGAACTGTAGGAAAGGTAGAGGATTAAATGGGTTTGTTAAAGAGTGTTGCAATGATTGGTGATAGCACTTGTGACACTTTTTTGTATATAATGGGTGGTAAGGTATTTAAATCTCCTGTCTTGTTTTTTAGTTTGTTGATAATAAGGGAGACTTCATTTGGGTTAGTCGGAGCTAGGAACAGTGTGTTCGGGTAGTTGCCAGGGAGGTAGTCATTGGGTGGGGTATCTGAGCTTGGGATTTTATTGGCAAGGTTTTTTCCTGTAGTGGAGAAGAAATCATTGAGTCTGTTTGCTGTTTCAGTTGGTGGGAATTGGGGTTCATCTGGTTTTGTTAATTCAATTTCGCTTTTTCGTGTTATCTTTTTTGTTCCTAGAATTTCTGATAGGGTTTTCCAGTTGGATAATCTGTTATCATAATACAATTTTTTAGCCCTTCTTATTAGGCTGGTTAGGATTGACGAGTAACGTTTTGTTTGGTCTCTGGTTATGTGACCCATTCTGTACTGTTTTTCGTATAGGTGCTTTGTATTTATGGATTTGAGAATGCTGGGTGTTAGCCAGGGACTGTTCAGTCTCTTCGCAGTCATCTGTTTAGTTTTTTTAGGGCAGTGCTTGTTATTGAGATATTGGGTCTTTTTTAGAAAATTATTAATACATTCGTCAATATCTGTATAGATTTCTAGCTCAGTGTGCCAGTCAACGTTTGTCACTGCTGCTGTGAAGTTATTAATGGCTGCCTCATTGTGAAGTCTGAAGGTGACTTTAGTAGTGTCTTGGGGTAATTTGCCAAGGTTTGTTATGAGGAAGGTAGGGTAGTGGTCTGTGGTATTATCTGTGATTATGCCTGATCTTAAAGGGGATATGGTGTTGGTCCAGATGTGGTCAAGTAGGGAAACACTAGTCTCCGTAACTCTTGTAGGTTTTGTTACTGTTGGTAGCAACATGCAGTTACTCATTGTGTTTGTGAATTCAGTAACGTGTGGGTCCTGGTCTTGTAGATTTATATTGAAGTCACCTGAGAGTAGTAAGTGATCTTTGTTCATGCGTGCATCAGTTATCATACTTCCTAGGTTTTCACTACATCGGCTAATGTTTGATTGTGGAACTCTGTAGATGTTTATCAGTGTGAGAGGTTTTTGTAGGTATTTGGATTTGAATTTAGCTTTTATATATTCCCCATGTTCATCCCTTGTGCAAGTATTAGTGATACATTCTAGTTGGTCTGAGTAGTATGTAGCTGTGCCACCCCCTTGTTGGTCTGGCCTACAGTTGTGTATGGCTGTGTAACCAGGAATGGCATAGACATCTGTAGTATCAGGCTTTAGCCAGGTATCGGTGAGAGTAATGATGGATATACTGGCATGCAGGGAATTTAGTAATGCTATGAGGTCATCGTAATGTTTGCTTAAAGATCTGATATTGTAGTTAAAGACAGTTATGTTGTTGTTGGCTCTGAGAAGTGCCTTTGATTGTTCTGCTGTGTAGTAATTACAGTTACTGTTTGATTCATTTAAGTCATTAGATAAGAGTTTGGTATCAGGATCAATGCTTGTTATCATAAGCTTTGTAGTGAATCTATAGTTAGAATTAAGTATAAGACAAAGTATAGCCTTTTCGTGGTTGCTGGGGTATTGGCCCTGTATATTACTGATAGCTGAGGGTCACAAACCCTGCTCCGGAGAGCTGAATATCATACTTAGGGCACTAATCACTGACAAAGGAGTAGAACTGGGGAAGGTGAACAAAGGTGGGGACCAGAGGCACTGTAATGCACGTGCAGGCAGTAAGGTTGGACAATTAACACCAGGCTCTGGTGGCCTGGTGGTTAACGCTCTCGCTTCACACGGTGAGGGCCTGGGTTCGATTCCCAGCCAGAGTAGAAACATTGGACGTGTTTCTTTCCACCTGTTGTCTATGTTCCCCATCAGTAAAATGGGTACCTGGGTGTTAGTCGACTGGTGTGGGTCGCATCCTGGGACACTGACCTAAGGAGGCCTGGTCACAGACCAGGCCGCGGGGGCGTTGACCCCCGGAACTCTCTCCAGGTAAACTCCAGGTAAACATTGTTTATTCATTAAGTATAACTCCAGGTATACACGTGTAGGTACACAGGCGTTTATTCAGCAAGTATAGCTCCAGGTATACACGAGTAGGTGCACATGTGTTTACTCAGTAAGTACAGCTCCAGGTATACACGAGTAGATGCACAGGTGTTTACTCAGTAAGTACAGCTCCAGGTATACACGTGTAGTTGCACAGGTGTTTACTCAGTAAGTACAGATCCAGGTATACACGAGTAGGTGCACAGGTGTTTACTCAGTAAGTATTGCTCCAGGTATACATGTGTAGTTGCACAGGTGTTTACTCATTAAGTACAGCTCCAGGTATACACGTGTAGTTGCACAGGTGTTTACTCAGTAAGTACAGATCCAGGTATACACGAGTAGGTGCACAGGTGTTTACTCATTAAGTATAGATCCAGGTATGCACGAGTAGGTGCAAAGGCATAGGCATGGTACTCCCGGTACAGGCTGTCTCGCTACATAGCAGCATGCACGTGGAGAGTCTAGGATAGGCCCATAAGCCTGGCAGCGAGATTATCCCTCCCTCTCGCACACACGCACACACACCCTACCATAATGGACACGTCTCGCATACCCACTCATACCCTCACATACCCATAGTTCACACTCTCCTTGAACCTCCCCTACCTCTCCCATTCCCTCCCTCCCTCCCTCTCTCTTTCCCTCCCTTCCTCCTGCTCCTCCCCTATACCTTCTCCATCTTCCCCTCCACCTCCCCCTTCCTCCTTCCTCCCCTACCTTTCTCTTTCCTCCCCCTTCCCTTTCTCCACCTCCTCTTCCTTTCCCTCTCCTCCTCCTGGTCTCTATCCCCTTCTCTCCCTCTCACTTCCTCTCATCCTCCCTACTCCTTCTACTCCCCTCCCCCATTGCTCTTCCCCCTGTCCCCCTTACTCTTCCCCCATCTCTCTTCCCCCTGCTGCTGTCCCCCCAGCTCACTATCCTTTTCTCCTCCCTGTCTCCTCCCTTCTTCCCACAACAAAAATCCCCCTCCCCCACAACAAACACCCCTCTCCACAGCACCCTTGGCATAAGCTCTTCCTTCTGTGAAAAAGAAACATGGGACACCAAAAACCTGGATGGAGAATCAGAGGAATGATGGATGAAGCGAGTGGTGGACCTGGGAGAGAGGACTGGGAGGCAGAGATCACGTGAACAGAGGAGGAGTGGGGGACGAGGCTGGAAGAGATCAGCAAGAAAATGGAAGAGAAAATAGCTGAGGAGAGCAGGAAATGGGAATTACAAATCACAGCAGCTGAAGCTAAGATACAGAGCTTAATAGAAGAACTAAAGAGTCTGAAACAGCCTAAAGAACCAAAGAACAGTACAGCCATGACACCAAGAGCTATTACATCAGTTACCGATGAGGGGACAGTAGGGGCAAAGGAGATATACTGTATGCGATGACCCCATCAGACCCAAAGGGGGCCTGGGAAAAGGCAGGGAGAACAGCAAGAACTAATGAGGGGACTAAAGTCAATGAAGGAGCTAAACTATACACAGAGGCTCTAACAGACAACTGCCATGTCCAGGAACAGATAAGCAGAGGGACACCGGATAAGGAAGAGACAGAAACAATGCATCAATGGCAGGAACTAATTTGAATCAGAGGATGCTCAAGGAAGCACAGCAGGAGGATGAAAGGGAGAGGGCCATTTTTGTCTATGGGCTCCAAGAAGTAGATGGGGAAACTTACAAGGCAAGGATACAGGAGGAGAAAAAAACGATTGAAAGCATCATAAAAGCAAAAAGAGAGGACGACATGACTCAGCTGACAAATTTTCGGAGAATTGGGTGGTTTGCAAGGGGAAAAGGCAGAGTCAGCTCGAAACCGGATCCTGCAGGAGAAAGCACGCCTAAGTGACAATCAGGAGTTTCGGAGTGTGTACCTCGACCGAGACAGAACACAAGAAGAAAGGATGACACTGAAAGAGAGGGTGTAATGTCGCAAGGAGGAATGGGAGGCAAGGAAGGTGGAGAGCAGGAGAAATCTGGCCTATGTGGAAGAACAAACACAATCCCTTCAGTACCACCCACAGAAGGAACACAGCCATGGCAATCCCAAAGCAATCAAATGACCTAACCCAAAACCCACTCACTGTACCCTCTGCCCCCATCCCCCTCAGCACAAACCCCCCCCCCACAGAAACCCACAGTAATCCACACACTCCCCCTCTGCATAAACCCCACCCCACAGTAACCCTCAGTAACCTGCACATTCCCCTCAGCTCAAACCCCACCCCACAGAAACCCACAGTAACCCACACAATGTACCCTCTCCCCCATCCCCCTCACCACAAACCACACCCTCACAGTAACCCACAGCAACTCACACACACTGTACCCTCTTTTCCCATCCCCTCAAAACAACCCCTCCCCCAGAGTAACCCCCCATAGGCCCTCTTCCCCCATCCCCCCCACCACCACCCCCACCCCCACTGAAACCTCCCATAGGCCCTCTGCCCCCACACCCCACACCACAGACCCCACCCCCACACCAGCCCCCTATAGGCCCCTGCCAGGGCACCTGCTCCCCCTAACCCACCTCTCTCCCCAGATCACAGTTATTGAAAAGAAGTTGAAGGTTTGGTACATGAACGCAGATGGAATAACGAATAAATGTGAGGAGTGGCATGAAAGAATCAAGGAGTTGTCCCCAGACATCGTAGCGGTAACAGAAACAAAACTCACTGGGATAATAACAGATGCAATCTTCCCACCCGGATATCAGATCCTGAGGAAGGATAGAAGGAGCAGGGGGAAGGAGGGGTTGCACTACTAATAAAAAACCGGTGGGGTTATCAAGAAATGGAAGGTATGGACGAG
Source organism: Cherax quadricarinatus (assembly GCF_026875155.1). Taxonomy (NCBI): domain Eukaryota; kingdom Metazoa; phylum Arthropoda; class Malacostraca; order Decapoda; family Parastacidae; genus Cherax; species Cherax quadricarinatus. Next base: position 4,882,311 of record NC_069488.1, read on the forward strand.
ACTGGAGAAATGAATTACATAGTAGGTACAGTTCAGTCAGGGGAACACAAGGAAATCATTGCAGTAATGTATAACCCACCACAAAGCTGCAGGAGGCCAAGAGAGGAATATGATGAGTGCAACAGAGCAATGGTGGACACACTAGCTGAGGTGGCAAGAAGGGCTCACTCAAGTAGAGCGAAGTTACTGGTCATGGGCGACTTCAATCACAGGGAGATTGATTGGGAAAACCTGAAACCACATGGGGGTCCCAAAACATGGAGAGCCAAGATGATGGATGTGGTGCTGGCAAATCTCATGCACAAACATATTAGGGATACTACCAGAGAGAGAGGGGAGGATGAACCAGCAAGACTGGATCTCATATTCACCCTGAGTAGCTCAGACATTGAACACATCACATATGAAAGGCCCCTTGGAGCTAGTGACCATGTAGTTATGAGCTTTGAATACATCGTGGAGCTAAAAGTGGAGAGGGTAACAGGAGTAGAAAGGGAAAAAGCTAAACTGTAAAAGGGAGGACTACACAGGAATGAAGACCTTCCTGCAGGAGGTTCAGTGGGAACAGGAATTGGTAGGAAAATCACTAAATGAAATGATGGACTTGGTAAAAACAAAATGCAAGGAGGCAGAGGAAAGGTTTGTTCCAATGGGTAACAGAAATAATGGGAAGGATAGAAGGAGCCCTTGGTTTACCCAAAGGTGCAGGGAGGCAAAAACTAAGTGCTTTGGAGAATGGAGAAAGTACAGAAGGCAAAGGACTCAGGAGAATAAAGAGATGAGTCGATGAGCCAGAAACGAGTATGCACAGATAAGAGGGAGGCACAGCGGCAGTATGAAAATGACATAGCATCGAAAGTCAAGTCTGACCCGAAACTACTCTACAGCCACATCAGGAGGAAGACAACAGTCAAGGACCAGGTAATCAGCCTGAGGAAAGAAGGTGGGAAGCTCATAAGACCAGGATGTATGTGAGGAGCTCAACAATTGATTTCAGGAAGTATTTACAGTGGAGGCTGAAGGGACAGTGGAAAGACAAAACAGTGGGGTACAACAAAGGATATGCCAACAAGTGTTGGATGAATTACACACAACTGAGGAGGAGGTGGAGGAGCTCCTAAGTGACCTTGATACCTTAAAGGCGGTGGGACTGGACATCTCTCTGTGGGCCCTTAAAGAGGGAGCAGGGACACTAAGTGTGCCATAAACCAAAATCTTCAACACTTCCCTTGAAACTGGGCAACTACCTGAAGTATGGAAGAAGGCAAATGTAGTCCCCATCTTTAAGAAGGGAGACAGAAATGAAGCACTAAATTAAAGACCAGTGTCACTGACATGTACAGTATGCAAAGTCTTGGAAAAGATTGTCAGGAGGAGAGTGGTGGAGCACCTGGAGCAGAACAAGATTATAAACGACAGCCAGCACGGATTCATGGAAGGCAAATCCTGTGTCACAAACCTACTAAAGTTTTATGACAAGGTAACTGAAGTAAGAAATGAGAGGGAGGGGTGGGTTGATTGCATTTTCTTGGACTGCAAGAAGGCCTTCGACACATTTCCTCACGAGATTAGTACAGAAGCTAGAGGAACAGGCACGTATAACAGGAAGAGCACTGCAATGGATCAGAGAATACCTAACAGGGAGGCAACAGTGAGTCATGGTACGTGATGAGGAATCACAGTGGGCGCCAGTGACGAGCGAGGTCCCACAGGGGTCAGTCCTGGGACCAGTGTTATTTTTTATATATGTGTGAACGACATGACAGAAAGGATAGACTCAGAAGTGTCCCTGTTTGTAGATGACGTGAAGTTAATGAGGAGAATTAAATCAGACGCGGACCAGACAGGTCTACAAAGAGACCTGGTCAGGCTGGATGTGTGGTCCAGAAACTGGCTCCTAGAATTTAACCCCGCCAAATGCAAAGTCATGAAGATCAGAAAAGGGCAAAGAAGACCACAGACAAAGTATAGGCTAGGAGGCCAAAGGCTGCAAGCCTTCCTCAAGGAGAAAGACCTAGGAGTGAGTATAATACCGAGTATATCGCCAGAAGCACACATTAACCAGATAACTGCTGTGGCATATGGGCACTTGGCAAACCTGAGAATAGCATTCCGGTACCTCAGTAAGGAATCGTTCAAGACTTTATACACTGTGTACGTCAGGTCCATACTGGAGTACGAAGCACCAGTTTGGAACCCACACCTGGTCAAATATGTCAAGAAATTAGATAAAGTGCAAAGGTTTACAACAAGGCTAGTTCCAGAGCTAAGGGGAATGTCCTATGAAGAAAGATTAAGGAAAATCTGTCTGACAACACTGGAGGACAGGAGGGTCAGGAGAGACATGATAACGACATACAAAATACTGCGTGGAATAGACAAGGTGGACAGAGACAGGACACAGAAACAAGGGGTCACAATTGGAAGCTGAAGACTTAGAGGAGTCAAAGGGATGTTAGGAAGTATTTCTTCAGACATAGAGTAGTTAGGAAGTGGAATAGTCTGGCAAGCGATGTAGTGGAGGCAGGAACTATACATAGTTTTAAGACGAGGTATGATGAAGCTCATGCAACAGGGGGAGAGAGGACCTAGTAGCAGTCGGTGAAGAGGCAGCACCAGGAGCTGAGTCTCGACCCCTGCAACCACAATTACTCACATGAGGGTCCCGAAACTTGGAGAGCTAAGATGATGGATGTGGTACTGGAAAACCTCATGCACCAACATGTTAGGGACACTACCAGAGAGAGAGGGGAAGATGAACCAGCACGACTGGACCTTGTGTTTACCCTGAGTAGCTCAGACATCGACGACATCACATATGAAAAGCCCCTTGGAGCTAGCGACAATGTGGTTCTGAGCTTTGAATACATCGTAGAGCTACAAGTGGAAAGGGCAACAGGAGCAGAAAGGAAAAAGCCAAACTATAAAAGAGGGGACTACACAGGTATGAGGACCTTCCTACAAGAGGTTCAGTGGGAAAGAAAGTTGGTAGGAAAGTCAGTAAACCAAGTGGCGAACTACGTAACAACAAAATGCAAGGAAGCAGAGGAAATTTTGTTCCCAAGGGTAACTGAAATAATGGGAAGACCAGAATGAGCCTTTGGTTTAAGCGAGGGTGTAGATAGGCAAAAACTAAGTGTGCTAGAGAATGAAAAAAGTACAGAAGGCAAAGGACCCAGGAAAATAGAGAGATTAGTCGATGAGCTAGAGACGAGTATGCACAGATAAAGAGGGAGGCCTAGTGGCAGTACGAAAACGACATAGCATCGAAAGTCAAGTCTGACCTGAAACTGCTTTACAGCCACATCAAGAACGGAGACAACAGTCAAGGACTAGGTAATCAGGCTGAGGAAAGAAGGTGGGGAGCACACAAGAAACGACCAAGATTTCAAAAGTATTTACAGTGGAGGCACAAGGGACACTGGAAAGACAAAAGAGAGGGGTACACCAACAAGGGATATTATCTAGAGTTTACCTAGGGAGAGTTCCGGGGTCAACGCCCCTGCGGCCCGGTCTGTGACCAGGCCTCATGGTGGATCAGGGCCTGATCAGCCAGGCTGTTACCGCTGGCTGCATGCAATCCAACGTACGAGCCACAGCCAGGTTGGTCAGGTACCGACTTTAGGTGCTTGTCCAATGCCTGCTTGAAGACTGCCAGGGGTCTATTGATAATCCCCCTTATGTATGCTGGGAGGCAGTTGAACAGTCTTGGGCCCCTGACACTTATTGTGCTGTCTCATAACATGCTAATGACATCCCTGCTTTTCATTGGGGGGATGTTGCATCGTCTGCCTAATCTTTTCTTTCATAGTGAGTGATTTTCGTGTGCAAGTTCGGTACTAGTCCCTCTAGGATTTTCCAGGTGTATATAATCATATATCTCTCCCGCCTGCATTCCAGAGAGCACAGGTTCAGGAACTTCAAGCGCTCCAAGTAATTGAGGTGTTTTATCTCCGTTATGCGCGCCGTGAAGGTTCTCTGCACATTTTCTAGGTCAGCAATTTCACCTGCCTTGAAAGGTGCTGTTAGTGTGCAGCAATATTCCAGCCTAGATAGAACAAGCAACCTGAAGAGTGTCATCATGGGCTTGGCATCCCTAGTTTCGAAGGTTCTCATTATCCATCCTGTCATTTTTCTAGCAGATGCGATTGATACAATGTTTTGGTCCTTGAAGGTGAGATCCTCCGACATGATCACTCCCAGGTCTTTGACGTTGGTTTTTCGCTCTATTTTGTGGAAGGAATTTGTTTTATACTCTGAAATTTTAGTTTCCTCATGTTTACAATATCGGAGTAATTGAAATTTTTCATCGTTGAACTTCATATTGTTTTCTGCAGCCCACTGAAAGATTTGGTTGATGTCTGCCTGGAGCCTTGCAGTGTCTGCAATGGAAGACACTGTCATGCAGATTCAGGTGCTATCTGCGAAGGAAGACACGGTGCTGTGGCTGACATCCTTGTCTATGCCAGATATGAGGATGAGTAACAAGATGGGAGAGAGTACTGTGCCTTGTGGAACAGAGCTTTTCACCGTGGCTGCCTCGGACTTTACTCTGTTGACTACTACTCTTTGTGTTCTGTTTGTGAGGAAATTATAGATCCATCTACCAAGTTTTCCTGTTATTCCTTTAGGCACGCATTTTGTGCATTATTACGCCATGGTCACGCATGTCGAAGGCTTTTGCAAAGTCTGTGTTTATTATATCTGCATTCTGTTTTGTCTTCTAGTGCATTTAGGACCTCGTCGTAGTGATCCAGTAGTTGGGACAGACAGGAGCGACCTGCTCTAAACCCATCTTGCCCTGGGTTGTGTAATTTATGGGTATCTAGATGGGTGGCGATCTTGCTGCTTAGGACCCTTTCAAATATTTTATGATATGGGATGTTAGTGCTATCGGTCTGTAGTTCTTTACTATTGCTTTACTGCCCCCTTTGAGAAGTGGGGCTATGTCTGTTGTTTTTAGTAACTGTGGGACGACCCCCGTGTCCATGCTCCCTCGCCATAGGATGTTAAAAGCACGTGATAGAGGCTTCTTGCAAGTTCTTGATGAACACAGAGTTCCATGAGTCTGGCCCTTGGGCAGAGTGCATGGACATGCCATTTATCGCCTGTTCGAAGACATTTGGCGTCAGGATAACATCAGATAGGCTTGTGTTTACCAAATTCTGTGGCTCATAAAAAATTCATTTAGATCTTTGATTCTCAGTCTGGTTAGCGGCTTGCTAAAACCTGAGTCATATTGGGACTTGAGTAGCTCACTCATTTCATTGCTGTCATCTGTGTAGGACCCATCTTGCTTAAGTAGGGGCCCAATACTGGATATTGTTCTCGGCTTTGATTTGGCATAAGAAAAGAAATATTTTGAGTTTCTTTCGATTTCATTTATGGCTTTTAGTTCTTCCCGCGATTCCTGACTCCTATAAGATTACTTTAGCTTAAGTTCGATGTTTGCTATTTCTCTGACCAGTGTTTCCCTACGCATTTCAGATATATTGGCCTCTTTTAGCCGCTCTGTTATTCTTTTCCGTCGCCTGTAAAGGGAGCGCCTGTCTCTTTCTATTTTACATCTACTCCTCCTTTTTCTTAAAGGAATAAGCCTTGAGCATACATCGAGTGCCACCGAGTTAATCTGTTCTAGTCATAAGTTGGGGTCTGTGTTGCTTAGTATATCTTCCCAGCTTATATCGTTTAAGACTTGGTTTACTTGGTCCCACTTTATGTTCTTGTTATTGAAGTTGAATTTGGTGAAGGCTCCCTCGTGACTAATCTAATTATGTCGGTCTGGGGCTCCGCGCATACATGTCTGAACCTCGATTATGTTGTGATCCGAGAATATTGCTTTTGATATGGTGACATTTCGTATCAGATCATCATTGTTGTGAAGATGAGGTCCAGTCTAGTAGGCTCTATTATTTGCTGGTTTAAGTGAATTTTTTGCAGAGATTTAAAACCTCGTACATGTGTGAGTTTTCGTCTGAGCTGCCTCCTGGTGTTATTACTGCAACAACATTATTTGCTATATTCCTCCATTTTAGGTGCCTTAAGTTGAAATCCCCCAGGAGCAAGATGTTAGGGGCAGGAGCTGGAAGATTTTCCAGACAGTGGCCAATTTTTAACAGCTGTTCCTGGAATTGCTGGGACGTTACATCCAAAGGCTTGTAGACTACCACAATGACTAGATTTTGGTTCTCGATCTTTACTGCTTAAACTTCAACTACATCATTTGAAGCATAAAGCAGCTCTGTGCAAATAAGTGACTCTGCGATATACAGGGCAACCCTCTTCCCCCCCCCCTTTTGCCTGTTCACTCTGTAACATCTGTATAGGTTGTAACCTAGGATCCATATTTCGTTGTCCAAGTGATCCTTTATGTGGGTCTCAGTGAAAACCGCGAGCATTGCATTTGCCTCTGCAAGCCGTCCACGGATGAAAGGTATTTTTGTTTTTGCTGGCTTTAGACCCTGTATATTTGCAAAGAAGAATGTCATCGCATTGGTGGGACTGAGGGGGACTTTCTTCCGGCACTAATATCTGTATCTGTTGGTTTTGAGTGGAGGCCATCGACTGTGGTTCCACTCCAGAAATGATTGGATTTGGTGTACGATTTCTGCCATTTCCTGCCATTTTTTTTTCTACCTGGCACTAAAAAACCTCTCCCTCTGGAGTGGCTGTGGCTACCCAGGTTTTCCCATAGCCTGGATGTTTTGTATCTTTTTGTACCCTTTAGATGGTGTGCCTGGCAATATAAGTTATATCACAGTCTTTCCTGTACTGAAGAGGGACTTAGTGAAAAAGCTTACAGGAAGTGAGTTTGCATTTTCCTGTTGTCATATGGGCACGGCATTTTCTAGGGTGGTCAAAGTTGCACGTCATATCTGTTTTTCCAGAAATCCTATGCCTGCAGATACTAACTGCATAATATGTGATATACCAACAAGTGTTGGATGAAATACACACAACCGAGGAGGAGGTGAAGAATCTCCTAAGTGACCTTGATACCTCAAAGGCAGTGGGACCTGACATCTCTCCGTGGATCCTTAGAGAGGGAGCAGAGACACTGTGTGTGCCACTAACCACAATCTTCAACACATCCCTTAAAAATGGGCAACGACCTGAGGTATGGAAGAGAGCAAATATGATCTCCATCTTTAAGAAAGGGGACAGAAACGAAGCACTAAACTATTGACCAGTGTCCCTGACGTGTACAGTATGCAAAGTCATGGAGAAGATTATTAGAAAGAGAGTGGTGGAGCACCTGGAACGGACCAAGGTTATAAACGAAAGCCTGCACGGATTCATGGAAGGCAAACCCTGTGTCACAAACCTCCTGGAGTTTTATGACAAGGTAACTGAAGTAAGACATGAGATGGAGGGGTGGGTCGATTGCATTTTCTTGGACTGCAAGAAGGCCTTTGACACAGTTCCACACAAGAAATTAGTGCAGAAGCTAGAGAATCAGGCATGTATAACAGGAAGGGCACTGCAGTGGATCAGAGAATGCCTGACATGGAGGCAACAGCGAGTCAGGTACGTGATGAGGTATCACGGTGGGCGCCAGTGACGAGCAGGGGTCCCACAGGGGTCAGTTCTAGGAGCAGTGCTATTCTTGGTATATGTGAATGACATAACGGAAGGGATAGACTCAGAAGTGTCTTATTTGCAGATGTGAAGTTAATGAGAATTAAATCACATGAGGACAAGACAGATCTACAAAGAGACCTGGACAGGCTGAACGCGTGGTCGAGCAACTGGCTCCTACAATTTAACCCTGCCAAATTCAATGTCATGAAGATCGGGGAAGGGCAAAGAAGATTGAAGACAGAGTAAAGGGTAGGCGGCCAGAGACTGTAAACCTCACTAAAGGAGAAAGATCTGGGGGTGAGTATAACACCGAGCACGTCGCCGGAAGCCCGCATTAACCAAATAACTGCTGCGGCAGATGGGCGCCTGGCAAACCTGAGAATAGCGTTCCGATACCTCAATAAGGAATCGTTCTAGACTAGCGTTCCGATACCTCAGTAAGGAATTGTTTAAGACACTATACACTGTGTACGTCAGGCCCATACTGGAGTATGTAGCACCAGTTTGGAATCAACACCTGGTCAAGCACGTGAAGAAATTAGAGAAAGTGCGAAGGTTTGCAACAAGGCTGATTCCAGAGCTAAAAGGAATGTCCTACGAAGAAAGGTTAAGGGAAATCGGTCTGACGACACTGAAGGACAGGAGGGTCAGGGGTAACATTATAACGACATACAAAATACTGCGTGGAATAGATGAGGTGGACAGAGACAGGGGACACAGAAACAAGGGGTCACAATTGGAAGTTGAAGATTCAGACGAGTTAAAGGGATGTTAGGAAGTATTTCTTTAGTCATAGAATTGTCAGGAAGTGGAATAGCCTAGCAAGTGAGGTAGTGGAGGCAGGAACCATACATAGCTTTAAGATGAGGTATGATAAAGCTCATGGAGCAGGGAGAGAGAGAGGACCTAGTAGCAGTGAAAAGGCAGGGTCAGGCGCTGAGTCTCGACCCCTGCAACCACAATTAGGTGAGTACACACCTGTACACCGTGTATGTCAGGCCTACATTGGAGTATGCAGCACTAGTTTGGAACCCACACCGTGACTAGTCTTGTTGCAAAGGTTTCCAATAAGACTAGTCCCGAAGCTAAGGGGCATGTCCTACGAGGAATGGTTAACGGAAATCGACCTAATGACACTGGAGGACAGGGGAGATGGGGGGATATGATAACGACATATAAAATACTGAGAGGAATTGACAAGGTGGACAGACACACAGTCACAGAGTTGTCAGGAAGTAGAACAGTCTGGGAAGTGATGTAGTGGAGGCAGGATCCATATATAGCTTTACTCTCCTTCCTGCTCCATGATCTGATGGAGCAGGAAAAGTGACATAGTAGTGACCAGTGAAGAGGCGGGGCCAGGGGCTGTGATTCGAGCCCTGCAACTACAATTACCTGAGTACACACACACACACACACACACACACACACACACACACACACACACACACACACACACACACACACACACACACACACACACACACACACACACAAGTTCATACCTAGGGGCAACAGAAACAATGGGAAGACCAGAGTCTATGGTTTACCCTCAGGTGTGGAAAGGTCAAAGCCAAGTGTGTTAGAGTATACCTGGAGTTTACCTAGAATATACCCGGAGAATACCTGGAATATAATTGGAGAGGGTTTCGGGGGTCAGCGCCCCCTCGGCTCGGTCTGAGATCAAGCCTCGTGTTAGGTCAAGGTCATATCAACTAGGCTGTTACTTCTGGCCTCATGTAAACCGACGTCAGAACCACAGGCGATCAGGTACTAACTTTAGGTGCCTGTACAGCGCCTTCTCGAAGATAGCCAGGGGTCTTTTGGTGGTCCCCCTTATGTATGCTGGGAGGCAGTTGAACAGTCTTGGGTCCCTGACACTTATTTTGTTTCTTAGTGTACTCGTGACGCCCCTGCTTTTTATTGGGATAAAGTTGCATCTCCTGCCGAAGTTTTGCTTTCATAGGGAGTAATTTTCGTGTGCAAGTTTGGTATTAATCCCTCTAGGATTTTCCCAGTGTATATTATCATGTATCTCTCTCGCCTGCATTCCAGGGAATACAAATCAAGGGACTTCAACCGTTCCCAGTAATCTATATGCTTTGTCGTACTTATGTGTGCTGTGAAATTTCTCTGAATATTCTCCAGGTCAGCAATTTCGCCTACCTTGAAGGGGGGCAGTTAGTGTACAGCAATATTCCAGCCCAGAGAGAAGCGATTTGAAGAGAATCATCATGGGCTTGGCGTCCCTAGTTTTGACGGTTCTCATTATCCATCCCATCATTTTTTTAGCAGAAAAGTACAGAAGACAAAGGACACGGGAAAACATAATGTAAAACCGAAGAGCGAAGTGAATGTGCATGGATAAGAAGAGACGTCCAGCGTCAGTACAAGAATGACATAACAACAAAAGCCAAATCTGATTCAAAGTTCTTATACAGCCGCATCAGGAGGAAAAGAAATGTCAAGTGACAGGTAACCAGGCTGAGGAAGGGAAGGGAACTGACAGGGAGTGACCAGGAAGTATGCGAGAAGTTCTGCTCAAGATTCCTGGGAGTACTCACAGTGGAGACAGAGAGGATTCCAGCAAACCGAGGGAGCAGAGTGCACCAGCAAGTGCTGGACACACTGCAAACAACCGAGGAGGAGGTGAAGAAGCTACTAGCTGAAGTAGATTCCTCTAAGGTGGTGGGCCCAGATAACATATCTCCGTAGGTCCCGAGAGAGGAAGCCGATGCACTATGTGCACAGCTGACAGCAGTCTTTAAGAAATCTAATGAAACAGGGTAAATAACTGTTTGAGGTGTGCAAGACAGCAAACGTAGTCATAGTTTTCAATAAAAGACAAATGGGCAGCACTAAACTATAGACCTGTGTCGCTGACATGTATAAGAACATAAGAAAGAAGGAACACTGCAGCAGGCCTACTGGCTCATGCGAGGCAGATCCAAGTCACCTCCCGGCTTAAACTAATGACCCACCTAGTCAGGTCAGGTCACATCCACTTAAAGAAGGGACACGGCATCAGACCCATTAGCACTAGCTATTTTTAAAACTACACAATTTCTAAGCCTCTATAACGGTACTCAGGAGTTTGTTCCACTCATCCACAACTCTATTACCAATCCAGTACTTTCCTGTATCATTCCTGAATCTGATTTTTTGTTTTTCATCTTAAAACCATTGCTGTAGTCCTGTCTTGGCTAAATATTTTTAGCACGCTATTTATATTCCCTTTATTTATTCCTGTTTTCCATTGATACACCTCAATCGTATCACCGCCTAATACTACGCCTTTCTAGAGAGTGAAGGTTCAGGGCCTCAGTCTATCCTCATAGGGAAGGCTTCTGATACATGGGCTCAAATTTGTCATCCTCCTTTGTACGTTTTCCAGTGCATTTATATCCATTCTGTAATACGATGATCAGAACTGCGTAGCATAATCTAACCAAGGATATATAGAGTTGAGCAACCTGAGGACTCCTATTATTTATGCTCCTTACCTGGAGTTTACCTGGAGAGAGTTCCGGGGGTCAACGCCCCCGCTGCCCGGTCTGTGACCAGGCCTCCTTAGGTCAGTGTCCCAGGATGCGACCCACACCAGTCGACTAACACCCAGGTACCCATTTTACTGATGGGGAACATAGACAACAGGTTGAAAGAAACACGTCCAATGTTTCTACTCTTATTTAGCTTATTTGTGGTATGATTATTTTCTTGTCCATGTTTAGAACTTTGCATTTGTCTATATTAAACTGCATCTGCCACTTCTCCGACCACTGCATCAGTCTATTCAAATCTTCCTGGAGTGCTCTAATGTCCTCACTTAAATGAATTAGGCCACCTATTTTGGGATCGCCTAATTCATTCATTTATATAAATTGTGAACAACAAAGGGCCCAACACTGGCCCCTGTGGAACACCACTCGTGACGTGCCCCCACTCTGATTTCTGCCCATTGATGCAAACTCTGCTTCCTATCTGTCAACCATGCCTCTACTGGAAAAAATTTTTCCTCCTATTCCATTATGAATTAGATTATCGGAAGGGTTGTGGAGCACTTAGAAAGGAACAGGCTCACTGAGGAGAGCCAGCACGGCTTCAGGGAAGGGAAATCTTGTATTACAAACTGACTGGAGTTCTACGTTAAAGTAACAGAAGTAAGGTAGAAGAGAGAGAGAAAGAAGCATGGGTAGATTACATCTTCTTGAACTGTAAGAAGGCTTTCTATATGGTACTTTACCAGTTGAAAAGCTGGAGGAGAAGACAGGAATAGAAGATAATGTACTGCAATGGATCAGGTAATACCTGTCAGGAAGGAAACAACGTATGTTGGTACGTGACGAGGTGTCAAGTGGGATTCCACAATGGTCAGTTCTAGGTCTGGTGCTGTTTCTGGTATATGTGAATGACATAAAGGAAGGGATAGACTCAGAGGTGTCCTTGTTTGCAGACGATGTGAAGCTATTGTGAAGGATACAAATGGATGAGAATCAGGTAAGGAGATCTGGACAGGCTGCAAGCCTGGTATGACAAATGGCTCCTGGAGTTTAACCCCAGCAAGAGCAAAGCCATGAAGGTTGGTGAAGAACAAAGAAGACCACAGACGGAGTACAGCCTAGGTCAAAGTCTGCAAAACTCACTCAAGACAAAGGATCCTGGGGTAAGCATCATTACTGAGCACATCTCCTGAGGAGCAAATCGGCAAAATAACTGCTGCAGTATATGGGCGCCAGGCAAATTTAATAGCGTTTCAACACCTAAGTAAGGAGCCATTCACGACACAACACTGTACACAGTGTACATCAAGCCTACATGGAGTATGAAGCACCAGTATGGAGCCCACACCTTACCAAATACGTCAAGAAATCGGAGACTAGTCCGGGAACCAAGGAGAGGTTAAGGGAACTCAACCTGATGACAGTGAAGTAAAGAAAGGATAGGGAGGACATGAATAACAACATATAAAAATACTGAGATGAATTGACAAGGTCAGAATGTTTAACAGATGGGACACAGGAATAAGTGGACACAACTGGAGGATGAGAACTCAGATGAGTCATAGGGATGCTAAGAAGTATTTCTTCGGTCTTAGAGCTGTCAGGAAGTGGAACAATCTGGAGTGTGAAGTAGTGGAGGTAGGATCTGCACATAGCTTTTGATAAGCTATGATGTAGGAGGGAGAGAGTAGATTTAGTAGCGACTAGTGAAGAGGCAATGCAAAGAGCTGTGACTCAACCCCTGCAACCACATATAGTTGAGTAAAAATAAGTGAGTACACATACACACACACATGCGCACATGTGTGAAAATGGATAAAAAGATGAAGGCAGAAAAGAAGAATTAGGAGTCGCAAACTGAAGCTGCAGAAGCCAAGATACAGGCCCTAGAAGAAGTAAATATGCTTAAGAGAGAGACAGCCCGAATGACCAGAGGGAAACATGGCATCTGGAGCAGGTACACCAATATTAAACAAGGGGTCCAAAGGAAAGGAAGGAGACAAGCCTTACACTGGGGCTTGGGGCCCTATCAGGCCACCAGGCAATGTCAAGGAATGAAGGGGGTGCAATGATGGGCACAGGAACAGCAGTAAGTGTGTGGGGTGAGGATAGAGAAGGTGACAGGCTCCATGCAGAAGAGCGACCAAGCCACCAAGAGATACAGGAAATAATAAGGGAGCCAATGCCTATGTGTAATTGGGATCCAAGTCTAATTGTTTTGCATGATGGTAGGATTGTTGGTGTCATTTTCTGTCTCATAAATATGCAGGGTTGCAAGTATGTCTTGTTACTTCAACTTACACTTAGGTCACACTACACATGCATGTACAAGCATATGTATACTAACCCCTCTGGGTTTTCTTCTATTTTCTTCCTGGTTCTTGTTTTTGTTTATACACTGTATCCGCTTATGTCCATGGGGAAGTGGAACAGAATTTTTCCTCCATAAGCTATGCGTGTCATAGAAGGCGACTAAATGCCGGGAGCAATGGGCTAGTAACCCCTTCTCCTGTATAAATTACTAAAAACAAGGAAAAGAAATTGGGATGTTTGAATGTGTGCGGATGTAGTGCGGATGATAAGAAAAAAAATGATTGCAAATGTTATGAAGGAAAAGAAATTGGATGTCCTAGCCTTAAGCAAAACAAAGCTGAAGGGGGTAGGGGAGTTTCAGTGGGGAGAAATAAATAGGATTAAGTCAAGAGTATCTGAGAGAGTTAGAGCTAAGGAAGGGGTAGCAATAATGTTGAAGGATCAGTTATGGAGAGAGAATTGGGAATATAAATGTATAAATTCAAGGACGATATGGATTAAAATAAGGGTCAGGTATGAAAAGTGGGTCGTAATAAGCGTGTATGCACCTGGAGAATAGAGGAGTGTAGAGGAGAGAGAGAGTTTCTGGGAGATGTTAAGCGAGTGTGTAGGAACTTTTGAGCCAGGTGAGAGAGTAATTGTGGTAGGGGACCTAAATGCTAAAGTAGGAGAAACATTTAGAGAGGGTGTGGTAGGTAAGTTTGGGGTGCCAGGTGTAAGTGATAATGAGGAGCATTTGATTGAACTTTGTATAGAAAGGGCTATAGGTAACACACACTTTAAGAAAAAGAGGATAAATAAGTATACAACATATGATATAGGGCGTAATGACACTAGTTTGTTGGTAGATAAATGGCTGTTGGGTAGACTTCAGGATGTACATGTTTATAGAGGGGCCATAAATATATCAGAACACTTTTTAGTTGTAGCTACAGTGAGAGTAAAAGGTAATGGAAGCCGCAAGGAAAATGGAAGCCGCAAGTAAGAGAGAGGTGAAGGTTTATAAACTAAAGGAGGCAGTTAGGGTAAGATATAAACAACTGTTGGAGGACAGATGGGCTAGTGAGAGTATAGGCAATAGAGTAGAAGATGTATTACCTGGAGTTTACCTGGAGAGAGTTTCGGGGGTCAACGCCCCCGCGGCCCGGTCTGTGACCAGGCCTCCTGGTGGATCAGCGCCTGATCAACCAGGCTGTTGCTGCTGGCTGCACGCAAACCAACGTACGAGCCACAGCCCGGCTGATCAGGAACTGCCTTTAGGTGCTTGTCCAGTGCCAGCTTGAAGACTGCCAGGGGTCTGTTGGTAATCCCCCTTATGTGTGCTGGGAGGCAGTTGAACAGTCTCGGTCCCCTGACACTTATTGTATGGTCTCTTAACGTGCTAGTGACACCCCTGCTTTTCATTGGGGGGATGGTGCATCGTCTGCCAAGTCTTTTGCTTTCGTAGTGAGTGATTTTCGTGTGCAAGTTCGGTACTAGTCCCTCTAGGATTTTCCAGGTGTATATAATCATGTATCTCTCCCTCCTGCGTTCCAGGGAATACAGGTTTAGAAACCTCAAGCGCTCCCAGTAATTGAGGTGTTTTATCTCCGTTATGCGCGCCGTGAAAGTTCTCTGTACATTTTCTAGGTCGGCAATTTCACCTGCCTTGAAAGGTGCTGTTAGAGTGCAGCAATATTCCAGCCTAGATAGAACAAGTGACCTGAAGAGTGTCATCATGGGCTTGGCCTCCCTAGTTTTGAAGGTTCTCATTATCCATCCTGTCATTTTTCTAGCAGATGCGATTGATACAATGTTATGGTCCTTGAAGGTGAGATCCTCCGACATAATCACTCCCAGGTCTTTGACGTTGGTGTTTCGCTCTATTTTGTGGCCAGAATTTGTTTTGTACTCTGATGAAGATTTAATTTCCTCATGTTTACCATATCTGAGTAATTGAAATTTCTCATCGTTGAACTTCATATTGTTTTCTGCAGCCCACTGAAAGATTTGGTTGATGTCCGCCTGGAGCCTTGCAGTGTCTGCAATGGAAGACACTGTCATGCAGATTCGGGTGTCATCTGCAAAGGAAGACACGGTGCTGTGGCTGACATCCTTGTCTATGTCGGATATGAGGATGAGGAACAAGATGGGAGCTAGTACTGTGCCTTGTGGAACAGAGCTTTTCACCGTAGCTGCCTCGGACTTTACTCTGTTGACGACTACTCTCTGTGTTCTGTTAGTGAGGAAATTATAGATCCATCGACCAACTTTTCCTGTTATTCCTTTAGCGCGCATTTTGTGCGCTATTACGCCATGGTCACACTTGTCGAAGGCTTTTGCAAAGTCTGTATATATTACATCTGCATTCTTTTTGTCTTCTAGTGCATTTAGGACCTTGTCGTAGTGATCCAGTAGTTGAGACAGACAGGAGCGACCTGTTCTAAACCCATGTTGCCCTGGGTTGTGTAACTGATGGGTTTCTAGATGGGTGGTGATCTTGCTTCTTAGGACCCTTTCAAAGATTTTTATGATATGGGATGTTAGTGCTATTGGTCTGTAGTTCTTTGCTGTTGCTTTACTGCCCCCTTTGTGGAGTGGGGCTATGTCTGTTGTTTTGTATGGGGTAAGTTTAAGAATATAGTGTTAGAGTGTTCAGCAAAAGTTTGTGGTTACAGGAAAGTGGATGTGGGAGGGAAGAAGAGCGACTGGTGGAATGATGTAAAGAGAAAAAAGTTAGTATATGAGATAAAAAGTGATGCAAGGAGGGTGGAGTATATGAAGAGAAAAAGAGAGGTTAGGAGAGTGGTGAACCAATATATAAAGAGAGCAAATGAGAGAGTGGGAGAGATGTTATCAACAAATTTTGTTGAAAATAAGAAAAAGTTTTGGAGATTAATACGTTGAGAAAGCCTAGGGAACGAATGAATTTGTTAGTTAAAAAAAAATAGGAGAGAAGAGTTATTGAACGGAGAATTAGAGGTATCAGGAAGATGGAGAGAATATTTAGAGGAATTGTTAAATGTTGATGAAGACAGGGAAGCTGTGATTTCGTGTATAGGGCAAGGAGGAATAACATCTTGTAGCAGTTGTGAGTGTGGGGGAAGTTCGTGAGGCAGTGAGTAAAATGAAACGGGGTAAAGCAGCTGGGATTGATGAGATAAAGATAGAAATGTTAAAAGCAGGTGGGGATATATTTTTGGAGTAGTTAGTGCTGTTATTTAATAGATGTATAGAAGAGGGTAAGGTACCTAGGGATTGGCAGAGAGCATGCATAGTTCCTTTGTATAAAGGTAAAGGCGACAAAATAGTGTAAAAATTATGGGGGAATAAGTCTGTTGAATATACCTGGTAAAGTGTATGGTAGAGTTATTATTGAAAAAATTAAGAGTGAGACGGAGAGTAGGATAGCAGCTGAACGACGAGGCTCTAGGAAGAGTAGGGGTGTGTGGACCAGGTGTTTACAGTGAAACATAAAGGTGAACAGTAGTTAAATAAAGGTAAAGAGGTTTTTGTGGCATTTATGGATTTGCAAAAAGGCGTATGATAGGGTGGATAGGGGGGCAATGTGGCAGATGTTGCAAATGCATGGAATAAGAGGTAAGTTATTGAAATCAGTGAAGAGTCTTTATGAGGATAGTGAGGCTCAGGTTAGAGTATTTAGGCGAGAGGGAGATAATTTCCCAGTAAAAGTAGGCCTTAGACAGGGAAGTGTGATGTCAACATGGTTGTTCAACATATATAGAGATGGAGTTGTAAGAGAAGTGAATGCTTGGGTGTTGGCATGTGTGGGGTTAAAAGATAAAGAATTTACCACAAAATGAGAGTTGTCACAGTTGCTCTTTGCTGATGACACTGTACTTTTGGGTGATTCTGAAGAGAAGTTGCAGAGGTTGGTGGATGAGTTTGGTAGGGTATGTAAAAGAAGGAATGTTAAAGTAAATATAGGAAAGAGTAAGGTGATGAGGGTAACCAAAATATTAGGTAATGGAAGGTTGCATATCAGATTGGAGGGAGAGAGTATGGAGGAGGTGAATGTAATCAGATATCGGGAGTGGACATGTCAGAAGATGGGTCTATGAAAGATGACATAAATCATAAAATTGACGACGGGAAAAGGTGAGTGGTGCACTGTGTAGTTGTGGAAACAAAGAACTTTATCCATGAAAGCAAAGAAGAGAATGTATGAGAGTATAGTTATACCAATGCTCTTGCATGGGTGTGAGGCATGGGTTGTGAATGTTGCAATAAGGAGAAGGCTGGAGGCAGTGTATATGTCATGTCTGAAACAATGTGTGGTGTCAATATAATGCAGAAAACCCGTAGTTTGGATATTAAGAGAGGTGCGGGATTACCAAAACTATTATCCAAAGGGCTGAGGAGGGGTCATTGAGATGGTTTGACATGTAGAGAGGTTGGAACAAAATAGAATGACTTCGAGATTATATAAATCTGTAGTGGGGGGAAGGCGAGGTAGAGGTCGGCCTAGGAAAGGTTGGAGGGAGGGGGTAAAGGAGGTTTTGTGTGTGAGGGGCTTGGAGTTCCAGCAAGCGTGAGTAAGCATGTTAGATAGGAGCAAATGGAGACAAATGGTTTTTAGGACTTGATGTGCTGTTGGAGTGTAAGCAAGGTAACATTTATGAAGGGTTTCAAGGAAACTAGCAGGCTGGATTTGATTCCTGGAGATGGGAAGTACAGTGCCAGTACTCTGAAGGAGGGGTGCTAATGTTGCAGTTTTATAACTGTAGTGTAAGCATGCCTCTGGCAACACAATGATGGAGTGAATGATGAAAGTTTTTCTTTTTCGGGCCACCCTGACTTGGTGGGAAATGGCCATTGGGTTAATAAAAAAAATAAGGATGCAGAGGGAAAAGCAATGGGAGGAGGAGGAGTAGTGATCAATCTCTATTAATAGGCTTCAGGAGAGCGAAGGGATGACATACAGTGAAAGATGGCAGAAAGAAAAACAAGAGATTGAAAATATTATCTAACAAACAGGAGAGGAGGACATGACTGAGCAAACAAATTTTCAGAGAATAGGAGGGTACTCGAAGGGAAGATATCAGCAAGTCAAACTAATTATCAAGACAGAAACGGTGCCGAACAGGATCCTGCAGGAGAAACCACGACTGAAAGAACCAATGACATACCGGAGGGTGTTCCAAGACCTCGGCCTTACGAGAATAAAACGAAACAGCAGAGATAGAGAACACAGATAAGAAAGGGACAAGAAAGAGAGAGGACACCCAGAGCCAAGCTGAGCAACAAGTGCAAGCACCCACAGAACCACCATCAAAACCCCACAACCAAGCATACTATCCCAGTACAAACCACACTCCACACCCACAGCCCCACCCCACAATACACAGTAAAATCCCATAGCATCTTGCCAGGTCCCCATTCCCCCATTCCCCACAAACCCCCAAGAATACATTGCTGGAGAGGAAACTGAAGGCATGGTACACCAACAGTGATGGAATAACGAATAAGTGGGAGGAGTGGCACAAATGAATCACAGAGGCATCACCAGATATCATAGTTCTTACAGAAGCCAAGCTCACGAGAATGATAACATATGCTATCTTTCGAACTGAATATCAGATCATGACGAAAGACAGAAGGAACAGAGGGGGTGGAGGAGTGGCACTGCTCATAAAAAACCAATGGGATTTTGAGGAGTTGGAGAGAGAAAACAGAAGAGAAGCAAGTGGCTACATAATAGGAACACTTCAGACTGGAGGTCCCAAAGTGGTGATTGCAGTGATGTATAACCCACCACAGAATAGCAGGAGACCAAGACAAGAATATAATGAGGGTAACAGAGCAATGGTTGACACACTGGCTGAAGTGGCTAGAAGAGCCCATGTGGGCAGGGCAAAGTTACTGGTTATGTGTGACTTAATTCACAAAGTAATTTAGTGAGAAAACCTGGAGCCACGTGGGTGACCCAGAAACGTGGAGGGCTAAGATGGTGGTGGTGGTGGTGCTGGAAAACCTAATGCATCAGCATGTTAGGGATGCTACCAGAGAGAATTGGAGAGGAGAGGACAAACCAGGAAGATTGGACCCAGTTTTCACCTTGAGTAGTGCAAATATTGAGGACATCACATGTGAAAGGCCCCTCAGGTCTAGTGATCACATGGTTTTGAGCTTCGAATACATAGAGCCACAAGTGGAGAGGGAAGCAGGAAGTGAAGGACGAATGAAGCCAGACTACGAGAGGGGGACTACACAGGAATGAGGAATTTCTTCCACCACGCTCAGTGGGACAGAGACCTGGCAGGGAAATCAGTAAATAAGATGATGGAATACGTGACAACAATATGCAAGGAAGAAGAGAGGTTTGTACTCAAGGGTAACAGAAATAATGAGAAGGCCAGAACGAGCCCTTGGTTCACCCATAGGTGTAGAGAGGCCAAAACCAAGTGCACTAGAGAATTTCAGAAGTATAGAAGGCAAAGGACCCATGAGAGAATAACGACAGTAGTCGAAGAGCCAGAAATGAATATGTTCAGGTAACGAGAGAGGCTCAACAATTCAAAAATGATATAGCAGTGAAAACCAAGTCCCACCCAAAGTTGTTGTACAGTCACATCAGGAGGAAAACAACAGTCAAGGACCAGATACTCAGGCTGAGAAAGGAAGGAGGGGAGATAACAAGAAACGACCGAGAAGTATTTGAGGAGCTCGACATGAGATTTAAAGAAGTATTCACAATGGAGACAGAAAGGACTCCAGAAAGACGAAGTGGTGGGGGTGCACCATCAAGTGCTGGACACAATACATACAACAGAGGAGGAGGTGAAGAGGCTATTAAACGAGCTAGATACCTCAAAGGCGATGGGGCTGGATAATATCTTTCTGTGGGTTCTGAGAGAGGGAGCAGAAACAACAATCTTCAACACTATCGAAACAAGGGTGACTACCTGAGGTAAGACAACAAATGTAGTCCAGATTTTTAAATAAAGGAGACAGGTATGCAGCATTAAACTTCAGATCAGTGTCACTGACATGTATATATAGTATGCAAAGTCATGGAGAAGATTACAAGAAGAATGGTGGACCACTTAGAAACGAATGAACTTATCAACGGCATGGATTCAGGGATGGGAAATCCTGTGTTACAAACCTACTGGAGTTCTATGACAAAGTGACAGCAGTAAGACAAGATATAGAGAGGGGTAGTTAGAGTGCATTTTCTTGGACTGTGTACCTGGAGTTTACCTGGAGAGGGTTTCGGGGGTCAACGCCCCCCGCAGCCCGGTCTGAGACCAGGCCTCATGGTGGATCAGGGTCTGATCAACCAGGCTGTTACTGCTGGCCGCACACAACCTGACATACGAACCACAGCCCAGTTGGTCAGGTACTGACTTTAGGTGCCTGTCCAGTACCTTCTTGAAGACAGCCAGGTATCTATTGGTAATCCCCTCTTATGTATGCTGGGAGGCAGTTAAACAGTCTTGGACCCCGGACACTTATTGTGTTGTCTCTCAGTGTACTCGTGGCACCCCTTCTTTTCATCGGGATAATGTTGCATCTCCTGCCGAGTCTTTTGCTTTCATATGAAGTGATTTTTGTTTGCAGGTTTGGTACCAATCTCTCCAGGACCTTCCAAGTGTATATTATCATGTATCTCTCTCGCCTGCATTCGAGAGAATACGGATCAAGGACCTTCAACTGCTCCCAGTAGTTTAGGTGCCTTATCGCACTTCTGTGTGCCGTGAAAGTTCTTTATACACTCTCCAGGTCTGCAATGTCGCCAGCCTTGAAGGGGGCCGTTAGTGTACAGTATTCCAGCCTCGAGAGCACAAGCGATTTGAAGAGAATCATCATGGGCTTTGCGTCCCTAGTTTTGAAGGTTCTCATTATCCATCCTATCATTTTCCTAACGGATGAGGTAGATACGTTGTTGTGGTCTTTGAAGACGAGATCATCTGACATTATCACTCCCAGGTCCTTCACATTACTTTTCCGCTCTATTGTATGGTTAGAATTTGTGGTATACCCTGACGCATTTTTAATTTTTTCACGTTTTCCATATCTGAGTAGTTGAAATTTCTCCTCATTGAACTTAATGTTGTTTTGAGTTGCCCATTCGAAGATTCGGTTGATGTCCGCTTGGAGTCTCGCAGTGTCTTCGATGGAGGTCACTGCCATGGTGATCCAGGTGTCATCCACAAAGGAAGATACAGAGGTATGGCTTACATCTCTATGTCAGGAATGAGGATGAGGAATAGAATGGGAGCAAGTACTGTGCCTTGTGGAACAGAGCTTTTTACCATGGCTGCCTGGGACTTTACTCTGTTTACTATTACTCTTTGTGTTCTATTTGTCAGGAAGTTGTAGATCCATCTACCAACTTTTCCCATTATTCCTTTATCCCGCTTTTGCAAAGTCTGTGTGTACTACATCTGTATTTTGTTTTTCCTCTACAGCATCCAAAACCTTATCATAGTGGTCCAGTAGCTGGGACAGGCAGGAGCAACCTGCTTTAAACCCGTGTTGTCCAGGGTTGTTTAACTGATGGGTATCTAGGTGGTTGGCGATCTTGCTTCTTAGAACCCTCTCAAATATTTTTATGATGTGGGATGTTAACTTTACTGCCACCTTTGCGGAGTGGGGCTATGTCTGTTGTTTTTAGTGTGTGTGGGATGATCCCTGTGTCCATGCTCCGTCTCCATAAAATGCTGAAGGCACGCGATAGGGATTTCTTGCAGTTCTTGATGAACACGGAGTTCCACGAGTCTGGGCCTGGGGCAGAGTGCATGGACATGTCATTAATTGCCTCTTCAAAGTCTTGTGGAGTTATAATATCCGAGAGTTTTGGGATGACCAAATTTTGGGTTTCGTTCATAAAGAATTCATTTTGATTGTCGACCCTTAGAGTGGGCATTGGCTCGCTGAACACTGAGTTATATTGGGTGGGACTAATATCTCACTCATTTCTTGGCTATCATCTGTGTATGTCCCATCCCGCCTAAGCAAAGGCCCAATACTGGATGTTGTTTTTCCCTTAGATTTGGCATAAGAGAAGAGGTATTATGTTTTTTTCAATTTCCTTTATGGCCTTTAGTTCTTCCTGTGACCCTTGTCTCCTATAAAATTCCTTCAGCTTAAGTTCGATATTTGCAATTATATTGACTAGTGCTTCCCTTCGTATTTCACATATATTGACCCCACTCAGCAGCTCTGTGACTCTTCGCCATCATCTGTATAAGGAACGTCTCTCTCTTTCTAGTTTACATCTTCCCATTCTTTTTCTTATTGGAATGTGTCTTGAGCAGATCTCAAGAACCACAGAATTCATTTTTTCAAGGCAGATGTTCAGCTCCGTGTTGTTTAGGATATCTTCCCAGCTTGTTTCATATAGGACATGGTTTACTTGGTCCCATTGTATGTTGTTATTGAAATTGAATTTCTTGAAGAGATCTTCATGACTGCTCACATTTTGCTGGTCCGGAGCCCTGTGCATACATGTCTGTACCTCTATTATGTTGTGATCTGAGTGAATTGTCTTTGATACAGTTATATTACGTATCAGATCATCATTGTTAGTGAAGATGAGGTCCAGCATATTTTCTAGTCTTGTAGGCTCTACTATTTGCTGGTTTAAGGTGAATTTGTTGCAGAGATTTAATAGTTCGTGTGTGTGTAAATTTTCTTCTGAGCTGTCTCCCGGGGTGATCTCTGCTAAAACATTTCTTGCTATACTCCTCCATTTTAGGTGTCTCAGGTTGAAATCTCCTAGTAGTAAGATGTTTGGGGCAGGAGTTGGGAGATTTTCCAGACGGTCAATTTTCTCAAGCTGCTCCTGGAATTGCTGGAAAGTTGCATCTGGAGGCTTGTATACAACCACAATGACAAGGTTTTGGTTTTCGATCTTTACTACCAAAACTTCAACTTCATCATTTGAGGTGTTTAGTAGTTCTATGCAAATGAGCACAGGTTATAGGTTATAACCTGGGATCCATATTTCATTGTCATAATGATCCTTTACGTGGGTCTCTGTGAATGCTGCAAACATTGCATTTGACTCTGTGAGCAGTCCCTTGATGGAAGGAATTTTGTTGTTTTTTGACGGCTTTAGACCCTGTATGTTTGTAAAGACCTCGTATGTTTGCAAAGACAAATGTATTGGTGGAATTTAGGGATTTTTATTTGCTGACTCTAATATCTGTTGTTCTGGGGTAGAGGCCAATCTTCGTGCTTCTGCTCCAGAAGTGTTTTTAGGTGGTGTAGGACTATTGTCATTTCTTGCCAGTCTTTTTTCCCTTCTGACCCTAAAAAAAAACTGTCCCTGGAGAGTTTGTGGCTCCTCTCTTTCGTTTCCCATAGTCTGGCTAGTTTGTGTCTTCTAGTCCCCTTTAGATGATATGCCTGGCAGCATGCATTGCAGCATTTTCTTTCAGGGATTGATGAGTGACACATTTCTGGGTGAAATAAGTTGCAAGAAACATATGCAACAGTTAGGTATCTTTATTATGAAACGTTTCGCCTACACAGTAGGCTTCTTCAGTCAAGTACAGAAAAGTTGATAGAAGCAGAAGATACTTGAAGACGATGTAATCAGTCCATCACCCTTAAAGTTTTGAGGTGGTCAGTCCCTCAGTCTGGAGAAGAGCATTGTTCCATAGTATGAAACAATATGGAGATGAAGTGACAGGATGGAGCTTTTTATAGCGCCAAGAGGTGAGACGTAGGCCACTAGGAGAGGTAAGAACTCAGATGTTGAGAGGTCAGGTCCGTCTCAAATCCAGCCGCTCTCACTAGTGGAAGTTGTCGAAGTTGATTGCAGGTCTGTACCTAACAACCTGTCGGTATTTGATACCATTTTAATGTTCAATCTGTCAGACACTGCAACACAAGGGTATCTTGGTACAGACCTGCAATCAACTTCGACAACTTCCACTAGTGAGAGCGGCTGGATTTGAGAGGGACCTGACCTCTCAACATCTGAGTTCTTACCTCTCCTAGTGGCCTACGTCTCACCTCTTGGCGCTATAAAAAGCTCCATCCTGTCACTTCATCTCCATATTGTTTCATACTATGGAACAATGCTCTTCTCCAGACTGAGGGACTGACCACCTCAAAACTTTAAGGGTGATGGACTGATTACATCGTCTTCAAGTATCTTCTGCTTCTATCAACTTTTCTGTACTTGACTGAAGAAGCCTACTGTGTAGGCGAAACGTTTCATAATAAAGATACCTAACTGTTGCATATGTGTCTTACCTAACAACCTGTCGGTATTTGATACCATTTTAATGTTCAAGTTGCAAGAAGGAAGTTGCGCTCTCCTGTTGTCATGTGGGTTCGGCATTTTTTGGGATGGTCAAAGGTGCATGTCCCACCTGTTTTACCAGATATACCGTGCCTGCAGATACCCAAAGCATAGTATTTACATAGATTGTACTTCTGTTTGCTAGGAGCTATGAATCGACCCCTGCAACAACAATTAGGTGATTACAGCTAGGCGAGTACAGGACCTAGTAGCGATCAGTGAAGAGGCGGGGCCAAGAGCTGAGTCTCGACCCCTGCAACCACAATTAGGTGAGTACACACACACACACACACACACACACACACACACACACACACACACACACACACACACATACAGACACACACAAACGCACACACACACACACGCACGCACGCAAGCACGCAGAGGCTGTGTGTGTTCCCCTAACAATATTCAACACATCTATCGAAACAGGGAGATTGCCTGAGGCATGGAAGACAGCAAATGTAGTCCCAATCTTTAAAAAAGGAGACAGACATGAAGCACTAAACTACAGACCAGTGTTACTGACATGTATAGTATGCAAAGTCATGGAGAAGATTATCAGGAGAAGAGTGGAGGAACACCTAGAAAGAAATGAGCTTAACAGCCAGCACGGTTTCAGGGACGGGAAATCCTGTGTCACAAACCTACTGGAGTTCTATGACATGGTGACAGCAGTAAGACAAGAGAGAGAGGGGTGGGTGGATTGCATTTTCTTGGACTGCAAGAAGGCGTTTAACACAGTTCCATACAAGAGATTAGTGCAAACTGGAGGACCAAGCAGGAATAACAGGGAAGGCACTACAATGGATCAGGGAATAATTGTCAGGAAGACAGCAGCGAGTCATGGTACGTGGCGAGGTGTCAGAGTGGGCACCTGTGACCAGCGGGGTCCCACAGGGGTCAGTCCTAGGACCAGTGCTCTTTCTGGTATTTGTGAACGACATGACGGAAGGAATAGACTCCGAAATGTCCCTGTTTGCAGATGATGTGAAGTTGACGAGAAGAATTCAGTCGGACGAGAACCAGGCAAAACTACAAAGAGATCTGGACAGGCTGCAGACCTGGTCCAGCAATTGGCTCCTGGAGTTCAACCCCACCAAGTGCAAAGTCATGAAGATTGAAGAAGGGCAAAGAAGACCGCAGACGGAGTACAGTCTAGGGGGCCAGAGACTACAAACCTCACTCAAGGAAAAAGATCTTGCACAGGGTGAGTATAACACCAGGCACATCTCCTGAAGCGCACATCAAACAAATAACTGCTGCAGCATATGGGCGCCTAGCAAACCTCAGAACAGCATTCCGACATCTCAATAAAGAATCATTCAGGACCCTGTACACCGTGTACGTTAGGCCCATATTGGAGTATGCGGCACCAGTTTGGAACCCACACCTAGCCAAGCACGTAAAGAAACTAGAGAAAGTGCAAAGCTTTGCAACAAGACTAGTCCCAGAGCTAAGGGGTATGTCCTACGAGGAGAGGTTAAGGGAAATCGACCTCTCGACACTGAAGGACAGAAGAGATAGAGGGGACATGATAACGACATATAAAATACTGAGTGGAATTGACAAGGTGGACAGAGAGTGAATGTTCCGGAGATGGGACACAGCAAAAGGGGGCACAGTTGGAAGTTGAAGACACAGAGATGTTAGGAAGTATTTCTTCAGTCACAGAGTAGTCAGGAAGTAAAATAGTTTGGGAAGCGATGTAGTGGAGGCAGGAGCCATACATAGCTTTAAAGCGTGTATGATAAAGCAAATGGTACGGGGAGAGTGCGAACCCAGTGCAGCAGTGAAGAGGCGGGGGTCAGGAGCTATGACCTTGACCTCTGCAACAACACAACTAGGTAAAGTACAACTGTTTGAGTACACACACACACCCACACACCTCACAACACCACACACACACTCCACACACACACACAAGGTACAGAACTCCCGGGGTGTTTGGGTTAAATGAGGAGAGAAAACCAGAGAAAAAATCACGACAACAGTAGGAAGAATAGAAAGTAAAGATTTATGAAATCAGTAATAAGTGCAAGTGAGACTATCAAAATCTGTGGCTTTTAAGAGTATAAGTTTATGTAAAAGGAAAAACAATGCCAGTGGAAATTGTTAGGTAAGACACATATGCAACAGTTAGGTATCTTTATTTTGAAACGTTTCGCCTACACAGTAGGCTTCTTCAGTCGAGTACATAAAAGTTGATAGAAGCAGAAGATACTTGAAGACGGGCTTCTTCAGTCGAGTACAGAAAAGTTGATAGAAGCAGAAGATACTTGAAGACGATGTAATCAGTCCATCACCCTTAAAGTTTTGAGGTGGTCAGTCCCTCAGTCTGGAGAAGAGCATTGTTCCGTTGTCTGAAACAATATGAAGTTGAAGTGACAGAATGGGGCCTTATATAGTGCCAGGAGGTGAGACGTAGGTTGCTTTGGGAGGGCAGGTCCCTCTCAAGATACCTAACTGTTGCATATGTGTCTTACCTAACAATCTGTCGGTATTTTATACCATTTTAATGTTCATTCTGTCAGACACTGCAACACAAGGGTATCTTGGTACAGACCATCAACTTCGACAACCTCTACTAGTGAGAACGGCTGGGTTTGAGAGGGACCTGCCCTCCCAAAGCAACCTACGTCTCACCTCCTGGCACTATATAAAGGCCCCATTCTGTCACTTCAACTTCATATTGTTTCAGACAACGGAACAATGCTCTTCTCCAGACTGAGGGACTGACCACCTCAAAACTTTAAGGGTGATGGACTGATTACATCGTCTTCAAGTATCTTCTGCTTCTATCAACTTTTCTGTACTTGACTGAAGAAGCCTACTGTGTAGGCGAAACGTTTCATAATAAAGATACCTAACTGTTGCATATGTGTCTTACCTAACAACATCTTCTGCTTCTATCAACTTTTCTGTACTCGACTGAAGAAGCCTACTGTGTAGGCGAAACGTTTCAAAATAAAGATACCTAACTGAACATTAAAATGGTATAAAATACCGACAGGTTGTTAGGTAAGACACATATGCAACAGTTAGGTATCTTTATTATGAAACGTTTCGCCTACACAGTAGGCTTCATCAGTCAAGTACAGAAAAGTTGATAGAAGCAGAAGATACTTGAAGACGATGTAATCAGTCCATCACCCTTAAAGTTTTGAGGTGGTCAGTCCCTCAGTCTGGAGAAGAGCATTGTTCCATAGTATGAAACAATATGGAGATGAAGTGACAGAATGGAGCTTTTTATAGCGCCAAGAGGTGAGACGTAGGCCACTAGGAGAGGTAAGAACTCAGATGTTGAAAGGTCAGGTCCCTCTCAAATCCAGCCGCTCTCACTAGTGGAAGTTGTCGAAGTTGATTGCGGGTCTGTACCAAGATACCCTTGTGTTGCAGTGTCTGACAGATTGAACATTAAAATGGTATAAAATACCGACAGGTTGTTAGGTAAGACACATATGCAACAGTTAGGTATCTTTATTATGAAACGTTTCGCCTACACAGTAGGCTTCATCAGTCAAGTACAGAAAAGTTGATAGAAGCAGAAGATACTTGAAGACGATGTAATCAGTCCATCACCCTTAAAGTTTTGAGGTGGTCAGTCCCTCAGTCTGGAGAAGAGCATTGTTCCATAGTATGAAACAATATGGAGATGAAGTAACGAACGAACGAACGAAAGTTCAGGTAAGATCCCAAATGGGATGAGCGGGGAAGACGGGACAGACGATGAATAGTGCTGGAGAGGAGTGTTCTTAGTTGTAGAAATAGAGCCAGGGCTTAACCCAGCAGCTAAGTCGATCGTGGGACAGACAATGAGAACACACATAGCAGGCTCTTCTCTTGGGACTCCGGTGGGTGAGTGGGGAAGTGTAGACAGACGATGAACAGTCGTGAGAAGAAGGTCTTGAGTTGTAGATGAAAGAGCCAGGGCTAAACCCAGCTGCATGGCACTGCGAGGCAGTGTAGAGAGGGCATGTTGAGGACATAGAGGAGAGAGCAGACTGCAGACAGTGCTCGCCGACTGATATGCTACAGGCTGAGGTGAAGAGCTGGTTTGGACGTAAGGTGTTGGGAAGGGTGTTGTGTGTTTGGCTACACTTCGCTGGTGATGGAGCCACTCTTGAGTCTTTTGAAGTCTCTCTTGGACATGTGGAAAAGTTGCATTCTGAGTATGGAGCAGTTCAGATTCGCCACGAGGTAAGATAGTGCGTTTTCAAAAAGGGAATTTGGTGAGGTTTGGTGCAGGTGTACTTAACAGCTCCTTCTTTCATTAAGTGGAGCATATCAGCTGCGCTCATTTCGGTAGGGAGGTTGGGGGTGGTGTAGAAGGTTAGAGACCCATTAAAGGCTTGGCTTAGGTAACGGTTGCCTGTGGTTTCTTCCTCGACTACTACTTCGTCGTTGTCCGAGGGTTGTTCATAATGTTCTGGTACTAATTTCGTCTTCTGTGACTGTGTTGAGAGGAGGCAGGGAGTGTTGGTCGGTCGTGATTTGTTGGGCTGGTGGGGGGTGGTGAGAGGTGGCAGTAGACGGTGGTGTTGGTTCTGGAGTAGAGTCTTGGTCAGAGATACGAGTAGGACCAGGGGTTGAGATGAAGTTAACAATGTCTGGAATTAGCTTGAGGAGGTCTTGTGATGGTGGCGAGTCTGGGAAA
>NC_069488.1:4912124-4947573 GCF_026875155.1 Cherax quadricarinatus
CATCTGATTCTAAACCTCCAGTTGTGTCCACTTTTTCCTGTGTCCCATCTTTTTAAACATCGACCTTGTAAATTTTATCTCGATTTTTATATGTTGTTAATGTCCTCCCTATCCTTTCTTTACTTACTGTCATCAGGTTGAGTTCCCTTAACCTCTCCTTGGTTCCCGGACTAGTCTCGATTTCTTGACGTATTTGGCAAGGTGTGGGCTCCATACTGGTGTTTCATACTCCATGTAGGCTTGATGTACACTGTGTACAGTGTTGTGTCGTGAATGGCTTAGATGTTGAAACGCTATTAAATTTGCCTGGCGCCCATATACTGCAGCAGTTATTTTGCCGATTTGCTCCTCAGGGAGATGTGCTCAGTAATAATACTTACCCCAGGATCCTTTGTCTTGAGTGAGTTTGAAAGACTTTGACCTAGGCTGTACTCCGTCTGTGGTCTTCTTTGTTCTTCACCAACCTCCATGGCTTTGCTCTTGCTGGGGTTAAACCCCAGGAGCCATTTGTCAACCAGGCTTGCAGCCTGTCCAGATCTCCTTCCCTGTTTCCCTCATCCATTTGTATCCTTCACAATAGCTTCACATCTTTCTGCAAACAGGACACCCTGAGTCTACCCCTTCCGTTATGTCATTCACATATACCAGAAACAGCACCAGACCTAGAACTGACCAATTGTGGAATCCCACTTGACACCTCGTCACGTACAACATACGTTGTTTCCTTCCTGACAGGTATTACCTGTCCATTGCAGTACATTATCTTCTATTCCTGTCTTCTCCTCCAGCTTTTCAACTGGTTAAAGTACCATATAGAAAGCCTTCTTACAGTTAAAGAAGATGTAATCTACCCATGCTTCTTTCTCTCTCTCTTCTACCTTACTTTGTTACTTTAACGTAGAACCCCAGTCAGTTTTGTGATACAAGATTTCCCTTCCCTGAAGCCGTGCTGGCTCTCCTCAGTGAGCCTGTTCCTTTCTAAGTGCTCCAATCCCTTCGATAATCTAATTCATAATGGAATAGGAGGAAAATTTTTTTTCCAGTAGAGGCATGGTTGACAGATAGGAAGCAGAGTTTACATCAATGGGCAGAAATCAGAGTGGGGGCACGTCACGAGTGGTGTTCCACAGGGGCCAGTGTTGGGCCCTTTGTTGTTCACAATTTATATAAATGAATGAATTAGGCGATCCCAAAATAGGTGGCCTAATTCATTTAAGTGAGGACATTAGAGCACTCCAGGAAGATTTGAATAGACTGATGCAGTGGTCGGAGAAGTGGCAGATGCAGTTTAATATAGACAAATGCAAAGTTCTAAACATGGACAAGAAAATAATCATACCACAAATAAGCTAAATAATGTAGAACTTAATATTACTGATTGCGAAAAGGATTTGGGAGTTCTAGTTAGCAGTAATGAGAAACAAAGACAACAGCGCATAAATGTTCGCAATAAAGCGAACAGAATTCTTGGCTTCATATCAAGGAGCATAAATAATAGGAGTCCTCAGGTTGCTCAACTCTATATATCCTTGGTTAGATTATGGTACGCAGTTCTGATCATCGTATTACAGAATGGATATAAATGCACTGGAAAACGTACAAAGGAGGATGACAAATTTGAGCCCATGTATCAGAAGCCTTCCCTATGAGGATAGACTGAGGCCCTGAACCTTCACTCTCTAGAAAGGCGTAGTATTAGGCGGTGATACGATTGAGGGGGTATCAATGGAAAACAGGAATAAATAAAGGGAATAAAATAGCGTGGCTAAAATATTTAGCCAAGACAGGACTGCAGCAATGGTTTTAAAAGATCAAAAAAAAAATCAGATTCAGGAAGATATAGGAAAGACTGGTTTGGTAATAGAGTTGTGGATGAGTGGAACAAACTCCCGAGTACCGTCATAGAAGCTTAAAATTGTGTAGTTTAAAAATAGCTGGTGCTAATGGTCTGATGCCGTGTCCCTTCTTTAGTGGATGTGACCTGACCTGACTAGGTGGGTCATTAGTTTAAGCCGGGGGTGGGCTTGGATCTGCCTCGCATGAGCCAGTAGACCCGCTGCAGTGTTCCTTTCCCTTTCTTATGTTCTTATACATGTCAGCGACACAGGCTATAGTTTAGGTGCTGCCCATTTGTCTTCTATTGAAAACTATGACTACGTTTGCTGTCTTGCCACACTCAAAAAACTTATTTACCCTGTTTCATTAGATTTATTAAAGACTGCTGTTTAGCTGTGCACATAGGCCTCTGCTTCCTCTCTCGGGACCTACGGAGATATGTTATCTGGGCCCACCACCTTTGAGGAATCTACTTCAGCTAGAAACTTCTTCACCTCCTCCTCGGTTGTTTGCAGTGTGTCCAGCACTTGCTGGTGCACTCTGCTCCCTCGGTTTGCTGGAATCCTCTCTGTCTCCACTGTGAGTACTCCAGGAATCTTGAGCAGAACTTCTCGCATACTTCCTGGTCACTCCCTGTCAGTTCCCTTCCCTTCCTCAGCCTGGTTACCTGTCCCTTGACATTTCTTTTCCTCCTGATGCGGCTGTATAAGAACTTTGAATCAGATTTGGCTTTTGTTGCTATGTCATTCTTGTACTGACGCTGGACTTCTCTTCTTATCCATGCATATTCACTTCTGGCTCTTCGGTTTTACATTATGTTTTCCCGTGTCCTTTGTCTTCTGTACTTTTTCTGCTAAAAAAATGATGGGATGGATAATGAGAACCTTCAAAACTAGGGACGCCAAGCCATGATGATTCTCTTCAAATCGCTTCTCTCTGGGCTGGGAAAATTGCTGTACACTAACTGCCCCCCTTCAAGGTAGGCGAAATTGCTGACCTGGAGAATATTCAGAGAAATTTCACAGCACACATAAGTACGACAAAGCATATAGATTACTGGGAACGGTTGAAGTCCCTTGATTTGTATTCCCTGGGAAAGCAGGCGAGAAGATACATGATTAATATACACTGGGAAAATCCTAGAGGGATTAATACCAAACTTGCACACGAAAATTACTCCCTATGAAAGCAAAACCTCGG
Organism: Cherax quadricarinatus; assembly: GCF_026875155.1. NCBI lineage: Eukaryota > Metazoa > Arthropoda > Malacostraca > Decapoda > Parastacidae > Cherax > Cherax quadricarinatus. The sequence goes on from NC_069488.1 coordinate 4,915,161, forward strand.
CAAGAGATGCAACTTTATCCCAATAAAAAGCAGGGGCGTCACGAGTACACTAAGAAACAACAAAATAAGTGTCAGGGACCCAAGACTGTTCAACTGCCTCCCAGCATACATAAGGGGGACTACCAAAAGACCCCTGGCTATCTTCGAGAAGGCGCTGTACAGGCACCTAAAGTTAGTACCTGATCGCCTGTGGTTCTGACGTCGGTTTACATGAGGCCAGAAGTAACAGCCTAGTTGATATGACCTTGACCTAACACGAGGCTTGATCTCAAAACCGAGCCGAGGGGGCGCTGACCCCCGAAACCCTCTCCAATTATATTCCAGGTATTCTCCGGGTATATTCCAGGTAAACTCCAGGTATACTCTAACACAACTTGGCTTTGACCTTTCCACACCTGAGGGGGAAAACCCTAGACTCTGATCTTCCCATTGTTTCTGGTTGCCCCTAGGTATGAACTTTGTTTTTTGTGTTTTGTGTGTGTGTGTGTGTGTTGTACTCAGGTAATTGTATTGGGAGGGCTCGAATCACAGCCCCTGGCCCGCCTCTTCACTGGTCACTACTATGTCACTTTTCCGCTCCATCAGATCATGGAGCAGGAAGGAGAGTAAAGCTTATATGGATCCTGCCTCCACTACATCACTTCCAGACTGTTTTTCCCAAACCCTCCAAAGTGATACCAATATTTGTTGTGTTAGACAAAGTATAAAAATTAGAAGTGTTCGCCCTGAATCTGCTGGGTTGCAGCTTCTGAGGTGCTGTGAAAAAACTAATCTTTGTGTGGATTTACAGGCCTCACCAAACTTGATAGGATACAGTAAACTTTCAATGAGATGAAAATCGTAGGGCCTGTACACATGAAATGTGTGCTACTGGTTATTTTAACTTTAGACAAACTGAGATGAGCAATATTAACAAAATTTAGAGACATCAGACGACTTTTACTTGATAAGAATCATGTATTGTTTTTTTACACATTCTGTTGACATAACCAACGACGAAAATAATCTTCTTGACTTGATTTCTTGCCATCAGGGAATCAACTAATTAAATAATCTTGAGGTTAATGATGGCTTGGGAAAGTGATCAACAAATCACATCAGTTTTAATATAATGGCAATCAAGTCCTCGTCCTTGACTCCTCCTGGCTAATTTCATAGGACTGAGAAATTAACTGTGTGGGCTGAACTGAATTGACTAACTATGGGTAGGAGGTAGGTGTGATGGTCGCCAAATTATGTTTTTCCAGAGCATAGTTCTAGCCTGCTCAGACAACGTAAGTTCCAAATAGGAAAATTTAGATTCAAACAAATATCTCCCAAATGGATAAACAGGATTATTAAAAACATCTCTTGGTCAAAAGAGAGGCTTGTATATTAGGTGAAACAAAAGAGGAAAGGGGGCAGTTAAAAAATAATATATTTCGTAAAGATAAGGTCATCTGAAGACTAACCAAAAAGGATTCTATCAGGTTTACAGAAAAAGAATTTGGGACAAGATAGGCCCACTCAAAAGTTACCGGTCCAGCTCACGCGACAGTGAAAGAAATTGTAGAATTTTTAACACTTACTTCCTCTCAGTTTTTACACAGAAGATACTAGTGACGATTCCAGAAATTAATAAGTATATGTAGAACAAGATGATAAACTATGCACGATAAGGGTCAAAGTGACGGGTACTTTGACAAATAAAGTACAAACCACAAATCACCCAGGTCCCTAGAAGAGCAGTACCAAGCATTCTAAAGAATGTAAAGAAGTGGCATAGCAAACACTTTGCGTCATCATATGAGGAAGATCATGCTAATGAATATATTGTGTACATATATGACTTCGCATCATAGACTAATTGAAGGAAAATTAAGTCACACGAAATAGAAAAATTTATTCCTGCATAGAGAAAGATAGCATAGAGTTTTGGAGCATAACTGGGAGAATTGCAGTGGAGAAGCTCACGAGCAGTTTCCACAGGAGTCATGTTGAGGCCACGTTTGTTCACAATCAACCTATAAGACATATATGAATGAATAATAGCGAAATAAGCAAGTTTGCTGAAGACACCACGCATAAGGCAGACAAATTCTATTCTGACGAGGACAATAAGAGCATCCAGGAAGAATTGTACAACTGCTGCAGTGCGTGTCGGAGAAGAGACAGATGCAGTAGTTAATCTACACAAATGCAAATTTCAAAACACTGGACAGTGAAAATAACCAAACACATACAGTGACCCCCAAGTGTTCTTTGTGATTAATCCGTTACCAGAGACTCTGCAAGGTCGAAAATTCACCAAAGGCAAAACCATTTTCCCCCCGTAAGAAAAAAATTGAAAGTCCAAATAATCCGTTGCAGACCCCCAAAAGTCGGCCTATGAAAGGTTGGAGGAGGGTAAAGGAGGATTTTGTGTGCAGGGGCTTGGACTTCCAGCAAGCATGCGAGGAGCGTGTTTTGATTAGGAGTGGATGGAGACAAATGGTTCTTTTAATACTTGACATTCTGTTGTAGTGTGAGCAGCGAGTAACATTTATGAAGGGGTTTCAGGAAACCGGCAGGCCGGACATTGAGTCTGGACATGGAAGTAACCGTGATGCGCAGTGCGCGCGTCTGAAGGAGGGGTTTAATGTTGCAGTTTAAAAACTGGTTAGTGAAGCAACCCTTGCTGGCAAGACAGTGATGGAGTGAATGATGGTGACAAAGATATTTTTCTTTTTCAGGCGCACCCTGCCTTGGTGGGAATCGTGTCCATGTGTGTGCATAATAAAAAAAAAAAAAAAAATTAAAGATTAAATATAGATTTAAATACAGAAAACAAGTGTCAATGATAATGTGAGCCCCTTTGATTGAACTTGAATAGAAAGGTGAGGGTTTAGTTAAGTAATCATATTTTAAGAAAAGAAGTATAAATAAGTATTCACGATATGATGTAGGCGAATTTACAGTAGTTTTGTGGAATATGATATTGGTATCTAAAAGACTGTTGAGTAACTGTCAGGATTTACATGTTTATATGAGGGGCACTAGATATAACAGATCACTTTCTAGTTGTAGCTACACGAGAGTAAAAGTAGATGGCGGATACAAGAGAATAGAAGCATCAGGGAAGAGAAGGTAAAGGTTTATAAACTAAAAGAGGAGGCGCAGTTAGGGTAAGATATAAACAGCTTATTGGAGGATAGATGGGCTAATGAGAGCATAGCAATGGGTTCGAAGAGGAATGGGGTAGGTTTTAAAAATGTAGTGTTTGAGAGTTCAGCAGAATTTTTGTGGTTACAGGCAAAGTGGGTGCTAGAGGAAGAGGAGCATTGGTGGAATGATGATGTAAAGAGAGTATAAGGGGGAGAAAAAGTTAGCATATAGAAGTTTTTAACAAAGTAGAAGTGATGCAAGGTATGGAAAGAATATGGAGAAAAAAGAAGAATTAAGAAGAGTGGGAAGCAATGTAAAAAAGAGAGCAAATGATGATAAGTGGGTAATGTTATCAACAAATTTTGTTGTAAATAAGAAAAAGTTTTTGAGTGAGATTAACAGGATTAAGAAAGCCTAAAAAACAAATGGATTTGTCAGTTAAAAAATAGGAGAGGAGAGATTATTAATGGAGAGTTAGAGGTATTGGAAGATATAAGGAATATTTTGAGGGAAATGGTAAAATGATTGATGAATATAGGTAACTGTGATTCGTGTATAGCAGAGGAATAACATCTTGTAGGAGTGAGGAGAGAGCCGTTGTGATGTTGGGGAAGTTCGTGAGGCAGTAGGTAAAATGAAAGGGGAAAGGCAGCCGGGATTGATGTGATATAAGATAGAAATGTAAAAGCCGTGTGGGGAATAGTTTTTGGAGTGTTTTGGTGTCAATTAATTAATAAATTGTATGTAAGAGGGTAAGGTTACCTAGGGATGGCATAGAGCGATGCATAGTTCATTATTATAAAAGGCAAATGGGGATTAAAAGAGAGTGCAAAATTAAAGGGGATCAGTCTGCTTGAGTGTACCTGTAAAGGATGTTAGAGTATAATTGAAAGAATTAAGAGTAAGACGGAGAATAGGATGCATATGAACAAGGAGGCTATAGGAAAATAGGGGGTGTGTGGACCAGGTGTTACAGAGAAACAATATTAAGTGAACCAGTATTTAGAAAGAGGCAAAAAGGTCTTTGTGCATTATGGATTTGGAAAAAGGGCGTAACAGGGTGGATAAGGGGGCAATGTGGCAGATTTTCAAGTGCATGTGTAAGGAGGTAGGTTACGAAATCAGATGAAGAGTTTTACGAGGATAGTGAGGCACAGATAGAGTATGTAAGGAAAGAGGGAAATTTTTTCCCATAAAAGTAGGAGCCTTAGCGCCAAGATGTCGAGATGTCACCGTGGTTGTTTAAATATTTATAGATGGGGTTGTAAGAGAATTAAATGCGAGGACTTGCAATTGGCGTGGAGTTAAAAGATAAGAAATCACACACAAAGTAGGGAGTGTGTCACAGCAGCTGCTTTGCCGGATACACTTGCTCTGAGATTCTGAAGAGAAGTTGCAGAGATTGTGTGAGTTAAGATTGTAGGGTTGCAAAAGAAGAAAATAAAGGTGAATCACAGAAAGAAGTAGTGTTATGAGGCGATAACAAAAAGATTAGGAGATGAAAGATTAATATCAGAATGGATGGAGAGGTAATGGAGGAGTTGACCGATTCAGATATTATGGGAGTGGACATGTCCGCGGATGGGTCCTATGAAAGATAGGTGAATCATAGAATTTGATAGAGTGAAAAAGAGTGAGTGTGCACTTAGAGTCTGTGAGAACAAAGAACTTTGTGTCCTTGAGCAAAGATGGGAATAAATAGAGAATAGTTTTACCAACGCTCCTTATATGGGTGTTACTCGTGGTATGAATGTTGCAAGCGAGGAAAGGCTGAGGCAGTGGAGATGTCATGTCTGAGAGGCAAATGTGTGGGTTGAATATAAAGCAGAGAATTCGTAGTATTGGAAGCGTTAGGAGGAGTGCCGGGATACCAATAACTGTTGTCCGATAGGGCTAGGACAAGAGGTTTGTTGAGGTGGTTCGGACATGTAGTAGAGAAATGAGCCGAACAGGAAATACATCAAGAGTGTATCATCGTAGTTGGAAGGAAACGGGGTAGGGGTCGGCCTAGGAAGGTTTGGAGGTAGGGGTAACGGAGGTTTTGTGTGCCGAGGGGCATTGGACTTCCAGGCAGGCATGCGTGAGCGTGTTTTGATATGAGTTAATGTAGACAAATGGTTTTTTTAATACTTGACGTGCTTTTGATGTGATCAAAGTAACATTTTATGAGGGATTCAGGGAAACCGGCATGCCGGACATGAGTCCAGAGAGGGGAAGTACCGTGCCTGCCTCTGAGAGGGGTGTAATGTTGCATTTAAAAACTGTAGTTTAAAGCACCCTTCGGCAAGACAGTGATGGAGTGAGATGATGGTTAAAGTTTTTCTTTTTCGGCACCCTGCCTTGTTGGTAATCGACCAGTGTGATAATAAAAAAAAAAAAAAATACAGAAAACAAAGACAAATAAATATAAAAGCACTAATAAAATGGATAAATGAACATTTAAACCCCATTCATGGGTTTCAGCGTACTAGTACGGCTTACCACCAGTGTCCATGACGTACTAGTACATGCAACAAATTCTAGCGCCTCAATCTCAGTGAGAGAAAGCTGGTATGGCCAACATATGGAAAGAATGGGTCAATGTGGTACAGTGTGCGCAGTATAAAAAAAATCCTGCAGCAACACAGTGATTAATGAGAAAAAAAAACTTGACCATGTTTTCTGTGATAAAAAAGACTTTGCACTAAATTTCGTATGGTATTTGTTGTATCTAGTTTTCCCTGGCCTCATGTATAGAATGAAGACAATGTATAACAGAAATAGATAAGATTATGACTGGTTTACAATATGAAAAGTACTTTGAAAATGAGCTCAAGTAGCAGATATTTTCGATTTTAACCCAAAGTTCACAGTAAACCATATCATCAAGCGTCATACACATCAACTGGTGAGTCTAATATTCATTCACAGTGCCAGCCAATATTATTTATACCATTTCTAACTAATGCAGTAGTCTGCATAACAGTAAAATCATATTTTTTGGGGAGAATTAAAATATTTCAAAGTTGAAAAAAGCAAAAACAAATGTAAGAGGGTCCTGGGGACCGGTGACTAATAACAGCATAAACTGTTATTTTAGAGCCAGGAATGTCTTCTTGTTATTTAGGACCCTAATTGGAAACTGGCATCTTGTGAAATTTTGTGTGAAATTGGAAAATTGTTTTAAATACTGACCACTGTAATTGGAAGTTGACTCGTAAATATGGTGTTTCTTGTACACATTCGAAAGAAAAAAATGGAGTCTAAGCAAAATATATTTATGATATCTGTCGACTATACATTGGAATTGGGGGAGCGGGCCGAAAATAGGGCACAATGTGGGCAGAATCGCCGTGCGTAAACTCGTTGAGACCCTGCTAACTTGTGAGAGCAAAATTCCGGTATATATCCTAAGTTTATCCATCCAATTTCAGACGGGGGGGGGGGCATTAGACGGGAAAAGATTCTCTATCTTTCATAAGAAAAATAATTTTTTTTTTTTTTTTTGAATTTGGGACCCTGATTCAAGTCTCTGAGAGGGCCACTGTGACCCTGAAAGGGTTAACACATACTTACCTTTGTGATGAATGGTTTGAAAAAAAACCCGACAACGTGAAGATTGAGACACTTATCAAAATGGGAATTATTTATTTAGTAAACGTTACGCCACAACATGGCTCATCATCCAATACAAAGCAGAAAGGATAAGGAGAGGAGGAGTTTGAGGGTAATCATCCCGTCAGCACTGGAGTCGACGGTGTTCAGTCCTCAATCTAGTAGATGTACTGCATAAGGCCGTAGAACGTGGCTTATATACTGTAGTCAGGTGAGCGAAGCAGGAGATGCGGGTCATAGTATATAAGCCAAGTCTTACGACCCTATGGGCTGTAACAATCTACGAAGATTGATGGACTGAACACATCGACTCCCGCTGAGGACTGATTACCTCAAATTCCTCCTCTCCTACCCTTACTGCTTTAAATATACTGACTGATGAAGCCACTGTTCTGAAACGTTTTCTAAATAAAGAGTTCCCACATGTTGCATAAGAGTGGATCTCAATCTTCATACTTACCTTTATTGAAGATTCTTGATGTTGATTGCATACAGGTAGAGCAGAGGGAGGCAAGTTTATTTACAGATATGATGCTAAAATCATCTCTACAGCTTATGTTATGATTGCAATATCACTCAACAAGTTATTTATTCCATCACAATTCAACTAATATTGACCTAATAAACAATATTATAACGACAGAAACATGATATAACTCTAGAAATGATAAAATATGTTCATCCCTATGTATCGAGTGGTGAAGATGTTTGTAGTTTTTTGTTTATAAGAAGTGCCACTGAGAAGAAGCCATACACATTAGCGTGGTGGAGGCTGCAGCCAGAAGCCACCACCACTATTCACACAAACAATGTACATAATATATGAATAAGAGATATTTACCACCTTAAAACATATAAAATAAAAAGATTTACACTTGACCATGGATATGTTAGTATAATTAGGTTAGTTTGATGGTAGGAGATGCTGGCAGAGGTTTAGGTGGTGAAGATGCAGGCGCATATGTTCGCTTTACTATCGCTTCAATATCGCTTACATACTTGCTACATTGTTTAATGCTACACTTTATCGTGGCTGGCATTTATACCTTTATCGATATACTCTGCTGCTTTAGTAACGTACATATCGCAGAAACACTAAATCACAGACAAAAGTTACATTTCTTGCCCTCTCCTCTTCCTCCATCCCCACATGTACTTAGCTACAAGTTTTTTTCTTCATTCTATTGTGTTTCTTTCCTTCTTTACTTTACCAAAGAGGCACTATGAGCTTTCTTTAGCATGTAAACACAAAAAAACAATGGCTTATTATGACATGCATGTATGAAACCCATGGAGTGATGGTCACGACACCACAACTTACTCCTGAATGTTGTGTGAGAGCCCTTTGGTGTATTGCCCAGCTGCTCCCAGCAGTACAGATGCGTCCCATACAACAGACAAATCACGACCAACATGAACTGCGAGGATATATTATGATAAAAAAAGTTGCCGAAAGTCGGATTTCATGAAAGTCGTGGCCGGCCCGAAACGCAGGTGTCCACTGTATAAACTAAATAAAGTAGATCATATTATTAACTGTATTGTGAAAAGGAATTTTGGAAGTTCTGTTAACCGTAATTTAAAAACAAGACAAACAGGGATAAGTGTCCGGCAATAAAGCGAACATAATCCCTTGGCATCATATCAAGAACATAAATAATATAATCCTCGTAAGAAGTAAAAATATTAACTAGCCAAGACAGGACTCGGCATCAATGGTTTTAAGTTGGAAAAATTCATGTTTCAGAAGATATAGGAAAGCACATGGGTTTGGTAATAGAGTGTTGATGAGTGGAAACAAACTCCCAAGTACTTCATAAGAAACTAAGAAACGTTGTGTATTTTTATAAAATAGGTTAGATAAATACATGAATTGGGTTTGAGCTGGACCTGACTAACTTGTTGCTAATAGTCAGATGCATTCTCCTTAAGTGAAGAGATATGACTAGACAAGGTTGGGTCACTGCTAAGCTGGTGGAAGACTTGGACCTGCTTGCATGGGCCAAATAGGTCTTCTGCAGTGTTTCCTTCTTTCTTATGTTCTTATATTTCTTTACTCTAACTCCATTTGATACCCTTATCACCTTACTATAATCTACGCTCACTTTCAACTTTCTACCTTTACACACCTCCCAAGCTCGTCCACTAACCTTGCAACTTTTCTTTAGAATCATCTCCCAAGAAGCAAAAAGTAGCTGTGTCAAATTCCCAGTTTTGTATTTTGATTCCCCATAATTTAATCCCCCCTTCTCCCCAACACCCTAGAAGATAACCTCTTTACAAGCCCATCTATACATACAAGTATGTTAATACAACTCCAGAGGAATGAACAGACGCTCTCCTTCCTAACCATGCGTGTGTAATAGGCGATTAAAATGCTGGGGATCATGTGGCTAGTAACCCTTCTCCAGTATATACAATTAATACTAAATGTAAAGGGAGATACTTTTATTTCTCCTTTTTAGCCACCCTACCCTCGATGGGATAATGGCCGTGCAGAGGAAGAAAGACAGCCATTTAGTACTAACACCTATTCCTATACACATGCAATGTCTGCACATTGCTCTCCTATCCACCCCTAATACAAGAGGAAAACTAAAATAAAACCATAAAAATTGTCCAGTAAATGATAAGCAAACTTATTATTCTACCCCATCTTTTGCATGACAATAAATCACAAGTAGTAGCCTTTTTTACGTTACACTTATGCAACTTATTAATTAAACCACACTGACCATCAAAAGACACTATATAAATTAAGAATATAGTAAACACAACACATGGCGTCATTACCGATCTACAGATTTATAATTATATAATGGTTAATATCTTACCTTCTTTTCTCTAATAGATGCAGTTGGTAAGAATATTAAGAGCAAATTACAATCATAATTCTTGAAAGAGAAGCCCAGAAGAGTAATTAGCCTTATCCTGAAATCAAACCAGAGATCAGCCAGCCATGGATGTTTTCTCGTGACTCTTATCCTCACCAAGACTTTCAGCATATCACGTCTGTTACACCAGTTACCCTGATTGAACATCTGCTGTTGAACAGAAAAAAGCACCTGATTTTTAATGACAAATTAATATATTTATTTTAGTTTTTTGATCAGAAAAGAGAAGAAGGGAATGAGAAGGGTGAGAGAAGTTTGAGCATGAGAAGTAAATGGCTAACACATCTGAGTTTAAAGTAAATTTGAAGAGATACTTGTACGATGTATAAGTGGACAAACTGGCACACGTACCATGTGTTCTACGTACATTAGGCATGTAATGATTGCAATTTAGGCCATCATAGAAGCATTGATGGCTCCTGCAATGAGGAAAAATTACAGAGCATGCCTGCCTCTAGCTGCCACTGATACACTGGCTGTTAGCTAAACGGGATGTTAGCCAAACTTTCCTTCCCAAGGTATACAGAGAATCAACATAACTGAAAATATGCTGAAAGAGTTTTTTATGAGATAGTGAGCTCAGGTTAGGTGTTAGAATGGAGGAGATTATTTTCCTTTTCCCAGTAAAAAGTAAGCCTTAGACAGCCTGCTTTTACTGTGTAATGTCACCATGGTTGTTTAACGCCCTTCAGGTTCCCAGGCCAAAACAGAAGTTGTGCTCCAGTCCAAGGATAATGGGGGGGAAAAAAAAAAATACAAAAAATTATTTTTCTTACAGAAATTAAAAGCATAATTTTGTGAAGTTAAAAGACAAAAAAAAAAATTCTGATCAGTACTATACCGAGATACAGTGCCAAGAAGATGTCCAAAATGATGTGGTGGCGTCCATAATAGACGTAATTCCACATACGCGCATTACATTAACGGTTTTTTATAGTTTTTCTTTTCTTATCCCATTTTATATTTTCCTACAACATTTGGGGCCTGAGAGACCAATAGCTGTATATAATGTATATATCTAAACTCACTGTATAGAACACAATAACTGCACCTAAAATAACATATTATTGTTTACCACAGCGTGGTTTATTACAATAAACAGCACAAAACTTGTAGAATACTAATGTCTATCATATATTTACATATTTACAATCATTGACAATGGTTTAGAACTGCTTGGAGCTTGTGAACTCCTTGAAACAAGCACCACCCTGCACCAGAGCACCTCACATTCCTCACAACATAAACCCGATAGTCTTTGCGTCACTTTGTTTCCGTCGTTTTGTTACATCAGAGTGATCTGTGCTCTTGTGTTATGGACTGTGTTCTGTGAGGTTGGCAAGGTGAGATTTTTATTGAGGGATGGTTAATAACAAGTAAGATGTTCATATTATGTATAGGTGCAGTAAATAAGTAAGGATGTTTTTTGTATGGTGAGTAGGTTTAGTGTATTGAATATTGTGGAGTGTGCTGCCTGGTAAGTAGAATTTGTTATCATTCTAAGTGCATCCATTTGTGGTAAATAGTGTTCTAGAGATTTTTGGTTAATTGTTGTTGATGTTGACCCCATGCACAAATTTCCATAGGTAGAGATAGGGGTAAATAAAAGAGTGATATAGGGCCAAGGGCTGACTGTGCGAGCCATAGTACCGTATAATCTTCGATATATGCCTATCGTCTTGTGAAATTTATCTTTGAACTTTGTTAGTATATGTGTATGAAATTGAGATAATATCAAATGTGTATTCATAAGACTTTTTCCCACTGTTAAGCTTTGTGATAGTGGTGACCTTTATCATTATGTTAAGAGGCGACATATTGAGCTCTGTTATACCATAACTGAAAGAAGTAGGATTTGTTCAATGTTTAGTGAGTAAGTTTGTTCAGTCCTCATCCAGGTAAGATTTTCGTAATTCGTATTTACATACTTGCTAGCGTGACTGGGGCTCGGTTGGAGAAGACTATGTAGTGTCATCTGCAAATAGGTGGGTTTGAGTAATAGGCGAAGCATTATGGTAGTTCATTATGTATAGGAGAAAGATAAGAGGTCAAGGACACTTCCCCCTGTGGGAACACCAACTGTAAATTGGTTGTGCAGATGAGTTTTGCCCCATTTGGCGTACACATATTTGCTTCTGTTGCTGAGGTATGACGTGAGGTAGTTGAGGGAGTGCCTCTTAAAACAAAAGTGTGACGAATTTTTACGTGGACAGATCATGGTCTACTGGTATCAAAAGCTTTACGTCAGTCAATGAAGATCCCCAGTGGGACTTCTTTTTTCTCTATTGCAGTGTATATATGGGGGGGGGGTGGGGGGGGGGGGGGGTGGGGGGGGAGGGGCGGGGGGGGGTGGGGGGTGGGGGGGGGGGGGGGGGGAGTGTACTAGCATGTGTATAAATAGCATCATTAGTATTTTTAGTAGCCGAATCCAAATTGGCAGGGGTTGAGTATGTATTGGAGATAAGGTAGGAGTAGATACGTTTAAGAATTAAATTTTCGAAGAATTTATTGAGAGAGGGTGAAAGTTGGATATTGCCTAATAGTTATTCAACTCTGTATTGGCTCCTGCCTTTTGGATTGGGTGACCCTATGCTATTTATTGAGGTACTGTAGGAAGGTTTTAGGATTCAATGGATATGTTAGAGTGTTGCAATGATTGGTGATAGCACTTGTGACACTGTTTTGTATATAAAGGTTGTAAGGTATTTAAATCTCTTGCCTTTTTTTTTAGTGCATTGATAATATGGGAGACTTCGTATGGGGTAAGTCTAGAGCTAAAGGAACAATGTTTCTGGTAGTTGCCGGTGAGGTAGTCATTTGGTGGGTATCTGAGCGTGGAATTTTATTGGCAAAGGTTGTGTCCTATAGTGGATAAGTGAAATCACATTGAAACTGTTTTTGCTGTTTCTGTTGTGATAGTATGGGTTCATCTGATTTGCTAATTTTATTTCGCTATTTCGTGATATCTGTTTTTGTTCCCGAAAGAATTTCTGATAGGTTTTCCAGGTTCTCTTTTATACACCTCGTAAGTTGGATATTCTTCTCAAAGCACAATTTTTTTTTGCCCTTCTTATCAGGCTGTAGGAAATGACGAGTAAGCGTTTTGTTTGGGTCTCTGTTATGTGACCACATTCTGTACTGTAGTTTCACATTGGTGATTTTGTATTTATGATTGAGGATGCAGGGTTGTTAGCAAGGGACTCGTTCAGTCACTATCTGACATCTGTTGTAGGTTTTTTTAGGGCAGTGCTTGTTATAGAGGTATTTGGGTCTTTTTTATATAGAAATTATTAATACATTCGTCAAAATCGTATAGATTTTCTAGCTCAGTGTGCCAATCAATGTTTAGCTGCTGCTGTTGTGAAGTTATTAATAGGCTGCCTCATTGAGAAGTCTCACGGTGACTATTAGTATATCCTTGGGTAGTTTACCAGAGTTTTGTTATGAGGAAAGTTAGTAATTGACGTGGTATTTCTGTTAATTATGCCTGATTTTAAGGGTATATGTAGTTGGTCCAGATATTTGGTGGTCAATAGGGAAACACTAGTCTCTGTAACTGCTTGTCAGGTTTTGTTACTGTTGGTAGCAACATAACAGTTACTTCATTGTGTTTGTGAATTCATAACAGGTGGTCTCGTCTTGCATGATAATTAAATTAAAGTCTACCTTATAGTATAAATGATCATTGTTCATGAGCGTGCATCAGTTATCATACTTCCTAGGTTTTGACTAAATTGCTAATGTTTTACTGTTGAACTACTGATATGATAAGTTTATCATGTGAGGAGTTTTTGTAGGTATTTGGATTGGTTTCTTTCTAATACCTGCTGTCATCAAAAATTTCTATGATTGTTTTCATTCTTTAATACTCTACAATGGCAACTTCGTTGCTGGCTAAAGTGTAGAACACAGTGAGTGTGTCCTTAGGAGGAAGCCTACAGGCTGTTCAACAAGGAAGGAAGAGTGCAGCACGCTCAGATGTTGCATGTAGTAACCGTAGAGTTTTTCACACCAAACAAAAAATAATAACTCAGAAATAAGTTATTGACATTGTTTTCCATCCGCGATAAGTATATAATAGATTGTCATGATTTTTGCAAACGTTATTGAGGAATGATGGGTTCTACATACTCCCAGGGTGAGATTTGTGGATACTGATTACACTTAGCTTTGTAATGATTTTTTACTCACAAAAAAAAAATGAAATAAAAATTACTAACTTCAACATTTTTTTTTTATTGGAATATAACAGACATTTATCGACTTAAACCACCCTGGATCAACAATAATCAAGCCTTTATCTTTTTTATCTGATGTCAACTACAGCATTGTATCTACTTCCCAATTTATTAGAAAAAGAAAAGTTAATGACCCATAAAATGTGCACAATATATTTTTTTAGATTTATCTAACTTGAAGGCGAACAGTCAAAACAAACACATCCAATACTTTTTTGCAGTGCTGCTTAAATCACTGTCCAAAAAATCTCATTGAAATCAGACGATAAAAAAAAAAAGTTGTTGATTTCACTCGCCCCTCCCTTAAACCCCTTTAGGGTTTTGAGGCCGTACTAGTACGGCTTTACGAACCAGGGTTTTTTTGACGTACCCCAGTAAGGGGATAAAATTCTACGCCCCAGCAAATCCTAACCAAGAAAGCTGGTAGGCCTACGTGTGAAAGAATGGCTCTATGTGGTCAGTGTCGCAGTATAAAAAAAATCCTGGCAGCACACAGTGCGTAAGAGAAAAAAAAAAACTTGACAATGTTTTTTTGGTTTAGAAACAGCGACTTGCCTGTAATTTTTTCGCATGGTATTTATTGTTATATTCTGTTTTTTCTGGGCTCCAATAGTATAGAATGGGAAGACATATAACAGAAATTGGAGAGTTGAATTTGACTGTTTTACAATGAATAGTACCTGAAATTGAGCTCAAAGTAGCGAAATGTTTGATTTTTACAAATTTTCAAAAGTAAACAAATCATGCTAAGCGTCTCAATACACAGGAGTCTAAATATCATCACAAGTGTTCCGATACGTAATTTATACATTTTCTACACTAATGCAGTAGTCAGCATAAACAGTAAAATCTTTTTTTTTTTTTTGTGAGAATAAAAAAATTCAGTGTGGAAAGCAAAATGAAATGTAAGAGGGACCTGGGGATCCGTTACTAATGAACAGAAGGAAAATAGTTATTTTAGTTCCAGGAATGTCTTTCTTATTTTATTCTGGACCCTATTTGGGAAATTGGCATCTTTGAAATTTGAGGTGAAATTGGCAAAATTGCATAAATTCTGACCACTTTCTTGATAGTTAAATCTGAAAATGGTGTTTCATGTACTCATTCGATAGAAAAAAATGAATTTCTAGTGAAATATTATGATTTCAGGACTAGATACAACTGGAAATGCTGAAATAGGGCTAAAGTGTGCAAAATCGCCAGATGGCGTTAAACATCGTTTGAGACCGCTAACTTGGGCGAAGAGCAATAATTCCTAATTTTTCCATCAATTTATCATACTTTGTGTCATTATGATCGGGAAAATATTTCTATCTTTCATAAGAATTTTGGGGGGGGGAGTTTTGGGGGTGCAACCCTGAAAGAAATAAAGTCTCTGAGAGGGCCTGCGACCCACAAAGGGCTAAATTAGACACTAATATCAGCTCTATGGCTTTATTTATCTAGCACAATTCCCTAATAATGACATAAACAATATTAATCAGCATAAACACATGATATATACTCTAGAATGAAAAAAATATGGCATTAAGAATGTCACAGTGGTGGTGTGCTGCTTGTTGCTGGGTTCTCAGGGCCCACTGAAAGATAAGCCTTACATAATGGTGTGAAGGGGCGCACAGAGGCGGTGGTGTTTTATCAGTAGCCCTATAAACCTCCAACAACAATAGAGGAGTCAGTTTCGTGCTGTTCCTTTTTTCTAACGATTAATCGCTAACTTACGTGTTACACAGTTAATGCTAACAACTTATTAATCTTGCTTCACTAATAGCCTTTCATCTCAACTTCCTCTGCTTAAAGTTATCTTACATATTGCAGAATCACTGAAATAATGAGAGCACATTCTCCCCTCCTCTCACCCCATTCCCAAAGGGCTGGCTGGCACTATAAGCTTTCTTTGGGCCAGGTGGCTTACTTAGCAGTTTACAAAGCCTAAAAAGAATGGAGTAACACAAATGTATGTATTCTCCCAGTGCCGGAGCGTCAGTATATATGACTATACATAATCGCTGCTGGTAGTGTGCCATAAGCTATACCAAGGGGAAGGAGTACTCAAGTATTAACATCCTGGTGGCTGTACATACAGGAACAGACAGTGAAAATGACAATGATAGTGTTGCAATTGGGATGGAAATTGCATGAGTGGTGGTATGGGATGCAGCCATGAGGCACCAGCAGTGGCATGCTGCCACACCACTCTGCCACCCACGTGTCCGCCGCAGCTCACTGCCCAACAACAGAAGCCACCATGCCCCCACCCACCCCACCACAAATACCTCCTCCACAACCACAACCTCCACACAAAACCACCAACTCTCACAACCACAACCACCGCAATGTCCAGTACCCCCACCAGCCGCGTGCACCTGTGAATTGGCAGGAAGCGTCAATTTTGTTCCAAATCCCCACCAGCTTGATGAAAGCCAAATGTGAGAATTACGGTCGATATTGTACACTTGGGAAACAATACCCATTGAATGGAATGTTTTCGAGTTATTTTTTGATGAACCCCTATGTGAAATAAATGTCAGGGAAAGCACAGGTACTACAAGTACAAACCATGGCCAAACACAATACACTAATTCATCACCAAAATCATCTACACGACCAGTGAAGGAACAACTGTGGGCGAGATGAATCTTTTCTTGCCACAATAATGCTTATGCCACAGGTGTATGAACACAGTGTGTAATCCATACTGGTCAAACAACCACCTGCTTGAGCACCCCAGTTTCAGTGATAAAATGGAGTGAATCGATTTGTGCTACTATTACGTATCTTTACTTCTCAAACAAAACCAGGCCTGACAGAAGAACGACAGTATATAAGATTAAGGTAATGTGTTTTTGTGTATCTAAAGAGAAGTTAAATATGTATTTTTTATCCCTTCAGGAAGCTTGTGATTTGACGAGTCCTTTGATTCTGTTCAAAGGAAGGACTCCTTTTTCAAGCAGTACAATACCAAGCAAGAGGAAAACGCTTGGTTATAGAAGTTGTTTGTGCATTGTGATTGTTTCAGTGGTCTGATACTGGATATTATTGTGTACACTGGAAGTTATACATTGCAAAAACCAGGAAGTTATGGGCATCTCTGGTGATGGTTAGAACTATAGTTAACTATAGTTCTTTGGTTGAACTATATTTCTATATTCAACTCCCAAATATCTGACGCATTCCACTTCTTCCATACTCCCTCCCCCTCCAAAGTGATACCAATATTTGTTGTGTTAGACAAAGTATAAAAATTAGAAGTGTTCGCCCTGAATCTGCTGGGTTGCAGCTTCTGAGGTGCTGTGAAAAAACTAATCTTTGTGTGGATTTACAGGCCTCACCAAACTTGATAGGATACAGTAAACTTTCAATGAGATGAAAATCGTAGGGCCTGTACACATGAAATGTGTGCTACTGGTTATTTTAACTTTAGACAAACTGAGATGAGCAATATTAACAAAATTTAGAGACATCAGACGACTTTTACTTGATAAGAATCATGTATTGTTTTTTTACACATTCTGTTGACATAACCAACGACGAAAATAATCTTCTTGACTTGATTTCTTGCCATCAGGGAATCAACTAATTAAATAATCTTGAGGTTAATGATGGCTTGGGAAAGTGATCAACAAATCACATCAGTTTTAATATAATGGCAATCAAGTCCTCGTCCTTGACTCCTCCTGGCTAATTTCATAGGACTGAGAAATTAACTGTGTGGGCTGAACTGAATTGACTAACTATGGGTAGGAGGTAGGTGTGATGGTCGCCAAATTATGTTTTTCCAGAGCATAGTTCTAGCCTGCTCAGACAACGTAAGTTCCAAATAGGAAAATTTAGATTCAAACAAATATCTCCCAAATGGATAAACAGGATTATTAAAAACATCTCTTGGTCAAAAGAGAGGCTTGTATATTAGGTGAAACAAAAGAGGAAAGGGGGCAGTTAAAAAATAATATATTTCGTAAAGATAAGGTCATCTGAAGACTAACCAAAAAGGATTCTATCAGGTTTACAGAAAAAGAATTTGGGACAAGATAGGCCCACTCAAAAGTTACCGGTCCAGCTCACGCGACAGTGAAAGAAATTGTAGAATTTTTAACACTTACTTCCTCTCAGTTTTTACACAGAAGATACTAGTGACGATTCCAGAAATTAATAAGTATATGTAGAACAAGATGATAAACTATGCACGATAAGGGTCAAAGTGACGGGTACTTTGACAAATAAAGTACAAACCACAAATCACCCAGGTCCCTAGAAGAGCAGTACCAAGCATTCTAAAGAATGTAAAGAAGTGGCATAGCAAACACTTTGCGTCATCATATGAGGAAGATCATGCTAATGAATATATTGTGTACATATATGACTTCGCATCATAGACTAATTGAAGGAAAATTAAGTCACACGAAATAGAAAAATTTATTCCTGCATAGAGAAAGATAGCATAGAGTTTTGGAGCATAACTGGGAGAATTGCAGTGGAGAAGCTCACGAGCAGTTTCCACAGGAGTCATGTTGAGGCCACGTTTGTTCACAATCAACCTATAAGACATATATGAATGAATAATAGCGAAATAAGCAAGTTTGCTGAAGACACCACGCATAAGGCAGACAAATTCTATTCTGACGAGGACAATAAGAGCATCCAGGAAGAATTGTACAACTGCTGCAGTGCGTGTCGGAGAAGAGACAGATGCAGTAGTTAATCTACACAAATGCAAATTTCAAAACACTGGACAGTGAAAATAACCAAACACATACAGTGACCCCCAAGTGTTCTTTGTGATTAATCCGTTACCAGAGACTCTGCAAGGTCGAAAATTCACCAAAGGCAAAACCATTTTCCCCCCGTAAGAAAAAAATTGAAAGTCCAAATAATCCGTTGCAGACCCCCAAAAGTCGGCCTATGAAAGGTTGGAGGAGGGTAAAGGAGGATTTTGTGTGCAGGGGCTTGGACTTCCAGCAAGCATGCGAGGAGCGTGTTTTGATTAGGAGTGGATGGAGACAAATGGTTCTTTTAATACTTGACATTCTGTTGTAGTGTGAGCAGCGAGTAACATTTATGAAGGGGTTTCAGGAAACCGGCAGGCCGGACATTGAGTCTGGACATGGAAGTAACCGTGATGCGCAGTGCGCGCGTCTGAAGGAGGGGTTTAATGTTGCAGTTTAAAAACTGGTTAGTGAAGCAACCCTTGCTGGCAAGACAGTGATGGAGTGAATGATGGTGACAAAGATATTTTTCTTTTTCAGGCGCACCCTGCCTTGGTGGGAATCGTGTCCATGTGTGTGCATAATAAAAAAAAAAAAAAAAATTAAAGATTAAATATAGATTTAAATACAGAAAACAAGTGTCAATGATAATGTGAGCCCCTTTGATTGAACTTGAATAGAAAGGTGAGGGTTTAGTTAAGTAATCATATTTTAAGAAAAGAAGTATAAATAAGTATTCACGATATGATGTAGGCGAATTTACAGTAGTTTTGTGGAATATGATATTGGTATCTAAAAGACTGTTGAGTAACTGTCAGGATTTACATGTTTATATGAGGGGCACTAGATATAACAGATCACTTTCTAGTTGTAGCTACACGAGAGTAAAAGTAGATGGCGGATACAAGAGAATAGAAGCATCAGGGAAGAGAAGGTAAAGGTTTATAAACTAAAAGAGGAGGCGCAGTTAGGGTAAGATATAAACAGCTTATTGGAGGATAGATGGGCTAATGAGAGCATAGCAATGGGTTCGAAGAGGAATGGGGTAGGTTTTAAAAATGTAGTGTTTGAGAGTTCAGCAGAATTTTTGTGGTTACAGGCAAAGTGGGTGCTAGAGGAAGAGGAGCATTGGTGGAATGATGATGTAAAGAGAGTATAAGGGGGAGAAAAAGTTAGCATATAGAAGTTTTTAACAAAGTAGAAGTGATGCAAGGTATGGAAAGAATATGGAGAAAAAAGAAGAATTAAGAAGAGTGGGAAGCAATGTAAAAAAGAGAGCAAATGATGATAAGTGGGTAATGTTATCAACAAATTTTGTTGTAAATAAGAAAAAGTTTTTGAGTGAGATTAACAGGATTAAGAAAGCCTAAAAAACAAATGGATTTGTCAGTTAAAAAATAGGAGAGGAGAGATTATTAATGGAGAGTTAGAGGTATTGGAAGATATAAGGAATATTTTGAGGGAAATGGTAAAATGATTGATGAATATAGGTAACTGTGATTCGTGTATAGCAGAGGAATAACATCTTGTAGGAGTGAGGAGAGAGCCGTTGTGATGTTGGGGAAGTTCGTGAGGCAGTAGGTAAAATGAAAGGGGAAAGGCAGCCGGGATTGATGTGATATAAGATAGAAATGTAAAAGCCGTGTGGGGAATAGTTTTTGGAGTGTTTTGGTGTCAATTAATTAATAAATTGTATGTAAGAGGGTAAGGTTACCTAGGGATGGCATAGAGCGATGCATAGTTCATTATTATAAAAGGCAAATGGGGATTAAAAGAGAGTGCAAAATTAAAGGGGATCAGTCTGCTTGAGTGTACCTGTAAAGGATGTTAGAGTATAATTGAAAGAATTAAGAGTAAGACGGAGAATAGGATGCATATGAACAAGGAGGCTATAGGAAAATAGGGGGTGTGTGGACCAGGTGTTACAGAGAAACAATATTAAGTGAACCAGTATTTAGAAAGAGGCAAAAAGGTCTTTGTGCATTATGGATTTGGAAAAAGGGCGTAACAGGGTGGATAAGGGGGCAATGTGGCAGATTTTCAAGTGCATGTGTAAGGAGGTAGGTTACGAAATCAGATGAAGAGTTTTACGAGGATAGTGAGGCACAGATAGAGTATGTAAGGAAAGAGGGAAATTTTTTCCCATAAAAGTAGGAGCCTTAGCGCCAAGATGTCGAGATGTCACCGTGGTTGTTTAAATATTTATAGATGGGGTTGTAAGAGAATTAAATGCGAGGACTTGCAATTGGCGTGGAGTTAAAAGATAAGAAATCACACACAAAGTAGGGAGTGTGTCACAGCAGCTGCTTTGCCGGATACACTTGCTCTGAGATTCTGAAGAGAAGTTGCAGAGATTGTGTGAGTTAAGATTGTAGGGTTGCAAAAGAAGAAAATAAAGGTGAATCACAGAAAGAAGTAGTGTTATGAGGCGATAACAAAAAGATTAGGAGATGAAAGATTAATATCAGAATGGATGGAGAGGTAATGGAGGAGTTGACCGATTCAGATATTATGGGAGTGGACATGTCCGCGGATGGGTCCTATGAAAGATAGGTGAATCATAGAATTTGATAGAGTGAAAAAGAGTGAGTGTGCACTTAGAGTCTGTGAGAACAAAGAACTTTGTGTCCTTGAGCAAAGATGGGAATAAATAGAGAATAGTTTTACCAACGCTCCTTATATGGGTGTTACTCGTGGTATGAATGTTGCAAGCGAGGAAAGGCTGAGGCAGTGGAGATGTCATGTCTGAGAGGCAAATGTGTGGGTTGAATATAAAGCAGAGAATTCGTAGTATTGGAAGCGTTAGGAGGAGTGCCGGGATACCAATAACTGTTGTCCGATAGGGCTAGGACAAGAGGTTTGTTGAGGTGGTTCGGACATGTAGTAGAGAAATGAGCCGAACAGGAAATACATCAAGAGTGTATCATCGTAGTTGGAAGGAAACGGGGTAGGGGTCGGCCTAGGAAGGTTTGGAGGTAGGGGTAACGGAGGTTTTGTGTGCCGAGGGGCATTGGACTTCCAGGCAGGCATGCGTGAGCGTGTTTTGATATGAGTTAATGTAGACAAATGGTTTTTTTAATACTTGACGTGCTTTTGATGTGATCAAAGTAACATTTTATGAGGGATTCAGGGAAACCGGCATGCCGGACATGAGTCCAGAGAGGGGAAGTACCGTGCCTGCCTCTGAGAGGGGTGTAATGTTGCATTTAAAAACTGTAGTTTAAAGCACCCTTCGGCAAGACAGTGATGGAGTGAGATGATGGTTAAAGTTTTTCTTTTTCGGCACCCTGCCTTGTTGGTAATCGACCAGTGTGATAATAAAAAAAAAAAAAAATACAGAAAACAAAGACAAATAAATATAAAAGCACTAATAAAATGGATAAATGAACATTTAAACCCCATTCATGGGTTTCAGCGTACTAGTACGGCTTACCACCAGTGTCCATGACGTACTAGTACATGCAACAAATTCTAGCGCCTCAATCTCAGTGAGAGAAAGCTGGTATGGCCAACATATGGAAAGAATGGGTCAATGTGGTACAGTGTGCGCAGTATAAAAAAAATCCTGCAGCAACACAGTGATTAATGAGAAAAAAAAACTTGACCATGTTTTCTGTGATAAAAAAGACTTTGCACTAAATTTCGTATGGTATTTGTTGTATCTAGTTTTCCCTGGCCTCATGTATAGAATGAAGACAATGTATAACAGAAATAGATAAGATTATGACTGGTTTACAATATGAAAAGTACTTTGAAAATGAGCTCAAGTAGCAGATATTTTCGATTTTAACCCAAAGTTCACAGTAAACCATATCATCAAGCGTCATACACATCAACTGGTGAGTCTAATATTCATTCACAGTGCCAGCCAATATTATTTATACCATTTCTAACTAATGCAGTAGTCTGCATAACAGTAAAATCATATTTTTTGGGGAGAATTAAAATATTTCAAAGTTGAAAAAAGCAAAAACAAATGTAAGAGGGTCCTGGGGACCGGTGACTAATAACAGCATAAACTGTTATTTTAGAGCCAGGAATGTCTTCTTGTTATTTAGGACCCTAATTGGAAACTGGCATCTTGTGAAATTTTGTGTGAAATTGGAAAATTGTTTTAAATACTGACCACTGTAATTGGAAGTTGACTCGTAAATATGGTGTTTCTTGTACACATTCGAAAGAAAAAAATGGAGTCTAAGCAAAATATATTTATGATATCTGTCGACTATACATTGGAATTGGGGGAGCGGGCCGAAAATAGGGCACAATGTGGGCAGAATCGCCGTGCGTAAACTCGTTGAGACCCTGCTAACTTGTGAGAGCAAAATTCCGGTATATATCCTAAGTTTATCCATCCAATTTCAGACGGGGGGGGGGGCATTAGACGGGAAAAGATTCTCTATCTTTCATAAGAAAAATAATTTTTTTTTTTTTTTTTGAATTTGGGACCCTGATTCAAGTCTCTGAGAGGGCCACTGTGACCCTGAAAGGGTTAACACATACTTACCTTTGTGATGAATGGTTTGAAAAAAAACCCGACAACGTGAAGATTGAGACACTTATCAAAATGGGAATTATTTATTTAGTAAACGTTACGCCACAACATGGCTCATCATCCAATACAAAGCAGAAAGGATAAGGAGAGGAGGAGTTTGAGGGTAATCATCCCGTCAGCACTGGAGTCGACGGTGTTCAGTCCTCAATCTAGTAGATGTACTGCATAAGGCCGTAGAACGTGGCTTATATACTGTAGTCAGGTGAGCGAAGCAGGAGATGCGGGTCATAGTATATAAGCCAAGTCTTACGACCCTATGGGCTGTAACAATCTACGAAGATTGATGGACTGAACACATCGACTCCCGCTGAGGACTGATTACCTCAAATTCCTCCTCTCCTACCCTTACTGCTTTAAATATACTGACTGATGAAGCCACTGTTCTGAAACGTTTTCTAAATAAAGAGTTCCCACATGTTGCATAAGAGTGGATCTCAATCTTCATACTTACCTTTATTGAAGATTCTTGATGTTGATTGCATACAGGTAGAGCAGAGGGAGGCAAGTTTATTTACAGATATGATGCTAAAATCATCTCTACAGCTTATGTTATGATTGCAATATCACTCAACAAGTTATTTATTCCATCACAATTCAACTAATATTGACCTAATAAACAATATTATAACGACAGAAACATGATATAACTCTAGAAATGATAAAATATGTTCATCCCTATGTATCGAGTGGTGAAGATGTTTGTAGTTTTTTGTTTATAAGAAGTGCCACTGAGAAGAAGCCATACACATTAGCGTGGTGGAGGCTGCAGCCAGAAGCCACCACCACTATTCACACAAACAATGTACATAATATATGAATAAGAGATATTTACCACCTTAAAACATATAAAATAAAAAGATTTACACTTGACCATGGATATGTTAGTATAATTAGGTTAGTTTGATGGTAGGAGATGCTGGCAGAGGTTTAGGTGGTGAAGATGCAGGCGCATATGTTCGCTTTACTATCGCTTCAATATCGCTTACATACTTGCTACATTGTTTAATGCTACACTTTATCGTGGCTGGCATTTATACCTTTATCGATATACTCTGCTGCTTTAGTAACGTACATATCGCAGAAACACTAAATCACAGACAAAAGTTACATTTCTTGCCCTCTCCTCTTCCTCCATCCCCACATGTACTTAGCTACAAGTTTTTTTCTTCATTCTATTGTGTTTCTTTCCTTCTTTACTTTACCAAAGAGGCACTATGAGCTTTCTTTAGCATGTAAACACAAAAAAACAATGGCTTATTATGACATGCATGTATGAAACCCATGGAGTGATGGTCACGACACCACAACTTACTCCTGAATGTTGTGTGAGAGCCCTTTGGTGTATTGCCCAGCTGCTCCCAGCAGTACAGATGCGTCCCATACAACAGACAAATCACGACCAACATGAACTGCGAGGATATATTATGATAAAAAAAGTTGCCGAAAGTCGGATTTCATGAAAGTCGTGGCCGGCCCGAAACGCAGGTGTCCACTGTATAAACTAAATAAAGTAGATCATATTATTAACTGTATTGTGAAAAGGAATTTTGGAAGTTCTGTTAACCGTAATTTAAAAACAAGACAAACAGGGATAAGTGTCCGGCAATAAAGCGAACATAATCCCTTGGCATCATATCAAGAACATAAATAATATAATCCTCGTAAGAAGTAAAAATATTAACTAGCCAAGACAGGACTCGGCATCAATGGTTTTAAGTTGGAAAAATTCATGTTTCAGAAGATATAGGAAAGCACATGGGTTTGGTAATAGAGTGTTGATGAGTGGAAACAAACTCCCAAGTACTTCATAAGAAACTAAGAAACGTTGTGTATTTTTATAAAATAGGTTAGATAAATACATGAATTGGGTTTGAGCTGGACCTGACTAACTTGTTGCTAATAGTCAGATGCATTCTCCTTAAGTGAAGAGATATGACTAGACAAGGTTGGGTCACTGCTAAGCTGGTGGAAGACTTGGACCTGCTTGCATGGGCCAAATAGGTCTTCTGCAGTGTTTCCTTCTTTCTTATGTTCTTATATTTCTTTACTCTAACTCCATTTGATACCCTTATCACCTTACTATAATCTACGCTCACTTTCAACTTTCTACCTTTACACACCTCCCAAGCTCGTCCACTAACCTTGCAACTTTTCTTTAGAATCATCTCCCAAGAAGCAAAAAGTAGCTGTGTCAAATTCCCAGTTTTGTATTTTGATTCCCCATAATTTAATCCCCCCTTCTCCCCAACACCCTAGAAGATAACCTCTTTACAAGCCCATCTATACATACAAGTATGTTAATACAACTCCAGAGGAATGAACAGACGCTCTCCTTCCTAACCATGCGTGTGTAATAGGCGATTAAAATGCTGGGGATCATGTGGCTAGTAACCCTTCTCCAGTATATACAATTAATACTAAATGTAAAGGGAGATACTTTTATTTCTCCTTTTTAGCCACCCTACCCTCGATGGGATAATGGCCGTGCAGAGGAAGAAAGACAGCCATTTAGTACTAACACCTATTCCTATACACATGCAATGTCTGCACATTGCTCTCCTATCCACCCCTAATACAAGAGGAAAACTAAAATAAAACCATAAAAATTGTCCAGTAAATGATAAGCAAACTTATTATTCTACCCCATCTTTTGCATGACAATAAATCACAAGTAGTAGCCTTTTTTACGTTACACTTATGCAACTTATTAATTAAACCACACTGACCATCAAAAGACACTATATAAATTAAGAATATAGTAAACACAACACATGGCGTCATTACCGATCTACAGATTTATAATTATATAATGGTTAATATCTTACCTTCTTTTCTCTAATAGATGCAGTTGGTAAGAATATTAAGAGCAAATTACAATCATAATTCTTGAAAGAGAAGCCCAGAAGAGTAATTAGCCTTATCCTGAAATCAAACCAGAGATCAGCCAGCCATGGATGTTTTCTCGTGACTCTTATCCTCACCAAGACTTTCAGCATATCACGTCTGTTACACCAGTTACCCTGATTGAACATCTGCTGTTGAACAGAAAAAAGCACCTGATTTTTAATGACAAATTAATATATTTATTTTAGTTTTTTGATCAGAAAAGAGAAGAAGGGAATGAGAAGGGTGAGAGAAGTTTGAGCATGAGAAGTAAATGGCTAACACATCTGAGTTTAAAGTAAATTTGAAGAGATACTTGTACGATGTATAAGTGGACAAACTGGCACACGTACCATGTGTTCTACGTACATTAGGCATGTAATGATTGCAATTTAGGCCATCATAGAAGCATTGATGGCTCCTGCAATGAGGAAAAATTACAGAGCATGCCTGCCTCTAGCTGCCACTGATACACTGGCTGTTAGCTAAACGGGATGTTAGCCAAACTTTCCTTCCCAAGGTATACAGAGAATCAACATAACTGAAAATATGCTGAAAGAGTTTTTTATGAGATAGTGAGCTCAGGTTAGGTGTTAGAATGGAGGAGATTATTTTCCTTTTCCCAGTAAAAAGTAAGCCTTAGACAGCCTGCTTTTACTGTGTAATGTCACCATGGTTGTTTAACGCCCTTCAGGTTCCCAGGCCAAAACAGAAGTTGTGCTCCAGTCCAAGGATAATGGGGGGGAAAAAAAAAAATACAAAAAATTATTTTTCTTACAGAAATTAAAAGCATAATTTTGTGAAGGAAAAAGACAAAAAAAAAAATTCGACAGTAACTTACCGAATACAGTGCCAAAAGTTTGCCCCAAAATATGTGGTGGCGGAAATATTGACAATTCCACATACCCATTACTTTAAAAACTTTTTTTATAGTTTTTTCTTTTTTTTCCAATTTTTTTATTTTCCTACTCATTTGGGGGCCTGAGAACCAATACTGAAAATAATGTATATATAAAACTCACTGTATTGAACACAATAACGCAAAAAAATTATAAATTTTATTGTTTACCACTTTGTTTTTTTAAAAAAACATGCACAAATCTTTAAATTTAACAAATTTTTCTATATATTTTTTACAATTTACAATCTTGGGACATGGTTTAGAACTGCGACTTGGGGAACTCCTTGAAACAAGGCACCATGCACAAAGGCACCTTACATTCCTCACCAAAAACCCGAGAGTCTTTGCTCTTTTTTCCGTCTTTTGTTGTGAAAGACAGCACTCTTCGAGAAAATTCTTCTGATTAAAGGGAAGCTTTTTAAAAATATCATTTTCCCCTCCTCAAACGTTTGGGGTATACCCTGATAATTAAAGGGCAGGTGAAATGCCGCCCAAAAAATGTACAGAAATTTTCACAGCCCGAAAAAGGGAGAAAAACACCTAAATTACTGGAGCGCTTGAGGTTTCTAAACCGAATTCCCTGGAACGCGGGAGGGAGAGATACATATTAAAAACACCTGAAAATCCAGAGGGACAGTACCGAACTTGCACACGAAAACACTCACTACAAACAAAAGACTTGAAACGATCACCATCCCCCCAATGAAAACAGGGGGTCACTAGCACGTAAAAAGACCATACAATAAGTGTCGGGGGCCCGAGCTGTTCAACTGCCTCCCACAACAAAAGGGGGGATTCCCAAAAACCCCCCGGGCATCTTCAACTGGCACGGGAAAAACACCTAAAGTCAGTTCCGATCACCGGGGCTGTGGCCGAACGTTTTTTTTGCGTGCGCCACAGCAACCTATTGATCGGGGGCTGATCCACCAGGAGGCCTGGTCACAGACCGGGCCGGGGGGGGCTTGCCCCCCAAAACTCTCCCCAGGTAAACTCCAGTTACATTTTCTTACCGGTACTTCATAGGGTTGCCCCTGACAACAACAAAAAAAATTTCCCCCATACGGGTCTGTTGCCAGCTTTTTTGGGTACAAAATATGCATTAGCATTGAAATGCCAGGAGGGGAAGAAAATTTTCATGTCCATTTGAAACTTTTCAACACAGTCAACAAAACCAATCGCATCACATTGCCCAAGCCATTTTTTGTGAATAATAATCTTGTCACGGTTTTCAAATACTTTTCATTAGTCACTCATAAACTTTGCCACTGTCTTGCTTTTCATACGGTGAAGGGGTTGTCAACAATGTGACATCTCTTTGTCATGCCACCGTAATGCCATGATGTCTTTGGGCATAAACACCTGCACTCATCACCCCCCGAGCACCTGCTTTTTGAGCCGGGGAAATTTTTTTAAAGATTAGAACCACGTTAAAAAAACTGTCTTTTTTCCTCGCAGAAATCACTGATAATGGCTTTGTCCCATTTATCATATAAATGTAGCCCCTTACCAAGATAAGGTGCCTTTAAATTTTCTTACACGTCACCTGGATACCCAATAACATCTGGTATTTTTCAATTTTTTTACTTCCCGCTAACAACAATATCCAACCCCAAAGGCCACTGTCACAGTCACAGAGAAAAACGGTTTAAAACCAAAGTGTTTCCTCTTCTCGGCATATACTGTTTGGGAATGACATCTACCTTTGAAAAAAATCAAAGACTCGTCATTACAACTTCTTGAAGGGATAAAAGTTATGCTGAACTTTGTTTGAGATACATGAAAATTTTTCTAATCTATATAACCTGTCACTTCTGTCAGGCGGGGTTTGTCAAGAAGTGCAAATACGTAACAGTAAGAAAACCTTTCACTGGGATGTTTTTCACTGAAGCCCGGGGTTGAAATTGCCGATTGGGACCATATGCTTTATATTTTGCTTATAGACATGAGGCATAAGCATTATTGTTGCAAAAAGCAAATACATTTCTGCAACAGTCTCTTTTTCCACCTTTTTAGCTTGACTGTGGTGATAGACGTATTTGCCTGGTTACAAAAACTTATTACCTCCCCGACAATAGTTTCCATCAAAGGCTGGGCAAAGAATAATTCAAAAAAATTTCCCGTTCATTGGCCCGGGGTTTCCCAAGGGACAAATAATAGAATTTCCCTTTGAGAGTCATCAAAAATGTGACTTGGGGAAAAAAATTGGGATTTTGCTCCAACCCAAACGGTTTGCTGGGATACTGGACATCAAGGCTTTGTGCGGGTGTTGGTTGTTTGGGGGTGGGCGACCTCCCTTTTTCCCTAACTGGAATCAGCACGTGGGTCCCAGGGGGGCTCGTAGTCACCATGGCGTGCCCCTTTTTTTGGGGGGGGGGGGGGGGGGGAGTGTCCAAATCCCCACATCACTACCAAAACTTTTGGGGGGGGGGGGGGAAAAAGGGGGGGCCCCGGAGTACTTTCCATTCCCCCCCTGGGGACAGCTAGGGGGACACTACCCGAGCGCATGCGGGGGTGAAAATACCGACACTTTTTACTGGGGAATATGTTCCCCACTATCAAAACTCGAAAAATCTCGACGCAAAAAAATCACAATCCACATCATATCATCATCATTTCTGAAATCAGAGCCCGGCCCCGCAAAAGTATTAGTTTTTCCTTGCGTTAGGACAACCAACCGTGTCACGAGTGCCCACACCAGAGGTAAAGGTTAGGATCGTCAGGGGTTTTTTGCACTATTTTCGTATCCTGGGCATTCCCCTTTTGGCACTAAATATCAAAGCCGAGAATTCCTTCATTCCATTCGGTGTCAAAACAGAAGGGAAGAGGGGACCCAATTTCCGAGGGGAGCGACTTTCGACGAGGCCATGGGGAACAAGGTAACTGAGCCGGCGCCCACAATCTAGCGGGTGCCTAGATTTTTTGTTATGGGGCCACCCCCCCAAACCCGCAACCTGTTCCTCACATGTAGGGCCATGACCTTCACGTAAATTTTATGGCGCTAGAATTTTTTCGTAGATCTACTTTGGACCCAAAGGGAAACCGAGATCTACGGCGGACCCTGAAAGGTTAATATATTCAAATGGTTTTAAAAGAAGTAAAATACTAAAGGGGCCGGAGAGGGGGGGGAAAAATTAGGGGAACAAAAACAAAATAGAATTAACACAGTTACTTTTTGCTAATGATACTGTGCTTATGGGAGATTTTAAAGAAAAATTGAAAGGGTTTGGGACGATTTGGAGTGTGTTAAAGGTAGAAAAGTTAAAGGAACTAGAAAAGATAAGGTGATGAGGTAAAAAAAGATTTAGATAAAAAAAAATTGGATAAAATTTGGGGGGGAGGAGTAAAGAATGAAAAGTTTTTAGATATTTGGGAGTTGACGTTCAGGGATGGATTTAGAAGGACAGGTTTAATCATAGAATTGATAAGAAAAAAGCAATGGGGCTTGAGGTAAGTGGGACAAAAAATGTTATCAGGAGTAAAAGAAGGAATGTATGAAAGTTTAAATACCCCCAACACTCTTTTATGGTTTTTGAACTTGGGTTTTAAAATGCCACAGCGAGGGGCGGGGAGGCAGTGGAAATCCTGTCAAGGGCAAATGTGTGGTGTAAATATTAGCAAAAAATTTCAGAGTGTGGAAATTAGAGGGGTTGGATTTAACCCTTTTTAGGTTCCCAGGCCCTTCCCAGACTTTTCTCAGATCGCCCAAATTTTCAAAAACAAAAAAAAATTATTTTTTCATATTAAAAGATAGAGAATCTTTTCCCGATCATAATGACACCAAAAGTATGAAATTTGATGGAAAACTTACGGAATTATGCTCTCGTGAAGTTAGCGGTCTCAACGATGTTTATGCATCGGCGATTTTGCCCACTTTGAGCCCTATTTTCGGCCAATTCCAGTGTACTAGTCGACAAAAATCATAACTATCGCTAGAACTACATTTTTTCTATCGAATGAGTACAAGAAACCACCCATTTACCAATTTCAACTATCCAATACAGTGGTCAGAATTTAGCATTTTTGCCAATTTTACACAAATTTCAAAAGATGCCAATTTCCAAATAGGGTCCAGAATAAACAAGAAAGACATTCCTGGTACTAAAATAACATTTCCTCTGTTCATTAGTCACATCCCCAGGCCCCTCTTACATTCTTTTGCTTTCCAATTTGAATTTTTATTCTCACGAAAAATAAAAGATTTACTGTCATGCAGACTACTGCATTAGTTTAGAAATGGTATAAATAATATCAGCGCACTTGTGAAAGATTATTAGACTCACCAGTTGACGTGTATTGGACGCTTAGCATGATTTGTTTACTTTTGAACTTTGGTAAAAATCGAACATTTCTGCTACTTTGAGCTCAATTTCAAATCAAATCAAATCAAAGTTTATACTCTAGAAGGATTACAATGCGGGGTTTACAGATTTTGGTTAATGTGTGGTTTACATGTAATAAATTATTTTTTTTTTATTATCACACTGGCCGATTCCCACCAAGGCAGGGTGGCCCGAAAAAGAAAAACTTTCACCATCATTCACTCCATCACTGTCTTGCCAGAAGGGTGCTTTACACTACAGTTTTTAAACTGCAACATTAACACCCCTCCTTCAGAGTGCAGGCACTGTACTTCCCATCTCCAGGACTCAAGTCCGGCCTGCCGGTTTCCCTGAATCCCTTCATAAATGTTACTTTGCTCACACTCCAACAGCACGTCAAGTATTAAAAACCATTTGTCTCCATTCACTCCTATCAAACACGCTCACGCATGCCTGCTGGAAGTCCAAGCCCTTGCACACAAAACCTCCTTTACCCCCTCCCTCCAACCCTTCCTAGGCGACCCTACCCCGCCTTCCTTCCACTACAGACTGATACACTCTTGAAGTCATTCTTTTCGCTCCATTCTCTCTACATGTCCGAACCACCTCAGCAACCCTTCCTCAGCCCTCTGGACAACAGTTTTGGTAATCCCGCACCTCCTCCTAAAATTCCAAACTACGAATTCTCTGCATTATATTCACACCACACATTGCCCTCAGACACGACATCTCCACTGCCTCCAGCCTTCTCCTCGCTGCAACATTCATCACCCACGCTTCACACCCATATAAGAGCGTTGGTAAAACTATACTCTCATACATTCCCCTCTTTGCCTCCAAGGACAAAGTTCTTTGTCTCCACAGACTCCTAAGTGCACCACTCACTCTTTTTCCCTCATCAATTCTATGATTCACCTCATCTTTCATAGACCCATCCGCTGACACGTCCACTCCCAAATATCTGAATACGTTTCACCTCCTCCATACTCTCTCCCTCCAATCTGATATTCAATCTTTCATCACCTAATCTTTTGTTATCCTCATAACCTTACTCTTTCCTGTATTCACCTTTAATTTTCTTCTTTTGCACACCCTACCAATTTATCCACCAATCTCTGCAACTTCTCTTCAGAATCTCCCAAAAAGCACAGTGTCATCAGCAAAGAGCAGCTGTGACAACTCCCACTTTGGTGTGATTCT